>OZ019970.1:36617520-37817520 GCA_963970395.1 Ephialtes manifestator
TTATTTATCTAATTTTTTACAAATGATTATCGTTGAAAAAGTGACTTTTTGATTAAATTATACTGTTTGACTAATTTTCCAGAATGTTTGGATTAAAATAATAAGAGATGTATTTAAAAATAGATATTTCTTAATGTAGCAATTATACGTAGCTGCGAATTTATCTAATGTGATTATATTGGCAGTTAAAGAGTTAAGTATTGACGCAACATTGTACAATTCTTTGGAATCGTTCCAGATCGACTTCTATCGATAATGATAGTGGAAGAGGATCAACGGCCAGTCGTAGCAAGCCAAGCTTGAAGCGGAAGAGTCTATCGCTCGAACAAACTTCCGGAAAAAATGATCAGGTACTTTCTCCTCAATTCTGCAAATTTTATTTTAAAAAAAATTTCACCCCACGTTTATGTCAACCTCGTATTGTTTTATTTTTTGCAGCTCATTTGGGGCACTGATAGCAACGTCTCAAGCATGCAATCCTTGGATTCTGAAGTCGACTCTCGTCACTTCAACATGCAAAGAGATTCAAGTGTTGACAGGTATAAAAAATAAAATAAAAACGCAGAAAAAGAAAAACAAATTCACAGAGAAATAAAATTGTTCTAATAATCATGGCAATTAATACATAGTAGTAATTATTATTATTATTCTAGTCGACTATCCGGAGGCTCAACGAAAAGTGAAATGCTGCAGAGAGACAAGAAATATAATAAAAATATAATCCGTAAGATAACGACAAAATTGACAAAATCGGCGAGTGTCGATAATGATCCAAATGCCTCATTTGATTATTCCATGCAGGTGATTATACCGTTCGTCACATTTATTAATTTTATCGTTTAAGGTGATCAAGTCATCTAAAAAAAGTCATAAGAAAAAAAATTCTGTAAATGATACCCGTCTTTTAAAAAATCTTACATTTAAACATCATTAGGTACATAACAAGCATTATATTTCTGCAATTTTGTAAAGACATTCAGTGCGCAAGAATGGTGTGAGGTAAAAAGTAAAATTTTTCACTTGTCGTAGCTTTCAGCCCAAACCGGTGAACCAATTTTAGTGTTCAGTGTCTTATTTTATCTGTCGAAGAGTGCATTCTAGATTGAATACAGCGATTTTGGATGGAGTGAAAATTAGATTTACTGTAACCAATTGTTTAGTGAGTGTTTAATAGAGAGAGATTTATTTACACATTTAAAATCATAGCTTTGTCATAAAGACCTGAAATAAAAATTCCTATATTCAATCCAGAATGCACTCTTCGACAGATAAAATAAGACATCGAACACTAAAATTTGTCTACCGGTTTGGTCTGAAACCTACGACAAGTGAAAAATTTTACTTTTTACCTCACACCATTTTGGTGCACTGTATGTCTTTATAAAATGGCAGAATTATAAGGCTCATTATGTATTTAATGAAGTTTTAATGTAAGATTTTTTAAAAGAAGTGTATTATTTATACAATTTTTTTTTTCTTATGACTTTATTTAGGTGACTAGGTCCCCTTAATAATTTAATGAGTTCGATAACATTTTTATTTTCTTAAATAATTGGTAGACTTCGGGCTCGGAGGCGAGTATCGCTGCAGAGGATTCGAAACACGAGAAGAGGAACCTCAAGAAAAAAATAACAGACATGTTTAAGCGAGGCTCCAGAAGCAATGGGTGAGTTAAAGATTAATTTCACCCAGTAAAATTGGTTTTATGGATTTATTGGATTATATAAAAGTTTGATCAAACGAATTTTTTTTTCTTAATTTATTTTCATTCCATTTTCATACCTCGTAAAATAAAATTTCGTACGATAAAACGTTTATCGTACGAGTATCGTAAAGTGCTAATTTGTACAAGAGAAATCCTTTCAGTCCGGCCATTAAATAGATAAATATAATTCTTAAAATGGCCTATTAATTAATGTCTATTCAACTCAAATAGAATTTCTTTAATCACGCTTATTCTCATTATTTGATCCAACTAAAATTATATTAGGCAACTATAAAAAAAAGGTTTGGATCAAATGGGTAATTTTATGCCATTAAATAGATAAATATAATTTTAAAAATGGCCTATTAATTAATGTTTATTCAACTTAAATAGAATTTCTTTAATCACGCTTATTCTCATTATTTGATCCAACTAAAATTATATTAGGCAACTATAAAAAAAAGGTTTGGATCAAATGGGTAATTTTATGCCATTAAATAGATAAATATAATTCTTAAAATGGCCTATTAATTAATGTTTATTCAACTCAAATAGAATTTCTTTAATCACGCTTATTCTCATTATTTGATCCAACTAAAATTATATTAGGCAACTATAAAAAAAAGGTTTGGATCAAATGGGTAATTTTATGCCATTAAATAGATAAATATAATTTTAAAAATGGCCTATTAATTAATGTTTATTCAACTTAAATAGAATTTCTTTAATCACGCTTATTCTCATTATTTGATCCAACTAAAATTATATTAGGCAACTATAAAAAAAAGGTTTGGATCAAATGGGTAATTTTATGCCATTAAATAGATAAATATAATTCTTAAAATGGCCTATTAATTAATGTTTATTCAACTCAAATAGAATTTCTTTAATCACGCTTATTCTCATTATTTGATCCAACTAAAATTATATTAGGCAACTATAAAAAAAAGGTTTGGATCAAATGGGTAATTTTATGCCATTAAATAGATAAATATAATTCTTAAAATGGCCTATTAATAATGTATATTCAACTCAAATAGAATTTCTTTAATCACGCTTATTCTCATTATTTGATCCAACTAAAATTATATTAGGCAAACATAAAAAAAATGTTTGGATCAAATTGGTAATTTTATGCAATTCAAATAAATTCAGTATTTTATTAAAGTAAATCTGGGTGTGGCTATGGGCAATTTTATCATGAAGGAATTTCTTATTTTAGCTTGGACAAAAAAATGGACGATTCCAGCCGACCTTCATCCAGAGCCTCGAATAGATCGAAGCAATGAAGAAGCTCGGCTATAAATGAAATCGATGTGCTGATCCATTGTCGAATGAGCGAAGAAGCGCAGAGTCGAATAATTTGCTTCTATAAAAGGGAGACTCGGTATCCATAGGCGCATTTACCTTTCACCAAACCCCCTGAACAATCACCCACACCGACGCCGCGTTTCTATATATATATATATATATATACATAATATATACTGGCATATAGAATCCTCGGATTCCTCGAGTGCACCGTACCTTCGTCGATCAGCGTGCAAGAAGCCAGTCTTTTTTTTACCCTTTATCTACAATCGAAGCAAAAGATCGCAGCCGAACGCCTTAAACTTCTGAATATATGGGTCATTCCACGTCAAAGATGAACCGGTTTGGTTATAATTATTGCACAAACGATCGAAGTGTTAAAAATACAATTTTTATAACAAAATTAAATATAGGTTTAAGGGCAGGGAGTCAAGTTAATAAAATTGATTTTGGAAATTCAATATCATCCAAATCCTATTGCATATAAAAAAGACCAACAGACTATATTGTTGGTACTCGATGAAAGAACGTTTTACTGTCGTCTGACTTGCATATGATTTTCAATATTATCTTAAGCAAAGCTCTTAGGTTTTGCATTCTGCGCATGATTCAGATCAAACTACTAGGCAGATTGGAATGGTTGACGTCTCATTTTCTTCTTCATGAAAAGATACACCGGCTAAATGGAGCAAATGTTAATAAAAGGTAATATTTTTTAAATGACATAATTATTAATTAATAAATATTATGCTATTTTTTAAATCAGTGATTAACTTTGCTTTCAGAATTAAAAAAAATAGTTTGCTCCATTTAGCCGGTGTATCTTTTCATGAAGAAGAAAATGAGACATCAACTATTCCAATCTGCCTAGTAGTTTGATCTGAATCATCCGCAGAATGGAAAACCTAAGAACTTTGCTTAAGATAATATTGAAAAACATATGCAAGCCAGACGACCGTAAAAAATCCTTTCATCGAGCACCAACAATATAGTGCATTGGGCATTTTTATATGCAATAGGATTTGGATGATATTGAATTTCCAAAATGTATTTTTTTTTACCTGACTCTCTCCCCTTAACTACACTGAGAGAAAATTATGGTATTAGTAACTATAAAGTGACAACTATTCATTTATGGTTGGTAAAACAATTTTTTTATAGTTGACACAACTATCAAATAGTTACTATAATTATTTTCGTAGTTATCGTAACTATAAAAATAGTTGCATGTAATAAAAATGAATAGTTGTCACTTTATAGTTGACTGTGCTATTACGATTTCTCTGAGTGTATAAAGGTTATTTATTAAAATATACAAATGTCTTAAGGAGCTACCGATTGTGATGTCAGGTCACTCGTGTACTTAATTTTTTTCAATTGTTTATACACATTTTTAAAGAGAATCCAGTATAAATGAAGGAGAAGCAGTATTAAACCTACTTAATGTAGAAAAAAATCTAACAATCAATTTATAGATAATAACTAAGATTGCGCCAACGACAAATAGGAAATATTACACATAGTTTTTTGTAAATCAAATTTGTAGATTTAGTTCGATCTTGATGAGCAATATTCCATTTTGTTTCTCAATAGATAATGTGTAATTTTATCGGCGAGAATTTGTAATAATATTAATTGTTTACAAATAACATCTGTTTGTTAGTTACGATTATACCAAATTACTTTCCTCGTAATTCAGAAGTAAAATCAAGAAAATAACTCGGGGAATTCGTAAAATGTGTATACTTTTTTAAAAATCTACTCGCGTGATTAACTTGACTGTAACGTCGATGGCTCCTTAATGACCGATTTTTTTATGTCAAATTTAAATTTCCAAATCGAAATAACGACAAAAATTCGGCCGAAAGTGACCAAAGTATTAAT
Organism: Ephialtes manifestator; assembly: GCA_963970395.1. Taxonomy (NCBI): domain Eukaryota; kingdom Metazoa; phylum Arthropoda; class Insecta; order Hymenoptera; family Ichneumonidae; genus Ephialtes; species Ephialtes manifestator. The sequence goes on from OZ019970.1 coordinate 36,622,421, forward strand.
ATCTCATTACCGAACAAATACATTAAACATATTTTTTAAAAAAGCCATAAATTCATTATATTATCAATCCATTTTGTCAACAAATAAAGTCAAAGTTTCATTCATAATGTGATTTTAGTAATGTTAATTTTTGACGTGGAATACCATATAACGTGAGAGATACTCATAACAATAATAAAAGCAATAACACTCAAAATAATCCCCATGTGGTATATCCTGCGTAGACAGGTCTGTATATATATGATGAGAGGAAACGTGTGCGTGCCTCTGTATATAAAATAAAATGAAAATAAAATAAGATTGTCGAATGAATTCGTCCGTGATGGATTTTCATAGTTTATCAATTCTTATGGTTTAAATTGATTTAAAGTAATCCTCAACCGATGAGGAGTGTCTCATCATCGAGGAAAAGGTACTCGGGTATGTCGAGATTCCTTGGGGCAGGTCCTTTGCGGATTCGTCCCGCCCCATCGTAGTGAGATCCGTGACAAGGACAGTAAAATCCCCCTTGTATTATACCGGCTCCAGGTATGGGTACACAACCGAGATGCGTGCATATACCGATAACTACGAGCCACTGAGGTCGCTGAACCCTCTTGTCGTCGGCTTCGGGGTCTCTCAGTTCCGTCACGCTGGTGGTCCTCTCCTGTTCTATTGTCTCTGGGGATCTATAACGACCCAACGATAGATCATTTTATTACCAGTGATGTATTAAATAAAGAAATATAAATACAGCGAGAGAAAAAGTTTCATTGATTCACGGAAATGAAATAATTTAATTTCAATACTATCTTTTGTTTGAATGATCTCAAACTCAATGAAAAGTAGTGACATTGATTCAAAGAAACATTTCTTTAAACCAGACGGAGAAGAAGGGTTAGTTAGGTCAACCAAGGCGCTTGGTTATATATACGGCAACTAAGTTATTGGTTAGACCAACCAAGTTATTGTTTGACCCACCAAGTTATTGGTTAGACCAACCAAGTTATTGTTTGACCCACCAAGTTATTGGTTAGACCAACCAAGTTATTGTTTGACCCACCAAGTTATTGGTTAGACCAACCAAGTTATTGTTTGACCCACCAAGTTATTGGTTAGACCAACCAAGTTATTGTTTGATCCACCAAGTTATTGGTTAGACCAAGCAAGTTATTGTTTGATCCACCAAGTTATTGGTTAGACCAACAAAGTTATTGTTTGACCCACCAAGTTATTGGTTACACCAACTAAATCATCTTGGTTAGTCAATCAATAACTTGGTTGGTTAACAAATAACTTGATTGGTCTAACCAATTACTTAGTTGGCGCATATATAACCAAGCGCCTTGGTTGCTCTAACCAAGCCTTTTTTTTGCGTGCAATGAATCTTTTTCATTGATTTCTAACCAAGTCACTTGGTTAGCTTACCAATTGACTTGGTTAGCTTACCAAGTGACTTCGTTAGTCCAAACAAGAAATTGGTAGTTTAACAAAATACTTGGTTGGTCTAACCAATTAATCGTCTGGCGCATATATAACCAAGGCGCTTGTTTATATATGTGCCAACTAAGTTATTGGTTAGACCAATCAAGTTATTTGGTAACCAACTAAGTTATTGGTTAGACCAATCAAGTTATTTGGTAACCAACTAAGTTATTGGTTAGACCAATCAAGTTATTTGGTAACCAACCAAGTTATTGATTGACTAACCAAGATGGTTTAGTTGGTGTAACCAATAACTTGGTGTGTCAAACTATAATTTGGTCGGTCTAACCAATAACTTAGTTGGTCTAACCAATAACTTGGTTGGTCTAACCAATAACTTGGTTGGTCTAACCAATAACTTGGTTGGTCTAACCAATAACTTGGTTGGTCTAACCAATAACTTGGTTGGTCTAACCAATAACTTGGTTGGTCTAACCAATAACCTGGTTGGCCTAACCAATAACTTAGTTGGCGCATATTTTTCTCCGTGCAGCTCAAAATTTCGAAACCTGATTTTTCTGAAAGTACGCGGCAGATAAAGTCCAAATTTTGAGAGAATGTGCGAAAGTACGGCAGAAATAGGGTAAGCTTCTGGGGCCTCGAAACGCGAAGCCGTTCGTTCGGGAGAACCGGAAAACCGAAAAAAGTGAGGTTAGGTGCGAGCGAGAGATCAATGAAAACGTTTCTTTGAACCAATGAAAACGTCTCTTTAAAACAATGAAACTGTTTCTTTATTACACGCTCACTAAGTAAATGTTTATTTACAGGCAATGAAATGTTCTCTTTGAAATTCAAATGCACTATTTCATTGAAATCAATATAAAATCTTTTCTCTCGATGTACATATGTCGTCGGGGGGCAAAGGAGCTAAAGGTGTATATGTATTTCTCTATTTTTATATGTACCTGTGATAAACGAAAACCGGCTTGCCTCGCCATTTAGCAATAGCCGTTTTACCCACGGGCACGTTGGACAGCTTAAACTCCGTCTGGGCTACGGCCAAAACATCTCGGGACGGTGCCATGAACATCACGAGCTGGACTAATACGGACTTGTACGCGTACAATCCAGCTACTCCAGCCGCTATGGTTTTTAATTAATTCAACAATTAATATTATTAAAAGGAGGAAATCAGGTGGAAAACAAATTTATTGCATTTTTTTAAACAGTGGTTTTATGGGGTGGGGGTCAAAATAGCGAATTGCAAAATAATAAACGCTTGAATCTAAAATGGCGATCATTATGAATCATTCGCTATTTTGATTGCATTTTAATAGGATGGGAGCCAAAGTAGCGAATTTAAATATAATAAACGTCTGAATCTAGAATGGCGATCATTATGAAATTCGCTATTTTGATAGCATTTTAATCGGATGGGAGTGAAAATAGCGAATTGCTAAAATATAGCGAATTTCATAATGATCGCTATCCTAGATTTAAAAGTTCATTATTTTGAAATTCGCTATTTTAGCCATTCGCTATTTTGATCCCCACCCATTTTACGTGCATAACAATATTGAATTGGTTTAGAAAATTGCAACGCGCAAATACGTTTTTGTTTAATGAAATAAAAGTGTAGGAGATATTTATAATAGGATTTCACGGTTTTACAAAATTTTTGGAAATTTCATTTTGAAATTAATTTAACAATACCATCGGTACAGACGAACCAATCGAGTGCCACAATTTGAGAAACTATTTTTACCTCAGCGAGAAATTAATATACTGCTCTAATATTGTTGTACCATAGTTTGGATATTTTTTATTTAAAGTCATGGAATTTCGTCGGAGATAATATGATATGTTTGTCATATTTCTTTTTTTTTCAAATTTTTTGTTTAATGAATTTTTCGATTTAATAAATTTTATAATAATTTCTATAAAACAACGGTGAAAATTTGCCCCTAATATTCATGTGTTAAAGTAGGATGCTCAAAAAGATGTAATTATTATTATTTTAATTTTTTTTCAAATTTTTTGTTTCCCAAATTTTTAGATTCAATAAATTTTATTTCTATAAAACAAGGGTCAAAATTTGCTCCTAATATTCATGTGTTAAAGTAGGATGTTCAAAAAGATGTAATTATTATTATTTTAATTTCTTTTTTCAAATTTTTTGTTTCACAAATTTTTCGATTTAATAAATGTTATTTCTATAAAACAACGGTGAAAATTTGCTCTTAATATTCATGTGTTAGGGTTCTCAAAAAGATGTGTAGTCGAAGTTATTATTATTATTTTAATTTCTCGAGAAAGGCTAGTGGAATTTTATGATCTTACCGAAAGAAGTCATGCCAACAAAAGCTTTACGTCCATCGGCGCTTTGATTGGCGGGTACATTTGGATCTTTGGCACTTTTCTTTCGATATTCGTCTAAATTTGATCCAGGTAGATCCGTGTGAGCTTCCCTGTTCAGACCAATGAACTCTAAAATATATAAATGAGCGATAAATACCTTTTTCATCGTTTTGTACATTTATTTTTAATTTTTAATTTTTTTGGGTAGATTGAATAAAATGATTTAATGACATTCACCAGGTTTCCGGTTGAGATACGTCAGTGGTAAATATTTCTTGAGCTGAAGATTGGCACGAGCAAGGAAGGAGAACTTTTCCAGTATCCTGAACCGAAACATCGCGACAGCCTCTTAGATATCGAGGTCTAGGTCGCAGTATTATTGGATAATTCAAAACTTGACCTAGACTGTGCAATTCTGTCAAATTATTTTGACAGGTTAATTTATTAATCGTAGAACAAAAGAATATCAGAGAAATAAAATTATTGTGATTTTTTTTCTTTCATTTTTTGGCTTAATTTTTTTATTATTTTTTTACAGTATTTATTGAATCGAGTATATTATTAGACGCCCACCGATCTTAGAGTCTCTACTTTTATTTATGCATTCGTAATTCACCCTAAAAAAAATATCCAGTAGGTTTTAAATATTATTATGCAATCTCCCAAAGTTATAAAAACGTCTGCTTTTTTTAAAAATAAAATTCCTCTGAATCTAACGATGTACTATACTTATTTTTAAAAAATGATTGCATTTTCATCACATTAATTGTGAATTATTACAGTATTTTAAATACTGGTCGTAGAATATTTACAACAAATTTAATATTTTCTCTTATTTTTTAAATTTAATCAAGTATGTAAATAGATTCCTATTGATCTAACATATTTTTAAAAAATTATGCATTAAATTTATTTTGCGAAAAAAGATTCAGTAACTTGTTAATTTTATTATGCAGTTAAGGACTTAATTATTAATTAAAAAATGGTGAATCTAATCGATCGTGTTTAAAAAAAATTAAAACGTTTTCGAATCCAACGATACACTCAATCAATCAATCAATTGGTCAACGAATTTGTGATCTTCTGATGAAACTACGTATTAGAAAAAAATTATCATATTAATTTGGAATTATTAAAATATATTAATATTTTAAATACTGGTCGTAGAATATCGACGACTGACACAATCCTCATTATTGTCTCTCAGCCAAAATTCTAAGTTTCTTTCATACGATCCATCTGGAAAACTATCGTTGTCTTCGTTAGCAAACTTTGAATTCCATCTTTTCGTGATACAGTGAATACAGCACTCGATCGAAAGCACGAAAAATCCGATGAGTGTACCAGCCCCGAGAATCAGAAACATTCCTTGAGTATCGTCAACAGTTAGTTGGCGTTCTTCTACCGGCACACGTTGAAGCTTCGATCCTGAAGCCACCTAATTAATTAATCATTATCGGTTCATAATTCTTACAGTTTGAGATCACATGCGATATGTGCATTATGAAATATAATGAGAGGATAGGATTAATACACAATTTCAGGCTACATTTTAATTTTTTTGTCAACTTTAAGGTGGTCGAGTTAGCTAAAAGTTAAGATTTTCTGTATGAGAATTTTTCTCCAATGAACTGGTAAATTCTATTTAAAAATCTATCATTCGAAATCTGCGGTAAAGAATTTTTCTGTCGTGGCGAAACTAATTTGATCAACAATTATTCCCTCATAAGTCAATTTTGGTTTTTTTTCAACTCTATGACCTCTAATTTTTTTTATATAAAAAAATTCTACTCACATCTTTTTACCGGAGCGTCTGTGTGAATGTCTGTGAGTGTCTGTATGATTAACCAATCGATTGTCAAAATTTGTACTTTATTATTATGTAAATAATTATTCAAATGTAAGTAGCGATATTTTTTGATAATTTTTTCTATTAATATTTTTGTGATAATGTGGTAAACACATACAATATCTAAAGGCTAGCCATAATTAGGATATATGATGTTAATTTGTTTATTTATCTTCAAGTGACAACTTACTGATAATAATTTTCCTGTTGCCGATCTTTGAGCATCCCATTCAACGTCTCTGACGATTTTTTGCGTCAATCCTGATTGTCTGGCTCGATTAACAACCTTGCCAAAAGCCTCTGTATAAATCGAATTTATTGGCATAGCAATTGTTACCCCATATTCGACAAAGCATTCGGTGCTTATGTGCATCAGTGATCTTTTTGTTGACCAGCTAAATTTTCGACAAAATTTTGTAAATCATCAGGATCAATCTTCAAATTTGCAAAGATGAACATTTTAATTGTCTGTACGATAACTTTGAATAGTAATAAATGAACATAACAAATTTAACAAAATGGGAACGAATTGGGTTTAGATTTTACTGGAATAACGTTCAACATATTCAAAGTCCTTAGATTTAGACAAACTTACTGAATTATATTAAATTTAATTAATTTATGCAAATTGTGTAAAATACAATTGATGTTAATATATTAATATCTCATTTTCAATGTGATGACAAATTCTTATTTGAAAATTTTTTGCAAAGAACAAATATCTATTGAATTAATTATATGCGGTTCGTGTCTTTCGATTCACCGGTGTAATAAAAGATTGTAAATGGAGAAATCCGTCAAACAAATAAATAGATAAATAAATAAAATTTCCCAAAAAGTTATTATGTTTTTGAGCTCATTTTGCTCCATTTTCCAAATTTTTCAAAAACTCTGTTACTTTCTTTTCAGAAAATGTTTGACTGGAAAACTGTCACTAAAGCTAATTTGAGCAAAAAAAAATTGCATCCGAGTACACTTTAAAAATCATCAACGATGTGCGCGCCCTAAAAGGGCCAAAAAAAATGAATGCCACATACTTAGGTGCAAATTCGGCCTGAACGATGTACTCCAATAATATCCGAGATCCAAGAAAAGCATAAGGCCAAAAATATGCATGACTGGCATTTTTAACTCCTTCTTTAACGCTGGGTACATATTCGACATTTTTTAATAACTTTATCGCCAATGGATCGTCCATGGTCGTGGAATTGAACCACGTATTCCATCCATCGTGATCTATAAAAATTAATAAAAATGAAATTTTTTAAATTGTTCAACAGAAAATCATGTAAAAATCATCGTGTCTGTATATTTTTGCTTCCTCATAGAGGAAGCTGTGTTTTCGTGAAATTTTTTTTTTCGAAATTTTCATGTCAGGACACTCAGAATGGACTAAAACATCGAGAAAAGGGGTTTAGAAAAATGTCTGTATGTATGTGTGTGTGTGTGTGTATGTGCACAATTTTTTGTTAGCACGTTAGCTATCGCAATTTTTAAGATATCGGGCTCAATTTTGAACCACGAGTAAACTGTCGTTAAACAAGGTATGGGATTGAATTTGGAGTTAATCCATCAAGGTGTTCAAAATTTATGGCATTTTGAATTTTTTGGAGAATGTCAGCTCGGGCTCTAACTCCCGCAATTTTTATGATATCCGGCTCAAACTTGGACCAGAAGTGGACTGTTATCAAATAGTGTTTGGGATTAAATTTGGTGTCAATCCATTAAAGGGTTCACAATTTATGGCATTATAAAAATTTTTGACATTTTTTGTTCGTGCTCTAACTTTTGCAATTTTTAAGATATCGGGCTCAAATTTGGTCCACAAGTAGACTGTTATTAAATAAAGTTTGGGAGTGAATTTGACGTCAATCCGTTAAGGGGTTTAAAATTTATGGCATTTTGAATTTTTTGTTCCTGCTCTAACTTTCGCAATTTTTAAGATATCGGGCTCAAAATTGGTCCACAAGTAGAGTGTAGGTAAACTAAGCATCAGTTCGAATCTGGCGAGAATCTGTCAAGGGGTTCAAAACTAATGCCATTTAAATTTTTTTTAAACAAGACTGCAAAGTAGAACTTTGCAAATTGCTTCCTCATTATTATTGGATTTTTACAAAACTTCCTCTATGAGAGTGGGGGCAAAAATAACGAATGACCAAAATAGCAAATGTTTAAAATAGCGAATTTCAAAATAAGGAACGTCTGAATCTAGAATGGTCATCATTATGAAATTCGCTATTACAGCTATTCGCTATTTTGATCATTCGCTATTTTGACTCTCAATCTTATTAAAATGCAATCAAAATAGCGAATGGTCAAAATAGCAAATGGGTAACATAGCGAATTTCATAATGATGGCGATTCTATATTTAGACGTTCCTTATTTTGAAATTCGCTATTTTAGCCATTCGCTATTTTGATCATTCGCTATTTTGACTCTCAATCTTATTAAAAGTCAATCAAAATAGCGAATGGTCAAAATAGCAAATGGCTAACATAGCGAATTTCATAATAATGGCGATTCTATATTTAGACGTTCCTTATTTTGAAATTCGCTATTTTAGCCATTCGCTATTTTGATCATTCGCTATTTTGACTCTCAATCTTATTAAAATGCAATCAAAACAGCGAATGGTCAAAATAGCAAATGGCTAACATAGCGAATTTCATAATGATGGCGATTCTATATTTCGACGTTCCTTATTTTGAAATTCGCTATTTTAGCCATTCGCTATTTTGATCATTCGCTATTTTGACTCTCAATCTTATTAAAATACAATCAAAATAGCGAATGGTCAAAATAGCAAATGGCTAACATAGCGAATTTCATAATGATGGCGATTCTATATTTAGACGTTCCTTATTTTCAAATTCGCTATTTTAGCCATTCGCTGTTTTGATCATTCGCTATTTTGACTCCCAATTTTATTAAAATGCAATCAAAATAGCGAATGGTCAAAATAGCAAATGGCTAACATAGCGAATTTCATAATGATGGCGATTCTATATTTAGACGTTCCTTATTTTGAAATTCGCCATTTTAGCCATTCGCAATTTTGATCATTCGCTATTTTGACTCCCAATCTTATTAAAATGCAATCAAAATAGCGAATGGTCAAAATAGCAAATGGCTAACATAGCGAATTTCATAATGATGGCGATTCTATATTTAGACGTTCCTTATTTTGAAATTCGCTATTTTAGCCATTCGCTATTTTGATCATTCGCTATTTTGACTCCCAATCTTATTAAAATGCAATCAAAATAGCGAATGGTCAAAATAGCAAATGGCTAACATAGCGAATTTCATAATGATGGCGATTCTATATTTCGACGTTCCTTATTTTGAAATTCGGTATTTTAGCCATTCGCTATTTTGATCATTCGCTATTTTGACTCTCAATCTTATTAAAATGCAATCAAAATAGCGAATTTCATAATGATGGCGATTCTATATTCAGACGTTCCTTATTTTGAAATTCGCTATTTAGCCATTCGCTATTTTGATCATTCGCTATTTTGACTCCCAATCTTATTAAAATGCAATCAAAATAGCGAATGGTCAAAATAGCAAATGGCTAACATAGCGAATTTCATAATGATGGCGATTCTATATTTAGACGGTCCTTATTTTGAAATTCGCTATTTTAGCCATTCGCTATTTTGGTCATTCGCTATTTTGACTCCCAATCTTATTAAAATGCAATCAAAACAGCGAATGGTCAAAATAGCAAATGGCTAACATAGCGAATTTCATAATGATGGCGATTCTATATTTAGACGTTCCTTATTTTGAAACTCGCTATTTTAGCCATTCGCTGTTTTGATCATTCGCTATTTTGACTCTCAATCTTATTAAAAGTCAATCAAAATAGCGAATGGTCAAAATAGCAAATGGCTAACATAGCGAATTTCATAATGACGGCGATTCTATATTTAGACGTTCCTTATTTTGAAACTCGCTATTTTAGCCATTCGCTGTTTTGATCATTCGCTATTTTGACTCTCAATCTTATTAAAAGTCAATCAAAATAGCGAATGGTCAAAATAGCAAATGGCTAACATAGCGAATTTCATAATAATGGCGATTCTATATTTAGACGTTCCTTATTTTGAAATTCGCTATTTTAGCCATTCGCTATTTTGATCATTCGCTATTTTGACTCCCAATCTTATTAAAATGCAATCAAAATAGCGAATGGTCAAAATAGCAAATGGCTAACATAGCGAATTTCATAATGATGGCGATTCTATATTTAGACGTTCCTTATTTTGAAATTCGCTATTTTAGCCATTCGCTATTTTGATCATTCGCTATTTTGACTCCCAATCTTATTAAAATGCAATCAAAATAGCGAATGGTCAAAATAGCAAATGGCTAACATAGCGAATTTCATAATGATGGCGATTCTATATTTAGACGGTCCTTATTTTGAAATTCGCTAGTTTAGCCATTCGCTATTTTGGTCATTCGCTATTTTGACTCCCAATCTTATTAAAATGCAATCAAAACAGCGAATGGTCAAAATAGCAAATGGCTAACATAGCGAATTTCATAATGATGGCGATTCTATATTTAGACGTTCCTTCTTTTGAAATTCGCTAGTTTAGCCATTCGCTATTTTGATCATTCGCCATTTTGACTCTCAATCTTATTAAAATGCAATCAAAATAGCGAATGGTCAAAATAGCAAATGGGTAACATAGCGAATTTCATAATGATGGCGATTTTATATTTAGACGTTCCTTATTTTGAAATTCGCTATTTTAGCCATTCGCTATTTTGACTCTCAATCTTATTAAAAGTCAATCAAAATAGCGAATGGTCAAAATAGCAAATGGCTAACATAGCGAATTTCATAATAATGGCGATTCTATATTTAGACGTTCCTTATTTTGAAATTCGCTATTTTAGCCATTCGCTATTTTGATCATTCGCTATTATGACCCCCACCCCTCTATGAGGAAGCGAAAATAGATTAACATGCTTCCTCATAGAGGTAGATTTGTAAAAATGCAATATTTTATACTGTGCCAATTTCACGAGACTTAATAGTATCAATTACCTAATGTTCCAATTCTATAGCGATTTCTGAGTAGCTGATCGGCAGTCTCCATCGCGGTTGGATAAACGGGCACTGTAATAAAGGCCATGATCGATCCGGTGTAACAAGATGTTATTATAATGGTGAAGACCCAATAGATTCCTGGAGAAAAAAAATCTATATAGTGTATATCACTATTATGTATAGTGTAACACGTATAGCCTTGAAGAGAAGTTATTCTCGATGATATACAACAAACGTGATCACTTCATTAACTTTGCAGCAACGAGTTTCGCATGGCACAATCGATACCATTGGGTACAAACAACTTACATACCGATGAGGATCGAAGTAGAGTTCTTGCCAAGGCCAGAATTGAGAAGTGGATTTTTAACAGAGAAACTGTTGGTAAATGTACTGAAGACGAACCAGAACATCGAGTTGAGGTTGCTCGGCTTGGTTAACAGAGACTTGAGGCTGTAATGGCTGTTCATCGATAATGGTATCATAGCTATCATGTAAACCGAGCACAGGAGCAACCACACGGATAGTTGAAATGGTCCCATTACTGCACGATATCTAAAGGATGCCAACCATTCGAATCATTACTCTTTTTAAACTGCAAAGAGGATTAGAGATTAAAGACAGAGATGTGCAGAATAATCACAACGGTAAATGGACACTTTTGATCATTTTTTCCGTGTAGTATTTATTTCGTTAAGATATATGGGGTAAAACACGTCAAGGCGGCCACACGAATTTTTCATTTTAATAAAAAGTTTTCAAATTTTATTTGTAACGGCTGAAACATGCGATAAAAAAATCTGAAAAAATTTGTAATTTTTGTTTTCAGACAGACCAACATCCTCAACAAAATTGAAAACTTTTTATTGAAATGAAAAATTCGTGTGGCCGACTTGACGGGTTTTACCCCATATAACACTTTTCTATCGGTAATTGTATATCTTAGTTTTATTCACTGATTTTCTATTGGCTTTCAAAAAAGGGCAAATAAAAGTGAAAGTATTTAGAATATTTCTGGGATTTTCATTATAGGTACTTTTAATTATTGTTGTTATTTGTTGTAAAAGGATAATTGCTCGAATTTATTTGTCGTTATTGTTAATACATAATTATTCATACTCCTGCACTATAATTAGTTGCAAAAATATTTTTAAAAGTTTTTGCATTTGAATGTTTTAAATTTTAATGCTTTAATAAGTAATAGTAATAATCGTAAGATTGAAGTCATTTTTATGGAAATTAAAATATCATACTTGAAATATTATTTTTAAATCCCGTATTAAACTCGTATTTGGAAAAATATTCGGTGGTCATTTACTATTACTAATTGTGAATACTTTTAAACAATTCTTTTTTTTCACTGAACATTTATTGCGTTGAAAAAAATATAATATGTTCCTGTGTCATTATTTCTCACGTACCCTGAGAAAAAGATGTTTTAATGAACTAAATCGGCGTTTAAACCAATTTTTAGTTGGTGTAACAAATATTTTGGTTGCCGTAAATATATTTTAGACAACTGAATCTAATTATTGAAGAAACTAAACGTTCAGATTGTCCCCACATTTTTTATATGATTGACATAACTCTCTTAAAAGTACTCCATTTTTTGCCAAAATTTTTGAGTTGTCTACGGTTTTTGAAAACAAAAGTGTCGATAGACGCGCTTAAAAAATTTGAAAAAATTCTTTAATTTTAATCTGAAATTTTCATAAATTCAAAATTCTATAAAATCTAAACCGCTTTATGTATTCTGCTTAAATTCAATACCAATCGTCATTTTTCATAGCTTTATTCGTCAAAAACTGTTTAACCTCATTATCTAAAAAATTGTGGCAGCTAGACAACATACAGAGATTTTTTGAAAAATTCTATGTCTTATAAAATCTGAACCACTTTACCAATCTTCACCAAATTCGATATCTACTAAAACTGGATATTAATTTTACCTTGCAAAAGATTTGAGCAGGTTTGGTCGAACTTAAGTTAAATAAGAACGAAAACACAATTTTTTTGAAAATTCAAAATTTTATAAAATCTAAACCGCTTTATGGATTTCGCTCAAATTCAATACCGACCTTCATTTTTCATTTCTCTATTTGTCCAAAACTATTTAGCTCATTAGCTGAAAAGTTGCGGAAGTTAGAGAACATACAGACATTTTTCGAAAAATTAAAAGGCTTATAAAATCTGAATTCTTTTTTCAATTTTTTCGAAAATATAGACATAGAAAGGGGCGTTGTTCCTCTACCAGTGTGCCAAATTTCAGCTTGATTGTTAAAGCCGTTTTCGAGATACAGCGGTTTGAATTTTGCAAGCGTGCCACACACACATACATACATCCGGACATTTTTTCTAAACCACTTTTCTCGATGTTTTGGACCATTCTGAGTGTCCTGACATGAAAATCACGAAAAATTTTTTTTTACGAAAACAAAGTTTCCTCTAGGAGGAAGCAAAAAATAGGATTTTTGAGATCTGGGCAGAGATGGGCTGGTGTTTGCTTCCATTTTTTTTCGACTTAAAAAAATAAAAAAATTGTCCCTTATAAATGTGAAAAAAAAAATGTATTTGCAAGGGTGTATTCGCGTATGTTTTTACTCCAAGTATTACATTACTTTGGCAATGCGGTGGAAGCCAGTGAGATGAAAGACGCGCAGTCCTGCATATGAGCGGTAACAGTATCGAATTCAGTGAGAACTTCCGAGGTTTCGTAAATCCCACCGACTGCAGCTGCAGCGTTGCCGGCTGTGACGTCATGAGTAGCCGCAGCAATTGGGCTGCAAAAAAAAAAAAAAAACAAGGATGCAAAGTAGAACCTTGCACATTACTTCCTCATTATTTTTCGCATTTTACAAAGCTACCTCTATGAGAAAGTACGTTATACTATATTGTGCAACAAGGGCTGAAAGTTGGCGATTGCGACGAGCGCAAGGTTTGCCGCCCGAGCGAAGCGAGGGCTGCAATCATACGAGTCGTAAACGCCAATTTTGGCCCGTGTTGCACACCATACTTTTTGTAACAAGTGCATGAATAGTGGTGCTTTGAATGGTAGTTTTGCGGGACGAACAGTGAAAAGTGAGGTTACCAACTTTCCACCCTAGGGTCGAAAGTGAAACAGCAGGGTCGAAAGTGAAGGAATCGCGAACTGCGCATGCGCCAACCTATCGTTTCAATACTGCTATGAAACTAGCCACTTTCGGCCCGCAAAACTGCCATGAAAAGCACCGCTGTTCATGCACGTGTCACAAAAAATCAATTTTGGCTTCCGCATGGAGGAAGCTTCGTAAAAAAATAAAAATCTCCCGTAAACGAATTTTATTTTCAGCTCCTATTCTAGACTGCCCCCCATTTTTGTTCTGGTAAAAAAAAATCGTTTTTGGACACAGAATTTACTATAAAAAATTTGAAAAAAAATAATTAAAAAAACAAATTTTTTAAAAAATCTAAAAAAATGTCAAGAATGCTTTTTAATATTGCTTTACTACATCTCAAAAGAAAGAAAAAATGAGGGTCGCGATCCTGTCGATAACCGGTAGTATCCTGACATGAAATTCTCGAAATTTTTATTAACCTCTGAAGCGTTGAGCTGGGATCACGAAATTCGGCGGTAAAATTTAAAACCTCTCCCAACAATCTCACAACGCGAACATCTATGCCGTCCCATTTTATCTCATCGTTATTCACCGAATTCCTGTAAAAAAAATCGATCTTTTAATTATTTTTCATTAATATGCAGTGAGAATTTTTCGTAATGAGAGAAATTTTTTGTTTCTATCGTCGTGACTTTCGTATGGCGAACGGAGGCTTGTGAGCAGCTGATATCAATATTCGATGTCCCTTAAATCCGTCGCGAAGCTTTCCTGGAAATAACTCTGTTTTCTGCGTCGTTAAGGAATCGTTGATCCATGATGTTAGCAATATCGGTTTGCTCGAACCGCTACCGTCGTTGTACAACTCGTGAGTGTACAATAAGTACGAACCTTCCTGCAAAAATTTCTAATTTTTACAATTTTTTTATAAATAAAAAAATTCTAATTTTTACAATTTTTTTATAAATAAAAAAATTCTAATTTTTACAATTTTTTTATAAATAAAAAAATTCTAATTTTTACAATTTTTTTATAAATAAAAAAATTTAAATTTTTACAATTTTTTTATAAATAAAAAAATTCTAATTTTTACAATTTTTTTATAAATAAAAAAATTCTAATTTTCACAATTTTTTTATAAATAAAAAATGTCTAATTTTTACAATTTTTTTATGAATAAAAAATTTCTAATTCTTTTATAAATAAAAAATTTCTACTTTTTTTATAAATAAAAAATTTCTAATTTTTTTATAAATAAAAATTTTCTAATTTTTACAATTTTTTTATAAATAAAAATTTTCTAATTTTTTTATAAATAAAAATTTTCTAATTTTTACAATTTTTTTATAAATAAAAAATTTGTAATTTTTTTATAAATAAAAATTTTCTAATTTTTACAATTTTTTTATAAATAAAAAATTAAACTGCCGTAAAAACACGAATTTTTTTCTGTAATATCATTATTGTTCAGTTATTTTTATAAAAATTAATTAACAATTTTTATAATTATTAAGTGATTAATTTTATAATTATTGAAAAATTATATTTTCCAACCGATTTTTATACATATTTTTATTGACGTGGTGTTGCAAATACGATTTTTTTATTATCTTTTATATTTTTTTATTTTTACTTTGAAAATAAGTAATTCACTAACAGGAAATGAAAATAAAAATATTATTGTAATTTGTATTGAAAAAAAATAATTGATAACATATAATGTACGTTACGTGCCTTGGTTCTTCGGCTAATACTGTGCGTAATGACAAGTAAATTGACATACGACCGAGACGCGTAACTCTTCAGAAAATCCTTGACGGTCCAAGGCGTAGATTCCGAAACAATCAATATCTTATTTCTCGTTTCTCGTTTAATTACTTTATCAACACTAAAAATATTATCTAAGAAAATCATATGATTGTGGCATTTGTCTTTGGCTCGATAATTCGGCATCATTTCCTTCGTGATATTCGCACTTCGTTTCACAAAAACGGTCGATAAACTTTTGTAGAGTTCCCAAAAATGTGTGGATTGTTGAGCTATATATTTTTCATCGCAATACGTCACGATGTCGCAGCCTTCGAAATATTTTTGCGTTATGTGGTAAAGCAAACGAGTCAAGCTCTGCGATCTCGTGTACAAATCTTTAAAATCCGCACCATTATTATTGTTATTATCAACATTGATACTATTATTATGATGTATCGGCGCTTTTGAATAAAATAATCTTTGACATGTAATTCCATTAATCGAAATAACCAAAATTATCCAGTGGACCATCGTTGTTAATCTGGATTGGAAAATTTGGTTTTTTATTGCAAACTTGACGAAGTGCATGACTGACACTGCGATCAATCGATACGACAAATGTCCTTATATAGTACGAAGGGGAAGGTCAATTATCATTTCATATTTATTGGTCATTATCTAAGGGCCAATGTCAATATCAAATATTGCTGCAGAAGTTCAATTGCATTTATAGTGCATTATGCAACTAGTGGCGCCCCCTGTTTGCTGATGTTGAGTTATTTCTGCGTTTTCCTGTGACCCTCAGTAGCTTTGTAGGCGAACAGCCTTGGCGACGCCTCATTTAGTGCTTGACAACTGTGTAAAACATGGCGTCGGCGTTGGAATCGATGGTCGTTGACGAAAAACAACTTCCCGAAAAGCCGGTTGACAGAGAAAAGGTAAAAAGGAAACTTGTTTACACAATGATGAATGAATTTTAAACGAGCGTAATCGATTATAAATTTGAAAAAGTTTACTTGGTATTTTCTGATTTTAAGATATAGAGTTGGGCGGTTCTAACCTAACCTCAAAATTTTGCCGCTGTATTATGGGAAATAACAAAATATTTAGAATTCATAATTTCATTTATAATTTATATTCATTTATAATTATAAGTTATTTAGACGATTAGGATTATTTTTTTATGCAGATTTTTTAAAATCCTTTTTACACATTGACGAATGAATTTTAAACGAGCGTAATTAATTATAAGTCAAAAATGTTTACTTTGTATTTGCTGTTTTTTAAGATATAGAGTTGGGCGGTTCTAACCTAACCTCAAAATTTTGCCGCTGTATTATGGGAAATAACAAAACATTTAGAATTTATAATTTCATTTATAAATATAAGTTATTTAGACGATGAGGATAATTTTTTCATGCAGATTTTTTAAAATCCTTTTTACACATTGACGAATGAATTTTAAACGAGCGTAATCGATTATAAGTCAAAAATGTTTACTTTGTATTTGCTGTTTTTTAAGATATAGAGTTGGGCGGTTCTAACCTAACCTCAAAATTTTGCCGCTGTATTTTGGGAAATAACAAAACATTTAGAATTTATAATTTCATTTATAAATATAAGTTATTTAGACGATGAGGATCATTTTTTCATGCAGATTTTTTAAAATCCTTTTTACACATTGACGAATGAATTTTAAACAAGCGTAATCGATTCTAAGTCAAAAAAGTTTACTTTGTATTTGCTGTTTTTTTAAGATATAGAGTTGAGCGGTTCTAACCTAACCTCAAAATTTTGCTGCTGTATTATGGGAAATAACAAAACATTTATAATTCATAATTTCATTTATAATTATAAGTTATTTAGACAATTAGGATTATTTTTTATGCAGATTTTTTTCTCATCGCTAATTATTTACTTTTCATACTTGACATTTTTTTCTGTGTTATTTGTGAAATGTGTGACATGCTTTTGCTGGATATTTGAACTTAGTAAATTGAATTAAAGAGCAGACAATTTAAATAATGAACATTGTTTTACTTATTTTATTTAAAAAAGCAATTTAATTGGTTATAATGATATCGCAATTGCATGAAAAAATCCTTGGTAGAAATGTTATAGGAATTTAATTATTTTTCAATATACTTCTATTATATTTTCTATTAACGCAACTGAAATTCCTAAGGATCGTAACAACGCTATAGAATTCAATAGGCAATGTTGCTATGTACTATAGCAAAATAAATAAATGAACATTTGTAATCAAATGTTAATTAATTGATTAATTCAAGATTTACAGTTCTATTTATTTTTAGGAAACTAGCAGAATAACATTGAGTATTAAATTATGATACTAGTCATATTTGATACCATAAATGTAACATGTATAGAATATTTCCTCTTTATGGCGTAAACTGCAACTGTTTTGTGCTACTCTTTCATCCTCTCTTAAAAAAGTCATGGCATATCGAAAGTCGAAATATCGAGAACTGAAGCCATTCTGAACATTCCGATTGGTCGTCGATGACTTTGACGTAAAGCCAACTTCAGACTGTTATGATCGCTGCAGAGTTACGTATCTCACGCATTTTGAATGGCTGTATTTTTCGCAGTTATGGAATAGAATATATGTTTCTTCCTGTAAAAAAAAGAGTCATGTAACAGGGTGGCCGCGTTCAGGGAAAACCGGGAAAAGTCAGGGAAAAATAAAATTAGTCAGGGAATCAGGGAAAAGTCAGGGAATCTCAAAATTGGTCAGAGAAAAAGTAAATTGGCGCCACGTGCCCCATAAGAAGATGAAAAGTACATAAAGAGAAGTCTTGAAAAAAAGAAATTAGAAAAATGATGAACAAGAAAAAAAAACAGAAATAAACTTTAATACTATAATTACAATTTCAATATAATTTCTCAATTGAATCCGATTCATAATACCTGATGCGGATTTTTTCAACACGATTCTGCTCGATATCAAAGCACTTAAGAAAAAAGTTTAAAAAATGTTATATGCTATTATAATAATAATAAGTATAATATAATATGAATTATTATAATAGTGTTTAATGTGATGTGAAGCTTTGACTCCAAAGATTGTTTATGTAATTTATAAGGTTACAATACAGATGCAAAAAAAATATGTTCATTGTTGACTGGAAAAATAAATAATTTATCGAAGACGTGCACTTCTTTCGGATACATTTTCATTGGCATCATCAATTTAAAAAAATAGAAATCGTCGGAATTTTGGTCAGGGAAAAAGTTTGATTGATCAGGGAACAGTCATGGAAAAGTCAGGGAATTTTTTTCAACGTAAAAAACGGTCACCATGTGTAAAGTCACGAATCGTATAAACATGCAATTATCATGTTTAGCCACAAGAAAAGACAAATGAAAAGAAAGTGTGAACGAAGCAAGAATGTTGTTGATAGTCATAGTAAATGCATTAGTTGCAGCTATGTGTCAACTTCCCAATTTCAATCAAATTATTATATAAACTTTATTACACGTTTAGTCATGAAGGGGTAGAATTTGATATTTACATCATCAGAAGACCAGATTTTACTTTGGACAAATAAAATGTAAAAAGGCTTTACTATTCTTCAAGTTATAGTTGGAAACTGAAACAACTTCTATATGGTATTTGAAATAAAGTTGGACAACTTTATGCAATGTTATTCAAATATGTACTGCGTTGTTCAGGCTCTGACATCATTGCTGAAAAATTTGCAATGTCTACATTTAAACCTTTTTTGTTGTAAAAGACATGCCCTCTTCTACTCCGTGTATTTTGCAATACTGGTCGCCATCATAATATCATGGACTACAGTAGAGGCAATGTGCCTTCCAATGAACTACAGATTTACACATGGTAAGAATAATAATCTTTGTTGCATGAATCTTTGCTAGAAAAATTGATTATTATAATATATTCATAATTATCCTTTATTAAGGATGGATGCTACACTCAGAGAGATCACTGGACTAGTAAAGGAAGTTAATCCTGATGCTAGAAACAAAGGAACATATTTTGACTTTTCTCTGGTAACTCCTGAGGTCAGAAATGCTGGCTTCCGAATGCGTGAGATTGGAGTCACTTGCTCTGGACAGAAAGGCGCTGATGACAATAAAACCCTCTCACAAGCAAGGTTTGCATTTAAATAATAATAATTCTAACACTATCGCCACGATTGATTTTTCAGATAAAAGTCGAGAAATGCTGAATGTATGTTATGTCGCCTTGAATTAAGTATTCATTAATATTTCATTCGACATTTTAGAAGATCTAATTTATTAACTTTTTTGCAATTGCAGATTTACGATAGGAGACTATCTGGACATTTCTATAACACCGCCAAATCGAATGATGCAACCGGCAATTCGACGCGGTGGTCTGAGACAATACTGACAAAGTCACAGTCGACAGTTTTAAACCTCGATATATTTGTACCTTCTTAATTATGTATGTGAATGAAAGATTAATAAATGACAAAGGTCTATGAAGCTATCTGTTTTTGCTGCCTCATAGACGAAGTTTTGTATTCGTGAATCATCGCGATCGTTCTTAAGTCCCATATTCTACCACAGAAAATACCGGTTACAATAGGTTTTTACTTCGATTTTTTAAAAAGTGACTTTTTTGTTTCTGATTTCAGAATTCCCAGATCCGACTTCCAGTCGGAAATAGTGAAGTGAAAATATAATATTGATATCATAAATAAATTCCAAAAATGGAATACCATCGGTTGTATAACATTAGGGGTGTGCGAGTTCCGATTTTTTCGGGTACCGGACGTTCTGGTCGAATCGGGTACCCGTCGGGTTCAATTTTTATATTACCCGAAGCCACCGAGTACCCGAATTTGAAGACTGGTACCCGATCTTTCAGGTACTCGTAATTGGTTCAAAATCATTTATTTCTACAACCCGAAGTGTAGAAGATGAGAGCGAGTGTTTTTTGCCTTAGTAACAGAATCGAACGAAGAAATTACATAAATTTATGAATTACAGTCCGATCAAATAAAACGCGATAATTTAGTCGTATTGATACGTTGAACACTGGAGAATACCGAGCGCCAAAATTTCAAAAACGACGAGATCAAGGAAATAAAACTGAATGAACTATAACAAGTTGTTGAAAATCTTACCAATTAGAAAATGACACTCCGCAAAATGATAAAATCATCTTCAATGAACCATGTATTGGATGGCAGTTTTAAAAAAATGTGCAGAACGATCATCTTTGACGTGCTAGAATTTTCTGATATAATTAATAAACGATACGAATGTTGAAGTCATAGCGAATTTTCAAGTGTTACTCGGTAAACCCGATTAAACCCGAGTAATCCGAAAGGTTTCAGGTACTCGAAAAATCGGGTATCCAAAATTATACGACCCGACCCGACAAAAAGTGCTACCCCCTTAGCGGATCTGAAAAACCGCAAAATAACCGAAGAGTTACCGGTTAGTTAGTTATTTAGTTGGGGCTGGTTCCGGTCGCTACTCTGTAGTAGTACGGCCATGGACAAGAGTTACCGGTCATTATGGAACAAAAAGTAACTCCATAATAACGCAGAAGCAACCTAGTGACCATCGGATACCCGTAAAGGTCCGTTCTGGGTTACTAGTCGGTTTCTCGAAGAACTTTCAATTAACCGAAAAACAACTTTGAACAAACTGTCGGCTACTTCTGCGTTACTTTTAGGTTTGTTTTTGGTTAAAACATTGGTCGCTTTGTAGTTGCAATCAAGTACTTTTTTGTTCCAAAGCAAAGGTCGCTTTGTCGGTTACATTATGGTTGTGTTACGGTAAAGCAACTGGGGCTCTATTCTCGAGTTTTATCGTATGCGATATCTTGTGAAAGTTACTAGATTATCGCATGCCTCGTCAAAACTGTATTCTCGAGCGGTGATACGTCGGTCGTATACGATAATTATCGAACACTTCGTATCGAGTGGGTAGTCGCATACGATATCTAGATCTCGTATACATTTTTCAATAATATCTTCTGCTTGCGGCCATTTAGTTTGTTCACAAAGTTTGTTTTTCATAATCGTAAGTACTAAATATATCACTAAAAAAATAGTAAATTATTAATTTACGGTAGGACTGCTGACTAACGACTGAGAGACAATAATGAAGAATCAAAAA
Source organism: Ephialtes manifestator (assembly GCA_963970395.1). Classification (NCBI taxonomy): domain Eukaryota; kingdom Metazoa; phylum Arthropoda; class Insecta; order Hymenoptera; family Ichneumonidae; genus Ephialtes; species Ephialtes manifestator. The sequence continues at coordinate 36,644,086 of OZ019970.1, forward strand.
CTTGAATTTTTTACTCTCGCCGTTCTTGAATCCGCGCATCCCTGCACTGTAAAAAAAAATCTATTTGAAATTTAATGTACTTTTACTGGAAGTTTTTATGCATAAACTAGTATATTAAATTTCATATACAAGTGTAATAGAAAGTTAATGTATGGTACAGCACATTCAATAATTTACTTTAATTTTACAGTAGAAATACTTGAATTTTAATAATTTGCTTTAATTTTACTGGAAAAGTACCTGAATTTTATACCACAATTGTATAATAAATTTCTTTTGATAAAATTCTTTTGATTTGTCAAGAAAATCCCTTAGTGGGCAACCACTAAAACATTTGGTCGCCAAAGATTGACTCATGGACTTTTGCAGCAATAAAGCATCTGGTCACCATGAGACATGCATTTTCAGGCAGACCCTTTTTCCGCGAAGATTTTTTAAATGCAATATCTTTTGTTTGTACATGTATTGTGCATGAACAATATATGTTTCTAGAAAATTAATAGTTTTGCTTTATTAAAAAGCTTTCGTGTATGCACGTTAATAATACATAGTGCCATGTGCGATGCTCCGCTTGTAATTCAATTGGGTTAAAAATCGGTGTTTCCAATTTAGAGACATACTTGTAGAGACATATCTTTGAAATAACCAAACCGAATCTCGCGGGTATTTGGAAGTCATAAAATCTGTATATTTATTGGTCCTCGAGATTTCTTTAACATGATAGCCCATCGATTCCATGTGGCAACGATGTAAGTATATCGTATGCGAGAATTATCGAAGCCCTTATATCGCATAGCAGTCGAGAATAGCATTTCGATCTCGTATACGATATACGGTCATCGAAATTTCTCGTATACGAAAAATATCGCACACTCTCGAGAATAGGGCCCCTGGAAATGAACCTCATTTTTTTTTTAAGCATGGGTTTGGTTCGTTCCGGAGGGGACTGTGTCACTCTCTTCAAATGAACTTCATAATGACGGTTACTTGTATATGACCGTAAAGTAACTACAAAATGACGGTTGCTGAGTTACTACCAAAGTCTGCAAAAGCCAAACTCTGCAAAAACGATTCTACCGACCGAAAGTGCAATTGATCGAAATGCCACAAGGGGGAGTTAGCAGCAGAAGCCTAAATTTCAGTTCCTCCTGCACAACTGCTCGATCGGTAACAAAAACTATAACCCATCTACTAATCATTCCCTAAGTCTACTAATTCTGCGGGATATGACTTTACTTTTACCAGCAAACTCAATTGGATCGGAGAAAATACGGATCTAAGAAATGAGCTATCTCTCTGGCACTCATGGAATTTCGCGCATGTGCCATTAAGGGGATGCTGGAGTAGATTTTATTACCGACTTTGGTCGGTAAAAACAGGCTTTTTCGTAGTTTTGATTATTCTTCGTTAATACGCTACAAACATGCTTCAAATTGTACACGATTGTAATATCAACATAAACGAGTGGACGTACATTCGAATATTTGGTGAAAACGTACAATAAATGAAAAGAATCGTATAATACTAAACCTCCCGAAATCAAAATGGCCGCCAGGGTTTGACAGCATCGCCTGTTTGGTACGATATAAAAGATTCTGGAATTCACATACGTTAAATCGAAATGTACGTCCATTCTTTAGCGTTTTCTGAATATTCTGCGAGCGTCGAAAAGTCAATTACACAAAAGGAATCCACGCAAAACCGAAACTACGATCACGTAGTCTGTTTGCGATCCCCGCGATGATCCAGGCTTAGTAATATACGAATATCTTCATTCATTGTACGTATTCACCCAATATTCGAATGTACGTCCACTTGTTTATGTTGATACTACAATCGTGTATAATTTGAAGCATATCTGTAGCGTATTAACGAAGAATAATCAAAACTACGAAAAAGCTTTTACCGACTTCGGTCGGTAAAAACCTGCTTCTGCACTCGACTCCAGCTTCCCCTTAAGGTGAGGCGAAACCTCCATGAGTGCGAAAAAGATAGCGAATATCTTTCGGAACAAGAATTTTCAGAAACTTGATCTTTTTTTGGGAAAAATTAAAGTTTTACATCATGCAGAATTAAGAGAGCAATCATGTAAAACTTTTCTTTTATAAAAAAACGTTCAGGGTTCTCTGGAAGATTGGTTACAGTTTTTGTTACCGACTGAGTAGGTTTCGCCTTCCCTTAAGGTGATGCGCTTACCGACTGAATCGCTGTGAATGCAAGTGAGAAAGTGCTGATTGTCTCTATCAGATTGGTATAAGTACAAGAGAGAAAGTTGATTTTTCGGATAAGAGCCAAGAATCGACTGTAGAAACGACTGTATGATTTTTCATTTTTTTTAATATCTGTAAATTCGATTGTTTGTACAAAATATACAAAGCATACGAATTTCGATTTCATTTCCACCAATATATAGAATTCTAAGTGCGGCTTTACTTGGAGCCGGTGCGACCTCAGCGATTGGTTAACGCGTGAGCTTTCAATGAAATCAGCCTTTAGCCCGCGAGACTGTCGAGCAGTCCCAACGAAAAGGAACGCTCATTCATCTAGCGTAGCCAGTTGAGTTACAGACGTTTGCATTTTGTTTGAAATTTGTTGTAACCTCTAAATCTACCGGTATTAAAAATGTCGAGTCCAACGTATAAAAAGGTGACCCATTGTATTTTCGATATGGATGGTCTGTTGCTCGGTAAGTCGATCAAACAAATTTACCCTGTCATCAAACTATGGACGTGTCTATTCGCACCCTTTGTTACTCAAATTCGCACGCTACTATTTAAAATCGTAAATTTTGTTGGTACGATGATACTTTACGATATCTCCGAAAACGGAATATAATAATGATTGTTATCGCGATTGTTGTTACGAAATTTTTATGACAATCGTCGATTAATTCTCGTCTAGAAACGCGCGTTTGACAAATGGTATGGTCCTATATGAAAAGCACGAGGACAGACGTCACTTCTGTCATTCTCAGACGGTTTTTGTTTGACGTTGTTCCAAGCGTCATTCATTCACGCCAATGACAAACACTTTGAATTACCGAAATCTTATGTAATTGAATTCTACTTCAGTTTAAATGATCTATAACTGTGACAATGTTTATAGTACAATAGTTGGATGATGTAACATCCCTTGTTAAGAGAGTGTGTTAAATTTTTATTAAACCTTTCTGAGTTTTAGCCTACTAGATAATTAATTGAAGTTCCTAAAGGACTTGCAAAGTCTTTTTAAAATTGAAAATAAATTAGTATCTCAGGTTTGATAAAAGTAACAAGAATAACAAATGTTTCTGACAGATAAGAACAAATTTTTCACAATGGTATATAATTGTATTGCTGATAAGTATGATTCAAGATTCTAAAACACAATCAATGGATCTATACTGGCAACAGCTATAAAAGACTATCAGATAATATAATGATATTATGATATCATAGATATTGAAAGGAGACCAGAGCTATGAGGTCACCTTTGGCTTTCAATTTTTTTTTTGGCTGCATATAAAGCATTGAAACCAATTGCTATTTTTTAGCAAGATTACTTAGCTATTTGTGCTGCATCTTTCAATTCCCTTCACAATAGATAGGAATCAAGGCAAAAAGTTATCTGTAAATTGGTGACATGAACAGGAATGTTCCACTGGGACAAGATGAATAAACCACAAGGAAAGTTGAATCAGTTATAGGACAAAATAGATTTGTAAAAATCATCAAATACATGGGAAAAAGAAGTTGCAAAGAGCTATTGTTAACAGCTATAAAAGACTATGAGATAATATAATGATATTATGATATCATAGATATTGAAAGGAGACCAGAGCTATGAGGTCACCTTTGGCTTTCAATTTTTTTTTGGCTGCATATAAAGCATTGAAACCAATTGCTATTTTTTAGCAAGATTACTTAGCTATTTGTGCTGCATCTTTCAATTCCCTTCACAATAGATAGGAACCAAGGCAAACAGTTATCTGTAAATTGGTGACATGAACAGGAATTTTACACTGGGGCAAGATGATTAAACCACAAGGAAAGTTGAATCAGTTATAGGACAAATTAGATTTGTAAAAATCATCAAGTACATGGGAAAAAGAAGTTGCAAAGAAGATCCTTGCACATTGCTTCCTTATTTTTTTAAATGCACAAAACCTACTTCTAGATGAAAGGATTCTTTTCATTTTATTCCTCATAGAGGAAGAAATTGACTTGTAAATGATTGGACAAAAGAATGAAGAAGCAAAGCAAGGTTTGACTGTGACTTTTTTTCTATACTTTCTTGCATTCTGATCATGATGATTATCAAATGTCCTATGATTCTTTTTCATGGGAATATTTTTTGTTTGTGTGGAAACTTTTAGTAGGCCAGCTCAAGTTTCAGAAAAGTTAGAAAGAGAACTGTGTTTTTTAATAATTCTTGCTGTGCTTCTGTAGACAATTTTTTTTATTTAATAGAAAAACCAAAAAATCAAGTGATAAGGAACTTATTTTTCAAAATTACATACAGACACTCACACACATGAACACAATTTTTTTTTAATTAATAGAAAAACCAAAAAATCAAGTGATAAGGAATTCATTTTTCAAAATTACATACACACACATTGACCCAACTTGCACTGATCATGAGGATTCAACTTGACCCCTGCATCATTAGTAAATCTACCATGGAGGATTCCTCTGGATCAGATCAATTGAATACATTTAAGCTCAAATTGCAAATGAAAATTCAAACTTTTAAATAGAAAAAGTTTGATTAAAAAAATTTAACTCTCTATACTAAGAATCAGCTTATATTATGTAACTCTTAGAATTATTAGACAATCACTTTAGTAATATTTCTAAAAGATGTGTATTAATATCAGACTTGCAAATCCCCATCAATTCAAGAAATGTAATTCACAGTACAGTTTATTTCGTAATTATAGTTTCATAATAATAATCTGTAGTGATTATAAAATAGAGTGTAAACATTTGAACTGCTGCGAAAAATACTAATTTTCAATCAAATATTGAATGAAATAGTGGAAAAAATGGAAGAGCACAGTTTTTCACTATTTTTTTAATGCATTAATTATTATTATTATTATTATTATTATTATTATTTTTTTTTTTTTTTTTTTTTTTTTCAAAAGCATTTTCATCGGAAAAAAAATCCAGTGTTGTAGAAAATTACAAAATTTAATTCGACAAGAAAAAAATTAAGTTTTCCGGAAATTAGTTATACTATTTTTTTCAAAGTAATTTATGAATAAATTTGTAATATTATTATCATTCCAATCAGAGTTGTAAATGCCTAATACTTATAGAAATAATGATGATGATACGATCAGCTCTATAATTATGATTTTATAATAATAGCATGTAGCGATTGTAATACGATGATTAAACTTTGGAATGGCTGCAAAAATGATTATTTTTCAATAAAAATTCACGGTAATCCTTTTGAAAAAATGGAAAAAAATAAGTAACGCATTACTTATTTCTTCCATTTTTTCCACTATTCCTTGCAATATTAAAGCGAAAATTAGTCTTTTTTTCAGTTATTCAAATGTTTACATTCTATTTTATAATCACCACATATTATTATTATGAAATCATAATTACAAAACAAATTATACTGTAAACTATATCTCATGAATTAATATGGATTTACAACTCTGATTCCAATGTAATGTCCTTTGCACGATATATTGCTTTTATCGCAAAATATCCCAATTCCCATAAAAAATTTAGAAAGAACCCATTGGAGTACCTCAGGATTTTAGGCGATTATTACAGTAGTTACAGATAGTATTTCAAAAATACTATAATATAAATAAATAAAGATAAAAGGGAATGAGATTTACGAGCATTTTTGACAGATACGGAACGACTTTACTCAGTGGCATATAATCGTGTAACTAATAAGTATGGAAAGGAATTCACTTGGGAACACAAAGCGCAAATAATGGGTCTACAGTGGCAAGAAAGCGCGAGTGCAGTCATAAAAGCGTTAGATCTACCAATGACACCGCAGGAATTGACGGATCAACTTATACCCATCTACGATGAACTATTTCCTGAAACGACGCCCTTACCAGGTACTTAAATATTTTTTTCAAGAATAATCTAAACGATATTTTCTCTATTTTCTGCAGATTCTGAAAGCGTGTACAAAAAAATATATTCTAAGATAGTGTCAAAGTTTGGGCATACGTACGAAGGAGATTTGGTCTACCAGGTGCTCGGGCGTCCGGAGCTCGTAGGCGCCGAACTTATAATAAATCACTATAAGATACCGTTGTCTATCGCCGAGTTTCAAGAGCAATACCATCAAATGCAGCACGAAATGTTCACTGATGTTAAATACATGCCAGGTTGAGAACAACAACTTTCCTGTTATGCATTGTGGCTTTGACAAAGTTTTATTTAATTTTCCTTTTCTTTGTATATATTAGAGAATAATTAGTCCAAACATTCGCCTTCCATTGCTTCAAACACTCGCTGAATGAATTTTCATGTTTATTTTTATTTTTTATAAATGGTATTGCAGCTGTAATAGAATCTTGTCAAAAATGGTGATAGACGGTGTTTCTCCTTTCTTCGATAAATATACAACTTTGATCATTTTTTATTTATTAGATCTTGACAACTTGGATTAAAATGTTCCTAAATTTTTATTCCCGATAATAATTATATTTTTTTAATTCACAAAATAAGTTTCTTATCTGACGAAGTCGACCACAAAATTGCGACCAGAAATTTCGAAAACTGTGAAAGATATTCTAGTTCGTACTATTGATGGTTTTTATAATGGCCCTGTAATATGTAACGTTATATCGTTACATTTCGTTGCATTTTTATTCTAAAACTGCAACAGCGAATCTTAAACTCGAAAATGCAATTTTAGAATAAAGTATAACTTTACATTTCAATGCTCGAAATATTACTGGGCCGTTAAATTTTTTTTTTTTTTTTTTTTTTTTTTTTTCAACGCCTTCATTTGATTTTGCGTAACATTACCGAATGTTATATACAAAATTACTAACAGCAATAACACTTACGATTATATTTTCAAACATATCATTATTTCATCGCGTAATTTCTTGAATAAGAAAAACTGATATCACAGAAATGAACGAGTATAAATTATTTTTTAGCATAGTGTGCGTAAAATTCGTTTTTACACACCCATATGAGTGCGTAAAATGCAACTTTATGAAACAGTGTGCGTAAAATAAAAAAATTATTTTTACTTTTCTTTACCACGTTTTTAACGTTTTAAAACGCCACGGTGGTTGGAAGTCGGGACAAACCGCGGAAGGTTATATCGAAGATTCGACGGGTAACAAAAGAAGAATTTCAATGCGAATCGCGGACGCTATTAATGATGAAGATAATGCTCCAGCTTCGAAAAAAGTGAAAACTACCATAACAGTTACAAAAAAAGAAATAGTTCGTGAAATGTAACTCAGAAATTCAAATCAGAAATTCAGTATTATTGAGCGCATTTTCTCTGTGATGTTATATGTTATATGCAATAATTAATAATTATATTACCAAATAAAGTAATTATAATTATAAACAAAGTTTACTCACAATTAAACACGTTCTGTCTTTTTTGCGAATGCATAATAAATCTATTTCTGTCTTCAGTGGGGGGGCCTCGCCCCCCCAACCCCCCACCGGGGCTTCGCCCCTGGACCCCGGCAGGGGCTTCACCCCTGCACCCGACCAGGGCTTCGCCCCTGAACCCCAGCAGGGGCTTCACCCCTGCACCCCACCGGGGCTTCGCCCCTGGACCCCCGCGTTGTATTCCCCTAAACACAATGCGAATTTTACGCACGTCATGCTAAAAAATATCGTATGCGACTCGGGCGTACGTTTTACCCACTCGCGTGATCGCGTTGCACTCGTGCCCGGCTTCGCCGGGCACTCATGCACGACGATCACTGCTCGTGTGTAAAATCGCATTTTACGCCCTTGTTGCATAATATACTATTAAGATAAAACTAACTATTATTTTCAATGATAATTACTGGTACTTGAAGGACAATCAGTGCATGATCAATCCATTTCTCAGGTAACTCTGTTAAAGTTAATGCAATCATATTACCACAATGTTCAATTCATTCAATTCAAATCACCTTAATATTAATTTTTATGTAAAAAATACTAAGATTATCAGCGAATTCTTTTCATATTTAAATTCTTCATTTTGATAAAATGATTTCACGCTAATTGGTAACAAAATTTTCTCGAAATGTGATGAAAGTTCGAATTTTTTCACCATGCTCATATTTTTTTATTAATTATCAGCTGAAAATAGAAGCACTGATTATATTGTTATAAATATGGCACAGCTCCTTTTATTTAAATAAAAAAGAAATCGTAAACATGACAATTGAAATATTATAGTCATTTGCTCCTTTTATATTCCTATTATATTCACAGCTCCTTTTATTTAAATAAAAAAGAAATCTTAAACATGACAATTGAAATATAATATTCATTTTGCGAGAGTGACGCTCCATAAAAGATGTAAATAAATGTTTCATCATATAAAAAGCATGATAATTTATGGGTTGGGGTTGGTTGATACCCTTGAATCGCAGAGTGATTTTAACAATGGAATGTGAATAGCGGCTAATGGTCTTGCGACATTCATCTATGAGTCTTACTCTCGACTTATTCCTAAACGATGTCTAATGAAAATTTTCTATCAAACGAATTAGCGTAACAATGACTAATCGACGCGCAATGTGCTTGCCATTGCGTTACCGCTGTTATATTCCAATAAGTTATATTCGATATACTGATTTTAAAATAAATTGTCGGTATGAATACATCAATTGACCACGGTAATGGGTGTTGATTCTCAAACAGGTTTTTGTTGGAAACATCGTGAAATCGTACATTGTTCATATGCATCGCATATTGTGCACTCACAAACACTCATTGCATCATCGATAGAGCGGCACTAATATCCTTAATGTTTCTACCATCATCGATTGATGTTAAACAATGATTGTTGCGAACCTTCAAAAATTTTCTTGTCTTTTCTGTGAACAATAGGTGCAGAGAGAATTTTGCGTCATCTCAAAGAAAACAATGTACCAATTGCATTAGCGACGAGCTCGACGGAAAAGAGTTACGAGCTTAAAACTCGAAAGTCAAAAGACTTGTTTGCACTATTCCATCACAGAGTACTCGGAGGTTCCGATCCTGAAGTCAAGAACGGTAAACCAAGTCCGGATATATTTTTGGTTGCGGCTCAAAGATTTTCCGACAGTCCCGACCCATCGACGGTTTGTACATATTGAATTAATTTCGGTAGTTTAATTAACGAATTTCTCTAAAATCTGTTAAACGTTTTATTGCAGTGTCTGGTCTTCGAGGACGCTCCAAATGGCGTTCAAGCTGCTGTGAACGCGGGAATGCAAGTTGTTATGGTACCCGATGAAAATCTACCAAAGAGCTTCACCGGAAAGGCAACTATGGTGATCAATAGTCTTCTTGACTTCAAGCCCGAACTCTTTGGCCTTCCACCATTCAAAAATTAGAGACAATCCATATAGACGGAAATTAAAAAGATTAATTTAAGTTGTATATCGTATGCGTTGCGAGAGCATCGTATAGAGTTTGGTGCCTCGTAAGCCGACATCACTGCACAAACACGCAGACGTACTAACTTTTTTTTTAGTTCAAATAAGTAATTGTTCTATATTTTGATAAATAGTTGTATCTAAGAGTCGTGCTGCATTCTACTGTACACCAAAAATGAGATGATGAGTGTAATCTGCCGGTAAACTGTTAAATAAAGAGACGCAACAATACGCAACAATTTGTCTAGCTGTTTTTTTTTTGGATTTTATAAATGATCGATTTTTTAAACCTTTTAACATCGTTTCTTCATGAAGCTGAAACTGGCAGACGGAGATAATAGACGAGGCAAGCTGTTATCATTGCATCTGTTAGATTCTCTGCCAATTTTAGTGTCAACCTATATGAAGAATCGATGTTAACTTCCTCATAGCAGAAGCTTTATCAACGGTGTATAATAATGGCATAAAAAAAATTCAATTTTTTTTTGTATCTTGCTAAAAAAATGTTATAATAAAAGAATTTCCTCCATGAGGCAAAAAAAAATTACAACATTTTAAAGGTATTTCTCTTTCAATCGCAGGGTTTTTTTATTATTCATTTTTATAATTATTCAGTTCATTTTATAAAAAAGTAAAATTTTTGTACTAAATTATTGATTATCTACGCTCGTGCTTTTCGATGCAATTCACAAACTGTGATTTACTATGTAAAGGAGCAATCCGTAAAATAAATTACAATTACAATTACAAAAATTATGATAGGCGATTTTCAAAGTTTTACCGGATGGAACGAGTTTTTATTTAAAAAGTGAAAAATCGTTTAGTTTTGTTTAATAAGACAATTAAGATGTTTGCGGCTTAACAATGTGTCATTTTTTAGAATTCTGACAATGAAACACAATAGAAACGATAACAAGAAAACAAATGTTAAAAATTAAAAGAATGAGGCAAAAGATGTTGATATTATACAAAGAAGGTGCCTGTTATCATCAGACACCAGAATCATTCAAATATACATATTCGCTATTCTCGTTAATAATAATTTTTCTTACATATTTATTTGTATTGTCATATTGCAATTTTTTAAAAGTTCGTTATGCTTCCTGCGAAGCGTGGTGAAAATCCCACTTCTTCCCGATACGATACTTTCTTCCCGATTTCGCTAAAAAAAATAACAACATTTCATGCTTTTCATTACTCCCGACGGGCTGTAATGAGCCGCTTTTCTCCCTAGTCCGTAATACAACTGAATTGCGCATGCGTATGAGTCAGTGGTTAAAAATGAGCGATTTTGCGCTTGTGTTACGCGCATAAAATGCGGTTAAGGATGTTCGACTGTTTCACACTAGTCAAATCAGTGCTAAATTTTTGTAATTGTTTCATTAAAGTTTAATGCATTGAATAAAAATAGTAGAGAGTAGTTTGAATTGAAGTATGTATACTTAACCCAGAGAAAGATTAATAGTGCTGGATTTGCATACAGATTAACTAATTAACGTTACATTCCAATGGGATACATTTTCGTTCAGTTTTTTCCAAGAATAATCTATAATTTTTTGCCAATTTTGATGAGTGATGGATCATTCTCTTTCTTGAAAGATGCTCTACAAATTGACCGACTGGATATTTGATATTATTCATCGATTAATAATTATAGCTTGTTGTTTAATAAAAATCAAAATACTTTCATAAACAAATAGCTATAATTATTAAACGATCAATAATATCAAATATCCAGCCGGTCAGTTTGTAGACCATCTTTTAAAAAAGAGAATGAGCTGTCACTCATCAAAATTGGTAAAAAATTATAGATTCTTCTTGGAAAATACTGAACGAAAATGTATCCCATCGGAAAGTAATGTTAATCAGTTAATCTTTATGCAAATCCTTCACTATTCATTTTTCTCTCGGTTAAGTGTACATGCTTCAATACAAATCAACGCTCTACTATAGTGATTTAATGCATTAAACTTTAACCCTTTGATGCACAGCGGGATGTTTAACATCCCATCTAGATTATTATCATTTTTTAAATATTTCAACGTTTTCTTTCTCGATTTTAAATCAAAGTAACTTTTTAAAAATAAAAATGTGCATCAAAGGGTTAATGAAGCAATTTAAAAAATTTAGCACTGATTTGACTAGTGTGAAACAGTCGAACATCCTTAAGTTAGCGAAGTCCGAAAAAAACTTTATTATATAGACAACTTAATTACGTAAATTCTTCGCTCATGTCGATAGAACATTCGGCACATACTTTAGCGACATGTTCCCTGCACATTGGCTGCTCGCACCTCAAACATATATGGAACGTTTTTCTATCCAATCTTCCTGGACAGAACGAACATCTTTTTTGTTTCTTCATTTTATTATCGGCCTTGAGATTTCGCGAATCTTGATCATCCGGAATGTTTCTATAGTCGAGAAAAGCCTTGATTTGAACTCGCAACGTCGTTCGCAACGTCGATGACATTAAGCGCCTTGATAGAAGCGGCTTAACGAGGGCCAAACTAAGATCCAGTATAAAATCAGTGCGCTTCATCTTTAAGTTATTTTCACAAGATGTATACAAAATCAAGCAGTTAACTTGAGCCTGATCCAACATGCCATAGAAATAACGCAAAGGCCATCGACGAGTTTTTCGAGCAGTCGAATACTCTTCACACTTTTGATTAAAGCTGTTGATCCCACCTTTGGTGGAATTGTAGAAATTCACTATCTCGGGGTTACCCGTGACTTCATCGATTGGACGATCGAAATGCAATGACGACAAATATAACAATATTTTACTTGCTTCTGGATTAAACGACACTAATGTCTTTTCGTCGTGATAACCAAATTGAAAGTTCGTTCCTGCAGGTGGTTTTTTTTTAAACGCGTCAGGAATTCCTCGATCATTTTTACGGATCGCTCCGACCATAGTAACATTGTAATCTTTTTTCATTTTGTCGCATAGTGGAATGGAGGTAAACGAATCATCGCACGTGATGTTTCGCCCAGTGTGATAAATTGGTTCCGATACTTTTATGACGTGGTAGTCCGAAATCGACTGTTCTGAATCTGCATTGACGATTCCAGTGTCAGGAATCGCACTATACATATAGTGAGTCGTTGTATCATTTAGTGTGACGATTTTCAAACCGTATTTCTCTTGTTTTCCAGGAACGTACGTTCGAAATGAGCAAATACCGCGAAATGGTAGTAAATGTTCGTTGATGGTACAATTTGTGTGCGGCTGATAATTAGCTGTGCAATTGGTGATAAACATCTCCCAAATTTCACGAATATTTGCTAAACGATCTACGACTTTACGGTCCATACGCGTATTTCTATCGTCGAAGATAATGGTATTAAGCAAAAAGGCAAAACGATTTCCAGACATTGACAATCTGAACAGAGACATACCGTAAGGCGACCATAAGTTTTTTGTGTTTGTGTTGGTGACTTTCTGCAAACCGGCGAAATACAACAAACCTATAACGGCTTTCAATTCCACGAGGTCTACAGATTTCTGATAAGACTCCATGCGCCAACCTTTTTCCGTAAATTTCGCAGTTATTCTCGCAATCTCTTCGTTCGTGCGATTAACAATAATATTGAGGATTTCATCGCTGAATAAAATACTCCAAGCTTCGAGCGGTGTTGTCACGTTAAGTGCTTCGCCGTTTGGGGAAGCAATGTATTGAATTTGAGAATGACTATCTGAAGAGTCGGGAGCAATTCGTGACCATACAAGTCCGCTTTTCGAACGCACACAGGGTTTACAAAAAGTACGTTCTACTGTTGACTGTGCTGAAGTCTCGTTGCAGTCTTCCTCTAATTCCATCCACTCGTCGTCAAATTCGGCATCATTTTCCGATTCGCTAGCGGTCTTAACTTCTACGTAATCATAATGAAGACCACTAAGTAACTCTTCCTCACTATCGCTTGCGTTGTCCTCAAATTCTGTTTCAGGCGTTTGAAAAACAGCGACCACATCGGCAGCGCGCCGGACACGAGAAGGTTGCATCGTAATCTGCACAAAGAAAAAAAAACAAGGATGCATCAAAGTAGAACCTTGGACATCGCAGGTAAAAATATATTATATAGATTGATAGAGATCGATAGAATTTGAATGGGATGTAATCGTATGTTATCATCTCTATCTATCATCGACCCTTGGACTTCAGAAAAGAGGCAATACGTCGTTTCTACAGAACCCGATTCTACACATCACCGACTCAACACCACCAACTCTACACAACGGCAATTCGACACATGCCTCGATTCAACACAACAGCAACTATACACATCACCAACTCGACACATCGCCAACTCGACACATGCCTCAATTCGACACAACCCCAATTGTACACAGCCCCGATTCTACACAGTCACAACTGTCACGAGCCAAATGCACAACGACAATACTCTACACAGCCCCGATTCTACACAGGCACAAATTTCACGAGCTAAATTCACAACGGCAATACTCTACACAGCCCCGATTCTACACAGGCACAACTGTCACGAGCGAAATTCACCAAAGTCCCGATTCAACACATCACCGATTCTACACCGTCACCAACTCACATCCAATCAGCGTATGTCGTTCAAGCATTCCAACTCATCGGCGCACTATGATTGGATGTGAGTTGGTGACGGTGTAGAATCGGTGATGTGTTGAATCGGGACTTTGGTGAATTCAGCACGTGACAGTTGTGCCTGTGTAGAATCGGGGCTGTGTCGAGTATTGCCGTTGTGAATTTAGCTCGTGACATTCGCGCCTGTGTAGAATCGGGACTGTGTAGAGTGTTGCCGTTGCGCATTTGGCTCGTGACAGTTGTGACTGTGTAGAATCGGGGCTGTGTACAATTGGGGTTGTGTCGAATTGAGGCATGTGTCGAGTTGGTGACGTGTCGAGTTGGTGATGTTTACAGTTGCTGCTGTGTTGAATCGAGGCATGTGTCGAATTGCCGTTGTGTAGAGTCGGTGGTGTTGAGTCGGTGATGTGTAGAATCGGATTCTGTAGAAACGACGTATTGCCCAGAAAAGAGAATTTAGGACGGCGATGTGGAGTTTGCTGGCGAGCGGTAGGCGTTTGGGGTCTGCGCTACCTGAGGTAGAGGATTAAATCGGGCGACTTGCCGTATCTTAGTTTAGTTTTTATTTTTTATTTTTAGTTTTAGTTTATCTTACATTATCTTTGTTGTTTCATTGTTAATTGGCTATTTGGTTCTTATTTGTTACTTTTATTTCTTATTTTTTATTTTTATTTTATTTTCTGTTATTTTAGTGTTAAGTTTGTAATTGTTACGGTGGAGGTGCCGGGATGTGGCACCCTGCCGACTGTATAATTTTTTTCCCGGTAGGGGGTTGCCTAAAGGACCAGTTGGTCCTAGTGCAATGAATAAATCTAAATCTAAAATCTAAATCTATTCGGACTTTGATCAATTTATACAAATTGAATAGTTGTTATTAGTTTTTGTTTTCTATTGGTTAAATGCGATAGATACGTTATCGGGATGTATGGTACACTAACGGATTTATAATATTTTACAATTTTTTTTAAACTGATTTTTTAATAAATTCTTAGACCTCTTATTATCCGAAATCAATGCTCTTATTAGTATCTTGATATGCTTGATTATTTATTAGATTTTTCTCGTATCGCGAAGTACTCAAATACGGATAAAATAAAACTTTCGGTAAGGAATGTATACGTGAAGCATTCTTAAAGAGTTAATTAACATAAATAATTTAGTATGAAAGATGCTAAAAAACTGCTCAATTTACTGTTGTTACTCATAAGTACGTGAAGCGGCTTATACATTATTGATGTATATTATCTTACAAGAACGAGTTTGGATGGAATAGTTAGACAGTCTATCAGAGATCATGAAAGTTAAGCAGCTTGGGCCGCGGTCACTACAAAGATGGGTGACCACAAAAAAACGTAATTATCCGGTCGATTTCTTTTTTTTTTGCTTGGAATAGTACATCATGGGCATATACGTACAATCGTATATTTTTATTATTAAATTAAATACAAAAATTATATTATTTGTAATAATATTATAGGATATGGACGAAACATATAGGATTTCGATCGTAAATTTATGATAGTACATCGTAAATTCACGAACCAAAGTCCGTATTCGGAACGATAGAATTTTTTATAATCGTTTTCTATCATTTATTTTTACCAGGGGTTGCTTCCTCATTATTTTTCGCATTTTGCAAAGCTACCTCTATGGGGCCATTCATAAATGACGTCACCACACAAGGGGGGGGGGGGGGGGTCCCGAAAAAAGTGACGTTTTGTGACGATAGCGGAGGGGGAGAGTCACAATTCTGACGTCACGCATTTTTCATTTTTTTTTAAACCTCACGCAAAATTTCGCAATCTCCTGGAGAAATTTTTTTTATTTTGATTTCACTATAACGAAATGATCTTTTCGGATGATTTCAATTGTAATCTTCGTTTTTATTAGTCCCGGAGCATTTTTAGTCAACGAACAGAGTATTTTTTATTATTGGTTTCTTCCGTATGCCTTCTTCAGGCTTTTACGTTTCCCCTCTCCCCTTTTCCCCGTTCCTTCATAGAGACCCCTCTAGAGTGTTGTCCGCAGCCACTCATCCTAATGCACTACTGTATCGCATTTGCACGAGGGCACAGGGAAACTGCGGAAAACCTGGCCGATACAGTCGGCTTTATTTTTACTGAGTTTCTATTGTATGAGAATACATTAGAAACTCAGAAAAACTGCCTCCCGCTCAGCAGTTGGCGCGCAAACCAGTGCAAGGCTAAGCGGTCACCCATCCAAGTTATGACCGCAAATAATGCTGCTTAACTCTGGAGACCGCCGAAGCCACACACCGACCGCGCGTCCACTGCTGTCAACGAACAGAGTATTTATGTTTTTGTTAAACCGGTGTATGAAAAGTTACATTATTGCTCCTACTATTCATAAATAATATAAAAATATTTATTATCGTTCGACTATGTATGATATATATATATAAAACGTTTTTTCATAATACAAAAATTGAAATTATTTTTACTTTATGTTGGGTCAGGCGAGATTTTGTTTGGGGGGGAGGGCTTTGCAATTGTGACGATACGTGACCAGGGGGGGGGGAGTCCAAAAACATCAAATCCGTGGTGACGTCATTTATGGACGGCCACTATGAGGAAGTATGGTAATCAATTTTGGATTCATAGAGGAAGTTTTGTAAAAAGTGAAAAATAATGAGGAAGCGATGTGCCAGGTTCTACTTTGCATTCTTGTTTTAATTAGATAAATAAACATGTTGTGAATTCGCTTTTTCTATTTCGTTATTTCGTTATTATTAGAGCGTTTCCAAAAGTAAAGGTGATAACGTATATTTTTTTTAATAATTCGACATTCTATAAAATCTAAAATTTCATATTATACGTCACTAAATTATACATATATAATGGCTGAATATTGTTTCATTTATATACAAAAATTGAGCGCGCTATCTCAAGTTTTGCAAAAGTTACAATAGAGCGATAATGTCAATTTTTTGAAAAATTCAAAATTCCATAAAATCTGAACCACTTTACCGATTCGAGCCAAATTCAATACCAAACAACATTGAGTACACCTGCTCTTATAATCAACTATTTAGCAAAATAGATTAAATTTTACGAAAGTTAGAGCGCTCACCTCCTTTTTTCAAAAAATTCAAAACGGCATAAAATCGAAATTTTCACACACATTTTGTCGAAAATTGCTACAGTTGAAGAGGGTCTGCTGCTACACTTGTGTGTCAAATTTAAGCTCGATATACAAAACGGTTTTTGAGTTATCGGCGTTCGAATTTTCGGAGTTGTATATATACATACACACACATACATACGGACATTTTTTTCTAGATCACTTTCCTGGACGTTTTGGACAATTCTAAGTGTTCTGACATAAAAATCTCGAAAATTTTTCTATTCATGTAAACAAAGCTTCCTCTATGAGGAAGCAATAAATAAATTAGCTAAGGACTAAAATAAATCATAATAATACACTAAATGTATTATTACGATTTATTTATTTATTCTTACCTGAAGAATCTACGTTGCGCTTGTTCGTCTTTCAAATATCTTAATTTTACGATGCTGTAAGATAAAGAAAAAAAAATGATTCAAAAGATTGTTGACATTTTTTTTAGAATGAAAAATCACGCGTGCTTCGGAGTAAATTTCTTAGCTCAAAGTATTATGCCATGTATACGTACTTCGTATACAGAGTCTCAAAGTTTTTTCATATTTTATATCTTTTAAATGGGTATAATTTACATTCCACAAAACTACTTTGCACATGTTCATAATTGTGATATAATATTATATTTACCTGCACTTTATTCCGAGATTTCTAACGACACTGCCACACTGGGTTAATGTGGACGGACATGGTAATACTGTGTAAGCTACTTCGTGCACGTAAGTAAGGCTAGTTTGACCGGTGGAAAGCGAGCATAATATATAATGCTGGATTTTCATTACAGGTGCAAAGCGTTTTGGCGCTAAGCTTCAGATGAGTGGGATCGAGAAAG
Source organism: Ephialtes manifestator (assembly GCA_963970395.1). Lineage (NCBI taxonomy): Eukaryota > Metazoa > Arthropoda > Insecta > Hymenoptera > Ichneumonidae > Ephialtes > Ephialtes manifestator. The sequence continues at coordinate 36,662,219 of OZ019970.1, forward strand.
AAAAATGTGTCCTCGCACTTGTTTCTCTCTCGCTCTCTGTTCCACTCACGTCGCAAAAGCGCTGCGCTCGCAATGAGGATTCGGGCTAAGATTTGCCTCTTAAGGTGATGTGCTATACCGACTGAGTCGCCGTGAGTGCGAGAGGGAAAATGCCATTGGCGATCACAGTAGAGGAAAAGAGAACGAATAGCGAATGTAATACGATGATTAAACTTTGGAATGGCTGCAAAAATTATTTTTTTTCAATAAAAATTCACGATAATCCTTTTGAAAAAATGGAATAAAGTAATGCATTACTTATTTCTTCCATTTTTTCCACTATTTTTTCCAATATTAAAGCGAAAATTAGTATTTTTTTCAGCTATTCAAATGTTTACACTCTATTTTATAATCACTACATATTATTATTATGAAATCATAATTACAAAACAAATTGTACTGTAAACTATATCATATGAATTAATGGGGATTTACAACTCTGTTTTTAACAGAGGATCCAGTCCAAGAGCTTTAAGGGAAGGTGAAACCTACTCAGTTGGTAACAAAAATTGTAATGAATATTTCGGAGGACACCGAACGTTTTTTTATAAAAGAAAAGTCTTACATCATTGGTCTCTTAATTCTGCATGATGTAAGACTTTCATTTTTCCCAAAAAATATCAAGTTTCCGAGAATTTTTGTTCCGAAAGATATTCGCGATCTTTCCCGCACTAATGGAGGTTTCGCCTCCCCTTAAGATGAAAAACTTAGCCCGAGAGTAACAGAGAAAAAATCCCTTACAACGCATAAGGTCTTGTCTTTTCTAAGATCTATATTCCGTTTCGGTACAGCTACCCTTAGTTGAAGATATTTCTTGTATCTTTTCCGCTCGCTACTAATATCAACCATTTTTTTCGTATGTAATACTCGAGAACGTTTTTACTCGAAGTCCAGAAATATTACAATTACCATTTCTATGCGTTAGTATTTAAAACAACTAACACTTTTGTTTGGTCTATGATTAGCGATGTGATATTTTGTAATATTATTAAAGTTACCCAATGGACCTCTAAATTATCAGCAGTTCTTTGTATACCTTTTTGCTATATTAAGGTGATTAAGGTGATGTGAAACCCTCCAGTTGGTATCAAAAACTGTAATGGTCTTTTTTCAAGGGTGCCAAAACTTCAGGGCTTAAAGGAAATAGAATGCCACTGCTTCCATCAGTCCTGAAGTGGCATCCTATTTCTTTTGGGACCTCAAGTTTCGGCACCCTCGAAAAAAGACATGCCCTTAAGCCTGTCCCGTATTTTTTTCATGAAAATATACACTCTAAAATTTGGCACATATTGGCTCTCCTTATCTGTGTGCAAATTCGTAATTTGTTAGAATTAAAAAAAAAAATTCCCTTCACTTATTGTGTACTACAGATAAATCGCTGTATAACAAGACACAGCGATAATTGAACAAGTTGTTTAGCTATTTTTTTTATTTTGTAACACTAATTCAATTATCATACATAACAATAGTCAGGGCTAGCTTCGATCCCTTTATGGTTTACTGGAAGCTAATTGTTGAATCTTTCCTACGATGTCCTCTGATTTCAAGTTTGCCAGAGGTACGCATGTCTCTTTTCCAAATTCTGAAATTGAAATTTCAGGTGATGTAATCAATAGAAGTATATCACAAATATCAATAACTTAGAGTTAAGACTTTGGACTGAAATATCATGCTTATTTTTTTGTTCAATCTGGGGAAATTTTTCATCAAACAATTGCATATATCATTCAATATTTTTTCAAAACCGGTTCTATAAATGTTTATGTATTTAAATGAAATTAAAAGGAACAACGATTTCCTTATGAAGTCATTTCTACATTTATAAAAAATACTGTTGCACCAGCCAACCCTTAAAACAATCAATTTACCCTAAAAAAAATCGAGATAAGTTCTTAAAAATGTTACCAGTTTTTATTAGTACGATCCACTACACCTTAATACAATTAAAATTGGATCGATACCCATTTACTAATTGAATTTTCCAGTGGATTATTAGTTAACAAATTAATTCAACAAAAAATTTGAAATAGCTCAAATTGGAAGGACCAAAAATAATCAATTTCATTGGTCCGTACAAAGATGATTGTGATGTAATAATACGTACCATATCGCGCGTAAAGCTTTGGCTCGATCGACGAACATTCCCGAATCAACACTGGGAATTTTGGATTATTTAATTTCAGTGGGACGTACTGTTTTTCTATGAAATCCCTGGGAAAAAATAATAATATTTAATATATTTTGAAATTCCTGTGCTAACCTACAAAGTTTGCTGCGCAAAAAATGGCTAACTTTTCCTTATTACAATACTCGTGGATTGAAACTAGTGATTATAAATATACTTCTAGCAATTTTTCGATTACTTTACCTGACGCCTTGACTAGATTTTGACGTCTGACACAACAAAATTCGTAATTCCTTTATATGTGAGCCAAATTTTATCGCAGCCATCTTGACAGACTTCTGCTAGCCGTGTGACTACATCGCCAGTCGGTATTGAAAATGCGGCTTATCGATTAAGGCTATTTTCTCGCATTATGAAATAAAAAATGGCAAAATTTCGTACGAAATTTTAGGCAAAATAATAAGAATTCATCACAAAAATGTTAACGATAAATTGTGTAAGACTGTAACTTCAACATGTGCTGTCATTTACACGCAAGTTCGTTTTTTTCTTTCGATGCAACGACTACTTGCAGTACTTCCGGTCCTCCGGCGTGGTAACCGGAAGTGAAAGAGCCATTCAATTGTTTTCGACCATCACAACCAACACCTCGATCAAAATTACCGTTAAAATGTTATGATATTACAAAAAATTTAAAAAAAATGGATTTCGGACTGAAATAAAAATAGTAAAAATTTGACGCAACTTATGCTCGTTGGAAAGTTATGACACTACCGCCGCTCTTTGGTACTGATTTTCCGTCCTTTATTCAAGATCTTGGAGAAAAGCAAGTCAAAGTTTATTGGTATCATCCGGATTTCACCCAAAGTCGTTATCCTCCTGGACAAGAAAGTAAAAACTTTAATATTACTCTCTTGATTTGTACTATTATCTTACCTTACCTTGCAAATTTTCACTTTTTATATCCGATGATGGTCACTTATATTGTTACGGAAAGTCAGCGAAGCATGCACCCTTATATGTCTTCTCGTCGCCCAACAAATATGCCGAACACGACTGATTATATGGGACGTCAAACGATGTTCCAAGTTGGATATTTTAATAGCTGAGGCTATTATCGAGGGCAATAAAACTCACGCATGGATCGTGAAGAATGGACTAACCCCTCATCCCTATTTGAACACGAACGAAGCCCTCAGATTTGCCAATAGTACTCTGAAAGAATGGGTATGATCGCAAAGTTCGCAATCTAGAATAGCAACTAAAAATAAAATTCTTTTACGGGAGAATTTTATTTTTAGTTGCTATTCTAGACTACCCCCCAATTTCGTTCTAGTCTCAAAAATTTCATTTTTGGACACAGAATTTACTATAAAAATTTAAAAAAAAATCATCGACGTACTTTTAGAAAAATTCAAGTCGAAAATAAAATTCTTTTACGGGAGAATTTTATTTTTAGTTCCTATTCTAGATTGCCCCCCATTTTCGTTCTAGTCTCAAAAATTTCGTTTTTGGACACAGAATTTACTACAAAAATAAAAAATAAAAAATCATCGACGTACTTTTTGAAAGATTCAAGTCAAAAATAAAATTATTTTACGGGAAAATTTTATTTTTAGTTGCTATTCTAGACTGCCCCCCATTTTCGTTCTAGTCTAAAAAATTACGTTTTTAGACACAGAATTTACTATAAAAATTTTTAAAAAAATCATCTACGTACTTTTAGGAAGATTCAAGTCAAAAATAAAATTCTTTTACGGGCAAATTTTATTTTTCGTTGCTATTCTAGACTGCCCCCCATTTTCGTTCTAGTCTCAAAAATTTCGTTTTTGGACACAGAATTTACTACAAAAATAAAAAATAAAAAATCATCGACGTACTTTTCGAAAGATTCAAGTCGAAAATAAAATTCTTTTACGGGAGAATTTTATTTTTAGTTGCTATTCTAGATTGCCCCCCATTTTCGTTCTAGTCTCAAAAATTTCGTTTTTGGACACAGAATTTACTATAAAAATTTTTAAAAAATCATCGACGTACTTTTAGAAAGATTCAAGTCAAAAATAAAATTCTTTTACGGGAAAATTTTATTTTTAGTTGCTATTCTAAACTGCCCCCCATCTTCGTTCTAGTCTCAAAAATTTCGTTTTTGGATACAGAATTTACTACAAATATTTTTTTAAAAAATCATCGACGTACTTTTAGAAAGATTCAAGTCAAAAATAAAATTCTTTTACGGGAGAATTGTATTTTTAGTCGCTATTCTAGACTGCCCCCCATTTTCGTTCAAGTCTCAAAAATTTCGTTTTTGGACACAGAATTTACTGCAAATATTTTTTTAAAAAATCATCGACGTACTTTCAGAAAGATTCAAGTCAAAAATAAAATTCTTTTACGAGAGAATTTTATTTTTAGTTGCTATTATAGACTGCCCCCCATTCTCGTTCTAGTCTCAAAAATTTCCTTTTTAGACACAGAATTTACTATACAAAGTTTTTAAAAATCATCGACGTACTTTTAGAAAGATTCAAGTCAAAAAAAAATTCTTTTACGAGAGAATTTTATTTTTAGTTGCTATTATAGACTGTCCCCCATTCTCGTTCTAGTCTCAAAAATTTCGTTTTTGGACACAGAATTTACTATCAAAATTTTAAAAAAATCATTGACGTACTTTTAGAGAAATTCAAGTTCAGGGTATTATTTCACATTTTTTAAAATTTTGTTTTATTTTTCGCTACTAATCTGGGTCTTGTCCCACACTGGGCCTAGATTCAAAAATTTTGTTTTTGGACACAGAATTTACTGAAAAAAAAAAACGTCGACGTACTTTTTGAGAAAATCAAATTTTAGGTAATTAAAAAAACACAATTTTTTTTTAAATCTAAAAAAAATCTAGATTTTTTTTTTATATTGCTCTACAACTTCTCAAAAGAAAAAAAAACGTAAATAACTTATTTATTAATAACTATAGCATTTCTGAATATTAAAATGAATTTTGTTAGTATCTCTAATGCCATTGTTTAATTTTTTTTTAATTTTTGTATATTCACAAAGTACTTGAATTACATCGGAATCAAACTTTTAGTTGGCAATTAGAGATACATCTTATAATGTATTTATTTCTTTGGGTAATCCAAGATATCCATTTCTGTTCCTAAATGATACGTTCAACATCTTTACTTTCGTTTAATAATGCAGAAGTTCCGGGTGTACCGAGAGAACATAGAAAAGGCACTTTGCCGCAACATCGAGAGCTTCTTATACGAGTGGTACCATAAGCCTAAGGCCGAGACGCTTTTCATGTTACTTATTACCTGTGGACGTACCGTCCTCTTTATATTTCAGGAGCAAAGCTACAAGGTTGTAAATCTCCCATCACTTTTAAACTCTATTGCATATTTATGTTTGTTCCATAAATTATTCTATATTCCTTATATTTTTAAAAAATTGTCAGATTTATTGGCGGTAAAATATCTTAACTTCTTATTAAAACATGGTAGCCGTTTTTTTTCCGTAAACAATTCCCTGACTTTACCCTGACTAATTTATCAATTTTCCCTGACCGAAATTTTAACGACATCTACTAAAAAATTTATAACGCGAATAAAAAAAAATGTATTAGAAACAGATACGTGTTGTTGATAAGTTATTTATCTCTCTATCAACAACGAATAGGACTTTTGAATATATATTTTCTCTTTCAAAAGATAAACGTTCTTTGGAATTATAATGCTTTAAATCCGATTAAATACTGATGTGAAGTGTAATACTTATTTTAGTAATATATAACACTTTTTAAACTTTTTTGTTGAGTACTTCGATTTGTTCGAATAGATTTATGTTGTAATGTTTATATCAATTTTTATTTGCTTTTTTCTTCTTTTCAAATATTTTACGGGTGTTTTTTTTTCCAAGTTTTTCTTTTATGGATTTTTATTCAGTTATTGAAACTTTGGAAACAATCTATTTTTTCCGTGACTAATTTCGATATTCCCTGATTCCCTGATCATTTTTTTATTTCCCTGACTTTTCCCGGTTTTCCCTGACCGCGGCCACCATGTAAAAATAAGAAATTCTTTTTTTATCACTTAAAAAAATCGTAACAATTGAATCAAGTCATAAATCATTATTTGTTTCATTATTCATTATAAATTATTGATGTTTTATTGTCATACTCATAAAATTTTGTGGAAAATTACTTGTTTTTGGATGTAATCAAAAGAACCGATATTTTACGGTCAGTGAAAAAAAAAATGGAACAAATACAGTGAGCTGAGAAGTAATAGGAATTGAAGATGCAAATATTTTGTTGCTATTCATTTTTTACATTTAATTGGCTACAGGTCACCCTCTTCGATTCTCATGGCCATAATACTCCCAGGAATTCTAATCGTGGATTGGTAATCGCTCAGGTACAAAGCATTATTACGTTTGCTGCTGTCCATTAAAAAGCAATAAGCAAACGATTATTATTCCGTTAATATAACATGAATTTTATAATACAGACAAAAATGGAGAAATTGCAACATTTGTGCGACTGGTACATCAACGCTGTTTTGTACAATTGCTTCAATGCCCAAGGAGATCAGTACGAATTAGCATTTCTATATGAAAATTGTCCGCCAACTTGTTGTTCGAACAAAAACATCATTTGCGATTGCGGGTGTCTTGATCGTTGATCGCTGCGTAATGTATAACTTTTTAACGACCATACGACGAATAAATGACTTGTAACAAAATTATTTCAGGAGTTAATGTAGATTTATCTTTTTTATTTGAACCAGCAAAAATTAAACTATATTATATATAGATTTAAATTATGACACATTTATTTACATTATATACAAACACTTCTAAATATGTTTAAACTTCTATACCTTTGCACAATGCTAAAACTCGTTACACCCAAGAATTTGGATTTATTCGGGGCTTGATTTTGTTTTTTTTTAGTATTTAGATTTGTTATAACTTCCTGTTTGTTCTTGGGCTTTCGCTTTAGCTTTAGCATTGCGCAACTTTTTGCTCTGAGGATTTCTTTTTTCACTTTCTTCAATCTTAGATGCAGAATTCGAGGTTCTTATTTTTCATTGATTTTTCACTGTTTCATAACAAAATATACGTCCATCGAAAATATCTTGTTAGTGGACACTGATAATTGAATTTACTCTATTTGTTTGTTCGTTCAAAGTGCACAGGGGATAACGTTATTATTTAATAAGTACGCTTTTTCACAAGCGGATTCTCTCGTATCTCTTTTCATTGTGCTACTTATAAAATTGAACGCCGTTCCAGCAATTGAAATGTTCGTCGACGTTCCAGTTAAATTTATCTAAGCGATCTACATTACACTTAAATATCTATGTGAAACAATTAACGCCAGCTTCTCATCCAAACTTTGGAACATCATTGAATTATCGTAATTAATATATTCGCGCATGTAATGTGCCTTTCGTATTATTCGCAAAGTCCGCATTATATCCGTGAAAGCAACGTGACGTAAAATTGATGTCGTCGAGTTTTTAATACAAATAATGGAAAACGAAAAAAAAATTGTATTGTAAATTCCTATTAAAAATGGTAATGAAACGCAAAAAAAAAGTATGCTTGTAAAAAAACTTAATTTATTTTGCCTATTTTCTTTATGATGAATCACAGAATTACACAACACGTAAATATCAGTTATTCTGCAAAGTGAGCTAACAACGAAAGATTGTTCTCGTGGCTCACTGTATCACCAATGAAAAGAATGGATGTAAAAATTAAGCGAAAAAATAAAATAAAGAAAATGGTACAACGGTGCTGACCAGCACCATCATGTTGGTTTTTTGTTTTCAATTAAGTTACGTTTCATTCGTGTTTTTTGGTTGTACATATTTTACAAGTGTAGTAGTGTGTGAGCGTGTACGGAGAGGGGGGCTCATATTCTAATAACGATATTTTTCTTTCAACAACATAATCACTAGCAATATCTATCTACAGAAGTTTTTCACTTTTCTTTTTTCTCTTTTTTGTATAAATAAACTTTTTAGCTTTTCAAGCCGGGAAAACTTCTAAAAGAACACGAAACGTGGCTTTCGATTTTAGTTTTTGTCTCTTAATTCTCGTAGACGTTTGCAAATACCTTGGGTAAGTTGAGCAACGCTGTTTTAGTTTTTGTATGATGAAATTTTGAACGTTCCCCTCGTGCACAGTCATCATCGAATCGACGAAGCATAATCAACGAAATTTTCATTGTGAAAATCGCATTTCTTTATTTATTTTATTTGTTTTTTTTTAATTTTTGTAATATTTATCTCTGATTCGATTAATAAGAATAGCTTCGATTAAATCTTGAATAGAACCTTTGCCTCGTCTATCAGTGACAAAGTAGAAAGAACTCTTTTCATTAAGCTGTAAATGACCATGCGCGAAGGTTGCGGCTCGCCGCTCATGAACGCTATACGCACAATCGAATAATAATATCACTTGGAGAATACACACGATCTTTTTAGCAACGCAATAAATAATGTTATTGTAACGGAGATGATAGATCGGCGCGACAACGATGTTATAGAGACTGACGAACCCGTGGCTGTGCCCACTCGACGAAATCGTCGATTAACACGGGCCAAGCCCCTTCCTCATCATAATTACTCATGTCGGGGTTGATCATTAGGGCAAAATCTAGTAACAAGTTCCACGTGTCTTTCGGAATCGACCTCTTGTGATGCTCCTGAAACATTGGGTTTTGTTGATCAGATTGATTCATTATTTCTATTTCATCAAAAAATCCGTATATATTTTTCGGGCTCTTCACTCTGAAAAAAATCTACTTGAAATTTAATGTAAAGTGTTGAAAGTTTTTATGCATAAACTGGTATATCAAATTCAGTATGCAAGTGTAATGTAAAATTAATGTATGGTGCAGCAAATTCAATAATTTACTTTAATTTTACAGTAAAAGTACCTGAATTTTAATAATTTGACTTAATTTTATCGCAAAAGTACATTAAATTTATACTACAATTGTACATTAAATTTAGATGACAAGTTTATGCATAAAAACTTCCAGTCTTTTCTTGCAGTGTTGATAATTAATAATACACTGCTAAAAATTCAAGAGAATTTAATATACAAAACGATATGAGATTTACGATACGGGTATATGAATTCCATATTAATATACTTTTATTGTAAATTTTTAGAATAGTATGAGAATTCTCCGATACAAGTATTTGAAAATTACAGTACGTGAGTATTGTAATCTTCATTTTAATATACAAATATCGTATTTGTCAATGACGAATGCATCTGAAAATTAATATACGGTATATGCATCCGAGTTTTATATACTGTATATTAATTTTCAAACAAATTTTTTTACAGTGTATATTAAGATGCAAGTGTTGCAATCACTCGAGTTAAAAAACTCATTTTTTTACATTTCAACCTCCAAGAGGGAGTAATAAATTTTTGTTGGCAGGTCACTCTTTTCGCGTAAGCCTCTCCTTTTAGTGAAAGTTCTTGAATCTTGATGAGCAACCCGATATAAAAATATAACACTGTTTTTTAACCAGTCGATTGCACATTTTCCAAGCGAGCTGATCACGACGATTACAGGGCAGGAATTTTCTTTTCCCTACCGCCCAGCGAACTATTAAAACACCACTTTTTTCGATCCATATTTATAACGTTGTGTTCTCAAGTATTTTGATTAAAAAGGATGAAAAGCAGAACTTTGCACATTGCTTCCTCATTAATTTTCATCTTTCGCAACGCCGCCTCTATGAGGAAATTTCTTTATTTTATTTTTGGCTTCCTCATAGAGGAAGCTTTGCGAAAGATGAAAATTATTGACGAAGCAATGTGCAAAGTTCAACTTTGCATTCTTATTTTAAATACAAATTAAAGAAGTACGAAAACAAAAATTTTCATAAATTCAAAATTCTATAGAATCTACACCGCTTTATGTATTTCGCTTAAATTCAATGCCAATCGTCATTTTTCATTGCTTTATTCGTCAAAAACTGTTTAAGCTCATTATCTAAAAAATTGTGGCAGCTAGAGAACATACCGAAAATTTTTGAAAAATTCAATGTCTTATAAAATCTGAACAGCTTTACCAATCTTCACCAAATTCGATATCTACTACAACTGGATGTTAATTTTACCTTGCAAAATAATTGAGCAGGTTTGGTCGAACTTAACTTGAATACGAACGAAAACAAAATTTTTTCGAAAATTCAAAATTTTATAAAATCTAAACCGCTTTATGGATTTCGCTCAAATTCAATACCGACCTTCATTTTTCATTTCTCTATTTGTCAAGAACTATTTAGCTCATTAGCTGAAAAATTGCGGAAGGTAGAGAACATACAGACATTTTTCGAAAAATTGAAAGGCTTATAAACTTTGAATTTCTTTTTAAATTTTTCGACGTTTTGGACCATTTTAAGTGTCCTGATATGAAAACCTCGGAAAAAACTTTTCTTACGAAAACAAAGCTTCCTCTATGAGGAAGCAAAAATATACGTACAATGGTGTTAAAATTTTAATTTTCGGTGATTTTTCATAGCTTGTGATTTTCATATTTTCAAATAAATCAACTTTCATTGGTTTAAAAAACGACTATTACATTCAAATACTTTAATGTGATTGCTGTTTAAAACTCAGTCGAAAGCTTTTTCAACTATTGCTTGAAAATAAATTGAGCCGAATCCATATTAAAAAAAAAAAAGTTTTCCCCTGATTTCTTACAGTTTATTTCTTTCTCCACTTTCCTGTGTAAAAAAAAGAAATTCATCTATATATCATTTTATTGCTTATATAGAAAATCGTTCCGAAACACTTCATCATTTTATGGCTGAAATTATCACTTGAAAGCAAAAAAGTATATGCTGGGATTAAATAATACTCTACAATAAAATGTTTTTTCGGGTGTTCTTCCCCTTAATAAATTCCCAATGGTGACTTACAAGTAAAACCACTTCTAATTGAGATGATACAGAAAATTAGATTTTTTTAGGTAAAGCATAAAGAATGATTCAATGTTAACAATTCTAATATAAAATGACCTGAAGAATAAATTAAGTCAAAACACTAGTAAGGTACTTATCTCTGTTTTAACTAAATATTATGCCAATTACCTGTAAGAATTGACACCACAGCTGCAGAAACTTGAATTTGTCATCTAGAACAATGTTCCAGTAAGCTATGGCCATATCGAGATCCAAACCCTTTTGCCCAGGATTCTTTGCATAGTTGAATGTGAAGTGATAAAAATCTTTGAACTTTTGTGAATCTCTCAATTCGCCTTCCAAATAATTTAATCTTGCCTTCAGTTTATCTACACTGTCGACTCTAAAAATATATTAAATATACGAAAAAATGCATAAACATCAAAATCATCTTTGGAGCGCTTAAGATACTACTAATCAGAAGAGTTAACTTACCCTAAGTCAACCATGCCAGTCATGAATTCATCCTTTGTGAACTCACACTGTGTCTCTGCTCGAAACTTCCATGCTATTATTAAAACTAATTTGCTCTCTGGGCTGAGTCCCAAGTCATCCAGAAATTTCATAATACCATCTGCTGTTATTTTGTCAGTTTCATTTGGATCTAAGAACAATAATAAAAAAGTGTCTGCATAATTTTGTTAATATTTGCCATTGAAATTCTACTGTATCTGTTGATGAAAAACAGTTTTGCTAAACCAAAAAAAAAGTATGGAAATCTAATCAGAAATGAGCAAAAACATATTTTGGTATCTACCTTTTAAAAAAATTTACAATTTTTACAATATTCCACAAAATCAAGACTGCTTTGAGTATAGGATAATTAAGGGAACCTGTTTTGGATAAAAACATAATACCTAAATGGCAGAAAAGGGATTAGACGCTACAATAACTATAGTTTGCCTTTGAATTAAGTCATAGATTATTTAACTTTTAATCTTATGATATTTCAGAGCCTAATTCAATCTCTAAAATAATTGCAGACTATTTTTGTTGGATGGAATGCAATTGTCGTGTATTATATCCAGTTTACTTTGTGCGTGTTTTGTTTAAGGTTGCCAAGGACTCAAATATTTAACGATTGAGCGAAACGCTTTACTTTTTTAGTCTGTTCTGATTTGTACACTGTTAGAAAAGATTGGAAGTTTTTATTCATAAACTCGTCATCGAAATTTAACATACAATTGTGGTATAAAATTCATGTACTTTTCCAGTAAAATTAAAGCAAATTATTAAAATTCAAGTACTTTTACTGTAAAATTAAAGTAAATTATTGAATGTGCTGAACCATACATTAATTTTACATTACAATTGTATACTAAATTTAATATACGAGTTTATGAATAAAAACTTTCAGTAAAAGTAAACTAAATTTCAAGTAGATTTTTTTTACAGTGGAAAGCTAGACAAAACTCCGTTGTGTTGAATATAATAAATATTTCTTATCACCACTCACGAATAATATTAATTGCTAATTATCATTTAGTTATCAATTTTCAAATCAAAGGATAAATTGTTGATTCAAATCATATGGAATATATTATTTAAATATAGACTAATTTTGTTTGTAAAAATTTCTGAAAAATCAAATTACATTCAATATAAATTTGCCACTTCCAGTTTAATTATTTAATTAATTAATTATTGATTTAATTAATTGTTTAACCAAATAAATAGTTAAATTTCAGATACCACTACAGATAACAATAGTATAATATAATATCACATAGCAATAAATCATAATCTCTAATTCAACTCATATAATTCAATAACATAATTGATAATATAATATTGAATATATATATAAAAAGAAGCATACCTTGATAGCGGCCAAACAGCACGTCTAGTTTTTTCTTGTCAGTAGAGTTCTTAGGTTCTCTGTAATACGCGTCAGGATTTTGAAAGTAGTTGTCACTGGCGAGGTCCAGTTTCCAATCGTTCTGTGTCAAGCAATATATCGCTGTTTGTTCTCCGGTTTGTGTGAATGTTACGAATTTCTTAACTTTTTCTCTTTGCGAGAATTTCAGTTTATGCTACGAAAAAACACATGTTAAATGGAAGACATGTTACATTGAACCGAGACATTATCCCTTGTTGTCACATGAGCCTATGATTGTATTTAGGAACAATCCGAGAGTGATAGCACTAAAGCCAATAAGACAGATGATGACAGGAGCCTGAGGAGGGATTTAACAAGAAAAATTCTTGTATTCTTAAGGAGCATCGGAAATTCGAGACGAATGCTACGAAACAATAGGAATTCACGAATTACGAGGATACAGAGATATACATGGTTCGATAGGTTAATTTTGATTAACGTAAGAAAAAAAAAAAAACAAAAGACGAGGTATTCAATTAGAGGCATAGGATGAAAAACAGCTGATTTCTCAAGTTCCCTTGTATAACCGCGAAGCACATTAAAATAATACGTCTCACATAAATCTTACCATTTTTATTAATTTTAGGCCCCCGAAAGCCAAAATATTATTCCCCTCACACTACACTTGACATGAATATGCGCATGTTCTGTGAAGTAACACTACTAACTAATACTTGTTAAAAAAGCAACGAATACATCGCAGCAAAATACGCGTTCAGTGTTGCCAAATTTACGAAAGAAAACTCTTCTAATCCATCGAGAAAACAGATTATTGTTGACGGAGTTCTTGGTTCTCGATTTATTGAGTATATTATAAACAAAATGTCCGTGCTTGAATAAGAATTATCATATCAAATGCTAAACACACATTTACAGGCTAAAATCGTGTAAATGTCACTCGACAATAGTAACAAAATGTCATCGGAAAAGAAAAAGTTTCCCAGGTAGCACAATTCAAGAAGTTATCCAAAAGTCGCCTAAATGGATACCAAATGTCGCTTTGGAAGTTATCCATAAGTTATCATGTTCGTAAAAGTTATCTTTTAGGACGGTTGTTAACTTATGGATAACTTTGAAAGCGACATTTGGTACCCGTTTAGGTGTCTTTTGGATAACTTCTTGAATTGTGCTGCCTGGGTTTTTTTCCCAAGTAAAAACGTATGTTCCAAAGATAAACCGAATTCTTCAACGTGTTCACTCGTCGGATTTCTGCATTACCGATAGCTCGCATATTTATAAGCATAGGTAATTTATCTCATAGTTTGGTTGGTACTTTCGAAAAAAAAAAATTTTTATTTATAAATATTGGACGTCTTAAAAGATTTAACGATGTTACGTCTGGGCGCATTTTTTATTATTCAGAAGTTAACTAGTAAATAAATAATTACAAAAATAATTTTGTAAAATTGTAATAATTATTTTATTCAATAAAAATAAATAATAACAAGATTAAATAAATCGTTTTCTGTTTTTGAAACACCCAGTACACTGTAAAAAAATCTACTTGAAATTTAATGTACTTTTAGAAGTTTTTATGCATAAACTAGTATATTAAATTTAATATACAAGTGTAATGTAAAATTAATGTATGGTACAGTAAATTCAACAATTTACTTTAATTTTTTTGGAAAAGTACGTGAATTTTATACCACAATTGTATATTAAATTTTTATTACACGTTTATGCATAAAAACTTCCAGTCTTTTCTAACAGTGTAGCGCTTCCCGCTACTGGATGCAGACTTTTGCGTTAACCAGCAGTCTCACGCTGATTTAATAAAAATAATTTCTCGCGCAATATTTGCACCGCAATTCAATCTTCAATTTTTTGACCAGCCTGGTAATAATAAATGATAGAAAACGATTAAAAAAATTCTATCGTTCCGAATACGGACTTTGGTTAGTGAATTTACGATGTATTATCATAAATTTACGATCGAAATCCTATATGTTTCGTCCATATCCTATACTATTATTATAAATAATATAATTTTTGTATTTAATTTAATAATAAAAATATACGATTGTACGTATATACCCATGATGTACTATTCCAAGCAAAAAAAAAAAGAAATCGACCGGATAATTACATTTTTTTTCTGGTCACCCATCTTTGTAGTGACCGCGGCCCAAGCTGCTTAACTTTCATGATCTCTGATAGACTGCCTAACTATTCCATCCAAATTCGTTCTTGTAAAATAATATACATCAATAATATATAAGCCACTTCACGTACTTATGAGTATTAATAATAAAAATATACGATTGTACGTATATCCCTGGTAAAAATAAATGACAGAAAACGATTATAAATAATTCTATCGTTCCGAATACGAACTTTGGTTCGTGAATTTACGATATACTATCATAAATTTACGATCGAAATCCTATATGTTTCGTCCATATCCTATAATATTATTATAAATAATATAATTTTTGTATTTAATTTAATAATAAAAATATAGGATTGTACGTATATACCCATGATGTACTATTCCAAGCAAAAAAAAAAAAGAAATCGACCGGATAATTACATTTTTTTTCTGGTCACCCATCTTTGTAGTGACCGCGGCCGAAGCTGCTTAACTTTCATGATCTCTGATAGACTGCCTAACTATTCCATCCAAACTTATTCTTGTAAGATAATATACATCAATAATATATAAGCCACTTCACGTACTTATGAGTATTAATAATAAAAATATACGATTGTACGTATATCCCTGGTAAAAATAAATGACAGAAAACGATTATAAAAAATTCTATCGTTCCGAATACGAACTTTGGTTCGTGAATTTACGATGTACTATCATAAATTTACGATCGAAATCCTATATGTTTCGTCCATATCCTATAATATTATTATAAATAATATAATTTTTGTATTTAATTTAATAATAAAAATATACGACTGTACGTATATACCCATGATGTACTATTCCAAGCAAAAAAAAAAAGAAATCGACCGGATAATTACATTTTTTTTCTGGTCACCCATCTTTGTAGTGACCGCGGCCCAAGCTGCTTAACTTTCATGATCTCTGATAGACTGCCTAACTATTCCATCCAAATTCGTTCTTGTAAAATAATATACATCAATAATATATAAGCCACTTCACGTACTTATGAGTATTAATAATAAAAATATACGATTGTACGTATATCCCTGGTAAAAATAAATGATAGAAAACGATTATAAATAATTCTATCGTTCTGAATACGAACTTTGGTTCGTGAATTTACGATATACTATCATAAATTTACGATCGAAATCCTATATGTTTCGTCCATATCCTATAAAATTATTATAAATAATATAATTTTTGTATTTAATTTAATAATAAAAATATACGATTGTACGTATATACCCATGATGTACTATTCCAAGCAAAAAAAAAAAAGAAATCGACCGGATAATTACATTTTTTTTCTGGTCACCCATCTTTGTAGTGACCGCGACCCAAGCTGCTTAACTTTCATGATCTCTGATAGACTGCCTAACTATTCCATCCAAACTCGTTCTTGTAAAATAATATACATCAATAATATATAAGCCACTTCACGTACTTATGAGTATTAATAATAAAAATATACGATTGTACGTATATCCCTGGTAAAAATAAATGATAGAAAACGATTATAAATAATTCTATCGTTCGAATACGAACTTTGGTTCGTGAATTTACGATATACTATCATAAATTTACGATCGCAATCCTATATGTTTCGTCCATATCCTGTAATATTATTATAAATAATATAATTTTTGTATTTAATTTAATAATAAAAATATACGATTGTACGTATATACCCATGATGTACTATTCCAAGCAAAAAAAAAAGAAATCGACCGGATAATTACGTTTTTTTTCTGGTCACCCATCTTTGTAGTGACCGCGGCCCAAGCTGCTTAACTTTCATGATCTCTGATAGACTGCCTAACTATTCCATCCAAACTCGTTCTTGTAAGGTAATATACATCAATAATATATAAGCCGCTTCACGTACTTATGAGTAACAACAGTAAATTGAGCAGTTTTTTAGCATCTTTCTTACTAAATTATTTATGTTAATTAACTCTTTAAGAATGCTTCACGTATACATTCCTTACCGAAAGTTTTATTTTATCCGTATTTGAGTACTTCGCGATACGAGAAAAATCTAATAAATAATCAAGCATATCAAGATACTAATAAGAGCATTGATTTCGGATAATAAGAGGTCCAAGAATTTATTAAAAAATTAGTTTAAAAAAAATTATAAGATATTATAAATTCGTTAGTGTACCATACATCCCGATAACGTATCTATCGCACTTAACCAATAGAAAACGAAAACTAAAGGAAACTAATAACAACGATTCAATTTTTATAAATTGACCAAAGTCCGAATAGATAGAGATGATAACATACGATTAAATCCCATTCAAATTTTATCGATCTCTATTAATCTCTATAATCTATTTTTCCCAGGGCAGCGTGATCGCCCCTCGAAATTAAACGCCGTAAAATGTTTATTGTAAAAAAAAAAAGTTGTGTTTAAACAGTTTAATAAAATTATATTGTAATTATGTTTTAAATTGCAGTGTTGTGAATTTATTTATTTGAATAAAATATAAAATCACCAGCTCACTCTTCCAATCCCTGAGGCGGCACATTCCGCTCAAAAATGGAGAAAAATCAATTTAGCTTCGTTGCGTTCATGGGAAATACCAAAATCCATGCCATAACAAACGACTTTCACACAATTTTGTTGGGACGGAACATACATTGAATAAAAAATGTCATTGATTCAATAAATCAACTTAATTTGAATTTGTATTCCTCCAATTCCATACGAGATCGAAACAATAACTCTATTATAAGCAAAATAATATTTTATTATTTCTATGTTAAATGGGATTGAACGAATAAGAACTAGATTAATTCAAAAATACTTTTTTTTAGCAGCCCGCAAACGTGCTAAAAAAAAAAAAAAAACATATAGACAACTAAAAAAATTTCGCTGGTATTTAAGGTAATGTGACACATGTTCGAAAACTGCAATCGATATCGAAAACTGTAATCAATTCTACTCAAAGCCGGTTAATATTTCAGACAAAAGCAAATTAGCTTTGACTTCGTCTATCTACGACGGAGTAAAACCTATTTTTTTTTTCATCTAAAATATTAAGCGCCACTGAGTAGTTTTGATTACAGTTTTTTATACCGATTGCAGTTTCCCAGCAGTTTTCGAACATGTGTCACATCACCTTAATTACTATTGTCCAGTGTCATTTACACGATTTTACTCTGTAAATGTTACCGTCATTACCGACGGTAAATTTACCATCATGCTGGAGACTTTGCGTAGGTTTAGGTTGATCATGGGGCTCAAGTTGGTATTTCGTCATCTATATGCTGTTACCAAGCCGCGCTTCTCTGATTCGCGTGACACGGCTGTTTGTGTACATTTTTCTCGAAGAATAGGGTAAACGTCACTTTCATCCTTTGTCGTATAATAAAACACACAAATTATTCGTAAAATGGGCTCAAACTTGTTGCTGGGAGTACGGCTAAATGCTCAGACTCAAGAGACGATTAAATTGAGCGACGTTAATCTGAAGACTAAAGTGGAAGAGTTGAGAATCGAGACTGCAGGAAGAGTTAACCTCCCTAAAGATTCTTTTGGTAAGTCCGTCGTTATTTTCCAATTTTTATTTTCCAATGTTTTCTTTACCATATTCTCCGATTTTGTTTAGAACTCGTATATTGTGGATGTATTCTCGAGGATGATGCTACACTTGAATCTTGTGGTCTTAAGAGTGGAGTTATGGTGCATGTACTCAAGAAAAAAGAACCTGAGAAGCCTGTTCCTGCTAAATCCATCACGGAAGGAAGTATCTTGCAACTAGCTACAGCTTTTAGATCCTTTAATGAGATTGCAGCCTTACGCAGTGCTCTACATGTAAGTAGCAACTTTTTTCACATTTCTTCTTTATTGATTAAGAGAACTTTATTTTTGCGAAGAGACAAAAATCCAAGATTTGAATGCTTGTCATAATGCTCCAAAATGTCCAAATCTTCTTACTTACTTTGATATGTTTGCTAAAAATGGGCAATGTTTAAAAAAGTATCAGAATATAAATAATTCATTCGAAATAAATATTTAAAAAAACATAGTTGATGATAACTAACTTAACTAAACAAAGCTGCAGAAAGTGAAAAAAAAAGAAAATTATTCAATTTAAAAAAAACTTCAACACCCTTAATTATTTTGTGTCAAGAAAAAAACGGCCTTAATGTCCGCATATAAAAACAATAAATAAATAAAATAGTTTCAAACTTAAATATAATATTCTGATAATTTTTTAAGATTTTTGAGAAAATAAAATATAAATGGTACGCTAGAACTTGGCCATTTATGCAAATTTTGGCTTACAACTTTACTAACACATAAATTACATAGAAATGAACATTTTTACAGAAAAAAAAAAATTCGATTTTTTTATATTTTTGACCTGACTCCCCCCCTTAAATAATGTAAAAAATGAAAGTGCAGTATTTGCTTTCTTATAAAGATAGCTTTATCTTCATTTTTATTCAATTTGAGATTTTAAGTCTGAAATAGAGCTGCAATAGGCATATATCAGTGTTGTAATTCCCCATTACTTTATGATGTAAAGTTTACAGAACAGTTTGTCTTGTAGTTACAAATTTGTAATGATAACCTGTAGCGATTACAAAATGATACGTAAACTTTTGAATAGCTTTAAGAAAAATCAAATTTTTTATCAAATTTTGGGAGAAATTGTGAGAATAATAGACAACCACAGGCCTCCGTTATTTTGGCAATTAACAGTATTTCTCCATTTTTTCAATAAGATTGTCATGAAATTTTATGGGGAATTAATAATTTTTGCCTCTATTCAAAAGTTCACCCATCATATTATAATCACTGCAAATTATTATTATAAAAACATAATTACAAAGACAATTGTATCATCAATTTCGTTTAAAAATTCATTAGGGTTTTACAACTCTGGCACATATATAAAGCAGTTATGCTCCTTTGTTTGCGTTTTTTGTTATTGTGATTCTTATCTCTTTCTGACTTGTATTTTGTTATTCGATACTGTGGTACAGAAAGTTCTATTTCTAAGGAAGCTAAAATGGTGCATTGCATATTTTTATGTATGGAGATTCATGTACAACTGTTCAAAAACCAAAACTCACTAAGCAAAAATCTACTTAGTATATTTTTGTTCTTATGCCTTATTAATCGTTTAACTTTGTATTTATCTCTTAGCGGTTGAGTAAGAGGCCAGAAGTAATAGAAAACATAATATCAACCTCGCCAGGCCTAAACGAAGATTCCGTCGCAATCGCGATGCTACAAGATCCCGATTTGATGGCTCACTTCACGGATCCGGATACCGTGAGAAGGTATATATATATTTTTTTAAATTTGTTTCTTTTCCGTATGCCTTCTTCAGGCTTTTACGTTGCCCCTCTCCCCTTTCCCCGTTCCATCATAGACACCCCGTTTCCCGTTCACTTCATAGAGGCCCCCCCTAGAGTGTTGTCCGCAGCCACTCATCCTAATGCACTACTGTATCGCATTTGCACGAGGGCACAGGGAAACTGCGGAAAACCTGGCCGATACAGACGGCTTTATTTTTACTGAGTTTCTATTGTATGAGAATACATTAGAAACTCAGAAAAACTGCCTCCCGCTCAGCAGTTGGCGCGCAAACCGGTGCACGGCTAAGCGGTCACCCATCCAAGTTATGGCCGCAAATAATGCTGCTTAACTCTGGGGACCGCCGAAGCCACACACCGACCGCGCGTCCACTACTGTCGGTTACCGTGAGAAGGTATTAAATTCGTTAACTACAGTAGATCGTCGATTATCCGAACTAATTCGGACCGACTATCGTTCGGATAATCGAAAATTTGGATGACCGAACATCAATATTTTGTGAAGGGGGAGGAAGGAACTGAAACGCTAAAAATATTAGAATATATACGTATATGTACGTATATATATATATATATATTAATATATCATTGTTAGTATATATTATATATTCTGATAAAATCGCCGGACTCTATATAATATGCTATTTTCTTGGAAAAAAATCGAAGATTTTTTCGGTTTTTTCGTTTGGAAAACCGAAAATTCGGATAAATCGAATCGCTGTTCGGATGATTGATGATTCGGATAAACAAAATTATCGTTCGGATGATTGACGTTTCGGATAATTGAACCCCTAGGGGGGGCCTGGCTACTGACCCGGGCCGACCCTGTAATAGGCGTAATGCCTGCAGACGGGGGGAAATGCAACATAATAAAAAATAAAACAAATAAAATAAAATCGACGCTCTACACTCAGAGAAATCGTAATAGCACAGTCAACTATAAAGTGACAACTATTCATTTTTATTACATGCAACTATTTTTATAGTTACGATAACTTCGAAAATAAATAGTTATAGTAACTAAATTTTTTAAATTTGATTTCTTCCGTATGCCTTCTTCAGGCTTTTACGTTTCCCCTCTCTCCTTTTCCCCGTTCCTTCATAGAGACCCCTCTAGAGTGTTGTCCGCAGCCACTCATCCTAATGCACTACTGTATCGCATTTGCACGAGGGCACAGGGAAACTGCGGAAAACCTGGCCGATACAGTCGGCTTTATTTTTACTGAGTTTCTATTGTATGAGAATACATTAGAAACTCAGAAAAACTGCCTCCCGCTCAGCAGTTGGCGCGCAAACCAGTGCAAGGCTAAGCGGTCACCCATCCAAGTTATGACCGCAAATAATGCTGCTTAACTCTGGGGACCGCCGAAGCCACACACCGACCGCGCGTCCACTGCTGTCGGTTAGTTATAGTAACTATTTGATAGTTGTGTCAACTATAAAAAAATTGTTGTACCAACCATAAATGAATAGTTGTGACTTTATAGTTACTAATACCATAATTTTCTCTCAGTGCATGTACATGTTTCATACGTATATTTTGGATAGACGTATTTTCGCTGAATCACGTGATTATTTTTAATTTTCAGAATTGCCGAATTGCATCCAGTGCTTGTGGAGGCTGCGCAGTTGATAGCAGCAGCGGTGCATGAAGAGGCTCGAAGCAGCGCGGTTGCCGGTGCAAATCCTTCGACGATGAACGCTCCATCGACCGCGTACTCCTACAGTCTCGACAATCTCAGTGACGACGAGGAGATGGCCGGAGATTCGTCGCAATCGTCCGACTCTGCGCAACCGAATCTCGGGGCTTATAATTCAAATTCTGCGATAACTACTGCCCAGTTGGCTGCGGCACTTTCCCGAGCCGGAGCTCGTGGTTTTCCCCTCTCAACGTCATCGTCCTCAGCGTCCGGGAGCAGCGGTTCGAATTCTGGTGTTATTACCACGGAAATGTTTACACAAGCGATTCAACAGGCTTTTGCCTCGGCGCCTGCAGCTCCCGCGAGTTCAGCTCCACTTGTATCTCCCGCCGTTCCCCAAATGGCCGATTTGCAGAGGCAACTCGCACAGATGCACGAGATCGGTCTTCAGGACGACGCGGTCAACGTTCAGGCTCTTCAGTTCACTAACGGAGACGTTCAGGCTGCAATCGAACTCGTGTTCAGTGGGTTCAATGAGAATTAATCTCCGTCCAACTTTTTTCGGTACTTTTAAGTTGTGTTATTATTATTAATCAAACTACGGTAACATATATGCCAAACGTTGTGTAAATAAAGATAAGCTTGTGAAATAACGTGTTCAAGATTAACGAAAATATCTTTGCGAAATGTCCCAAAAGTAGCGAAACATTAATTTTTATGATAAATGCTATGGCGGCGATGGAGGTCGTTAATTATTTTTGAAATATTCTCTCAATTGATTTCTAAATTTATACAGCTGTTTCCGGTTTTTGAATAGTGAATTTATGCGTTCGCCCCTAAAATAGAATGACTAATACATGGATATAATACGTTGAAAAATTTTGAAGAAATATTTGGTGTTAGTAAAATAATTACTCGAGATAAATTTTTAGCAAAACTTAAGAGTTTTGGAATACCAAATAAAAAATTAACTAGACAATTAGCTAATTTTTTATTCGGGATTCCAAAATACGCAAGTTTTGCTAAAAATTTATTTGAATTATAAAAAAATACCAATGTCAATATCATTATTTACAGAATTTGATAAGCAGTCAGGCGCGCAATTTGCCTTTCATGACATTATACGTGTAATCAGTAAATATTGTAGTCAAACTTTGGTAGATCATATACAAAACATGATGCAAACAGAGATGATCTTGCGCTACGATCTATTCGAGAGGCAGAAACTCTTCGAGACTTCAGACGTTCCGAAAGTAGGAACGAAACGCACGTGTCTCCTCCATTATCTAATCGTCGTCTATGCGCGTATACCCTCAATGGTTACTTGCCGCTCTTTGTTACGGTTTTAGCTCGCCGCTCGCCGGAACCCAAGTACATTATTCCGCTCTCATAAATTATGTTGAATTTACATTCTGCTCTTTGTCGCGACGCCTACGATCGCCCGAAATTTCGGTGCTTCCCGGCGTCCGACGGTTAATAAGTCCAATAAAGTAATTAGTGAATACGACTTATTTTTGCATTATCTAATAGATGGTCCTACTTTGCAGAAGGTCATTATTTGTGGTTCGTCGAATTGCGATTATTTGCTATATAAATTCGCAGAGTTCATTAACTTCAAATTCTTAAGGAGGCATCAATCGAGTACCAAAAATATAAAAAAATAAAATTTTACACATTTTTGAAAGGAACTAGTAAAAACGAAAGTGATAGTTCGATCTTGTTCGTAGATTTCGAAGATATAGTTTGATCGTGACTAGCGATAGCTCATTTTGTTTGTTGAAAGACGTTTTACAAATTCACTGAAGAACTCTCATTTTTTTTACCTCCCAATGGACTTTGTTTTTTTTAAAGCAAATGGCGATTATTCTCAAAGGATGAATAATATCAAAAATGTTTACCGGCTAATTTGTAGTTTCATTATAAGAAATTACAAATTGGACTTGTAAAAAACTACGAATGATATGAGCCTTGATTATGATTATTAGTATAATTTGAGATATTTTTCGGTGAATTTATTGTTATACATTTTTGTCTACATTAAGTAGGACCTCTTTAATTCAGATTCATTTTTGGTTACACTAGTTTCCTTTTAAAAACATGTACAAACTTTTTTTTAGAAAGCGCCATTGACGATCGCAGAGAATTGAGAGATCACCTTAAGGCGAGGTGAAACATTCATGAGTGCGAGAAGGATAGCTAATATCTTTTGGAACAAGAATTCTCAGAAACTGGAAATTTTTTGGGAAAAATGAAAGTTTTACAGCATGCAGAATTAAGAGACCAATGTTGTAAGACTTTTTTTTTATCAAAAAACGTTCGGTGTCGTCTGAAAGATTGTTTACAGTTTTTGTTACCTACTGAGTAGGTTTCACCACGCCTTAAGATGATGTGCTATCGCTCGATCGGTAACAAAAACTGTAAAGCGTTATTCTCGACCACAATTAAGGGGATGCTGGAGTAGATTTTATTACCGACTTTGGTCGGTAAAAACAGGCTTTTTCGTAGTTTTGATTATTCTTCGTTAATACGCTACAAACATGCTTCAAATTGTACACGATTGTAATATCAAAATAAACGAGTGAACGTACATTCGAATATTTGGTGAAAACGTACAATAAATGAAAAAAATCGTATAATACTAAACCTCCCGAAATCAAAATGGCCGCCAGGGTTTGACAGCATCGCCTGTTTGGTACGATATAAGATTCTGGAACTCACATACGTTAAATCGAAATGTACGTCCATTCTTTAGCGTTCTCTGAATATTCTGCGAGCGTCGAAAAGTCAATTACACAAAAGGAATCCACGCAAAACCGAAACTACGATCACGTAGTCTGTTTGCGATCCCCGCGATGATCCAGGCTTAGTAATATACGAATATCTTCATTCATTGTACGTATTCACCCAATATTCGAATGTACGTCCACTTGTTTATGTTGATACTACAATCGTGTATAATTTGAAGCATATCTGTAGCGTATTAACGAAGAATAATCAAAACTACGAAAAAGCTTTTACCGACTTCGGTCGGTAAAAACCTGCTTCTGCATTCGACTCCAGCTTCCCCTTAAGCGCCACTGAGTAGTTTTGATTACAGTTTTTTATACCGATTGCAGTTTGCCAGCAGTTTTCGAACATGTGTAACATCACCTTAAGATGATGTACTGTCGCTCGATCGGTAACAAAAACTGTAAAGCGTTATTCTCGACCACAATTAATGACTCTGACAAAAGAAGAGAAGCGTTCACTACGTCTGAAAATTCTGCAGTGAACGCTTTTCGTCTCTTGTCCGAAAAATGAACCGTAACGGAGAACATCACTTCAGGAAGATTCAGCTGTCTCCCTCGGACTTATAGCAAACAGACAACACGTAGCACATCACCTTAAGGGAAGGCGAAACTTCCATGAGTGCGAGAAAGATAGCAAATATCTTCCGGAACAAGAATTCTCAGAAACTTGATCTTTTTTGGGAAAAATAAAAGTTTTACATCATGCAGAATTAAGAGAGCAATGATGTAAAACTTTTGTTTTATCAAAAAACGTTCAGCGTTCTCTGAAAGTTTGGTTACAGTTTTTGTTACCGACTGAGTAGGTTTCGCCTCGCCTTAAGGTGATGTGTTACATATCGTCTGTCTCTCTCAGATCGCCATAAGTGCGAGTGAGATAGTTGAATCTTCCCGAAGTGTTATTCGTCGCCACGGTTAATTTTTCGAATAAAAGTCGAGAAGTACTGACTGCAGGGTACCAAGACGCAGTCAGTACTTCTCGACTTTTGCCTGAAATATCAATTGTGACCAAGAACAACGCTTTACAGTTTTTGTTACCGACTGAGCACTAACACATCATCTTAAGAGTAAGAGAAATTTACTTAGTCGGTAAAAAAAATTGTAACCAGTTTTTCAGTTGAGGTGGCCGGAAATTTCTGGATAAAATAAAAGTCTCACATTATTCATCTCTCAATTCTGCATGATGTAAGTTTTTTTTTTGTCCCAAAAAGGATCAAATTTCCGAGAATCGTTGATCCGGAAATAATTCGCCATCTCTCTCGCCTTCATCGTCGTTAAGTCTCTCTTTAGAGACTAGAGTAAAAAAAATGTCAAAACTGATACATATTTTCTAATTTATTTCACGAAAGGAAATTCGCTGCGAATCCTTTCGATTTCTCAAAAGGCTTAAAGAATGAAACTCCAAAACTTCGATTTAAGATTGGGATTAAAATTTCCACATGCTTGCCCTCTAAAAAAAAAAATTAATTCCTACACTGTTAGAAATTTTTGTATGAAAATTAATACAAAGTTATTAATTAAATATATTAATTAATATACAAAAAAATGTTGTATAATTAATATACAGTATACAAAACAATTCATAAAAGTTGTGTTTACAATATAATAATTATTGAAATCTTACAACATATCTGTATATTAAATGACATTTAATATACCGTATCTGCAAAACAACTTCCAATACATATACATTAATCTTCAAAATATTTTTAACAGTGTAAAAATCTCGTTCGTTTTATTCAGTTGATATTCAAAGCAACATTCAACCATGCGTCAAATGAACAAGATGAACGATTTCGTAAACCGAAGCACACATAACGGTAAAATCGCGCGTTAGTTTTGGCAACATTTACTGTTTCTGTCTGCGACGTCCCTGAATATCTGCAGGCTGTTCGAGACTCTTAAAAACGTTTAGAGGGGTAGTTCTCTCGCATAGACGTAGCAATCGAGAATGCACGTTTTCGATTCTCGAGCATGAAAAGCCAGACTGATATCCTGATCCTTAGCATCGAAGGGGAGAGAAGAGCGCCAATGCAAATGAAACTCTCGCTTGTGGTGCGATTGTAGCGCAGCAGTACATATATTATGCCTCTCTATACATACATAAACATAAGCTCGTCCTATGTATTAGAAGAACGCTTGCGCAGACGATTTCCATTTGTACATTCGTTGCGTTATGGAAGGGGCTCATAGACACGCACAGCTATTTGTAAGCTCAAGATAATGTGCGTAAACCGTTTCTCGTATTAGAAGCACACGAATTGTCCGGCGCTTTGAGATCCTGGCTTGAAAGAATTCTTCTATAACGGCACAGACCTTTAATACTAGTACAACCGGCTAGTTTTACATATAAAAACAGGACACGTTTAAATTGCGTTGAAGATTAAAATTGTAATACTGTGTGCTTCGAACTCTCTACAGGTTTTTCTCCCGGCAACAACAGCCAATCCAGCAGCGACGACGAAACCCGAAGAGTGCTTCGAGCACGTGTGTTACAGCGAGGGTATCTCGACGCTTCCAACGCGTGTGCGTTTCGAACCAGTAGTACATTCTGTTCCGTTGAGCCACAACGAAACGAGTGACTCTACTGTGCGTCTCGCTAGCGTTTAAGCATATACCGTCCACCGATAGAGCCTCACCATCGTCGGTGTGTGCGCTGTTATATCCGAAGGGATTCCGGGACTGTTGTGCCAGCGCAAATCGGGCTCTCGTACGAGTAACACGTGTCGAACGCGTGCGGTTTACTATACGCTCCTCTTCCAAGGGTCTAACAACCCTTTTGTATATTCCTTGAAACATTTTTACTCCCTGTTATCGTTTCTACTAGTGTTAAACCCTAAAGGTGATTAAATTTCATTCTTAAACGTTTCACTTTAATCATCGAACTTTGTTTTACTTGTACTTTAACTGTATTGTTGATAAAGTGTTTGCGAGTATAAGTCAACACTCTCGTCGCAGAATACGTCGCCTGGTGGTTTCCAACCACACTGTGAATTTCTGAAGTATTTTAAGCGCCAAAATTGAGATTTGGTCTTTTTTAACGCGAGATATTTTTTTGGTTACTGTGTGCAACGATTGACTTTGAGGGTGATGCTGTCGTTGGTTTTTGAGGACGGAGAATCAGCATTTATCATCGGATTTTTGTCGGAGAGCTTATGACAGCCTGAAAAAGCCGGTTGAACTACTGCTGTTGCTGCTGGTGCTGTTTGGTCGACGCCGGTCGCTCGATCTTTTCAACCCCAACGCGCTTCACTCCCTCTGGTCAGCGACATGGAACAACGAGACAACTTGTCGCGTCTCGGCTTTTTTTCGTAGAGGCCGATTTTTATTTTTTTTTCGGCTGACAGATTAAACTGTCCACGTGGTTGTCTCTGCGTGTTGAGTGAACTGGTGAATCGACGAGTGCCCCTGACTTGCCACTTTCCGTGCTGCATTGAGGAGACCTCAACGCTCCGCGTAACCGGGACTTTCGACTATAGAAGGGTATACTAATTATTATTATTACGAACGATGGGGGGTCCGGCGTGCACGAAGGTGACGAGTAATAATACAGGCACAGTGCAACGTTCTCGTTCTCTCGTAACGTAACGAATTTTTGTTAAATCGGATTTGTAGAATTCTTTGTGATGATGCGATCTCACGTGTCGTAAACCAAGTTTCTTTATTTATGCTTTTGATTTTATCGCTGGTGTTGCTACACGAGGTATGTCATTGTTTTATGAAGAGTATAGAAATATATTATAGAGATTGATAGAGATCGATAGAATTTGAATGGGATTTAATCGTGTGTTATCATCTCTATCTATTCGGACTTTGATCAATTTATACAAATTTAATAGTTGTTATTAGTTTCCTTTAGTTTTCGTTTTCTATTGGTTAAATACGATAGATACGTTATCGGGATGTATGGTACACTAACGGATTTATAATATTTTATAATTTTTTTTAAACTCATTTTTTAATAAATTCTTGGACCTCTTATTATCCGAAATCAATGCTCTTATTAGTATCTTGATATGCTTGATTATTTATTAGATTTTTCTCGTATCGCGAAGTACTCAAATACGGATAAAATAAAACTTTCGGTAAGGAATGGATACGTGAAGCATTCTTAAAGAGTTAATTAACATAAATAATTTAGTAAGAAAGATGCTAAAAAACTGCTCAATTTACTTTTGTTACTCATAAGTACGTGAAGCGGCTTATATATTATTGATGTATATATCTTGCAAGAACGAGTTTGGATGGAATGGTTAGGCAGTCTATCAGAGATCATGAAAGTTAAGCAGCTTGGGCCGCGGTCACTACAAAGATGGGTGACCAGAAAAAAAATGTAATTATCCGGTCGATTTCTTTTTTTTTTGCTTGGAATAGTACATCATGGGTATATACGTACAATCGTATATTTTTATTATTAAATTGAATACAAAAATTATATTATTTATAATAATATTATAGGATATGGACGAAACATATAGGATTTCGATCGTAAATTTATGATAGTACATCGTAAATTCACGAACCAAAGTTCGTATTTGGAACGATAGAATTTTTTATAATCGTTTTCTATCTTTTATTTTTACCAGGGATATACGTACAATCGTGTATTTTTATTATTAAATTAAATAACAAAATTATATTATTTATAATAATATTATAGGATATGAACGAAACATATAGGATTTCGATCGTAAATTTATGATAGTACGTCGGAAATTCACGAACCAAAGTTCGTATTCGGAACGATAGAATTTTTTATAATCGTTTTCTATCATTTATTTTTACCAGGGATATACGTACAATCGTATATTTTTATTATTAGTACTCATAAGTACGTGAAGTGGCTTATATATTATTGATGTATATTATCTTGCAAGAACGAGTTTGGATGGAATAGTTTGGCAGTCTATCAGAGATCATGAAAGTTAAGCAGCTTGGGCCGCGGTCACTACAAAGATGGGTGACCAGAAAAAAAAAGTAATTATCCGGTCGATTTCTTTTTTTTTTTTGCTTGGAATAGTACATCATGGGTATATACGTACAATCGTATATTTTTATTATTAAATTGAATACAAAAATTATATTATTTATAATAATATTATAGGATATGGACGAAACATATAGGATTTCGATCGTAAATTTATGATAGTATATCGTAAATTCACGAACCAAAGTTCGTATTCGGAACGATAGAATTTTTTATAATCGTTTTCTATCATTTATTTTTACCAGGGATATACGTACAATCGTATATTTTTATTATTAATACTCATAAGTACGTGAAGTGGCTTATATATTATTGATGTACATTATTTTACAAGAACGAGTTTGGATGGAATAGTTAGGCAGTCTATCAGAGATCATGAAAGTTAAGCACCTTGGGCCGCGGTCACTATAAAGATGGGTGACCAGAAAAAAAATGTAATTATCCGGTCGATTTCTTTTTTTTTTTTTGCTTGGAATAGTACATCATGGGTATATACGTACAATCGTATATTTTTATTATTAAATTAAATACAAAAATTATATTATTTATAATAATATTATAGGATATGGACGAAACATATAGGATTTCGATCGTAAATTTATGATAGTACATCGTAAATTCACGAACCAAAGTTCGAATTCGGAACGATAGAATTTTTTATAATCGTTTTCTATCATTTATTTTTACCAGGGATATACGTACAATCGTATATTTTTATTATTAAATTAAATAAAAAAATATATATTATTTATAATAATATTATAGGATATGGACGAATCATATAGGATTTCGATCGTAAATTTATGATAGTACATCGTAAATTCACGAACCAAAGTTCGTATTCGGAACGATAGAATTTTTTATCATCGTTTTCTATCATTTATTTTTACCAGGGATATACGTACAATCGTATATTTTTATTATTAAATTAAATACAAAAATATATATTATTTATAATAATATTATAGGATATGGACGAAACATATAGGATTTCGATCGTAAATTTATGATAGTACATCGTAAAATCACGAACCAAAGTTCGTATTCGGAACGATAGAATTTTTTATAATCGTTTTCTATCATTTATTTTTACCAAGGATATGTAGTGATTTGCTTATGGGATATATAAATATGGGCAAAAATACTTGTATTTGAGGTAGAAAAAAAAGAATCTTTTTTATTAGAAATAGATATTAGTGAGTTTTGATAGTTGGCACATTAACCGTTTCGTGAAATAAGATAAGAGGTAAAAAAAATAACGGGAACGGATGTCAAGATTTCGATCGGGAAAGTTGTCATGATCAAGTTCAATATAAAATACGTGTCTGGAATAGTAATCGGCTGTCTGTACCGTTGGAAGACGAAGATATTAAGGCATCATCCAGTCACGTTACCATTTTAAGAATTCGATCAAAATCGTACGTAACGATTTTTGATTAAACGTCTGTAAAGTTTAATAACAATTGAACGTCTTTGAAACGGGATATTCACTCTTGACCTTTTTAACATTTTTATCATACAAATGATATATGCAATACATTAATATTGCATGCTTCAAGGTTTAACGTGAAACAAATAACAATTTAATTCAGATACAGACGTTGGATGATGGACTTTTTTGGTATTATTCGATATATCTGTTTTTTTTTAAACAATTTGAAAATAAGTTTAGTCACATCGGTATGACAAAAATAAGCTTTTTTTACGGTAAATAATTCCTTGTATTATTATTGGTCACTACGACCTCGATATTATGTGTTTTAGAGATTTTTCTATGATGACTCAAATAAATTATACATCTTTTAGACACGTGTTTGACAGTGAGTCAAAGTCTTAATGCCTTCAGGTTGGGAACCATATTTACATACGATTTATATATACGTATATTACAAATGTATTACGGTACATATCTCGTAAAGAAATTGATGAATCTCTCAAAAGTTTTTTACACAAGAAAGTTGGTTATGATAGACTACTTCCTATTCAAAATTGAACTTGTAATATTTGGTAGGATTTAATCCAATTTTTTATATTATCTTACGGCAATCTTCTTCCATGAGTGAGCTTTATCTTGATAAAATGCGGTAAAATTAGCACTTTGTCATTCGAGACAACGAAATTGACAGATTCATATTTCGACAAGATAACATTGTAAATAAAGATTTACGCCAGATTATGAGATTTCGCACGATGCAAGTAAATGGTTCTTTCAGAAATAGCCGAATCGGCCGAAACAAAATAATCCAAATCAACATATAACTTATTATTTATTATCTACACGGGAATTTTGAAAAATGCATACTTTAGAATATTAAAGGTTTTTCGAAGTTGCATTTTCTTTAGATGAAACTTAAAAGTGCCCATTTTCCAACTACCAAAAGATAAATAAAATGGTAAAAAAAAATAAAATGTAATTTCCAATCTCAATTACAATATAATGTTGATACTAAGTGGGTCTTGATTATTTTTTTCGGTAATTTATTAAAATGATAATATCCTTTAATTTTCGGTATTGAAGCAGTATAAATTGAAAAATGAACAAAGGGCGCTTACATCACGTTTGGAAAGCTATCATCGTATATTTCTATCACTTTCTATCACTTTCCATCACATGTAGACTACGCTTAATGGAACACATGTTTCGGAATACCGTTAGCGCGATATTTATCATCAACGTAACCGGGTTTGTGCCCAGCTTGCTCGTAATTGCCACTGGGCAGTCCCTTTTCAATAACATACAATCTATAGTCTCGAGTTCACGTGTGTATTGCGTAAATATTGTGTCTCTATGCACGATCCCGAGCAGAAATTTGGAACGAAATTACATCACGCATGAATGTGACGATGCTAAGGCCCAGCCAGGCCCTTTTCATCGCCTAGTCAGGGCCTGATTTGTGTCTGACGTAAAGCTAAAAATTTCTGCTTGGGGTCGCCCCCATATGGAAATAAAGTATACTTGAGATATACATCGGATATATAATTTATATACGTGTATATATAGCGGCGAAAAGTTCTATATCTTCTATATATTATTTAATAGTGTGAAGGCAATTTAACTTGGCGTCGAGTCGCTACCGCGACTCTTGATATACTAGTTTTTATTCATAAACTAGTATATTAAATTTAGAATACCAGTGTAATGTAAAATTAATGTATGATACAGCACATTCAATAATTTACTTTAATTTTACTGGAAAAAAACATGAATTTTATACCACAATTGTATATAAATAATTGAAGATACATACATAATACATATATCATAACCGCATAGTACGTCAAAAATTTCTCTATTTTGTATATATAATCAAACACACATTATTTCCATGTGGGCGGCTTGTGACCTCAGTGGTCCCTTGAGTCAAGCCGTATTTCTCGCGGCCGTAACTTGGATGGGTGACCGCTTAGTCACGCACTGGTTTGCGCGTCAATTGCTGAGCGGTAGGCAATTTTTCTCAGTTTCTAATGTATGGTCATATAAAGTCATCTCTATTGGTCTGGTTTTCTGCAATTTCCTTGTACCCTCGTGGAAATGCGAGACCGTGAGAGAAACGTCCCAATTACTGGACATGTTCCAGTGACTGGACGCACTGTGCGTGGAAGAGAGAGAAAAACGATTTTCTAAATACGCCGAGAAAATTTTTATTTATAATAAATTAAATCGGTGTACACCCTCGTTCAAACGAATTTTTCGTTAGGATAACTAAATTTTTGGTTTCTTCAATAATTATTAGATTCGGTTGTCTAAAATATATTTGCGGTAACCAAAATATTTGTTATATCAACTAAAAATTCGTTTGAACGACGGTGTACGCCAATTTAGTTCATTCAAACATTTTTTTTTGTAACATGTGCAAACCGAGAGAAAAGATTTCATTAATGTTAAAGAAATGGGTGGAATTGGTTTTTTTTTCATTGATTTCAATGAAATAGTGCATTTGAATTTCAAAGAGAACATTTCAATGCCTGTAAATAAAGATTTACTTAGTGAGCATATAATAAAGAAACAGTTTCATTGTTTTAAAGAGACGTTTTCATTGGTTCAAAGAAACGTTTTCATTGATCTCTCTCTCGCACCTAACCTCACTTTTTTGTTTTCCGGTTCTCCTGAACGAACGGCTTCGAGTTTCGAGGAGCCAGAAGCTTAGCCTATTTCTGCCGTACTTCCTTACATACTCACAAAATTTGAGCTTTATCTGCCGCGTACTTCGGGAAAAAATAGGTTTCGAAATTTTGAGGTGGTAAGAAGAAGGTTTCATTGAATCAGAGACAATATCTTTGAAATCAATGAAAAAGATTCATCGGTTTAAAGAAATGTTTCTTCGAATCAATGTCACTACTTTTCATTGAGTTTGAGATCATTCAAAGAAAAGATAGTATTGAAATTCAAGTATTTCATTTCATTGGCAAAAATTTCCGTGAATAAATGAAACTTTTTCTCTCGGTGCATGAACGGCGGTGCTTTCCATGGCAGTTTTGCGAGACGAAAGTCGCTAGTTTCATGGCAGTGTTGAAGCAATAGGTTGGCGCATGCGCAGTGATCGATTCCTTCACTTTCGTCCCTTGTGTGTTTCATTTTCCTCCCTAGGGAGGGTAATTTGTAATCTTACTTTTTCCTGTTCGTTTCGCAAAACTACTATTCATGCACTTGATACAATAAATATAGTGTGCAACAGCGCCCAAAATTGGCGTTTGAGACTCGTGCGTACAATATACTATTTTTTCTCAGTGTATATCCAGTGATTGGACCTTGACTGTTAAGTATCCAGCGATTGGGACGTTTACAGCCCGTTAGTCCGTTAGGAAAAGGGATAGTAAAAGCCTATAGGCGTACCGAAAAAAAAAATAGAAAAATGACACTATATGACGATACAAGTGGAGTAAAACTTTTTCTTACGCGAACGTGCGTAAAACGTCCATTATCGCACTGAGTGAAGTAATAGTACTTTATTTTACTCGGTGCGAGAAACGCAGCAAAATCCATTTTTCAGACCTTGTGAAATAATAGTATATTACGATACGAGTGCGATCAAATTTTTTCTGACGAGTGTGAGTTTGCTACACGAGCCAAAGGCGAGGGTTGCAATCACATGAGTTCAGAAAAAGTTTCTCGCACGAGTTTCGTATACAACTTTTATGCCACTCCGTGCGAGAAATGCGTACTTCTCACACGCTTCGCTTCGCTTTGCGTGCGAGAAATCGCACTTCTCGCACTAGTGGCATAAAACTTCGTACGATACTAGTGCGATAAAACTTTTTCCGACGCGAGTTAAGAAAACGTTTATTGCACGAGTATCGTACGAAATTTTATTTCACAAGGTCTGAAAATGGGAGTTTATGCACACAAAGCGTGCGTAAAACCGCGTTTCTCGCATTGAGTGAAATAAAAATATGTATATTGTGTCGCTATAATTATTTTCTTGGGGAAGACTTTGATAAAACGCCATACGGTGCATCACCGTAGTTGATACACGGTTTATGTATGATGACGATAGTAATTATTCGGCGAATTAGACAAAGTCCCCCACCTGCAAGAACTACCGTGCGTCTCACCCGCACCTCAGAGCCACCGACTATGCAGCTTGCAGTATAATTGTGTACGGGCGTCGTAAACAAGCGTAATTTCATAATTGACAAACCCACGCGGTCGACCTCTCGTTATTGAGTAATTGTTCCAAGGTAAGGATGCGTCGATCGCGATTGTAGTCAGGAACGGAAAAATGAGAACAAAACGATAGGATGATGAACTGCTGTCATCAGTTTGACACTATCATAAAATAATTGTACTGTAATTTAATCCCAATAATCTTTATTATATTACAATTTATTATATTATTTAAACCAATTTCAAGATGTATCCCAATTAAATAATGGTACATTTTTTTTGGTAAAGAGATTAATGGTAGATTTATAAACATGCTAGTTTGGTCTAAACATCTATCCTTACCTTAATATTTATAAAAAGAATTCTACAAATTTTCCGATAATCATTTTTTTGTATTGACAGAAAATCCTCTTAAGCTTCGATGCAGGTAACTAAAAATGTGAGAACGAGGAAAAAGTGTCTTTGCTTTAATTCCAAAGATTTATCAGCTTCACCTTAAGGTGATGTGAAACGTAGTATCATAGCTTCGTCTCTTTTGCACTTGTAAATGTTTCACATAACCTTAAGGGTGCTTAATATATACATGCACTACCAAAAGTATGATGGGATCGAAATTTCTGTATTTCTAAAAAACATCATTACTTATTAGAAAAAATATCAATCAGAAATTTTGTTTTCCTTGCGTGCGAATACTTTGATTTTTCGCTATGACTATAATTTTTTCAAGAATTTTTGACGTACCGAAATTTACTGACTCGACACCAAGGGAAAGCAACAACAGGTTTCGCTCGATTCCTCTGAAGAATTTCATTAATATTTTTTCAACGATTTTTCTATTTAATGGACGGAATCTTTTCACGATTCTCTTAAAGACGCTTTTCAAGATTCTTTAAAAGATTCGCAGAACGCTTTCGGATGGAAAGAATCTTGAAAAGAATCCTGGAAAGCATCAACAGGTTTCGCTCGATTCCTCTGAAGAATTTCATTAAGATTCTTTGAACGATTCTCAGAACGCTTTCGGATGGAAAGAATCTTGAAAAGAATCCTGGAAAGAATCTTGCTCCGGCTCCTATGCGCGATTCTTTTCAAGATTCCTGTAAAGATTCTTTCAAGACTCTTTTTAAGATTCTTTAAAAGATTCTTCACAAGATTCTTTTTTTTCAACGATTTTTCTATTTAATGGACCGAATCTTTTCACGATTCTCTTAAAGACGCTTTTCAAGATTCTTTAAAAGATTCGCAGAACGTTTTCGGATGGAAAGAATCTTGAAAAGAATCCTGGAAAGCATCAACAGGTTTCGATCAATTCCTCTGAAGAATTTCATTAAGATTCTTTCAAAGATTCTCAGAACACTTTCGGATGGAAAGAATCTTGAAAAGAATCCTGGAAAAAATCTTGCTCCGGCTCCTATGCGTGATTCTTTTCAAGATTCCTGTAAAGATTCTTTCAAGACTTTTTTTAAGATTCTTTAAAAGATTCTTCACAAGATTCTTTTTTTTCAACGATTTTTCTATTTAATGGACCGAATCTTTTCACGATTCTCTTAAAGACGCTTTTCAAGATTCTTTAAAAGATTCGCAGAACGTTTTCGGATGGAAAGAATCTTGAAAAGAATCCTGGAAAGCATCAACAGGTTTCGTTCGATTCCTCTGAAGAATTTCATTAAGATTCTTTCAAAGATTCTCAGAACACTTTCGGATGGAAAGAATCTTGAAAAGAATCCTGGAAAGAATCTTGCTCCGGCTCCTATGCGTGATTCTTTTCAAGATTCCTGTAAAGATTCTTTCAAGACTTTTTTAAGATTCTTTAAAAGATTCTTCACAAGATTCTTTTTTTTCAACGATTTTTCTATTTAATGGACCGAATCTTTTCACGATTCTCTTAAAGACGCTTTTCAAGATTCTTTAAAAGATTCGCAAAACGCTTTCGGATGGAAAGAATCTTGAAAAGAATCCTGGAAAGCATCAACAGGTTTCGCTCGATTCCTCTGAAGAATTTCATTAAGATTCTTTCAAAGATTCTCAGAACGCTTTCGGATGGAAAGAATCTTGAAAAGAATCCTGGAAAGAATCTTGCTCCGGCTCCTATGCGTGATTCTTTTCAAGATTCCTGTAAAGATTCTTTCAAGGCTTTTTTTAAGATTCTTTAAAAGATTCTTCACAAGATTCTTTTTTTTCAACGATTTTTCTATTTAATGGACCGAATCTTTTCACGATTCTCTTAAAGACGCTTTTCAAGATTCTTTAAAAGATTCGCAAAACGCTTTCGGATGGAAAGAATCTTGAAAAGAATCCTGGAAAGCATCAACAGGTTTCGATAGATTCCTCTGAAGAATTTCATTAAGATTCTTTCAAAGATTCTCAGAACACTTTCGGATGGAAAGAATCTTGAAAAGAATCCTGGAAAGAATTTTGCTCCGGTTCCTATGCGTGATTCTTTTCAAGATTCCTGTAAAGATTCTTTCAAGACTTTTTTTAAGATTCTTTAAAAGATTCTTCACAAGATTCTTTTTTTTCAACGATTTTTCTATTTAATGGACCGAATCTTTTCACGATTCTCTTAAAGACGCTTTTCAAGATTCTTTAAAAGATTCGCAGAACGCTTTCGGATGGAAAGAATCTTGAAAAGAATCTTGGAAAGCATCAACAGGTTTCGATCGATTCCTCTGAAGAATTTCATTAAGATTCTTTGAACGATTCTCAGAACGCTTTCGGATGGAAAGAATCTTGAAAAGAATCCTGGAAAGAATCTTGCTCCGGCTCCTATGCGCGATTCTTTTCAAGATTCCTGTAAAGATTCTTTCAAGACTTTTTTTAAGATTCTTTAAAAGATTCTTCACAAGATTCTTTTTTTTCAACGATTTTTCTATTTAATGGACCGAATCTTTTCACGATTCTCTTAAAGACGCTTTTCAAGATTCTTTAAAAGATTCGCAGAACGTTTTCGGATGGAAAGAATCTTGAAAAGAATCTTGGAAAGCATCAACAGGTTTCGATCGATTCCTCTGAAGAATTTCATTAAGATTCTTTGAACGATTCTCAGAACGCTTTCGGATGGAAAGAATCTTGAAAAGAATCCTGGAAAGAATCTTGCTCCGGTTCCTATGCGTGATTCTTTTCAAGATTCCTGTAAAGATTCTTTCAAGACTTTTTTTAAGATTCTTTAAAAGATTCTTCACAAGATTCTTTTTTTCTACGCCGGTTTATGAATAAAAACTTAAAAATTTTTTTAACAGTGTACGTCTAAACGAAAGAAAGCCCAAAGATGCCGTACGAGAACGGTAAAAGCAGAGATGTCGATCTGGAGGATGTGGAGCTTAATCCACTTCACAGAAGGACGAGATTCCACGTCAATCGTGTCAATAGCATCGAGGGCCGTGCGAGTCTTTTGGGCGATCAGGAGTCGAGAAAATCGTTGAGAAATATGACAAGGGAGGCACTGCCGAGGCTTGACAATTACAGAAATATTCTGAGTATTCAGGCGCAACACAGACCTTCATTGGATGAGCTGCACAATCCCACTTTACTAAACAAGGTGAGATAAAAATTTATAAAAATAAACCAACGTGAGAGTTTTCGTTTATTACATTGCGATAAAAAAAGATATATTCGTGCTTGATTGTCCATTTTCTTATCACGTAGGTACGCTATAGGTATGTGAGCGATTGCGACAGAACGTCGGATTTCTCAACTTCGTGCGATTCGTCTCGCGACATTCTACTTTAACTGTTCGTATGAGCAAGGAATATGCGCAGCGGTGTTCGATGGTTTTATAGCATGAAATCTTGTTCTCCACTCTCAGCTCGTGACTTGAGTACGAAGTCTATGAAACATGCTGGACATATCTCTTAGAAACAGAGTTAGAAATATAGTTGATGATATAATTGGCTGATTACGTTTCCAGAAAATTAACATGTGGTGGTGATTATAATATAATGTCTAAACTTTTGAATAGCTGCAAAAAATATTAAATTTCAATTCAATTTCATGGTAATCTTCTTGAAAAAATGGAGAAAAACAGTTAATGCATTGCAAAAATAACGGAGGGTTGTACTGTTTCATTTTTTCCCCATTTTTTCTCAAGGCTTGATTGATAATGAGATTTTATTTCAAGTATATAAAAGTTCACATATAATTTCATAAAAACTGCAGGTTATTATTGCGAAATCATTACTGCAAAATGAATTGTACTTTAAAATTGATTTCTTTAATTAATGGGGCTTTAAGTACAACAGGGCTTAGAAAGAACTGGGGATAACATAAATGCTACTAATGCTTGGTTCGGGATCTGTATTACTTCAAATTTGACATAGTTATTAGCATTTTTCCGAATTTTGGAACGTCGACTTAGCTAGAAAAAAAAGGTCAGTAACATAGACATTTTTTTTCGTGTTGACTGATAAATTTGTGATTGAAATATATGATTTAAAGATGAGATCGTCGGATCTAGATAGATATGATAAAGCATTTTTTTGTTGATGATGTCAAAACTACAATCGTAAGGCCCCGACACTTTTTAAATGATCAATTTATGATAAAACTGTTATTGTAATTGGTATTTCCTAATAAATTGCAGTGACAGTTCTTTATCAGTCTTACCGATACTAACACGGCTTTAGAATCTTCTGTTGATCTGCTATCGCGAATATCCGAGGCAATTTCTGCTTGGGTATTTTTAGAATAACGCAATTGTATAAATTTTCCAGAAGAACCTTTTGTACGCTTTTATCGAAACATATTTCTGCATTTTACATATTTTAGAAAAGATCAAACTTTTTACAGCGAAAATTCATTCATCAAATAACATATTTTAATGATATTCATCAAACAAGAAAAAAAAGTTTTGGAATTTTTTAAAATTATTTTCTCGGCCCTTTTAAGGTACTTTAAGGCAACCTTCTACTTGAAAAATTGGCCAATCTAAATAAACAACTCACATAATTTGTTAGCAAATCAACTGCTGCTAAATAACAGGTTAAAAAC
The DNA here is from genome assembly GCA_963970395.1 of Ephialtes manifestator. Lineage (NCBI taxonomy): Eukaryota > Metazoa > Arthropoda > Insecta > Hymenoptera > Ichneumonidae > Ephialtes > Ephialtes manifestator. The sequence goes on from OZ019970.1 coordinate 36,702,715, forward strand.
TTCATATTTTCTTCACTGAATAAACAATGTTCCTCAACAAAGAGCTGCAGTCAACTAGAATTACTTAATAAAATAAAATATGTGCAAGTATTAAAAAAGGCTGCACAAAGTAGAACTTTGCAAATTGCTTCCTCATTATTGTTGGATTTTCACAAATCTACTTCTATTTTTAGAATAATGCAATTGTATAAATTTTCCAGAAGAGCCTTTTGTACGCTTTTATCGAAACATATTTCTGCATTTTACAAATTTTAGAAAAGATCAAACTTTTTACAGCGAAAATTCATTCATCAAATAACATATTTTAATGATATTCATCAAACAAGAAAAAAAAGTTTTGGAATTTTTTAAAATTATTTTCTCGACCCTTTTAAGGTACTTTAAGGCAACCTTCTACTTAAAAAATTGGCTAATCTAAATGAACTCACAGAATTTGTTAGCAAATCTACTGCTGCTAAATAACAGGTTAAAAACTTCATATTTTCTTCACTGGATAAACAAAGTTCCGTAACAAAGAGCTGCAGTCAACTAGAATTACTTAATAAAATAAAATATGTGCAAGTATTAAAAAAGGCTGCACAAAGTAGAACTTTGCAAATTGCTTCCTCATTATTGTTGGATTTTCACAAATCTACTTCTATTTTTAGAATAATGCAATTGTATAAATTTTCCAGAAGAGCCTTTTGTACGCTCTTATCGAAACATATTTCTGAATTTTACAAATTTTAGAAAAGATCAAACTTTTTACAGCGAAAATTCATTCATCAAATAACATATTTTAATGATATTCATCAAACAAGAAAAAAAAGTTTTGGAATTTTTAACAATTATTTTCTCGACCCTTTAAAAGTACCTTAAGGCAACTTTCTACTTGAAGAATTGGCCAATCTAAATGAACAACTCACAGAATTTGTTAGCAAGTCTACTGCTGCTAAATAACAGGTTAAAAACTTCATATTTTCTTCACTGAATAAACAAAGTTCCGTAAGAAAGAGCTGCAGTCAACTATAATTACTTAATAAAATAAAATATGTGCAAGTATTAAAAAAGGCTGCACAAAGTAGAACTTTGCAAATTGCTTCCTCATTATTGTTGGATTTTCACAAATCTACTTCTATTTTTAGAATAACGCAATTGTATAAATTTTCCAGAAGAGCCTTTTGTACGCTTTTATCGAAACATATTTCTGCATTTTACATATTTTAGAAAAGATCAAACTTTTTACAGCGAAAATTCATTCATCAAATAACATATTTTAATGATATTCATCAAACAAGAAAAAAAAGTTTTTGAATTTTTTAAAATTATTTTCTCGGCCCTTTTAAGGTACTTTAAGGCAACCTTCTACTTAAAAAATTGGCTAATCTAAATGAATTCACAGAATTTGTTAGCAAATCTACTGCTGCTAAATAACAGGTTTAAAACTTAATATTTTCTTCACTGAATAAACAAAGTTCCGTAACAAAGAGCTGCAGTCAACTAGAATTACTTAATAAAATAAAATATGTTCAAGTATCAAAAAAGGCTGTAAAGAAGAACTTTGCAAATTGCTTCCTCATTATTGTTGGATTTTCACAAATCTACTTCTATTTTTAGAATAACGCAATTGTATAAATTTTCCAGAAGAGCCTTTTGTACGCTTTTATCGAAACATATTTCTGCATTTTACAAATTTTAGAAAAGATCAAACTTTTTACAGCGAAAATTCATTCATCAAATAACATATTTTAATGATATTCATCAAACAAGAAAAAACAGTTTTGGAATTTTTTAAAATTATTTTCTCGACCCTTTTAAGGTACTTTAAGGCAACCTTCTACTTAAAAAATTGGCTAATCTAAATGAACAATTCACAGAATTTGTTAGCAAATCTACTGCTGCTAAATAACAGGTTAAAAACTTCATATTTTCTTCACTGAATAAACAAAGTTCTGTAACAAAGAGCTGCAGTCAACTAGAATTACTTAATGAAATAAAATATGTGGAAGTATTAAAAAAAGGCTGCACAAAGTAGAACTTTGCAAATTACTTCCTCATTATTGTTGGATTTTCACAAATCTACCTCTATGAGGAAGCATGTTAATCTATTTTGGCTTCCTCATAGAGGAAGCTTTGTAAAAATCCAACAATAATGAGGAAGCAATTTGCAAAGTTCTACTTTGCAGCCTTGTTTATATTGGCGAAAAGTGTTTGCAATTCCCTCCCATTTCTCGAAAACTTATTTGACCTCAGCTTAATGCGCAAGGACTACCTTAATCGAAATAACGAAAACGGAGTTTATCCTCCTCTTTTGTGTAAATTTTCATCTCGATTCGTCACGCCGTTCGAGAGTTATGAACAATTCTATTTTGGGACAAGCGGTAATTATAAATTTAAAAAAATAAAAATTATATATGAAGCAATGTGTAAAGTTCTACTTTGCATTCTTATTTCCATTGAGTACAAACTTTTGTCTCGCATTATCAACTTTTGCTGATGCTAGAGCGAAAATCATTTTTTTTTGTAAAATTCAAAATGTCGTAAAATCTGAACCACTTTACCGATCATCGTCAAATTTGGTACGTGGCATAGCTGCATGTTCCTTTTCGTCTGTAAAACATTTCGGTTAAATTGGTGAAATTCTACGTGATTTATAAAAAAAAATTATTTTTTTCGAAAAATTCAAACATCTATAAAATCTGAACCGCTTTACCGATTTCGCCCAAATGCAATGCCAAACAACATTGAACGTATATTTATTTATAAACAACTATTTAGCAAAATCGTCTAATTTTTACGAAAGTTAGAGCGAGCACGCCCTTTGTTCAAAAAATTAAAAGTACCGTAAAATCAAAATGGCTGATTTTTTTTCTTCAAAAATCTCAACATTCAAACCGGGGCAACTACTCCACTTGCGTGCCAAATTTGAGCCATATCGCTCGAACGGTTACTGAGTAATATTTCATCGAATTTTCGGAGCCCAGGACACACACACACATATGGACATTTTTTTTAAACCACTTTTCTCGACGTTTTGGACAATTCTAAGCATACTGGCATGAAAATCTCGAAAAAAAAAAAATTCATGAAAACAAAGCTTCCTCTATGAGGAAGAAAAAAGATGCAAAGTAGAACCTTGCACATTGCTTCCTCATTATTTTTCGCTTTTTACAAAGCTCCCTCTGTGAGGAAGCAGTATGTTATTCAATTTTGGCTTCCTCATAGAGGAAGCTTTGTAAAAAGCGAAAAATAATGAGGAAGCAATGTGCAAGGTTCTACTTTGCATCTTTTTTTTAATACCTTGTGTCTCTTTTGCAGAGGTGTTTTATACAGCTATAAATCACCTCTGCAAACACCGTTACATCTAATTTTGATTAGATACAAATTTTTGTCATACTTTCTCAACTTTTCCGGAAGTTATAGCGAAAATCTACATTTTTTTTAAAATGAAAAATGGTGTAAAATCCGAACGACTTTACCGATCATCACCAAATTTGGTACATGGCATTTCTGAATGTTATTTTTCGTCTGTACAAAATTTCTGTTCATTTGTTGAAATTCGACGTAATTTAGATCAAAATCTATTTTTTTTCGAAAAATTCAAAATTCTATAAAATCCGAACCGCTTTACCGATTTCGTCGAAATTCAATACCATACAACATTGAACGTATCTTCAGTTATGAAGAACTATTTAGCCAAATCGGCGAACTTTTACGAAAGTTAGAGCGACCACGCCCTTTTTTGAACAAATTAAAATCAACATAAAATCTTAATAACTTCACATATTTTGGCAAAAATCACAACATTCAAAGAGGGGCAGCTACTCTACTTGCGTGCCAAATTTGAGCCGGATCGCTCGAACGGTTACCGAGTGAGAGGAGATTGAATTTTCGAAGCCCAGCACACACACATACATACATACGGACATTTTTTCTAAACTACTTTTCTCGACGTTTTGGACAATTCTAAGCATACTGGCATAAAAATCTCAAAAAAAAAAAAAAAATTTCATGAAAACAAAGCTTCCTCTATGACGAAGCAAAAAGGACGTTATTTATCCTGACGGGGCTGTAGAGGGAAAAAACTATTAATAAATCTCACTTGTTGTAATAAAAGTGATAATTTTTAGCCCACGTTGAAACATCGACACAACGATAATGGCTGGTGTAATATGTGTATGTCACCTTATGAGGCGAAGCGAGAAATGACGTTCCTCCCAGTAATCGGCGGGGAATAGTCTGCTGAACCAAAGGTCCAGGCCGAGGGTCAGCACGAAGACCTTCACGTACTGCGCGAGTAATTAAATAATCATCGCCGGGCGCGGCTATATATGCCTCCCGCTCCTCACTGCCGCCCAGTTAGAGATTACACCAATGATTCTCTCTCCTCTTAGAATTAAGGTCTTCTGCACTGAGAAGATTAAAATTCGGGATTAATTACATCAAGCAGCCTTGAATAACGCATGAGTAATCAAAACTTCAACTTATTATTAGTATTTAACGTGAATTTGTATTTTGTATTTAATCAATGATTTTAAACAATCGTAGAATTCAGCTTTCCACTGACATTTAAATTTCCAAATTCAAGAAAACAATTTCTTTTATATTTCCGTTTATAAGTCCTATTTTGGTATCAATGTTATAATTAAATTAATTAACAACCTTCTGGTTTTCATTGCTACTTGTATTTGAAAGTTATTTCACATATTCTCTTCAACTGACATTGTTGAACCTATTTATAAACTTGAATGTAATATAATATAAAGAATTCACTGCTTCTATCAGAAAAGAGAACAACTTTTTTTAAGGGACTGAATCCTTTCAAAAAGGACTTTGACGTCAAAAAAATGGCATTTAACTCATATAAAATGTACATCAAGCTTATAAAGTTAAATTTCGAATAATATTTGTTGCAAAAACTTTTTCTTAACATACTATTCTATCCAAGTATGAAAATTTGAATTCATTGAATGCACGACAAAGTTATTTATGTATATTTTGATCCAAGTCCCCCTGTATTTTGAATTCCTATAGTTAGATAGAGAAAAAAAAACTCCTGCCCAACACAGACTTTGAATCCGTTTAGTAGTTCGATTTGAAAGTTTTGATAACAGAAAATATTTTAATACGTCTTCTCATAATATTGTGATTGACTATATGGCTGTACAACATTGCAATGTTATATTGCTGTGTATGTAATTTTATGAGGTTGAAGTATAATCTTTATGAAGCATCTGTTGCTTCATAAAGATTATCATCAATAAAAACGAAAAAAATTTCATGCCTTTTTTTGGACGACTTGGTCTCCTCTAGTTCGTTTTTAATTGATAATTGGCTTGTGTTAGCTTTTATAAATGTTTGCAAATTTACAGAAATTCTATTCATCAGCTCGCAATGTTAGAAATTTTTGTATGAAAATTAATATAAAGTATTAGAAGTTTTTTTGCAGATACGCGTATATTAAATTTAATATACAGATATTAATTAATATACAAAAAAATTGTTGTAAAATTAATATACAGTATACTAAACACTTTATAAGAGTTGTGTTTATAATATAATTATTGGAATTTTACAACATATCTGTATAATAAATGAAATTTAATATACCGTATCTGCAAAAGAACTTTCAATACATATATTAATTTTCAAAATATTTTTAACAGTGTCGTATATTAAATATAATACACGAGTGTAATAAAATTGCAAATTTTTATATTAAATTTTCTAATTTTCATGGGATCTAGTAAAAAGTATTGTAATTTTACATCTCACTTGTATATCAAATTTAATAATATACCTGTTTTTGTAAAAGAGCTTCTTTTGACTGAATTCTTTCAAAAAGGACTTTGACCTCAAAAAATGGCATTTAACTCATATAAAATGTACTTCAAGCATTAGAAGCCTTAAATTTTAAACGTTTCGCGTGCGTAAAAAGCCTTATAAAGTTAAATTTCGATCCAGGTATGAAAATTTGAATTTATGGGACCGACGACAAGTTTTTTATGTATATTTTGATTTAAGTCCCACTGTATTTTGAATTCCTATAATTAGATAGAGAAAAAAAACTCCTACCCAACAAAATAAGACTTTGAATCCGTTTAGTAGTTCGATTTGAAAGTTTTGATAACAGAAAATATTTTAATACGTCTTCTGATAACATTGTTATTGATTATATTGCTGTACAACATTGCAATGTTATATTGCTGTGTATGTAATTTTATGAGTTTGAAGTATAATCTTTATGAAGCAATAAAATCATCAATAAAAACGAAAAAAATCTCATGCCTTTTTTTGGACGACTTGGTCTCCTCTAGTTCGTTTTTAACTGATAATTGACTTGTGTTAGCTTTTATAAATGTTTGCAAATTTACAGAAATTCTATTCATCACCTCGGAATGTTAGAAATTTTTGTATGAAAATTAATATCAAGTATTAGAAGTTTTTTTGCGGATACGCGTATATTAAATTTAATATACAAACATTAATTAATATACAAAAAAATTGTTGTAAAATTAATATACAGTATACTAAACACTTTATAAGAGTTGTGTTTATAATATAATTAATGGAATTTTACAACATATCTGTATAATAAATGAAATTTAATATACCGTATCTGCAAAAGAACTTTCACTACATATATTATTTTCAAAATATTTTTAACAGTGTCGTGTATTAAATATAATACACGAGTGTAATCAAATTCCAAATTTTTATATTAAATTTTCTTATTTTCATGGGATCTAGTAAAAAGTATTGTAATTTTACATCTCACTTGTATATCAAATTTAATAATATACCTGTTTTTGTAAAAGAGCTTCTTTTGACTGAATTCTTTCAAAAAGGACTTTGACCTCAAAAAATGGCATTTAACTCATATAAAATGTACTTCAAGCATTAGAAGCCTTAAATTTTAAACGTTTCGCGTGCGTAAAAAGCCTTATAAAGTTAAATTTCGATCCAGGTATGAAAATTTGTATTTATGGGACGCACGACAAGTTTTTTATGTATATTTTGATCCAAGTCCCACTGTATTTTGAATTCCTATAATTAGATAGAGAAAAAAAACTCCTGCCCAACAAAATAAGACTTTGAAATGGTTTAGTAGTTCGATTTGAAAGTTTTGATAACAGAAAATATTTTAATGTGTCGTCTCATGAAATTGTGATTGACTATATGGCTGTACAACATTGCAATGTTATATTGCTGTGTATGTAATTTTATGAGGTTGAAGAATAATCTTTATGAAGCAATAAAATCATCAATAAAAACGAAAAAAATCTCATGCCTTTTTTGGACGACTTGGTCTCCTCTAGTTTGTTTTTAATTGATAATTGGCTTGTGTTAGCTTTTATAAATGTTTGCAAATTTACAGAAATTCTATTCATCAGCTCGGAATGTTAGAAATTTTTGTATGAAAATTAATATAAAGTATTAGAAGTTTTTTTGCGGATACGCGTATATCAAATTTAATATACAAATATTAATTAATATACAAAAAAATTGTTGTAAAATTAATATACAGTATACTAAACACTTTATAAGAGTTGTGTTTATAATATAATTATTGGAATTTTACAACATATCTGTATAATAAATGAAATTTAATATACCGTATCTGCAAAAGAACTTTCAATACATATATTAATTTTCAAAATATTTTTAACAGTGTCGTATATTAAATATAATACACGAGTGTAATCAAATTCCAAATTTTTATATTAAATTTTCTTATTTTCATGGGATCTAGTAAAAAGTATTGTAATTTTACATCTCACTTGTATATGAAATTTAATAATATACCTGTTTTTGTAAAAGAGCTTCTTTTGACTGAATTCTTTCAAAAAGGACTTTGACCTCAAAAAATGGCATTTAACTCATATAAAATGTACATCAAGCATTAGAAGCCTTAAATTTTAAACGTTTCGCGTGCGTAAAAAGCCTTATAAAGTTAAATTTCGATCCAGGTATGAAAATTTGAATTTATGGGACGCACGACAAGTTATTTATGTATATTTTGATCCAAGTCCCACTGTATTTTGAATTCCTATAGTTAGATAGAGAAAAAAAACTCCTGCCCAACAAAATAAGACTTTGAAATCGTTTAGTAGTTCGATTTGAAAGTTTTGATAACAGAAAATATTTTAATGTGTCGTCTCATGAAATTGTGATTGACTATATGGCTGTACAAAATTGCAATGTTATATTGCTGTGTATGTAATTTTATGAGATTGAAGTATTAATCTTTATGAAGCAATAAAATCATCAATAAAAACGAAAAAAATCTCATGCCTTTTTTTGGCCGACTTGGTCTCCTCTAGTTCGTTTTTAACTGATAATTGGCTTGTGTTAGCTTTTATAAATGTTTGCAAATTTACAGAAATTCTATTCATCAGCTCGGAATGTTAGAAATTTTTGTATGAAAATTAATATAAAGTATTAGTAGTTTTTTTGCGGATACGCGTATATTAAATTTAATATACAAACATTAATTAATATACAAAAAAATTGTTGTAAAATTAATATACAGTATACTAAACACTTTATAAGAGTTGTGTTTATAATATAATTATTGGAATTTTACAACATATCTGTATAATAAATGAAATTTAATATACCGTATCTGCAAAAGAACTTTCAATACATATATTAATTTTCAAAATATTTTTAACAGTGTCGTATATTAAATATAATACACGAGTGTAATAAAATTGCAAATTTTTATATAAAATTTTCTAATTTTCATAAAAAGTATTGTAATTTTATATCTCACTTGTATATCAAATTTAATAGTATACCTGTTTTTTGTAAAAGAACTTCTTTTATGCGCAATGTAAATTTACACAAAATATTTTCAACAGTATTGTTTTGGGAAGAGATTAGACGATTGTGTACATATCCGTTTTTATGGGTGTTTACTTTTGCTTCTTTTGTGATTGTAATATACTCCGATTACCTGGCGCCACATCGACGTATGCTCTGTGGTTTTTCAAGTAATTTGCATTTATCATATCCTCTTTATACTCAGTACAGATAGCAGACACTTTGGGCCGTGGAATTCGCTCATTCCTCAGTCTGACATGGGAATCAAGGTCAGCTCTGTTATATCTGACTTTTCCACTTCAGTACGTTCAATTATTTGATCATTACGGATGCAAGCGACGGAAGGATTGCTTCTCAAGTTTCCATTGGATAACACTCGAAAAAGTCAAAGTACTTTGCGGATCCTTCGTGGAAAAATACGATGAGACTTTTAATCAGACGAGTGGCTAACAAGTTGTCAGAGTCTAGAAGAAAATTTATGATGGAATCGTACAGAGTTTCCTTGTAAATGCTACGATCAATATTTTACTTATAAATACAGCTATAGCAGTTATTGGCATAAGTAATGAGGTTGATGGCCATTACTGCCACACAGTAATTACCATTGCTCACTGACAGCTATGTAAATCGTTGTTGCAATTAAGATATCTTACTGTCTTCTAAAAAGCAAGCGTGTTGCCAAGTGCGTTGTTCCCTATTATTTACACTATAATTATTATTACACATTAACAAGATTGTTAGTTTTTCGCGATAATGATAAGCAAAATAATACACTTGTAATAGCACTGAGAGAAAATTATGGTATTAGTAACTATAAAGTGACAACTATTAATTTATGGTTGGTACAACCATTTTTTTATACTTGACCCAACTATCAAATAGTTACTATAACTATTTTCGTAGTTATCGTAAATATAAAAATAGTTGCATGTAATAAAAATTAATAGTTGTCACTTTATAGTTGACTGTACTATTACGATTTCTCTGAGTGTGTGTAAAAAGTTACAACAATGTACATAATAGGGTACAACATTGTTGGCAATGCGCTTGATTTTTTAATATGATTAGTTCGTCCTAATGGCAAATATATCAAAACATTTCCCCAACTATTAACGATTTTCTTTACGACTCAAAGTCGGAAAGAAAATCGTTCAACTTGATCAAAATTAATTTCTCAAAGAAACACTTTTTTTAAATTTCTTTGAAAATTCGCTTATTTTATTAGTCGATCGTAATAACTGTTGTCGATTAAATTTAAAAAAACTGAAACAAGGTTTGAAAAACCAATCAATAAATGCCATTGAATTTTTTTATGTAATTTCGAATACTTCATTTGCAATAATAAATAGTATAGCAGGCAGAAACTTTCTTCCAAATTGGATTTTGCGAAATAAGATCCAGATGCTCTTATACACTCATACAGAGACTCATAGAGATTTTTCTGTGAGATTATAAATAATTATAAATAATTATTATATCATATAAATATATATATAAATAAATACCATTATAAATAATTATAATGATCATGGTTCTTATAAAAAAAACTTGATAAGAGATTAATACACTGAAAAAAAAATGTCATTGATTCAATAAATCCATCGTTTGCGGGCTGCCAAAAACAAGCGTTATCAACTTAATTTGAATTCTAATCCCTCTAATTCCATACGAGATCGAAACAATAATTCTAAAATAAGCAAAATAATATTTTATTATTTCAATGTTAAATGGGATTGAACGAATAAGAATTAGAGTTAATTCAAAAATACTTCTTTTGGCCGCCCGCAAACGATGGATTTATTGAATCAATTACATTTTTTTTCAGTGTAGTGATATTAATTGAATAAAATTAATTACATGTACATCAGTGTCATTGAAACCATGATATTTTTTTCGACTATAATAATAGAATAAAATAGAATAGAATACACAAATTGGGTAAATGAAAAATGATTAAACAAAAATCATTCATTCAGAATCATTCGTTACATTATAATGTAACCATTTTTTATTTATCAAATTTGTTTATTAATTACACTAATTTTTACCGTCCGGAAATTTTTATTTTTTTGCTTCCTCATAGAGGAAGCTTTGTTTTTGTGAACATTTTTTTTTTTCGTGATTTTCATGTCAGGACACTCAGAATAGTCCAAAACGTCGAGAAAATTGGTTTAGAAAAAATGTCTGTATCTTGTGTGTGTGTCGCAATTTTTAAGATATCGGGCTCAAATTTGAACCACGAGTTAATTGTCGTTAAACAAGGTATGGGATTGAATTTGGAGTTAATCCATCGAGGTGTTCAAAATTTATGGCATTTTGAATTTTTTGGAGAATGTTAGCTCGGGCTCTAACTCCCGCAATTTTAATGATATCCGGCTCAAACTTGGACCAGAAGTGGACTGTTATCAAATAGTGTTTGGGATTAAATTTGGTGTCAATCCGTTAAGGGGTTCACAATTTATGGCATTTTTAAATTTATTGACATTTTTTCTTCGTGCTCTAACTTTCGCAATTTTTAAGATATCGGGCTCAAATTTGGTCCACATGTGGACTGTTATTAAATAAAGTTTGGGAGTGAATTTGACGTCAATCCATTAAGGAGTTTAAAATTTATGGCTTTTTGAATTTTTTGTTCGTGCTCTAACTTCCGCAATTTTAATGATATCCGGCTCAAACTTGGACCAGAAGTGGACTGTTATCAAATAGTGTTTGGGATTAAATTTGGTGTCAATCCGTTAAGGGGTTCGCAATTTATGGCATTTTTGAATTTATTGACATTTTTAGTTCGTGCTCTAACTTTCGCAATTTTTAAGATATCGGACTCAAATTTGGTCCACATGTGGACTGTTATTAAATAAAGTTTGGGAGTGAATTTGACGTCAATCCGTTAAGGGGTTTAAAATTTATGGCTTTTTGAATTTTTTGGTGAATGTTAGCTCGGGCTCTAACTCCCGCAATTTTTATGATATCCTGCTCAAACTTGGACGAGAAGTGGACTGTTATCAAATAGTGTTTGTGATTAAATTTGGTGTCAACCCGTTAAGGGGTTCGCAATTTATGGCATTTTTAAATTTATTGACATTTTTTCTTCGTGCTCTAACTTTCGCAATTTTTAAGATATCGGGCTCAAATTTGGACCACATGTGGACTGTTATTAAATAAAGTTTTGGAGTGAATTTGACGTCAATCCGTTAAGGGGTTTAAAATTTATGGCTTTTTGAATTTTTTGTTCGCGCTCTAACTTCCGCAATTTTAATGATATCCGGCTCAAACTTGGACCAGAAGTGGACTGTTATCAAATAGTGTTTGGGATTAAATTTGGTGTCAATCCGTTAAGGGGTTCGCAATTTATGGCATTTTTGAATTTATTGACATTTTTAGTTCGTGCTCTAACTTTCGCAATTTTTAAGATATCGGGCTCAAATTTGGTCCACATGTGGACTGTTATTAAATAAAGTTTGGGAGTGAATTTGACGTCAATCCGTTAAGGGGTTTAAAATTTATGGGTTTTTGAATTTTTTGTTCGTGCTCTAACTTCCGCAATTTTAATGATATCCGGCTCAAACTTGGTCCACAAGTAGAGTGTGGGTAAACTAAGCATCAGTTCGAATCTGGCGAGAATCCGTCAAGGGGTTCAAAACTAATGTCATTTAAAATTTTTTTAAACAAGGCTGCAAAGTAGAACTTTGTAAATTGCTTCCTCATTATTGTTGGATTTTTACAAAGCTTCCTCTATGAGCCAAAATAGATTACCATGCTTCCTCATAGAGGTAGATTTGCAAAAATCCAACAATAATGAGGAAGCAATTTGCAAAGTTCTACTTTGCAGCCTTTTTTTTCCATTGAATTTCAGGTCAAGTGCACAAAAAGTTGTATGAGGAAGTACTTTTCGCAGGATGATTGTCTTAGTAGCAATAGGAACAGGATGGCACATCGAACGTTCCTGCTCGCCTTTGAGCTAACCGTGTTGGACGAATTTAGTCTATTTTTAGTCGCAACGTTAACGTTCGCGTTGAACGCCGCGATGTCCACTTTATGTCTCTCTCGCTCTCTCGTGCTATGCTCGTCTAACGGCGTCCGTCTCCGTGCCATCGTGGTCTCCAGTCGACGAGGTAACTAGCTTGCGAATCGTCATTAAAGCTCTGGTAAATGAGTTAGAGCGGCTGGCAAAGAGGGGAGCGAGGACGAGGACGAGCGACTTATTTCAACTCGAGCATTTGCTCTTGGCCTCCCGGCTATTCCCACCTCGACCCCCCGAGTGACCGAGTGCTTGAAGAAGCTTAATCTCAAGCAGGCAACCTTTCCTAGCTCGACTTGCAATTTTTCTAAAAATTCGGAAAGTAAACTGAGAAATGAGCGCATTTTTCACGTCAATTATCTCCACTGGCTTATATAAACAGAATTAAAAATATATGAGACATTCCACAACAATTTAGTCACCCAATTATGAAATGTTCCCAACAAATTTTGGATTTTTGCGGTATTATAATATAATATTCCTTTAGAAAAAGTCGCAAATTTTAAGAGCCTTTTTTTTTAATCAAGTAAAATTTGATTATAATTTCTTATATCTCTTAATCTAAGTTTTCTGAGTAAGGGCCATACTAAATTAAATTAATTTTTTTTCCTATTACTGATTTAGTATGAAAAAGTATGCAGAAGGGCTAAGTTGTATAAATTGTTACATCAATATATTAGTGTGATTCAAAATAAATATAAGGTATACGAAAATCATTGGAAAAGTTCTGTTTAATACGAAAGTATTTGTATTTTTGAGTGCGTGCGAAAAATCATTTTCGACAACTATATCCAATCATTCCGTTTTCAAAAGTTTGTACTCTCATTTATTAACTATACCCCTGCTGCAAGAATAATATAGCTTTTCAGTGAAATTATCGTGTGCAGGTTAGGAAAATTATATTTTTCTATAACGTAAATTTGTATTTTTGCTTAGTACAAACCAGTCTTTATATTTAAAAAAAATGATAAAATTGCAGTAACAACGTTGACTTTACTTCGGGATCACTGTAATTTTTCACAGAAACTCTAATATTCCGGAGGGTCTGGCTCTATTAAATTTGTATGGAATGCAAAATAAAGTTTTCTTATAATAACTGATGCTGTTGCATAGAACAAACCACACGGAAATTTCTGTGTTGTGACAACATAAAACGAGGACAACATAAATCGTTACATTAGGCTTACAAAAAATTGGTCAGCCCATCAAAAAGATTTGTCAATCGAACAAAAGATTTGTCAGCATAGCAAAACTGTTTTGTCAGCCGAACAAAAAATTTGTCAGCCTAACGTAACGATTTTTGTTTTCCTCGTTTTATGTTGTCACAACACAGGAATTTTTCTCAGTGCAGGATTACAAAAATCATACTGTTGCAGTAATCACCATAACCGTTTCGTAGGATAGTTTCAATTTTCAGCTGAAATGTCTTCTGGAGGTTGAAGGCATATGGGATTTTTTATTAGTAAAAGAATCCTTGTTCTCTCCGAAGCCTTCGTCGTTGCAAAGAATTTACCTCAACAATAAATATACATAATCATTTTCCGTACGATGCATTTCTGTGGCAAGCAAAACTCATTTGTTTTTTAAAAGCCTAGAGGTGGAAAAATGTTTTCAACTTTAAAACTATTCAAACTTCACCGCTATGAATATATTTCGTTTGCCGAGCAAGAGTTATTTCTAAATCGTGTATTGCTTCAATGATGATTACCATTTTCGCATTTGTTATAACAAATTTAATTATACGAAGGTTGGCATTTGAATAATGCACTACGCACTACTCGCGAATTTATCTTTAGACGGTGAAAAAATTATACAGATTAGAAAAGTTTGGTACAACCAAACTTTTTTTGTATCGGCAGATTGCATTTCTTCAATCTATTTTGAATACCATCCAATCGTATTCTCATCATATAATTATTACTTTATTTCTAAAGTTTGTTTCTCTCTTTTATCAGGGAATATAATTCCTGAATAACCGCAAGTTCATTTTGGTATTATTGCCTGAATATAACCAGATTGTATATATCTGATTAAATTAGTTTTATTGAACTAATGACGTTTCCGAAATTTTTCATGAGATTACGAAAAATGTTTAACTTTCCATATTGCTAAATTTTCATTTCAAACGGTAAAAATGTATTGTTTTTATGTCTTTTTCTTTAATCGACAGATTGCTTTTCCTTAATCTATTTTCACATGTAATACCACAAGAGCTTTGAAATTATCGGATATTTCCTGACAGGTTCGTTGCAAACAAATGAACGAGTCAAGTTTTTCAGGTTAAAAAATCACGAGCGCGTAGCGTGAGTGATTTTTCTGGAAAACTTGACGAGTTTATTTGTTTGCAGGGAACCTGGAGGGAAATATCAGATTAATTTCGAAGCTCGAGTGGTATTCGGGGGATTATTTTTTCTATTCAAATTGCGACAAATGGAATTGCACCATGAGACAAAAATTATCGTTCTGCCAAGGAAATTTCATAATCAGAACAAAAACCTTTTAATTCATGTTTAAAGTATTGCAGTTAAATACACAATTGTTATAGACATTTGTATATTGATTCCAGACTGAGGTTTTCGATTTAATCGTATTAACAGGGACATTTCCCTTTACTTTTTCATCAATAGTTTGCAAGGATTCAACTCCAAACCTACTCATATCAAATAAAAATCCTTTGACTGCCACAATAAAATTCAATCTGTCAGTTTGACAGATGGTTGACGCGGCTAAATGATTTTTTGTTTTATATATATAACCAACACGCAAAATTATCAAAAAATTATGAGTGTAATACCGTGTAGCTTGCCCCACGTGACGTCGAATGGTGCAATTCCATTGGTCGAAATTTGGATGGGAAAAATAATCAATGTTATCCAATCGTACCCTTTTTGAATAATCAATCATTTATTCCAAGATCTTTTTCTCCCTTTTATTGGAACAAACTTCTTGAATGCCAAAGCTTGAATTAAAAGTTAATTCAATCGTAAGAATTTTCAATTCTCGTATTCTGGTTATAATGAAATTGTGTATATACATTTAGTCCTATTGGTTGGAATGATTAGTTTTATTGGACTAATCATTCCAAACGGTGAAAAAAAGTACGAAGACGTGAATATTTTGGTACAATAAGTATATCGTTAGTCAGGTCTTTAGAAGATTGTTTCCATTTACTTTGTTTCATCCGCAGATTGCCTTTCCTGAATCTAATTTCAATGTTATCCAATCGTATTCTTATAGGAAATCAACTTTCTGAATGCAATATTGGTTGGATGAATATTGAGAGTCTGTCAGTTGTGACTCGGTATTCTGATATTATGTTCTGATTATTACCAGATTGTATACATATAATTAGACCAGTATTATTGGACTAATGACATTACCAAAATGTTGACTGGAACCATGAACAATGGTCAACTTTCCATATTTTCATATTGCCACGTTTCCATTTCAAACTACACAAATAAGAAAAATTTGGTACAACAAGAATACACCGAGAGAAAAAGTTTCATCGATTCACGGAAATCTTTGCCAATGAAATGAAATATTTGAATTTCAATACTATCTTTTCTTTGAATGATTTCAAACTCACTGAAAAGTAGTGACATTGATTCGAAGAAACATTTCTTTAAACCAATGAACCATTTTCATTGATTACAAAGATATCGTCTCTGATTCAATGAAACCTTCTTCTTACCAGCTCAAAATTTCGAAACCTATTTTTTCCTGAAGTACGCGGCAGATAAAGCTCAAATTTTGTGAGCATGTAAGGAAGTACGGCAGAAATAGGCTAAGCTTCTGGCTCCTCGTAACTCGAAGCCGTTCGTTCGGGAGAACCGAAAAATAAAAAAGTGAGGTTAGGTGCGAGAGAGAGATCAATGAAAACGTTTCTTTGAACCAATGAAAACGTCTCTTTAAAACAATGAAACTGTTTCTTTATTATATGCTCACTAAGTAAATCTTTATTTACAGGCAATGAAATGTTCTTTTTGAAATTCAAATGCACTATTTCAGTGAAATCAAAGAAATATTTCGTTGAAATCAATGAAAAAAAAAAAATCAATCCACCCATTTCTTTGGCGTCAATGAAATCTTTTCGCTCGGTGTATTGTTTATTGAGGATTTTAGAAGATTGTTTCTATTCCTTTTGTTTTATCTGCAAATTTTGAATTTTATCGAATCTTATTTTTATCAAGAGATAAAATATTTATTTCAAGATTCTTTTCATTCGTTATCAGGATATAGAGTTATTTATTAATCAAAAGGTTATTGAATTGTAAGTATGAGCAATTCTGGGGATATAAAAGATTGTAGAGGGTCTGTCAGTTGTTAGTTCGCATTCTGGTATTATTGTTCTGGTTATAACCAGATTGTATATATACAATTAGTCCAGACTTATTGGACTAATCACGTTTCGAGAACTTTTAATGGGATCACGAGAAATGGTTGACTTTCCGGAAGAACCTCGGATCGATGATCTCAGGGCCGCGAGTCAAGCCGTGGACTGCTGGGGCTCCCGTATTCTAGGTGCGATGGGATAGATATGCACGAAACATTATTACGTAAATCGTTGGTCTTGATTGAGCGAATCTGGCACTGTTGGTGCTCCCGCTGCGTAACCGTCCGCTCGCATCAGTCAGTTGAAACACCTCCGTCGATAACCACCTCTAAATCTCAATCTCGTGCAACCACACATCATCCTGACGTGCTCAATTGAGGGGTTCGAGATAGCCAGAAAAATGAAGATTTTTAGTGTGTCAAATAAATGACTTTGCAGATGACTGATAGATGTGATAGCAATACGTCAGAGGAAGACCGAAATTATGAATTTTTCTGTTGAATTCAAAATTGATTTGGTATTTCAAACCAATTTTCCCCTTGGAAACTCGTTTTTAGCTTTTTTAAGCCTGTATTTGCGAAAATATATTTAATTCTATGGGTTATTGTGGTTCGCGCGTTCGCGCATTGCCGTTTTTTTAAAATTGGTTTCATATGGGATTTAGAAAAATCGGGCCTTAGGGCCCCATAAGAAAAATTTGGGCTAGGGGGACTATAGATGGGGGACTTGACATGGAATGCCCTATATATGACTCAATTCTTGACACAGCGGCGGCGAGATGTTTTTATATTATAAAGAGATATTTTGAGGTATATTCGGAAAAGTATATCAAAGAATATATATATTTTTGAGTAAAAAAAAGAAATTGTGCATATTTTATAACATATATCAAGACTATACTTTTTAATGTCGTATTTTTTTTTGAGTGACAGTCTACACCGGATTGAATTTAAAAAAGTAAAAACTTTGAGAAGGACACTCCTCTATGCACTAAAATTTTTTTTAAAATCTGACTAACAGCGGATGCACTAACTAGCAAACCTCGGTATTAAAATTTGTATTAGTGTACTATGACTTTTGCAGATTATCATGGCTGAAATAACTTGCATTTTCGATATAAGAACTCGTGCCATTTTATTAGTTTCCTGAATTCTGAAATCAGAAACGGAAAAAAAGCTCGATTTTTTAAATCATGGTGAAAAGGCATGTAACCGGTACTTTCTGAGGTACAATATGCGACTTGAGAACGATAGTGAAGGGCAAAATTTGATATCTTGAAGAGAAAAAAAATTTAGGTTCTTTAGGATGGATTTTCAGACCAAAAGTCGGATCTGTGAATTCTGAAACCTGAACCGACCAAAAGTGACTTATTCAAAAATCATCATAAAAAGGCATGTAAACGGTACTTTCTGAGGTACAATATGCGACTTGAGAACGATAGTGAAGGCCAAAATTTGATATCTTGAAGAGAAAAAAAATGTAGGTTCTTTAGGTTGGATTTTCAGACAAAAAGTCGGATCTGTGAATTCTGAAACCTGAACCGACCAAAAGTGACTTTTTCTAAAATCATCACAAAAAGGCATGTAACCGGTACTTTCTGAGGTACAATATGCGACTTAAGAACGATAGTGAGGGCCAAAATTTGATATCTTGAAGAGAAAAAAAATGTAGGTTCTTTAGGTTGGATTTTCAGATCAAAAGTCGGATCTGTAAATTCTGAAACCTGAACCGACCAAAAGTGACTTTTTCAAAAATCATCATAAAAAGGTATGTGACCGGTACTTTCTGAGGTACAATATGCGACTTGAGATCGATAGTGAAGGCCAAAATTTGATATCTTGAAGAGAAAAAAAATTTAGGTTCTTTAGGTTGGATTTTCAGATCAAAAGTCGGATCTGTAAATTCTGAAACCTGAACCGACCAAAAGTGACTTTTTCAAAAATCATCATAAAAAGGCATGTAACCGGTACTTTCTGAGGTACAATATGCAACTTAAGAACGATAGTGAAGGCCAAAATTTGATATCTTGAAGAGAAAAAAAATTTAGGTTCTTTAGGTTGGATTTTCAGATCAAAAGTCGGATCTGTAAATTCTGAAACCTGAACCGACCAAAAGTGACTTTTTCAAAAATCATCATAAAAAGGCATGTAACCGGTACTTTTTGAGGTACAATATGCGACTTGAGAACGATAGTGAAGGGCAAAATTTGATATCTTGAAGAGAAAAAAATTTAGGTTCTTTAGGTTGGATTTTCCGACCAAAAGTCGGATCTGTGAATTCTGAAACCTGAACCGACCAAAAGTGACTTTTTCAAAACCATTATAAAAAGGCATGTAACCGGTACTTTCTGAGGTACAATATGCGACTTGAGAACGATAGTGAAGGGCAAAATTTGATATCTTGAAGAGAAAAAAAATGTAGGTTCTTTAGGTTGGATTTTCCGACCAAAAGTCGGATCTGTAAATTCTGAAACCTGAACCGACCAAAAGTGACTTTTTCAAAAATCATCATAAAAAGGCATGTAACCGGTACTTTTTGAGGTACAATATGCGACTTGAGAACGATAGTGAAGGCCAAAATTTGATATCTTGAAGAGAAAAAAAATGTAGGTTCTTTAGGTTGGATTTTCAGACAAAAAGTCGGATCTGTGAATTCTGAAACCTGAACCGACCAAAAGTGACTTTTTCTAAAATCATCACAAAAAGGCATGTAACCGGTACTTTCTGAGGTACAATATGCGACTTAAGAACGATAGTGAGGGCCAAAATTTGATATCTTGAAGAGAAAAAAAATTTAGGTTCTTTAGGTTGGATTTTCCGACCAAAAGTCGGATCTGTGAATTCTGAAACCTGAACCGACCAAAAGTGACTTTTTCAAAACCATTATAAAAAGGCATGTAACCGGTACTTTCTGAGGTACAATATGCGACTTGAGAACGATAGTGAAGGGCAAAATTTGATATCTTGAAGAGAAAAAAAATGTAGGTTCTTTAGGTTGGATTTTCCGACCAAAAGTCGGATCTGTAAATTCTGAAACCTGAACCGACCAAAAGTGACTTTTTCAAAAATCATCATAAAAAGGCATGTAACCGGTACTTTTTGAGGTACAATATGCGACTTGAGAACGATAGTGAAGGCCAAAATTTGATATCTTGAAGAGAAAAAAAATGTAGGTTCTTTAGGTTGGATTTTCAGACAAAAAGTCGGATCTGTGAATTCTGAAACCTGAACCGACCAAAAGTGACTTTTTCTAAAATCATCACAAAAAGGCATGTAACCGGTACTTTCTGAGGTACAATATGCGACTTAAGAACGATAGTGAGGGCCAAAATTTGATATCTTGAAGAGAAAAAAAATGTAGGTTCTTTAGGTTGGATTTTCAGATCAAAAGTCGGATCTGTAAATTCTGAAACCTGAACCGACCAAAAGTGACTTTTTCAAAAATCATCATAAAAAGGTATGTGACCGGTACTTTCTGAGGTACAATATGCGACTTGAGATCGATAGTGAAGGCCAAAATTTGATATCTTGAAGAGAAAAAAAATTTAGGTTCTTTAGGTTGGATTTTCAGATCAAAAGTCGGATCTGTAAATTCTGAAACCTGAACCGACCAAAAGTGACTTTTTCAAAAATCATCATAAAAAGGCATGTAACCGGTACTTTCTGAGGTACAATATGCAACTTAACTACGATAGTGAAGGCCAAAATTTGATATCTTGAAGAGAAAAAAAATTTAGGTTCTTTAGGTTGGATTTTCAGATCAAAAGTCGGATCTGTAAATTCTGAAACCTGAACCGACCAAAAGTGACTTTTTCAAAAATCATCATAAAAAGGCATGTAACCGGTACTTTTTGAGGTACAATATGCGACTTGAGAACGATAGTGAAGGGCAAAATTTGATATCTTGAAGAGAAAAAAATTTAGGTTCTTTAGGTTGGATTTTCCGACCAAAAGTCGGATCTGTGAATTCTGAAACCTGAACCGACCAAAAGTGACTTTTTCAAAAATCATTATAAAAAGGCATGTAACCGGTACTTTCTGAGGTACAATATGCGACTTGAGAACGATAGTGAAGGGCAAAATTTGATATCTTGAAGAGAAAAAAAATGTAGGTTCTTTAGGTTGGATTTTCCGACCAAAAGTCGGATCTGTAAATTCTGAAACCTGAACCGACCAAAAGTGACTTTTTCAAAAATCATCATAAAAAGGCATGTAACCGGTACTTTTTGAGGTACAATATGCGACTTGAGAACGATAGTGAAGGGCAAAATTTGATATCTTGAAGAGAAAAAAAATTTACGTTCTTTAGGTTGGATTTTCAGATCAAAAGTCGGATCTGTGAATTCTGAAACCTGAACCGACCAAAAGTGACTTTTTCAAAAATCATCATAAAAAGGCATGTAACCGGTACTTTCTGAGGTACAATATGCGACTTGAGATCGATAGTGAAGGCCAAAATTTGATATCTTGAAGAGAAAAAAAATTTAGGTCCTTTAGGTTGGATTTTCAGATCAAAAGTCCGATCTGTAAATTCTGAAACCTGAACCGACCAAAAGTGACTTTTTCAAAAATCATCATAAAAAGGCATGTGACCGGTACTTTCTGAGGTACAATATGCGACTTGAGAACGATAGTGAAGGCCAAAATTTGATATCTTGAAGAGAAAAAAATTTACGTTCTTTAGGTTGGATTTTCCGACCAAAAGTCGGATCTGTGAATTCTGAAACCTGAACCGACCAAAAGTGACTTTTTCAAAAATCATCATAAAAAGGCATGTAACCGGTACTTTTTGAGGTACAATATGTGACTTGAGAACGATAGTGAAGGCCAAAATTTGATATCTTGAAGAGAAAAAAAATTTACGTTCTTTAGGTTGGATTTTCAGACCAAAAGTCGGATCTGTGAATTCTGAAACCTGAACCGACCCAGTGATGCCAGACGCTCCCTCGAAAAAGTACCGCACGCTCGCCGAGCTTCCCCCACCATGCGACGCTCGCTGGCGGGTGGGCGTGGCAACGCGCGCTCGGGCCACTGGGCCGGTGACGTCACGCGCGCCCGCCCGACCGAGTTAGTGACCTCACGCACAACCAAGCCGTTGAGCTAGTGACGTCACGCGTGACGATTCACCGCGTTTTTTTAGAAAATTAATTTCTTTATAGGAAAATATCATGAATTATGTGTCTAGAAAAATTAATTGGCAAAATTCCAATCTCTAGTCACATAAAATCGTGCAGCTGTTCGCAAATTAATGCTGCATCGCAATCAACTGTTTCAATAGTTTAGGTCACAGCTTAAATCAATATACAACAATATAACAATTTTTAGCACTGTTCAACGTTTAACCCAAGTGGAAAATCATATATAGGGCAATATATATAATCTGTATAAGAAAATGGACATATAGAATTACTATGAGTTGTATATAATTTATATGAAAATTATATATAGTCTGCAGATTTTATAAAATGATTTTTTAATTTATTTTATTTATTTCACTGAAAATATATTGCACTATACATAATTTTTGTAGAATCTTCATATGTATTGTATGCAACATATAAAAATTTTATATGTCCATTTTCCTATATAGGCTTCATATATTACACTATATACAATTTTTATAGAGTTTCCATATCATTTTTCCACTTGGGAATCGTTGAATATACAAGATATACAAGATGTATAAAGTTAAAAAGTATTATATGAATCGTGACAGCGCAGAGACAGAGCTGAAGATTTGTAACCGAAAGGTCGTCAGTTCGATCCCATGCTTCTTATATATATATATTTTTTTTTTGCAAACGCAAATTTTTTTTTTTTTTTTGCTGTGCCTAAACTATTAAAACAGTTGAACGAACGAACAATATTTCGCCAAATTATTCAACTGATTTAATTGTTTAAGACACAGTTTTAAGCAATATATATATATATATATTTATATATATTTATATATTTATATATTTTCACAAACATATATAAATTACGAATAAATTAAAAAATAAATGAGAAACATTTATAATTTATTCTTAATAATAAATTCTTATTATATAAACGTGCGCGTGACGTCACGCGCCCGGGAGGTGGGCGGGAGACGGGTCCTGACGCGTCAGTGAGGGGCGTGGCTTACGCGCGCTACGGCGAATAGTCGCAGGTACCGCGCGGGAGAATTTAGTCCCGCAGGCGCTCGGGAAGGGGTAAAAAAGTACCGCGGAGGTACTTTTACCTCGAATCTGGCATCACTGGTCGCAGGTACCGCGCGGGAGAATTTAGTCCCGCAGGCGCTCGGGAAGGGGTAAAAAAGTACCGCGGAGGTACTTTTACCTCGAATCTGGCATCACTGAACCGACCAAAAGTGACTTTTTCAAAAATCATCATAAAAAGGCATGTAACCGGTACTTTTTGAGGTACAATATGCGACTTGAGAACGATAGTGAAGGCCAAAATTTGATATCTTGAAGAGAAAAAAAATTTACGTTCTTTAGGTTGGATTTTCAGACCAAAAGTCGGATCTGTGAATTCTGAAACCTGAACCGACCAAAAGTGACTTTTTCAAAAATCATCATAAAAAGGCATGTAACCGGTACTTTTTGAGGTACAATATGCGACTTGAGAACGACAGTGAAGGCCAAAATTTGATATCTTGAAGAGAAAAAAATTTAGGTTCTTTAGGTTGGATTTTCCGACCAAAAGTCGGATCTGTGAATTCTGAAACCTGAACCGACCAAAAGTGACTTTTTCAAAAATCATCATAAAAAGGCATGTAACCGGTACTTTCTGAGGTACAATATGCGACTTGAGAACGATAGTGAAGGCCAAAATTTGATATCTTGAAGAGAAAAAAAATTTAGGTTCTTTAGGTTGGATTTTCCGACCAAAAGTCGGATCTGTGAATTCTGAAACCTGAACCGACCAAAAGTGACTTTTTCAAAAATCATTATAAAAAGGCATGTAACCGGTACTTTCTGAGGTACAATATGCGACTTGAGAACGATAGTGAAGGGCAAAATTTGATATCTTGAAGAGAAAAAAAATGTAGGTTCTTTAGGTTGGATTTTCCGACCAAAAGTCGGATCTGTAAATTCTGAAACCTGAACCGACCAAAAGTGACTTTTTCAAAAATCATCATAAAAAGGCATGTAACCGGTACTTTTTGAGGTACAATATGCGACTTGAGAACGATAGTGAAGGGCAAAATTTGATATCTTGAAGAGAAAAAAAATTTACGTTCTTTAGGTTGGATTTTCAGATCAAAAGTCGGATCTGTGAATTCTGAAACCTGAACCGACCAAAAGTGACTTTTTCAAAAATCATCATAAAAAGGCATGTAACCGGTACTTTCTGAGGTACAATATGCGACTTGAGATCGATAGTGAAGGCCAAAATTTGATATCTTGAAGAGAAAAAAAATTTAGGTCCTTTAGGTTGGATTTTCAGATCAAAAGTCCGATCTGTAAATTCTGAAACCTGAACCGACCAAAAGTGACTTTTTCAAAAATCATCATAAAAAGGCATGTGACCGGTACTTTCTGAGGTACAATATGCGACTTGAGAACGATAGTGAAGGCCAAAATTTGATATCTTGAAGAGAAAAAAATTTACGTTCTTTAGGTTGGATTTTCCGACCAAAAGTCGGATCTGTGAATTCTGAAACCTGAACCGACCAAAAGTGACTTTTTCAAAAATCATCATAAAAAGGCATGTAACCGGTACTTTCTGAGGTACAATATGTGACTTGAGAACGATAGTGAAGGCCAAAATTTGATATCTTGAAGAGAAAAAAAATTTAGGTTCTTTAGGTTGGATTTTCAGACCAAAAGTCGGATCTGTGAATTCTGAAACCTGAACCGACCAAAAGTGACTTTTTCAAAAATCATCATAAAAAGGCATGTAACCGGTACTTTTTGAGGTACAATATGTGACTTGAGAACGATAGTGAAGGCCAAAATTTGATATCTTGAAGAGAAAAAAAATTTACGCTCTTTAGGTTGGATTTTCAGACCAAAAGTCGGATCTGTGAATTCTGAAACCTGAACCGACCAAAAGTGACTTTTTCAAAAATCATCATAAAAAGGCATGTAACCGGTACTTTTTGAGGTACAATATGCGACTTGAGAACGATAGTGAAGGCCAAAATTTGATATCTTGAAGAGAAAAAAAATTTACGTTCTTTAGGTTGGATTTTCAGACCAAAAGTCGGATCTGTGAATTCTGAAACCTGAACCGACCAAAAGTGACTTTTTCAAAAATCATCATAAAAAGGCATGTAACCGGTACTTTTTGAGGTACAATATGCGACTTGAGAACGACAGTGAAGGCCAAAATTTGATATCTTGAAGAGAAAAAAATTTAGGTTCTTTAGGTTGGATTTTCCGACCAAAAGTCGGATCTGTGAATTCTGAAACCTGAACCGACCAAAAGTGACTTTTTCAAAAATCATCATAAAAAGGCATGTAACCGGTACTTTCTGAGGTACAATATGCGACTTGAGAACGATAGTGAAGGCCAAAATTTGATATCTTGAAGAGAAAAAAAATTTAGGTTCTTTAGGTTGGACTTTCCGACCAAAAGTCGGATCTGTGAATTCTGAAACCTGAACCGACCAAAAGTGACTTTTTCAAAAATCATCGTAAAAAGGCATGTAACCGGTACTTTCTGAGGTACAATATGCGACTTGAGAACGATAGTGAAGGCCAAAATTTGATATCTTGAAGAGAAAAAAATTTAGGTTCTTTAGGTTGGATTTTCCGACCAAAAGTCGGATCTGTAAATTCTGAAACCTGAACCGACCAAAAGTGACTTTTTCAAAAATCATCATAAAAAGGCATGTAACCGGTACTTTCTGAGGTACAATATGCGGCTTGAGAACGATAGTAAAGGTCAAAATTTGATATCTTGAAGAGAAAAAAATGTAGGGTCTTTAGGTTGGATTTTCAGACCAAAAGTCGGATCTGTGAATTCTGAAACCTGAACCGACCAAAAGTGACTTTTTCAAAAATCATCATAAAAAGGCATGTAACCGGTACTTTCTGAGTTATAATATGCGACTTGAGAACGATAGTGAAGGCCAAAATTTGATATCTTGAAGAGAAAACATGTAGGTTGGATTTTCCGATCGGAAGTCAGACCTGTGAATTCTGAAATCAGAGTCGGAAAAAAGTCCTATTTTTTTAAATCATGTACAACTGTCAAAATTAACAACATGCCTGAAATTGTTCGCCGACTAGTATCAACTTCACGCTGGTACGACAGCCATTTACGGAACGAATAAAATGACAACAATACATATATCGAAAATGCGAGATATTTCAACCATTGATTTTTTGAAGAGGGAAACTCGTAGATAGCTTTTTCTCGTTATATTTGCTATTTAATCGTAGGAGTTACTTTATAAATCCAAACATATCAAACCGGTTTTATATAACCAATATTTCTTGTTATGTGATTTTAAAAAACCATATATAACGAAAATTTATACAATTTCTAACACTCGGTTTCTCCATCGAAAGAGCAATTATTTTGCACTAAAAATATGCGAAAGTCTACATCTTTAACTGTTTAACTGTTTTTTTTTAGTTTTTATAAATGACGAGAATATTGCGTCGCTGAATTCTTGAACAATGGGCAATGTTCTCGGCTTTTATCCAAGAAATCAACTGGAAAAAAATTCGTATTACAGTTTTTGTTACCGATCGAGTAGTTTCACATGCTCTTAAGAGACTTTTATGGACCATTTCGGTCCTTTTATAACTCGGTTTATTCTTCACACATTGAGTTTTACTGGTTGCATTGAAACCCATCTGAGCATAAAAGCTAAGTGTTGTATGAAAAATAAAAATTCGTTGGTTCATCAAATAACACATAAAAAGTGTCTCTTACACATGGATTTCTGTCTAGCCGCTGTGAAATCGATCCGTGTACGTCTGGCATCAAGAGAGGATTATTACTGCGTGTCTTTGCAACAGAACTGCAGAAATTAACACCTGGAATTGTGTAGCGGTGATTAATTGTCATTATATCCGGATGGTAATATTGTATTACGTTATAATAGGGTCGATATTATACACGCGATATGGTCAGGCAATGTACAGGGAACGTTGAGCATTAGATACGATTCATAGTTGACCCTCGCGCGATCTCGACGGCCTTGATTACCGGGATTGGAAAGCACGTTAGAGGCGGAGTCGTCGAGTATGTCGCTCCGTAGAATGTGATATACGGAAATCGGCGCGGGAGGCGAGGATAAAAGCGAGACGAGACCCAAGAGGTCATTGAATCTGTATATCAAAAGACTCGAAAAGGGGATAGCGGCCTGTACTTTCCAATAATAGTACCAGTCACCGCTGATCTAGAATTATGCAATTTGTCATCCCGAATTTCCCGTGAGAAATAAAAATAGATACAGAGTTGTAAATGCCTAATATTTATAGAAATAATGATGGTGATACGATCAGCTCTATAATTATGATTTTATAATAATAACACGTAGCGATTGTAATACGATGATTAAACTTTGGAATGGCTACAAAAATTATTATTTTTTCAATAAAAATTCACGGTAATCCTTTTGAAAAAAAATGAAAAAAAAAAAATAATGCATTACTTATTTCTTCCATTTTTTCCACTATTTATTGCAATATTAAATCGAAAATTAGTATTTTTTGCAGCTATTAAAATATTTACACTCTATTTTATAATCACTATATATTATTATTATTATGAAATCATAATTACAAAACAAATTGTACTGTAAATTATACTGTAACTATATCTCATGAATTAATGGGGATTTACAACTCTGAATAGATATAACTATACATTTTTACTTATATTTTCATGTTTTCGTTTCTTTATACAAAAGAAGTTATGTTTTGTTAAAAAAAAAGAAATAGATAAAAAATTAGAAATAAAAATAGATACAGAGTTGTAAATGCCTAATATTTATAGAAATAATGATTATGATACGATCAGCTCTATAATTATGATTTTATAATAATAACACGTAGCGATTGTAATACGATGATTAAACTTTGGAATGGCTACAAAAATTATTATTTTTTCAATAAAAATTCACGGTAATCGTTTTGAAAAAAAATGAAAATAAATAAGTAATGCATTACTTATTTCTTCCATTTTTTCCACTATTTATTGTAATATTAAATCGAAAATTAGTATTTTTTACAGCTTTTCAAATGTTTACACGCTTTTTTATAATCACTATATATTATTATTATGAAATCATAATTACAAAACAAATTGTACTGTAAACTATACTGTAACTATATCTCATGAATTAATTAATACATTTTAATTAATACATTTTGCTTCCTCATAGAGGAAGCTTTGTTTTCATGAAAAATTTTTTTTTCGAGATTTTCATGTCACTACACTCAGAATGGGCCAAAACGTCGAGAAAAGTGGTTTAGAAAAAATGTCTGTATGTGTGTGTGTGTATGTTACACGATCGAAAAATGTAAACCTTTATAACTCGGGAATGCCTTGAGATATCAAGCTGAAATTTGGACCATAGATAGAGGAATCAAGCCTCATCGTTCATACAGATTTTTGTTAAAATCCACTTCATCGTTAAATTATTACGCGTTTTTAAATTTTTTGAAAAATGTCTATTTACGCGATAACTCTTTCAATTTTCGAGATATTGATCTTAAAATTGGTATGAATGTGAGCTTTCATACGTCGGTGATCGCTATTGAATTTGGTTAAGATCGGTTGAACCGTTAAAATTTTATGATGATTTGAATTTTTTTAAAAATTGACATTATCGTTCTATTGTAACTTTTGCAAAACTTATGATAGCGAGCTCAAATTTTATATATAAATGAAACAATATTCAGCCATTATATATGTATAATTTAGTGACGAACGGTATGAAATTTTTGATTTTATGGAATGTTGAATTATTTTTAGAAATATACATTATCACATTCACTTTCGGAAACGCTCTAATAAGCACGAAATAACGTAATAACGAAATAGAAAAAGCGAATCCACAGCATGTATATTTATCTAATTAAAACAAGGATGCAAAGTAGAACCTTGCACATTGCTTCCTCATTATTTTTCGCGTTTTATAAAGCTTCCTCTATGAGGAAGCCAAAAATTGAATAACATACTTCCTCATAGAGGTAGCTTTGTCAAACGGGAAAAATAATGAGGAAGCAATGTGCAAGGTTCTACTTTGCATCCTTTTTTCCATTATTTCTTGCAATATTAAATCGAAAATTAGTATTTTTTACAGCTATTCAAATGTTTACACTCTATTTTATAATCACTACATATTATTATTATGAAATCACAATTACAAAACAATTTGTACTGTAAACTATACTGTAAATATATCTCATGAATTAATGGGGATTTACAATTCTGAATAGATATAACTACACATTTTTACTTATATTTTCATGTTTTGGTTCTTTTATACAAAAAAAGTCATGTTTTGTTAAAAAATAAATTCAACATTTTTATGTCCGAATATTCAGTGGTCTGAAGCATCGAGAAAAGTTGTTTGGAAAAATGACTGGATAGGTGTGTGTATGTGTGTGTATGTGTGTGTATGTCACTTGCGAAATTCAATAAAACAGCTATAATCTCAAGAACAGCATTCTTAATCGAGCTGCCATTTGCCACGCAGTTGGAGCATTTGCGCTCCTTTCTCTGTAATTATTATAATAATAATCGAAACACATGCTCAAATTTTTGTCGTTCTCGAAAAAGTTCAGCTCGAATTTTCTGTAAGAACAAACTAATATTGAATATTACATTTTTTTTAAAGATCGGCAAATAAAGATTTACATTTCTTATGATTAAATCGCACGTTAAAAAGATCTGACAAAACGGGCTAAAACTTTAAACACGTAAGTAATAACATTCGTGTATAAATATTTAAATAATAACAAATTTCGTGTATATTGATAAACATGCTCGAATTTTATACAAAATCGAATTCATACACTCTGGATTGTCCAGACTTATAAACGCTGTTTGGGATTTCATTTTTTCCGTTTTGAAAACATTGTTATAAAGTTGGGAAATTTATTATTTAAAAAAAAGCGTATATTTTGCACTATTCAAGAGGCTTTCTCTATAATCATGTCTCCTCGCATAGGCAAAGCTATGAAAGGTGGAAAATCATGCGGTAATGGGCCTTTTTTTAATTATTATTTTCGTGATTTTTATTGTTAGTAATAATTATAAATTTTAATCGGTGATATCAGTTTTTAAAGAAAATATTATTCATCAAAATGTAAATAAAATATTATTCCGTTTAATATGATGATATTGTTAACTCTAATAAATTTTAATAAAAATAACAAGATAATTTTAAATAACTGTAATATTTAAAGATTTAATATAATTTTTTATTTTTATTTTTATGTACACTTATAAAGATGAAATATATTTCTGAAGAGGGTCCACATCAAGGACCGAAACGTTAAATTGCTCTGGGGGTTTTTATAATCTTTCCCTACACTACTCCTCTACATCAATGGGATTTGGCCGACACGTAGCCACGTCCAATAAAATAATATAAAATATTATAGTCTAGACTTTTCCCTAACTAACACTTCGCTAACCTACTTTAATCCCGGGTTTCTTTTGCAGTCGACTTATTATCACTGTATCGCCATATTCTACTAATTCTCCGGAGTTTTGTCGAAGAATATTACACTATTAGAAAAAGCTGAAAGTTTTTATGCATAAACTCATCATCTAAATTTAATGTGCAATTGTGTTGTAAAATTAATGTACTTTTGTGGCAAAATTAAAGAAAATCATAATTCAAGTACTTTTACTGTAAAATTAAAGTAAATTATTGAATTTGCTGTACCATACATTAATTTTACATCACATTTGTATATTACATTTAATATACCAGTTTATGCATAAAAACTTCCAATACTTGTACATTCAATTTCAAGTACATCTTTTTTACAGTGCACTGTTAGAAAAGATTGGAAGTTTTTATTCATAAACTCGTCATCGAAATTTAATATACAATTGTGGTACAAAATTCATGTACTTTTCCAGTAAAATTAAAGCAAATTATTAAAATTCAAGTACTTTTACGGTAAAATTAAAGTAAATTATTGAATGTGCTGTACCATACACTAATTTTACATTACACTTGTATACTAAATTTAATATACTAGTTTATGAATACAAACTTCCAGTAAAAGTGCACTAAATTTCAAGTAGATTTTTGTTTACAGTGTGTATATTATTTTTACAAGTACAATTGATAAAACATTAATTAAAATAGAGCCACTGATTTTGATAATTTGCAGGGACCAGGAACCAATACACTTCCTCTGACGCACGAGAAGCACGCAACGAGCGGTATCAAGTTCGGATGGATTCAGGGAGTCCTGATGCGATGTCTTCTCAATATTTGGGGCGTTATGCTCTTTCTCCGACTCTCCTGGGTAGTTGCACAGGCCGGTGTCGGTGAGTTTCACTTTTGTAATTAAGTTTATCCGGTACACTGAGAGAAAAGTTTGTTAACATTTGTTAACAGTTAACAAATGTTGATTAAATATGGCGAAATGAACGATTTAGTTATTCTTATTGAATCTGACTTGAGCTAAGTAAAATTTACTTGTCGCAAATGAAGCTCGCTGAGATTTGTTAATAATTAACAAATCTTATTTGGCTCAAGTAAGATTCAATAAGAATAACTAAATGGTTCATTTCGCCATATTCAACCAACATTTGTTGACTGTTAACAAACTCTTCTCTCAGTGTATTAAGGATGTTCGACTGTTTTACACTAGTCAAATCAGTGTTAAATTTTTTAATTGTTTCATTCAAGCTTAATGCATTATATAACTGTAGTGGAGCGTTGATTTGTATTGAAACATGGAACACTTAATCGAGAAAAAAATGAATACGGATTTGCATAAAGATTAACGTTACTTTCCGATGGGACACATTTTCGTTAAGTTTTTTCCAAGAATAATCTATAATTTTTTGCCAATTTTGATGAGTGTCAGCTCATTCTCTTTTTTAAAAGATGCTCTACAAATTGACCGGCTGGATATTTGATATTATTGATCGATTAATAATTATAGCTGTTTGTTTATGAAAGTATTTTGATTTTTGTTAAACAACAGACTATAATTATTAATCGATCGATAATATCAAATATTCAGCCGGTCAATTTGTAGAGCATCTTTCAAGAAAGAGAATAAGCCATCACTCATCAAAATTGGCAAAAAACTATAGATTATTCTTGCAAAAAACTGAACGAAAATGTATCCTATTGGAAAGTAACGTTAATTAATTAATCTGTATGCAAATCCGGCACTATTAATCTTTCTCTGGGTTAAGTATAGATGCTTCAATTCAAACTACTCTCTACTATTTTTATTCAATGCATTAAACTTTAATGAAACAATTACAAAAATTTAGCACTGATTTGACTAGTGTGAAACAGTCGAACATCCTTAAGCCATTGATAAGTCCAAAATTGGCAGATCTAAAACCAAAATTAGTTAAGAGAGTTGCTGACAGCTATTTTTTTGCAGGAGAAGCTGTACTATTGGTACTCACCACGACAGTCGTGACCACCATAACGTCCTTGTCCATGTCAGCTATCAGTACGAACGGTCTCATCAAAGGAGGTATAGGAGAATCCACCAACAAGTGTTCAAAAAATTGTAGTTTTAATCTAATGCGTGTTAATGCTGAAAATGGCATAAAACAGCGCTGGGTTACTAAATTCAAGACTTAAGTGCAATTTTTAAATAAAACTTATTTATAATGCGTTGATGAAGAGATTGACCTAATTCGCATTTTCATTCTCTAGTGTTTGCTCTTTCAATTATCAAATTTTGAAACCATATTTTATTAATCTACCTGCATTCGTTTGAAAGATTCAACTTGCACCGCAAATAGAGACTTGCATTTTTGCAATTGCAGGTCTTTATATGCAAGATATACATTTTTGGACTTTTAAATGAAGTCTCATTTACAAGATCGAAAAAACAATCAGCTATTTTTGACCGCCTACAATTGCTTTGCTTTTACACTATAAATTCTCATTAAAGAACAGATAGGATAAATATTCTCAAATAATTCTCAGTTGTGTAAATGATAAATTCTTTTTTAATCATCAGGGAGGTAATTTGAGATACAGACAAAATTGGGAATACAAATTTGAGAAGAGATTTTACGGGATAATTTAATTAATAATTTTTAATTCTCCTCTTATGCACAGCTGAGAATCATTTAGAAATGGTTCGTCTACCGGTTCTTTTATAAGAGTGTGGAGAGTGTAAAAACAAGAAACAATGATTGTAGGTGATTCACAATAGTCAGTTGGTTTTTTTTCTCAAAAAGAATCTTAGTTGACACATTTATTAAATTTATTTAAAAATGTTTCAGGCGGAACGTATTACATGATCTCGAGATCTCTCGGTCCCGAATTCGGCGGATCGATAGGTCTAATATTCTCGTTGGCAAACGCTGTAGCATGTTCTATGTACGTCGTTGGATTTTGCGAGAGCATGGTTGACTGCCTCAAATCATACGGACTCTGTATCGTTGATTGCGACAATACCGACATCAGAATAATAGGTACGAAAGATCCAATATATTTTAATAGTCTACCTATTAAAAAAGATTGTCTTAATTGGCCACAGCTTAAAATTTCTTCCTTCGATCTTTTCTTAAAAAACGTAGTTTTCTTATAATCGGTTGCTCCTGAAATGCTACATTGATTATCACCGAAAAAATGTTTTCGCGAAAGCTGGCAGTTGTGCGATGATATTAAGTACTGCCGCATCAAGACCAAAATTCATGAAAAGCGGGGATTTTTATAAATTTTGCTTCCTCATAGAGGAAGCTTTGTTTTCGTGAAAATTTTTTTTTTCGAGATTTTCATGTCAGTACACTCAGAATGGTCCAAAACATCGAGAAAAGTGATTTAGAAAAAATGTCTGTATGTGTGTGTGTGTGTGTGTGTGTGTGTGTGTGTGTGTGTATGTGTGTGTGTGTGTATGTTACACAATCGAAAAATGTAAACCTTTATAACTCGAGAATGCCTTGAGATATCAAGCTGAAATTTGGACCATGGATAGAGGGATCAAGCCTCATCGTTCATACAAATTTTTGTTAAAATCCACTTCATCGTTAAATTATTACGCGTTTTTTAATTTTTTGAAAAATGTCTGTTTACGCGATAACTCTTTCAATTTTCGAGATATTGATCTTAAAATTGGTATGAATTTGAGCTTTCATATGCCGGTGATCGCTATTGAATTTGGTTAAGATCGGTTGAGCCGTAAAAATTTTATGATGTTTTGAATTTTTCAAAAAATTGACATTATCGCTCTATTGTAACTTTTGCAAAACTTAAGATAGCGAGCTCAAATTTTGTATATAAATGAAACAATATTCAGCCATTATATATGTATAATTTAGTGACGAACGGTATGAAATTTTTGATTTTATGGAATGTTGAATTATTTTTAAAAATATACATTATCACATTCACTTCGGAAACGCTTTAATAATCACGAAATAACGCAATAACGAAATAGAAAAAGCGAATCCACAACATGTATATTTATCTAATTAAAACAAGGATGCAAAATAGAACCTTGCACATTGCTTCATCATTATTTTTCGCGTTTTACAAAGCTTCCTCTATGAGGAAGCCAAAAATTGAATAACATACTTCCTCATAGAGGTAGCTTTGTAAGAAGCGAAAAATAATGAGGAAGCAATGTGCAAGGTTCTACTTTGCATCCTTTTTTTTTACGTGGTGAAGCGCTCGTGGAGATTGTGGTTGCTTTCGATAGACTATGAAATTGTATAAAGGCAGAAACATGTTCGATAATGTTTAGTACTGCCACATCGACATTGAAGTTAACAAAATAAAAAATAAAATCCTTTAAAACATTGAAATATTCATCTGCTTATCGACTATTTCGCGCGTTTTCAAATGACAAAATGGCTCATGAAACGGGAGTCCTGTATGATCAAATTTAGAACTGCCGCATCGATATCGCAGTTTCCCAAAATTCGAAAATCGCTTATCATTATCATGATTATGATCATACATGACTCCCATATCAAGAGCCATTTTTTCATTTGAAATCGCACGAAATAGTCGATGAGTAGACGAATATTTCAATGTTTTAAAGTATTTAATTTTTTGATTTCGGTTACTTCAATGTCGATGCGACAGTACTAAACATTATCGAACATGTTTCTGCCCTTACTCAATTTCATAGTCTATCGAAAGCAACCACAATCTCTATGAGCGCTTCACCACATTAAAAAAAATTGATAAAAATCGCCGCTTTTAATGAATTTTGGCCTTGATGCGGCAGTCCTTAATATCATCGCACAACTCCCAACTTTCGCAAAAACATTTTTTTTGTAATAATCAATACAGCATTTCAAGAGCAACCGATTATAAGAAAATTATGATTTTTTGAACAACCCTAATAAATATGCATTCTTCGAAATTATAGCAGTAATTACCAAAAATATCATCTTATTTCTACAGGATGTATCACAATAGTACTGCTTCTTTTGATCGTAATGATCGGGATGGAATGGGAAGCCAAAGCGCAGTTCGGCTTATTGATTATTCTCTTGATGGCGATCGTCGATTTCGTAATCGGTTCGTTCATGGGTCCGAAAAACGAGCTCGAAAGAGCCAAAGGATTCATCGGCTACAACGGTACATAGATAATAGTTTTTTTTAGTCGATTAATTATTTAATCGTCAAATTTCAATTTTATCCGTGTTACTTTCAAAAAATTGGTATTCAATTTTTAATCAGAATTAATGATGATTCAACTGAAAACTGTTTGATTTTATCAGCCGAACTTCTAAAGGAAAACTTCCGTCCAGACTACAGATACAGCGAGGGCGTAGAGCACAATTTTTTTTCAGTACTTGCTATATTCTTCCCAGCGGCAACAGGTATTCTGGCAGGTGCGAATATATCCGGGGACTTAAAGGTGATTTGGTCCTTTCCATCGTCTTCATGATTCTTCGACAGAGGCTATGAACCATTATTCATAATTATCGAACGTTTAACTCGCAGGATCCTCAGTCGGCAATACCGAAGGGAACTCTCCTTGCTATTCTCATCACGACCATCTCGTACCTTCTCATGGCTTTCATGGTTGGCGGTAGCGTGCTAAGAGAAGCCTCAGGCAATGTCACCGACCTCTTCACTTTCGTCGCCAACAATAATGTCTCTGAGCCACAGCAGCTGCTCGCCAACGGTACCGAGCTTCTCTACAACGCCACCGAGATTATGTTCAACACCTCGATCGTCGATAATGCCACAGGCATTTCCGAAAGCCCCGTCGAGAGATCGTGGAATATCTATGGCACCGATTTCAATTGCACCGCAGGCTGCAAATACGGAAGTCACAACAGCTTCCAGGTCCGCCTTTTTTACAATTTTATGACAATATTGTAGTACCTGGCACAAAATTATCTACTATTAGACCACAGATTACTATAATACTGAGCTGGGAAAAAGTAACAAGTAGTTTAAATACCACAGAGTGATTTGCACTTTTTGCTTCTTCTAAACACTTTTTTTCTTAAATTCATTCCATCAATAATTTATTATTCAATATTTAATTTTTAAAAACCTGCACGATACATAACTGTATATATTTAGTTTATATTAGGCCCTTAGACCTTTTCGTTTGAATGAATTTGATGACAAATATTGAAATAAGGAAATGCAGCGAGTAATAAGTGATGGCAAGAAGTTATTTTTGTAGCTTAAATTTATTATTTCTTCATGACATTTATTGCTACAAAAATTTTGACGGATTAAGTTTACATATGCGGCTTTATACTTTACGTTTTTATTTCATATTCAATAACAAAATAAGATACAGGCTTAATAAACAAAAAGTGCTCATTTCAAAGTAATGGAAGGTACTCATCTATGACTGTGGCAGGGTAACTTGGTAGTTAAATCATTGAAAATAGTTAGTACTTAGCCTTAGTCACCTGCAGTATTTAAAGTACTTGGTATTTTTTCGATCGTATATCCTCAAGATAATCTTTCTAATGGTTAGTGAAAGTCGTTTGGCTAAGAGCGAATAAATTATTATTTTTTGTATTAGCTATTAAACAGTTACTAATTTTTATAATATTTTTATAAAATATTATAAAAAGTTAAATTTGCGGAACCGCTAAAGTGGTGCCGCAAATTTATAAATTATAGCGACAGGCACGGAAATGTAGCTTAAGATCTACAGACAAAAAGAATGCGACTTTATTACGATTTTGTACAAAGATTTAAATATTGCACCGATTATTTTTTCAACTCCAATTTCGACCAATCAGAGCGCGGTATTCAACATCACGTGGTACAGCTAGGGTAAAATTATATCGATAATTTTTCGAAAATTTCCCGGCTCGGTTGCTAAGCGATAAACAATAATTTTTTTGACACTTGTAACCTCTGCGAATCTTTAAAACGTCAAGGTACTATTAACGGTCGTCAATATGAGTGAGTCAAAAAAGCGATTTGGTGATGAATCGCTTCAGAACATCGCTAAAAAAATAAAACAAAATGTCCCGGCAAATACAGAAAAGAGTAAAAAATCGATTTGGGCGCAATTCACTGCATTTTGTGCAGAGAGAAAATATGTGTTGGATGCAACATAGGTTTTTGTTCTGATTATGAAATTTCCTTGTCAGAATGATAATTTTTGTCTCATGGTGCAATTCCATTTGTCGCAATTTGAATAGAAAAAATAATCCCCCGAATACCACTCGAGCTTCGAAATTAATCTGATATTTCCCTCCAGGTTCCCTGCAAACAAATAAACTCGTCAAGTTTTCCAGAAAAATCACTCGCGCTACGCGCTCGTGATTTTTTAACCTGGAAAACTTGACTCGTTCATTTGTTTGCAACGAACCTGTCAGGAAATATCCGATAATTTCAAAGCTCTTGTGGTATTACAAGTGATAATATCTCATCTCCGTTTTAAAAATAATTCAGTGATAAAATTCCATACGACTTCTATCATAAGGTGGTTCCGCAAATTTATAAATTATAGCGACAGGCACGGAAATGTAGCTTAAGATCTACAGACGAAAAGAATGCGACTTTATTGCGATTTTGTACAAAGATTTAAATATTGCACCGATAATATCTCATCTCCGTTTTAAAAATAATTTAATGATAAAATTCCATACGACTTCTATCATAAAGTGGTTCCGCAAATTTATAAATTATAGTGACAGACACGGAAATGTAGCTTAACGTCTATAGACGAAAAGAATGCGACTTTATTGCGATTTTGTACAAAGATTTAAATATTGCGCTGATAATATCTCATCTCCGTTTTAAAAATAATTCAGTGATAAAATTCCGTACGACTTCTATCATAAAGTGGTTCCGCAAATTTATAAATTATAGCGACAGGCACGGAAATGTAGCTTAAGATCTATAAACAAAAAGAATGCGACTTTATTGCGATTTTGTACAAAGATTCAAATATTGCACCGATAATATCTCATCTCCGTTTTAAAAATAATTCAGTGATAAAATTCCATACGACTTCTATCATAAAGTGGTTCCGCAAATTTATAAATTATAGCGACAGGCACGGAAATTTAGCTTAAGATCTACAGACGAAAAGAATGCGACTTTATTGCGATTTTGTACAGAGATTTGAATATTGCACTGATAATATCTCATCTCCGTTTTAAAAATAATTCAATGATAAAATTCCATACGACTTCTGTCAGTCAGTAAAAAAACCTCTCGATAAAAGCGAATTAATTGCTGGTTTTTTAATTAACTCGCTGCTAACACTTTAATCTGATTAATAATATTTTCTAGATTTGGCAGACAAGATTAACTGATAAATTTAATAGTTATTTTAACGACTAGAAAATAGCCTCAAAATAAAATTAGAAAAAATTCTTTTTGGCAGGTGATTGAGCTGGTATCGGCGTTCGGTCCATTCATTTACGCTGGATGTTTCGCCGCAACGCTGTCGAGTGCTTTGGCCTCTCTCGTGTCAGCACCAAAAGTCTTCCAGGCGTTGTGCCAGGATCATTTGTACCCGGGAATCCACTGGTTCAGTGGTGAAAAAGGAAAGGAGCCGATCAGAGGATACCTGTTGACTTTCGTCATTGCCGTTGGTTTTATTTTGATCGGTAAAATGACTATAGAGCATGCGATTTTTATTTCAATAATTAATCCATGATTTTATATTTTATTGTTCCGATAAATCTTTTCTGCGCTCCAGGTGAACTAAACGCGATAGCACCTTTGATCTCCAACTTCTTTCTGGCCGCTTACACCCTCGTAAACTTCAGTACCTTCCACGCCTCTCTCGCTCGTCCGATTGGATGGCGACCCACTTTCAAGGTACATATAATGCACTGTTGTTAAACGTTGTAATACTCTATCCTGCTTTCATAATTTTACGTGCCTTATTCTGTTCAGTATTACAACATGTGGCTAAGCTTAGCCGGGGCTATCCTCTGCGTCGCCGTTATGTTTCTCATCTCCTGGTGGACTGCCCTCGTCACTTTGTCCGTCGTTCTTGCCTTATATCTGGTTGTTGCATACAGAAAACCCGGTAAATATTTTATGTTTTTCGATACTTCAATATAGATAAATTCTATCAGTAGTAATATCCCAAAACCTCCAAAATTATCGGAATAATGCCCGATTGTTTCATTGCTGAGCAACGAGAGGAAGAAGTTTCGCATAGTAAAATCCCGAGCGCGTAGCGGGAGGGATTTTTGTGCGAAACTTATCCCGATCGTTGCTAAGCAGGAAAACTAGCGGGAAATATTACGATTAATTTTGGAGATCGAGGAGTATTTTTCGGATTATTTTTCCCATCGGAATTTCGGCCAATAGAAACGACGCATTTGGCCTCATGTGGGGGAACCTAGGCGATTTTATTTCGGATATTTTTCGGATATTTCCTAACAAGTTGCTAGGCAATAAAAACAATTTCTGAACCACTTTTAACCTGAGAATTCTTCACATCTGTCAAACTTCTAACGAGAACTGGAACGTGATCTGAAGAATGAGCCGAAATTCCGATGGAAAAAATAATCCGACAAATACCCCTCCAGCTTCAAAATTAATCGTGTATTTCCCTCGAACTTCCCTGCATACAAACAATCGTGTCAAGTTTTGCAGAAAATTCCCTCGCGCAAGCGCTCGGGATTTTTTAACCTGCAAATGTTGACACTCTTGCTTGTATGCAACGAAGTTATCGGGAACTACCCGATAATTTTGAAGCTCTTGGGGTATTACTACTGATTATTTTTCGGATCTGGATTTCGGCTAAGCACAGAGCAGTATTCGAGGAAACATTAACCCAATTTTTAACAGACAAAAATGTCAATACGAATGTTACATTGGTTGAAAACAAGTGAAGAGCTACTGTGGAATATCCGGGTGAAATTACCGATGAAATTTTTAACAAATGAAACTCGATTACCGCGAATACCGCTCTGTGATTGGTCGAAATCCAGGCCCGAAAAATAATCATTTTTTCTCCCGACTTCGCTAAAATAACCCCATTTCGTGTCCGAAACGCGGGCGGGAAATCGCTCATTTGTTACGAATGACGTACGCATGCGCAGGCCGCTTTCATTACCTCCCGTGGGAGGTAATCATTGTACTACACATGCGCAGTCCGCTTTCATTACCTCCCGAGGGAGGTAATCATTGTACTACGCATGCGCAGTCCGCTTTCATTACCTCCCAAGGGAAGTAATAATCGTACTGCGCATGCGTGTTGTCATTTGTTAAAAATGAGCTTATTCTCCGTCCTTGTTGCACACACGAAATGTGGTTATTTTTTAGCGAAATCAGGAGAAAAATATAGTAAGTACATGAGAGGGGTGCCACTTTTCACCTCGTGTGAATTTCAAACTTCACTCTCGGTGAAAAGTTGCACTTCCCTCCCTTGTAACGTAATGTACTATTATTTCACTCAGTGCGTAGAACGCGGTTTTACGCAGGCTTCGCGTGCGTCAAACGTCGTTTACACACCTCGTGAAATAAAATTTTGTACGATACTCATGTGAAAAACGTTTTCTTAACTCGTGTGATTGCAACACTCGCCTTCGGCTCGTGCTGCAAATTCACACTCGTCAGAAAAAGTTTTTTCGCACTCGTATCGTAATGTACTATTATAAACTTTTTATTCTTGTCCGTACAGAATTATCCCTTTTTTATGTCTCCTCAATTTCAGTAGCAAAAAAAAACATCATTACCGCAAACTTATTTAAAGAAACGACTTGACCACATTGTAACTTTACAATAATACATGTCTAAGGCGCTACTCATAGTAGAAAGTTTCATGGTATAAAATGAAGAGTTGATCTGTGGTAGAATTATAATGTGTTAAAGAAGTTTGCGAAACTAAATCGTGCTAGAGTTGTTTCTTTCTCGAAAAATGAATGTTATGGTTTCACTGAAAAATACATTAGTAAGTTTAACTAAATCCCGCGAATAAATCTTCGTTCACAATATTACAACTGAAAATATATCTTGTTTGTTAAACCTGCTGAAGCGACTAATTGAAAAACTAACTATTTTTTAGCTGCTTCGAAATAGCATAGAACGATAAAAGTGTGGAGAAACTTTTTCTCTTTTTTTTTAACACGTGCCGAAGACGAGTGTTGCAATTACATGAGTTGAGAAAAAGTTTTTCTAACGAATATTGTACACAATTTTACTTCACAAAGTGTGAAAATGGCGATTTTGCTAAAAATTATTTAGTAGCCCGTAATCGATGGATTTAGTAGTCAATCTCTTTTCTCAGTGAATTGTGCTTTTCGTACTTCGATTATCCACAAAAAATTGCCTATAAAATAAACAGTATTTTTTTATAGTCGAAGGAAATAAGAAATAATGTTTGCAATATTAATTTAACCAGATGTAAATTGGGGTTCGACAACTCAGGCCCAGACGTATACCAGCGCATTGACGTCGGTTCAACAGCTGGACAGAGTTGAGGAGCACGTCAAAAATTATCGACCTCAGCTATTGGTACTAAGCGGTACACCGAGCGCCAGATCGGCTTTAGTCGATTTCGCTTATCACATTACGAAGAGCCAGAGCTTGCTGATTTGCGGTCATATCGTCGAGGTATATGACGTTAACGGATTGAATTTCCAACCGCGGATTTATCATATCGATGTATTTTGTTCCAGACTCCATTATCGTACAAAACCCGGTTGAATATGGTCGCGAAATCGACCGCCTGGTTCAGAAACAGCAAGATTAAAGCGTTTTACACTGTTGCCGATGGCGTGAAATTCCAGGACGGCGCAACATCGTTTCTCCAAGCTTCAGGATTGGGCAAATTGCGCCCAAATATTTTGATGATGGGATACAAACAGGACTGGGCTACTTGCCCGCGAGAAAATCTTAACATGTACTTCAATGTTATGCAGTACGTAGTTTTTATCCGTGGAGATAAATCATGAAATTAGGATCGTAATTGGTT
Organism: Ephialtes manifestator; assembly: GCA_963970395.1. NCBI lineage: Eukaryota > Metazoa > Arthropoda > Insecta > Hymenoptera > Ichneumonidae > Ephialtes > Ephialtes manifestator. The sequence continues at coordinate 36,745,378 of OZ019970.1, forward strand.
ATAAATTACCAATTTATAATCGCCTTTTTTTTATAAACACTCCATTTTGCAATTTTTCCAAAAGAGCTGTAACACTTTTTGTAGAGACTTCTCCAAAACTATTGGGTTATTCCTTCGTATGCCTTATTCAAGCTTTTATTTAACTCTTTTTGTTGAGGAAAATTTGTGTCTCTTTGTGTCGAAATTTTTACATATTTACATTCTTGACTGGAGTATCTTTTTTTTTAATTAGTAAGCTTTTTTTATGCACAAAAGGCGTTTTATTCTAATGATTAGCACAGTTTAATATCTTTTTATACATATTGTATGAAAAAGGATAGAATAAATTTGAAATTTTCTTACCGATTACCTTTATTACTGAGATAAACATTTAGTAGCCATTTTTAAATATAGCTTGAATAAGAAGTAAGGAAGAAATTTTATTGTGCTAACTTTAATAAATATTTCGCAGCAAAGCGCTGGATATGCACGTAGCAGTGGCACTTCTTCGTCTAAGCGAAGGTTTAGATCACAGTGCGATACTCGGAGACGTTGAAGACCCGAAGAAATCCGCCACCACGACTATTCGAGGAAATCAGAGTTTCTCGCAACTTAGTCAAGGTACAATCCGTATGGGTATGACAATACAAGTCAATTATTGATGATTTTCTCACAAAAATATATTATGAATATAAATATTCTTTGTCTAAACATAAGTGAACATTTGTTTCCTCGCGTATAATAAGAAAATACGTAAAATTTACATTTTAATTACTCAACTCTTTGGCGTGAATGTTAAAAATATATTTCGAATGTATGAGAAATTAGGAAAAGTCTTCGATAGAAAATTCTTGTGGAAAAAGTGGATTAAAAAAAATCTCGTACTGGTTTTATATTAGTGCATTATAGTCCATCCAAAATCTTGCACACATACACACACACACTCACATACATATCGATATATTTTCTCCTGATCTTGAAAAAAAAACTTTATAAAGACAAAGTTTTTTCTATGAGAAAGCAAAAAGAAAGCGAAGTTTTTTCATAATCTACAAATTGACAACTCCTAATGAAATTGAAGTAACTCACGGAAATTATTCAAACTGAAGTATCTCAGAGTTCAAATCCAAACTGACTCATCTCACGATTCAGAAAAAAACTAACTTATCTCAAATATCATTATCGAACTGATGTAACTCGGAAGACATTCTGATAAGGTCTAACTCGATGAAGACGATTAACTACTGTCTAATTCCAATTAATTATAATCTTAATAACTATAATAAAATTATAGTTTTTGTCTCTCAATTAATGCTGCAAACTTCACGTAAGCCAGAAGCTTACTGCTGTCATAATAAATATTAATTCTCAATGCTTAAGGTAGTATCACACATTTCGCTATTTTAAAAATCACAATATAAAGAGAGAAAAATTATGAAGTGTGTGTGATGATAAGGTGTGTATATTTATAAAACGGTAGTAGTTTAAATAAGAGTGTCATTTGACTCAGATTGTCCAGCCGGCCGCCATTTGGCCAATCAAAGAACGCGTGGCTACGCTATAGTCAACTGTTTACCGGCAGTTTGATGCCGGTTCGCGAAAACTCGTCAATTTAATCGATGATATCTATTCGAAATATTCGGTAACATATATTTTTTAAGGGACGTACGTGTTCGTAGCAGTTTTCTCGGTAGTTCGAGCTATTATTTACGGAGGTGTCTGAATTTGAAGAATGGTTATTTCGGTCTCAATGTGTCATCAGGGCAATTTCCGTATATGACATGTACTAAATTTCCCAATTTTGCACATTAACTATTATTGTAAATGGTAGGTAAAATGGTTTGAAATTTTACAGACAGCATCCTCTGAACCTATTCTATAGCATATTAAAAAATCACTTTTCTCTCTGATCGTGAGGTTTGTGCTCATACTACCTTAAGGTAGTTCTGTCGTGAATGCAATCCAAACTCATATGCATGAATTTTTGACATGTTGTAATTTAGCTATTCAATTTTACTTGCACAAAATCTTGAAGGCTTTTACCGAGTATTTGAATGAACAATTAAAACTTGAAAATCGATTTTTTTACACGGCGCTCACGGGAGGGCTGGAAAAATTGATCTTTAAATCGAAAATTAACATACTTAGATCAAAGATAGAGAAAAAATAAAAAGTACTACGGATTCGCAAATCATTCAGGAATTGATGCATCATGAAAAAAGGTGAAGTCTCCGGAATAATGTTTAATTGAATCAAGGTTAAAGTGCACGATACCGGGCCAAATGACGTTTCCTAACCTAATGATCGTAAAAATGAAGTCAAATCCGCACTAAACATATCAACTATTTACAAATAATCGTTTTAATTTGATTACGATAATTTCGAAGGATTCTCGATTATTTTTTATATTATTATTGAGGCAGTCAAAGTGATGCGTATGATTATTTTTTAATGTCATATAGACTCTGAGATTTATGACTCCGGCGTACCGACAGAACTACCTTAAATTGATTTAGCTACGAGATATGTTAGTATGTTTGTGGATCGTTAGATAAGTCAGTTTGGAATTGAATGTTGAGATACTTAAGTTTGAATAATTTCGGTGAATTACTTCAGTTTCATTAGGAGCCGTCGAAATCTGAAATTTCCAATCGTAAATTACTAAAAACACAATTTGATTTACAGCGAGTAGTACTTCGGATATCTCGATGCCGGGCAGTCCACCACCGAGGAGATCACGAGTGATAAACGAGTATCCAGATGCTTCGCCGGAGGAACGTCGTGACAAGACTCAAAACATTGTAACGATATCGAAGGATATAATCGGGGCCGTAGCAAAGTTTCAGAGAAAGCAGAAAAAAGGAACGATCGACGTGTGGTGGCTCTACGACGACGGTGGCTTGACTTTGCTTCTCCCTTATATTATAAGCACTAGACGTAATTGGGCCAACAGCAAGCTCCGAGTTTTCGCACTGGCAAATAAGCACTCTGAGCTAGAATACGAGCAGAGGAAGTAAGTTACTTCGGAGAACAAGTTTAAATGTTTTTAAGGAAATTAAATTGACGTTTTGCTTTTCTTTTTACAGCATGGCGAGTCTTCTGTCGAAATTCCGGATAGACTACTCGGCTCTTAAAGTAATAGCTGACATATCAAAGCCAGCACAGCCTCGTACAAAAGACTTCTTCGATTCAATGATAGCAGATTTTCAGGGTGCGTCGCAACAAAATGGAACCACCGACGACGGTATAAAATCCATACAATTTTGTGCCTCTTATATTATTTACAGGGAGAAAAAAAATTAAGTACTTTGATTGTATCGAATCGGAAAGCATTCTGTGTGTCTAATTATGAAGTTGAAGTTTTTTATAAATGGAAGATGAACTTATAAGTTTATTTGACTTTAGAAAATTTCATATTTTCAATGAGTTAAACAATTGACTTTGTGTTACTGATTAGAAATTTCGAATTCCAAACGAATGTATATTATTATACGTTTTATCTTTCATCAAGTTTACGTTAGATTTATGTTGTCTTTTTCGTGTTTTTATACGCATTCATTTGGTATTGTTAATTCATTGCAGATACAACGATAACGGAGACTGAGCTTCTCGCGATGAACGAGAAAACAAACAGGCACCTGCGTTTACGAGAATTACTAATAGAGAATTCCACGGAAGCCAATCTGGTCGTAATGTACGTGACATATACATTATTCCGAGTGATTCTCGGCTATATTTAAACTAAAACGTGGTATTTTGTTCTCACAGGACTTTGCCAATGCCCCGAAAAGGCGCGGTATCAGCACCGCTCTACATGGCTTGGTTGGAGACTCTGACTCGGGATATGCCACCGTTTTTGCTAGTCCGAGGGAATCACACTTCAGTTCTGACCTTCTACTCGTGAATATCGAACTTTAAATATTGCCAACGAGAAACAGATACAAACTCCTCAACCAGACGAGTGAATTTTTTAAAAACACGAGGTATACGAACGAGTGCGTTGCACCGGCATAAAAACCATCCTGCAGGTTCACAGAATTCGGTAATTTTGCTGAAGTACCGAGAACAATGACGCAAAGAAGAAATGACGATATGAGAATATATTTTTTCAACGAAAATAAAAACTCGGTGATTTCAACGAAACGATTGCGATATCTCTTTCGCTCAGCCTCCCACTTTTTCATCTGCGTTTCCTCATGAAAGCTTTTTTTCTTAAATTAATTTTTACATCGTTGCAGCGACCCAGTGAAAGTATGTGCTTAGCTGATCAACATCTGAATCATTTTCGCGGGCTGAATGGACGTTTTGCAAGAGATACTTTTTCATAGCTGTACGTGCGTGCAAAGCGCGCTCGAACTCCGTGGTGCACTTACACTAGACGATTTCATTGTCCGTATCGAAGCAACTCCTCGCTCGTCAGACGTGACGTACATTTGCTTGGACTTTCTACTTATTGTGTGAGCACGAGGTAAGCGTTCGCCGCGCCACGCTGACTATTTCTACTTGACAGTATAGCCGCGGTTGTTGGACTACTGAGGCGAGGCAGGCCACTTTTTTTATAAGGTGGAAATCCCAGTTATCGACCAGCGCACCAATAATCGATGATTACGTTACAATACTGTAGATTTTGCTACAGTGTAAAGTACACGCTGTGATTTGCTTGTACGCTGGTCGTCTACCTTCGTACTCGTTACAAATACTACGCTCTCACAGATTCGTGCCTTACTGATCGATCTAGCACCACTACTTTTTCACGCTTTTTCAATCGGTCTTTGTACGACGACTTCATCACCTCGTGTGGTTCAGCAATCGAGTCTTTGTTTCGACTAAAACAACTTTATGCGGTCAGCTGTAATATTTTTAACTTCGTGACATCATTAGTGACGTTTCACGTTTTTTTAATTCTTGTCGTTGAACATTTTTAAAATTGTTTTCTTTAAAAGTAGATTCTGGTAAAACTAGTCGAAAATTAGGCATTCCGGATTTGTGTTTGTTAACGATTCTATTAAATTTTAATTTCAGTAAAAATTCATTATTGTCGCAATTTTTAATAGTACAAAAGATCGTAAATATTTCTTAAATCTTATTTTGAATAATTTATTAATAGACGTCAACTTATTTTTGTTACAAAAATTTACTTAAAACAAAAAATCATAAAGTTTCATAAAGCCATTATAAGTTTATGTCATCACTACAATTAATTTTAAAAGTGAAGACGTTGCAAAAAGTTGCAAAGTGGATCTTTGTACATCGCTTCTTCAGTTTTATTTGCCTGACGTTTACAAATCCACGTTTGTATCAAAGTACGTTTTGTACTCTCAGCTTCCTCATAGAATGACTTTGATTGACAAAGTTTTACGTTGCAATACATTTTGTTAGCAATTATTGTGCTCTAACATATAATTCGTATGAAACATTCGATAAATCGGTTTGATCAACGTGCAAAATGTCGGGTTATTTACTTGAACCAGTTCCAAATTATTGGATTTACAAACAAACCCGAAAAATGTTAAATTCTATACAAAATTAACTATCCAGTGGATTTCCGCTGAATTCAATCTTAAGCAAATGGGTAGATTGTCCAAAATTTTTAACAGTGTTAGAATGTCAAGCGAGCAACAAAATGCTGATAATTTCAACATTTATACATATAAAAACAGAAGAATATAGCCATTCTATCAGATTGTCGTATCTATAACTTTGTTTAACGATACAATTAACTTTAGTACATTTGGTCGTAACAACGCTAAAATTAGACTGGCATATGACTCATAAGTAATGCAAAAACCGCCTTAAGGCGAAGTTTCAGTACCACAGCTGGAAATTTCTTCAATTCATGAAAATAAATTATGGCAAGCCTACAAAACTAAACTATTTTGTTTTGCTCTACACTGAGAGAAAATAATGGTATTAGTAACTATAAAGTGACAACTATTCATTTTCAATTCGTACGACCAATTTTTTAATAGTTGCCGCAACTGACAAATAGTTACTATAACTACCAAATAGTTACCATAACTATGAAAATAGTTGCATGGTCTAAAAATTAATAGTTGTCAACGTGAATTACGGCGCAAGGCGATCAACTGAGATCGGAACAGCCTTAAGCTTCGGCCGCTTTCTGTTTCAACTATTCACGACGATAAACTAACGTAGTCAGAACTGCGCACACTTTTAATTCTTACGCCATAGATAAATATTCGAAAAAAAAAAGAAAAACTGGACTGCATTCTATGTTCCTCCGCTGTTCGCTCTAAATGCAAATTTAACTTTTTTCATACTTGAGAAGTTTTACTACGCTGTTGCGGTGAGCAGTGTCGCGCAGAAAAGCGTTGTAATGAGATTCATGGAGCTGTGACTAGTCGGTGAATTGATGCAAATGGAGCTCGATTTACTCTGTGGGTACAGACGAGCGGCTATTCATTTCTACTCGATGCGAACTGTGCGAGTCTAGTGAAAATCGATTAGGGTTGTTCACCTCTGGCTGACCGACTGTCCATTCGCATGCTCGTTGTGCTATACATGTATATACATAGAAACGGGTGAATATTTTATCATCTCGATCGAGTGCCTTATGAGCCAGGAAACAATTTCTCAAATCGATTTTACCCTCGACTTCCCTTGTCTTTACTAACTGCTCCAAACGATTATTCAATGGTTTAAACCCCGCCGTTAACTTAGGGTACGAATAAACTTTTTTTAATGGACCAAAAAGTGGCTTTTACTCCTTTGAATCATGCTTAAGGTAGTTCTGTCGCGAAGGCAATCCAAACTCATATGCATGAATTTTTGACATGTTGTAATTTAGCTATTCAATTTTACTTGCACAAAATCTTGAAGGCTTTTACCGAGTATTTGAATGAACAATTAAAACTTGAAAATCGATCTTTTTACATGGCGCTCACGGGAGGGCTGGAAAAATTGATCTTTAAATCGAAAATTAACATACTTAGATCAAAGATAGAAAAAAAATAAAAAGTACTACAGATTCGCAAATCATTCAGGAATTGATGCATCATGAAAAAAGGTGAAGTCTCCGGAATAATGTTTAATTGAATCAAGGTCAAAGTGCACGATTCCGGGCCAAATGACATTTCCTAACCTAATGATCGTAAAAATGAAGTCAAATCCGCACTAAACATATCAACTATTTACAAATAATCGTTTTAATTTGATTACGATAATTTCGAAGGATTCTCGATTATTTTTTATATTATTATTGAGGCAGTCAAAGTGATGCGTATGATTATTTTTTAATGTCATATAGACTCTGAGATTTATGACTCCGGCGTACCGACAAAACTACCTTAAGGTAGTTCTGTCGTGAAGGCAATCCAAACTCATATGCATGAATTTTTGACATGTTGTAATTTAGTTATTCAATTTTACTTGCACAAAATCTTGAAGGCTTTTACCGAGTATTTGAATGAACAATTAAAACTTGAAAATCGATCTTTTTACACGGCGCTCACGGGAGGGCTGGAAAAATTGATCTTTAAATCGAAAATTAACATACTTAGATCAAAGATAGAGAAAAAATAAAAAGTACTACGGATTCGCAAATCATTCAGGAATTGATGCATCATGAAAAAAGGTGAAGTCTCCGGAATAATGTTTAATTGAATCAAGGTCAAAGTGCACGATACCGGGCCAAATGACGTTTCCTAACCTAATTATCATAAAAATGAAGTCAAATCCGCACTAAACATATCAACTATTTACAAATAATCGTTTTAATTTGATTACGATAATTTCGAAGGATTCTCGATTATTTTTTATATTATTATTGAGGCAGTCAAAATGATGCGTACGATTATTTTTTAATATCATATAGATTCTGAGATTTATGACTCCGGCGTACCGACAAAACTACCTTAAGATAGTTCTGTCGTGAAGGCAATCCAAACTCATATGCATGAATTTTTGACATGTTGTAATTTAGCTATTCAATTTTACTTGCACAAAATCTTGAAGGCTTTTACCGAGTATTTGAATGAACAATTAAAACTTGAAAATCGATCTTTTTACACGGCGCTCACGGGAGGGCTGGAAAAATTGATCTTTAAATCGAAAATTAACATACTTAGATCAAAGATAGAGAAAAAATAAAAAGTACTACGGATTCGCAAATCATTCAGGAATTGATGCATCATGAAAAAAGGTGAAGTCTCCGGAATAATGTTTAATTGAATCAAGGTCAAAGTGCACGATACCGGGCCAAATGACGTTTCCTAACCTAACGATCGTAAAAATGAAGTCAAATCCGCACTAAACATATCAACTATTTACAAATAATCGTTTTAATTTGATTACGACAATTTCGAAGGATTCTCGATTATTTTTTATATTATTATTGAGGCAGTCAAAATGATGCGTATGATTATTTTTTAATATCATATAGACTCTGAGATTTATGACTCCGGCGTACCGACAAAACTACCTTAAGGTAGTTCTGTCGTGAAGGCAATCCAAACTCATATGCATGAATTTTTGACATGTTGTAATTTAGTTATTCAATTTTACTTACACAAAATCTTGAAGGCTTTTACCGAGTATTTGAATGAACAATTAAAACTTGAAAATCGATCTTTTTACACGGCGCTCACGGGAGGGCTGGAAAAATTGATCTTTAAATCGAAAATTAACATACTTAGATTAAAGATAGAGAAAAAATAAAAAGTACTACGGATTCGCAAATCATTCAGGAATTGATGCATCATGAAAAAAGGTGAAGTCTCCGGAATAATGTTTAATTGAATCAAGGTCAAAGTGCACGATACCGGGCCAAATGACGTTTCCTAACCTAATTATCGTAAAAATGAAGTCAAATCCGCACTAAACATATCAACTATTTACAAATAATCGTTTTAATTTGATTACGACAATTTCGAAGGATTCTCGATTATTTTTTATATTATTATTGAGGCAGTCAAAATGATGCGTATGATTATTTTTTAATATCATATAGACTCTGAGATTTATGACTCCGGCGTACCGACAAAACTACCTTAAGGTAGTTCTGTCGTGAAGGCAATCCAAATTCATCTGCATGAATTTTTGACATGTTGTAATTTAGTTATTCAATTTTACTTACACAAAATCTTGAAGGCTTTTACCGAGTATTTGAATGAACAATTAAAACTTGAAAATCGATCTTTTTACACGGCGCTCACGGGAGAGCTGGAAAAATTGATCTTTAAATCGAAAATTAACATACTTAGATCAAAGATAGAGAAAAAATAAAAAGTACTACGGATTCGCAAATCATTCAGGAATTGATGCATCATGAAAAAAGGTGAAGTCTCCGGAATAATGTTTAATTGAATCAAGGTCAAAGTGCACGATACCGGGCCTACCGGGCCAAATGACGTTTCCTAACCTAATTATCATAAAAATGAAGTCAAATCCGCACTAAACATATCAACTATTTACAAATAATCGTTTTAATTTGATTTCGATAATTTCGAAGGATTCTCGATTATTTTTTATATTATTATTAAGGCAGTCAAAGTGATGCGTATGATTATTTTTTAATGTCATATAGACTCTGAGATTTATGACTCCGGCGTACCGACAAAACTACCTTAAGGTAGTTCTGTCGTGAAGGCAATCCAAACTCATATGCATGAATTTTTGACATGTTGTAATTTAGTTATTCAATTTTACTTACACAAGATCTTGAAGGCTTTTACCGAATATTTGAATGAACAATTAAAACTTGAAAATCGATCTTTTTACACGGCGCTCACGGGAGGGCTGGAAAAATTGATCTTTAAATCGAAAATTAACATACTTAGATCAAAGATAGAGAAAAAATAAAAAGTACTACGGATTCGCAAATCATTCAGGAATTGATGCATCATGAAAAAAGGTGAAGTCTCCGGAATAATGTTTAATTGAATCAAGGTCAAAGTGCACGATACCGGGCCTACCGGGCCAAATGACGTTTCCTAACCTAATTATCATAAAAATGAAGTCAAATCCGCACTAAACATATCAACTATTTACAAATAATCGTTTTAATTTGATTTCGATAATTTCGAAGGATTCTCGATTATTTTTTATATTATTATTAAGGCAGTCAAAGTGATGCGTATGATTATTTTTTAATGTCATATAGACTCTGAGATTTATGACTCCGGCGTACCGACAAAACTACCTTAAGGTAGTTCTGTCGTGAAGGCAATCCAAACTCATATGCATGAATTTTTGACATGTTGTAATTTAGTTATTCAATTTTACTTACACAAGATCTTGAAGGCTTTTACCGAATATTTGAATGAACAATTAAAACTTGAAAATCGATCTTTTTACACGGCGCTCACGGGAGGGCTGGAAAAATTGATCTTTAAATCGAAAATTAACATACTTAGATCAAAGATAGAGAAAAAATAAAAAGTACTACGGATTCGCAAATCATTCAGGAATTGATGCATCATGAAAAAAGGTGAAGTCTCCGGAATAATGTTTACTTGAATCAAGGTCAAAGTGCACGATACCGGGCCAAATGACGTTTCCTAACCTAATTATCATAAAAATGAAGTCAAATCCGCACTAAACATATCAACTATTTACAAATAATCGTTTTAATTTGATTACGATAATTTCGAAGGATTCTCGATTATTTTTTATATTATTATTGAGGCAGTCAATGTGATGCGTATGATTATTTTTTAATGTCATATAGACTCTGAGATTTATGACTCCGGCGTACCGACAAAACTACCTTAAGGTAGTTCTGTCGTGAAGGCAATCCAAACTCATATGCATGAATTTTTGACGTGTTGTAATTTAGTTATTCAATTTTACTTACACAAAATCTTGAAGGCTTTTACCGAGTATTTGAATGAACAATTAGAACTTGAAAATCGATCTTTTTACACGGCGCTCACGGGAGGGCTGGAAAAATTGATCTTTAAATCGAAAATTAACATACTTAGATCAAAGATAGAGAAAAAATAAAAAGTACTACGGATTCGCAAATCATTCAGGAATTGATGCATCATGAAAAAAGGTGAAGTCTCCGGAATAATGTTTAATTGAATCAAGGTCAAAGTGCACGATACCGGGCCAAATGACGTTTCCTAACATAATTATCATAAAAATGAAGTCAAATCCGCAGTAAACATATCAACTATTTACAAATAATCGTTTTAATTTGATTACGATAATTTCGAAGGATTCTCGATTATTTTTTATATTATTATTGAGGCAGTCAAAGTGATGCGTATGATTATTTTTTAATGTCATATAGACTCTGAGATTTATGACTCCGGCGTACCGACAGAACTACCTTAAGTGATCTTTCCAGTATGAAAAATAAAATCGATTTTTTTTTGTCTTATCCATTAGTATATTCGGTCAAAAACATTCTCTCAAATTTTTAAAGCGAAATTCGAAATACTTCCCCGGCATACTTTATGGACCTGGGATCGCCGATTAGTCGTAAGTACATAATTTAAGTATATGAAATTTCTGCACGCGAAACTTTAAACGCGTTTTTCTCGAAACGACATTTTTCAAAACGGTGGACATTCTCCAGGGAACAGTTTTCAAGCGATCGTTTTCAAATTTTAGGAGAACATTCTTCACGCTACTCTCTATCGTGCTATGGAAGCTTTTTTTTAAAATCTTCCCATTTTTTTTAAAAGAAAAACTGTCGAAAAAACGGCTAAATTCGGTAATTTTTGTTCAAAGCGCCGCCATTTTGTCAATTTTGATTTTTAAAAAAGCCTCCATAGCACGATAGCCAATCGCATACTAATTAATAATGCTTTGGATTTTTTTTTCAGATCAAATTTGCGACCCCTAGGATGTCCACCATGAGGCTATCTTTTTTATCAACATTATTTTCAAAAATTAAAAAAAAAAATTTAAACAATAAAAATCGTCTTATAAAAAATCATTTTCTGTCATTCATGATTACCTTAATATGTCATAAAAATTTCAGATTGATCGGCGTATAGTAACCGTCCGAAAAAAAATCGTTAAAATAGGCTATTTTTCGGGCCGTCACACTGGAAAGATCTCTTAAACTCAGTCTGTTATATTAGATCACGTCACCTTGAAAACACAACAAAAATATATTTTTAAATTGTTAATCGTATTACTTTATAAACAAAAATAAAACTCATATGAAAAAAATTGAAAACCTGCAGTTTTATACACCATTCATAACATTTTTTTCGCATATAATAATATTTTACAAATCAAAACATGAAAAAAAATCAACGGAAGAAATGAGGACCGAAAAAATATCCGCGGAAATTTAATCCGACAGAAAAAAAATATAATTTTTTTTATGACGACCGAAAATTTGAAAATCGCTTATATTTTTTATATTTTCTTATAGGGATCTATTTTCTCTGTCTTCTCAAGGAAGAATAGAGACTTTTACCACAGAATACAAATGTTACGAGATCACAGGAAGAACAATGGGATGTACATATAGGTATAGTGGCAATTTGTATTACAGAAAGTATAGAACTTCGAGCTCGCGCGCGTTGGTTAGCAGATTATGCATCTGTCGTTCCATCATCGATTATGCAACTTGAGTTTCCGCGTCGGTTCCACACGGAACTTATATCACGGACTATGGAGTGCAGCAAGATTACGCCTGCAACCTTATAGTAGCACACGTGTGCGTTACGTCAATTATACAATCGTCGATCACGCCCACGCGACAGCATGCAGGAAAACTGCTAATGAACTTCGTACAATTTTTACAAAACTATCGATTGTTAAGAAGTTGGCAGATTTACAACTCTAACATTAATATCTACAACAACAATAAAAATCTCGATCACGAATAAACTGAATTACGCATGAACTGTTAAAAAAAAGTAAATTTACAACACAAATATTGGAAATTACTATTCAAGTGTATATTAAATTTACAAACTTTGTGCAGTAAATGAAAATTAATACACATTATGTTGTAAATTTCCAAATAACCGGTAATTTTACTATACGCATAGTAAATTTACAACACACGACGGTAATTATAGTATCGGTATAATAAACTTACAACACATGGAGATAATTTTAGTATAGGCATAGTAAATTTACAACACAAATATTGGAAATTACTATTCAAGTGTATATTAAATTCACAAACTTTGTGTAGTAAATAAGAATTAATATACATTGTGTTGTAAATTTCCAAATAACCCGTAATTTTACTATACGTACAGTAAATTTACAACACACGGCGGTAATTATAGTATCGGTATAATAAACTTACAACACATGGAGATAATTTTAGTATAGGCATAGTAAATTTACAACACAAATATTGGAAATTACTATGTGTATATTAAATTCACAAACTTTGTGTAGTAAATGAAAATTAATACACATTGTGTTGTAAATTTCCAAATAACCCGTAATTTTACTATACGTACAGTAAATTTACAACACACGGCGGTAATTATAGTATCGGTATAATAAACTTACAACACATGGAGATAATTGTAGTATAGGCATAGTAAATTTACAACACAAATATTGGAAATTACTATGTGTACATTAAATTCACAAACTTTGTGTAGTAAATGAAAATTAATACACATTGTGTTGTAAATTTCCAAATAACCCGTAATTTTACTATACGTACAGTAAATTTACAACACACGGCGGTAATTATAGTATCGGTATAATAAACTTACAACACATGGAGATAATTTTAGTATAGGCATAGTAAATTTACAACACAAATATTGGAAATTACTATTCAAGTGTACATTAAATTCACAAGCTTTGTGTAGTAAATGAGAATTAATATACATTGTGTTGTAAATTTCCGAATAACCCGTAATTTTACTATACGTACAGTAAATTTACAACACACGGCGGTAATTATAGTATCGGTATAATAAAATTACAACACATGGAGATAATTTTAGTATAGGCTGTGACGTGATTTTTTGGAAATCACGGTCACAAGGGCTTGTGTTATCGTTACTTGCTATTTTTCAGCGTTTTCGAGCTGCTTTCTCTCGAATTTACGTTCTCGGTTTAGCTAAGAATTGTAATTCTTAGGTTTTGTTATTTTTGTTGTAAAGTTTCGGTAGATCGGTGCACTCAAATCTGTCGCGAGGATGAGAGCTCAAAGAAACGAGCAGCCCGGCAGACAAGAGTCACCGAACGAGTCTTGCGATTAGTTGTAGACCGGTGTAAATCCGGCGCCCTATTGAGAAAATGTATTGCGCTAGAGAACGGGTGGAGTTTTGTTGGTTGTTTGCAAAGGATGGAGCATCCTGTTGCAGTATAGTGCATAGGTGTGCTGAGAAGGCCCGTTTTCGCGCGAAGCATTAAGGGAGGCAATTGTATAGATTTCGAAAATGTTACCGGCATGATTTGCGTTCCCGATATAGTTACGAGGTGATTCGAGGGAGAGGGCAGTAGTTCTCGAGTAAGGGATTTTGGGAGGGATTAATAATTATTATGACGAGATTTCGATGTTTGTTGGAGACAATCAGTCTGGCTCGGGACACCGCCGAGGTGCCTCGAGTCTTGAACAAGCTCCCGTGTTGACAGTTTTTCTGTCGCTCTCGCGCGCGTCTTCGCGTCGTTCACGGACTTCGCATGTATAGCGTACAACGTACGCTACGAGTTCCCGTGCTTTCGTGAATTTTATTTTATATTTAAATAAAACTCGTGTTCTCGTTCGTTGTGAAGTGCAGTTAGTGCATTCACTGTTCTCGTGGATCCTTTGGGTTATAGTTCTCGCCCCTGGGACCCGTAAACGGATTTTCGGTGAGTCTTCCCGTTTAATTAATTAGTTAATCGATCGCTTCGATTAGAGATCTCGGGTGACTGAATATTCGTGCAGCTACCGTTGAGTTTGGCGTACGTGCGCGTGGCTTTGCAACTCGCCGTTACCGTTAACGATTTCGACGCTTCACGCAGGCTCTCGTAAAATAATTCCGTAATACAATTTATTGTATTCGCTCTCGAACTTTTGTTTAAAGAATATTGAAGTGTTCTCGTTGTTTGAGATCTCGCTAAAAGAAAGCTATTTACTGGGTCATACCTCGACCCTCTCTACCACAACCTAGCAGACTGAGCGGCCGTGCATTTCCGCAACCGTTCGTTCTCGCAAGCGCATCCAGTTGCGTTTGTTATTTTTACGCGACCCCAAAAATTAACTAAGCTACCGTTTTCTCTGAATTTGTTCTCGATCGATAGCTTTTGCTCCGGGCTTTCGATTTTGATTGGAATTGAGCCTGATCAACTCGATTCCTCGGGCATACCGGTTAGTTAATACCGGTGAAATAAAAATTAACTGGCGCCCACCGGGTTTGCGGATGCGCGAACGAGAGTGGACGGCCGAAGGTGACCGTATCGTGATGCAGTTCCCGTATAAAATTTGATTTTATTCGTTACCGATTATGCTCACGAAAAATACGTCACAAATGGCGCCCAACGTGGGGCCACGCCAGTAAATAGCTTGCTACCGTGCGTTTTGTTAATTTTTGCGTGTTTTGTCTGTTTGTCTTTGTATCGATTATTTGTTCATTTTTGTGTCTTTTTTAAAATTATTTTTGTTTTATCGCGTTCCCGTTATGTTGAATTTTAATTAACTCGACGGTTACCGAATATTCGCTCTCGATCTGCCATTAGCAGGAGTTATCGACAAAATGAATTTTGGGAAATTTCGAAAATTTTATTTTTCGAAAATTTCTAGCTCTCGCAATGAATTTTGTGAAATTTCGAAAATTTTATTTTTCGATATTTCTAGCTCTCGAATTATTTTTGTGAATTTTCGAACTTTATTTTTCGAAAATTCTTCGCTATCGAATTAATTTTTGTGAATTTTCGAATATTTAATTTTTCGAAAATTCCTAGCTCTCGAATAGAATTTTGTGTATTTCCGAATATTGTATTTTTCGGCAATTCTCGTTCTCGATCTACTTGTGAATCTCCGAATATTTTATTCTTCGGAAATTCCACGATCCCGATTAAAATTTTCGAATACTTTATTTTTCGAAAATTTTCTGTTTTCGATAAAAATTTTCGAATACTTTATTTTTCAAAAATTTTCTGATCTCGACTAAAATTTTCGAATATTGTATTATTCGGAAATTTTCTGCTCTCGAAATAATTTTGCGAATTTCCGAATATCTTATTTTTCGGAAATTCCACGATCCCGATAAAAATTTTCGAATATTTTATTTTCCGAAAATTTCTTGTTCTCGAACTAATTTTGGGGATTTTCGAATATTTTATTTTTCGAGAATTCCACGACCTCGTATAGAATTTTCGAATATTTTATTTTTCGAAAATTTCTTGTTCTCGAATAAAGATTTTCGAATATTTTATTTTTCGAAAATTTCTGGTTCTCGAACTAATTTCGTGGATTTTTGAATATTTTATTTTTTTGAAAATTCCGCAATCCCGGATAAAATTTCCGAATATTTTATTTTTCGAAATTTTTTCGTTCTCGCACTAATTTTGTGCATTTTCGAATATTTTATTTTTCGAAAATTCTACGATCTCGGATTAAAATTTTCGAATATTTTATTACTCGAAAATATTCTGTTCTCGAAATAAGCTGGTGAATTTTCGAAGGCTTTATTTTTCGAAAATTCTCGTTCTCGATTAACTTATGAATTTTCGAATATTTTAATTTTCGGAAAGTTCTGGCTCCCGACTTCCCTCCCCGCGACGCTCATGAAGCGGTCACGGCCGAGCGATGATACCGTTAATCCCTCTATTGTTTCGGCTTCGGCAGTTACGATGAGTGATCCCGATTTTCGACAAACAATTTTTTTTTGTACGGTTCACGGAAAGCTCCTGTGGTCTCTCGCTCTCGCTATCCGAAATCAACGATTTCGGAGAGACTTCGTCTTGGACCTTCGCCGTGAACGGTCGAAGCAGTCCCGATACGATTTCGCTGCGATCTCGACTGTGAAATACTTTTCACATGTTCCCGTAAATAATACTTTGTTCTCGAGATAAATTATCAGAATTTTATATTTATTTCGCAGATTTAACTCAGCATTTAAATTTTCATTCTTTTAATTTTGATTTCGGAATTGATTTTCAATTTCAATGGAATCTTTGACTTTGGAATCTCTTCTTGTTCCCGATTGGAATTTAGTTCTCGATTTAGTTTAAAATAACTGGTCTCGAACTATCTTTCGTTCTCGATAAGAAAATTGTTTCTGACTTTGTTCTCGATTGATTTGGTAATTAAAATTTTTTTTTAATTAAATTTTTGCCGTTCTCGATTAGTTTACGATTCCGAATCGTCTCAGTTCTCGATATACCGAAAAAGATTATTTTTTAAATTTCTTCTCTATTTGCTTATTTTTTTTTTTGGTGCTCTCGTTTATCATTAGTTCTCGCGTGTTGCGGTCCGGAGGATTTTGGGCCTGGCGATCTTGCAGGGATACGCCGGATTCCCTGCTCGCCGAGGGTACCAACTCTGTACCGACCCGATATGCTCTCGATTTTGGAGATTTATTCTCCATAAGCTAACGTAAATACTTGTTCTCGAATTTTTCCATTTTTGTTGGATTTTGATCACGCATTAATTCCCGAGTTCCGAATTAATTCTCGATTTGGAACTGGAATTAACGTTCGAGTTTCGAATTGATTTCGATTTAAAGAAAAATTGGGTTGTAATTAATCCAAGATCCCGATTCGAAGTTAACTTTACGATCTCGAGTTTTCCTGCTGTATAAGCGGAATTGTCTCTCGTGTGACTCGTTCGCGGGTTTTCGACGCAAATAACTTGCAGAGTTCTCGACGAATTATCAGCTGGAGCACTGATTAATTCGATAGATTAATTTAAGATTTTTGTTTGCGTCGTTCTTGTGTTGTCCATTTTTTTTGTTTGTTTTGTTCTTGTATTGTCCATTTTTTTTCCGTTTGTTTCGTTCATGTTTCGTCCTTTTTTGTTTTTTTTGTTTTTTTACTATAGTTATTGTATTGTCTCGTGTTGTGCTTGACGATTTCAGTCGCACAACCCTTCTCGTACCGAGATGGCTGTCTTTTCTCGTGCCGAGATGGCAAGCCTCTCGCGTGTTCTCGACTCACTCGCGAATCTTTAAGAATTCGTTCAAGCTACCGTACGCAACCAGCGAGTGAGATATTAGCTACCGAATATTGCTACCGAATATTGCTATCGAGGTGCGCTACTGACGCTCACGATAGGCAAGCTGAAAGTTTTCTTTCTACGATAACTTCAGTGTTCTCGATGTGCGTAATGTCCGACGAGTTTCGTTATTTAAACTCCGACCATTACGGCTCCCGTTGAAAACCCTGAGGTCCACCCAAAATAGGATCATCAAAGGGGAAGCTCTCGTAAGAGAGGCTTCGAGCTTATCGCTACCGTACCGTAATGAGGTCGTAAGACCTAGCTCCCGTACAGAGGTTTCGAGCCTCAGTTACCGAAAATGGGTCGCAAGACCCAGCTTTCGCAACTTGGGACCCCAGGTCCCAGTTCCCGACAGGATGGGCCCTAGGCCCCGACTCTCGACGAACGGGTCAACCGAACCGGCTCCCGAGCAAGGACGGACAAAACCTCAGCTCCCGTACCCCAGGAACATCTGCCGGGATGGCGGACCTCGGAAGAAACGCTCCCGACATGGACGACCCTCGGAAGGACCTTCACGTCTACGTTGGTATCGTTACGCTCCCGTTACACATTCTGTTTATTGTCCGTCCCTATCAATAAGTATTACAAGAAATGTACATCTGAGTTATCTTCTCGTATCGCTAGAGTACCTCGCGTTGATTCCGAATTATCCACGACCATTATTAGCTACCGACCGTAACCAGTGGGTAATGTCAAACAAGCTACCGATATACATTTTGGTTTGTTGTTCACGAAAAACAGTAATGTTGATTACGATACTTGTTCCCTAATCCGTGAAATTTCAACGGAAACCGAAACCTACGATGCCGTTCTGAACTGTGGTTACGTTTGGTTTTGTGAAGCTACCGTTCCCAATCCCTAAGCCGTAACCACCCTTAAGGGGTGGGGAGTTGTGACGTGATTTTTTGGAAATCACGGTCACAAGGGCTTGTGTTATCGTTACTTGCTATTTTTCAGCGTTTTCGAGCTGCTTTCTCTCGAATTTACGTTCTCGGTTTAGCTAAGAATTGTAATTCTTAGGTTTTGTTATTTTTGTTGTAAAGTTTCGGTAGATCGGTGCACTCAAATCTGTCGCGAGGATGAGAGCTCAAAGAAACGAGCAGCCCGGCAGACAAGAGTCACCGAACGAGTCTTGCGATTAGTTGTAGACCGGTGTAAATCCGGCGCCCTATTGAGAAAATGTATTGCGCTAGAGAACGGGTGGAGTTTTGTTGGTTGTTTGCAAAGGATGGAGCATCCTGTTGCAGTATAGTGCATAGGTGTGCTGAGAAGGCCCGTTTTCGCGCGAAGCATTAAGGGAGGCAATTGTATAGATTTCGAAAATGTTACCGGCATGATTTGCGTTCCCGATATAGTTACGAGGTGATTCGAGGGAGAGGGCAGTAGTTCTCGAGTAAGGGATTTTGGGAGGGATTAATAATTATTATGACGAGATTTCGATGTTTGTTGGAGACAATCAGTCTGGCTCGGGACACCGCCGAGGTGCCTCGAGTCTTGAACAAGCTCCCGTGTTGACAGTTTTTCTGTCGCTCTCGCGCGCGTCTTCGCGTCGTTCACGGACTTCGCATGTATAGCGTACAACGTACGCTACGAGTTCCCGTGCTTTCGTGAATTTTATTTTATATTTAAATAAAACTCGTGTTCTCGTTCGTTGTGAAGTGCAGTTAGTGCATTCACTGTTCTCGTGGATCCTTTGGGTTATAGTTCTCGCCCCTGGGACCCGTAAACGGATTTTCGGTGAGTCTTCCCGTTTAATTAATTAGTTAATCGATCGCTTCGATTAGAGATCTCGGGTGACTGAATATTCGTGCAGCTACCGTTGAGTTTGGCGTACGTGCGCGTGGCTTTGCAACTCGCCGTTACCGTTAACGATTTCGACGCTTCACGCAGGCTCTCGTAAAATAATTCCGTAATACAATTTATTGTATTCGCTCTCGAACTTTTGTTTAAAGAATATTGAAGTGTTCTCGTTGTTTGAGATCTCGCTAAAAGAAAGCTATTTACTGGGTCATACCTCGACCCTCTCTACCACAACCTAGCAGACTGAGCGGCCGTGCATTTCCGCAACCGTTCGTTCTCGCAAGCGCATCCAGTTGCGTTTGTTAATTTTACGCGACCCCAAAAATTAACTAAGCTACCGTTTTCTCTGAATTTGTTCTCGATCGATAGCTTTTGCTCCGGGCTTTCGATTTTGATTGGAATTGAGCCTGATCAACTCGATTCCTCGGGCATACCGGTTAGTTAATACCGGTGAAATAAAAATTAACTGGCGCCCACCGGGTTTGCGGATGCGCGAACGAGAGTGGACGGCCGAAGGTGACCGTATCGTGATGCAGTTCCCGTATAAAATTTGATTTTATTCGTTACCGATTATGCTCACGAAAAATACGTCACAAGGCATAGTAAATTTACAACACAAATATTGAAAATTACTATTCAAGTGTATATTAAATTCACAAACTTTGTGTACTAAATGAAAATTAATACAGATTGTGTTGTAAATTTCCAAATAACCGGTAATTTTACTATACGTACAGTAAATTTACAACACACGGCGGTAATTATAGTATCGGTATAATAAAATTACAACACGTGGAGTTAATTATAGTATAGGCATAGTAAACTTACAACACAAATATTGGAAATTACTATTCAAGTGTATATTTAATTCACAAACTTTGTGCAGTAAATGAAAATTAATACACATTGTGTTGTAAATTTCCAAATAACCGGTAATTTTACTATACGTACAGTAAATTTACAACACACGGCGGTAATTATAGTATCGGTATAATAAAATTACAAAACATAGAGATAATTTTAATATAGGCATAGTAAATTTACAACACAAATATTGGAAATTATTATTCAAGTGTATATTAAATTGACAAACTTTGTGCAGTAAATGAAAATTAATTCACATTGTGTTGTAAGTTTCCAAATAACCGATAATTTTACTATACGTACAGTAAATTTACAACACACGGCGGTAATTATAGTATCGGTATAATAAAATTACAACACATAGAGATAATTTTAGTATAGGCATAGTAAATTTACAACACAAATATTGGAAATTACTATTCAAGTGTATATTGAATTCACAAACTTTTTGCAGTAAATGAAAATTAATACACATTGTGTTGTAAATTTCCAAATAACCCGTAATTTTACTATACGTACAGTAAATTTACAACACACAGCGGTAATTATAGTATCGGTATAATAAAATTACAACACATGGAGATAATTTTAGTATAGGCATAGTAAATTTACAACACGAATATTGAAAATTACTATTCAAGTGTATATTAAATTCACAAACTTTGTGTAGTAAATGAGAATTAATACACATTGTGTTGTAAATTTCCAAATAACCCGTAATTTTACTATACGTACAGTAAATTTACAACACACGGCGGTAATTATAGTATCGGTATAATAAAATTACAACACGTGGAGATAATTTTAGTATAGGCATAGTAAATTTACAACACAAATATTGGAAATTACTATTCAAGTGTATATTGAATTCACAAACTTTGTGCAGTAAATGAAAATTAATACACATTGTGTTGTAAATTTCCAAATAACCCGTAATTTTACTGTACGTACAGTAAATTTACAACACACGGCGGTAATTATAGTATCGGTATAATAAAATTACAACACGTGGAGTTAATTTTAGTACAGGCATAATAAATTTACAACACAAATATTGGAAATTACTATTCAAGTGTATATTAAATTGACAAACTTTGTGTAGTAAATGAGAATTAATATACATTGTGTTGTAAATTTCCGAATAACCCGTAATTTTACTATACGTACAGTAAATTTACAACACACGGCGGTAATTATAGTATCGGTATAATAAAATTGCAACACAAACTTTGTGTAGTAAATGAAAATTAATATACATTGTGTTGTAAATTTCCGAATAACCCTTTATTTTACTATACGTATAGTAAATTTACAACACACAGCTTTGAATTTTCAAAGACGATTTATGAATATTCTTATACATGTAGTGTAACGGGACGTCCTTACCCCCAGCGAGGTTTTGCCAGTTGGCCACTAGGTGGCCAAATGCGCTCGCGTTTCGCGCAAGCGGAGCGCGGCTGTGGTGGCTATTTAGACCCGAGCCAGCCGTCTCTCAGGGTCCTTTCCTATCCCTACCAAAGTGACCACACCTCTTACACGAAACAATCCCTAATGGGACCTCGTGTAAATTTTACTTACACTGTTAAAAAAATCTGTTGCATGTTTACAACACATGTGTATGAAGTTTTTTTTTTACCAAAACCGTTTACGATATTCCAACTGCGACGTTGAATTTTACAACACAGATATGTTTCCAAAATTACAACACAGTAACGGTAAATTTGATATACCAGTGTTGTAAAATTCAACGTCGCTACAACACATCTGTGTTGTAAAATTCCAATACATTGTATGAAATTCCAACTCTGACGTTGAATTATAAAACACAGAAGTGTTGTAAAATTACAATACAGTAACGGTTAATTTTATATACCAGTGTTGTAAAATTCAACATCGCAGTTGAAATTTCATAAACGCTTTCTGTAAAAATGCTTCCTGCACATGTTTAGTAATTTTACCTCGGATTTTTTTAACAGTGTATAAGTCCACTCTGCATCGAAACCTTTAAACGTTCAACACGTTTTATTTAAAAATAAAGGAATAATACAATTCAATAAAATTACATACTTTTTCATTCGAGCAAAATTTCTACATTGATTTCTAGATTGTCAGATAATTTTATTACCCTCACTCGTGGGAATGTAACACTCTAAAAAGTGTTACTCCAAATGAGATAACAACGAACAAAAGTCCGAAGTCTTTAAACGCTGAATTTTCAACAATGTAAAAAGTTTCAGGATCATTGAAGTCACAGTCATTATCATAATAAAAGATTTAAAAAAAATGGAAATTCAAAACGCATGCAATTATAACTATAAAGTGACAGCGATTAATTTTATATTCATTCGACTATTTTTTACAGTTACAATAACTATAAAATAATCGTCGAGACTATAAAAATATAGTTGGAGCAATTATTTAATTACCATAACTAAAAAAAACAAAGTTGCATGGACTAAAATTAAATAGCTGTCACTTTGTAGTTGCCAGAAATTCCACAAATTTTCCGGTTGCAGCCCTGACTAAATTTCTGCACAGGATGTTGCCAAGAGTGTTATTTCGTGGAGAATGAAGCACCGGTAGATGATTTGATTTTTGATAATCGTAACCGGAATAATATATCCATATTTTAAATCAGATATTACGATATCGATAGAAACAGGAATTAAAATGAGCAAAGTGTCCGATAAGCGCGCAGTAGCGTTCTGGGAAATTGAAAAATTATTCCAATATCTTTAATGCATCAGATGGACGATCGCGATATCGCACGTAATCCAGTAATTATTATTAGCGCCTCGGATAATAATTCAACTATTGTTTGCCTCGTTATTATAACGACGCCAACAAGAAGGAAGATACGAAAGGCGTAAAATTCATAATAATAATAATAATAATAGTTATAATAACGATAATAATGTTATAGGAAGAAAAAGAAAGAGAGAAAAGGAATTATCCACTCGAGACCAATTTTCCGGGGCGAAAGCTAAATTGCTCGTCCGCGCGTCGTTATCCAACGGCGCGGACCACCAGCAACAGTCGGAAGGAAACGCCACGTCGAATTATTCGAGAGATAGAAAAGTCTTTCTCTTTTTGCCAGAATTTTCTCTGCTCTTTGCTAGCCCCGTGGACGGGAACGGAACCTAAGAAAACTCGTAATTGCTCGCCGTCTCTCTGTCTCTCTTCTGACTACCGTGATTTTCCGAGGATAGTCTCGAGGACGCTGCTTCCTTGATTCCCATGAAAGCGATCGATAAGGCACGTTTTGCCTCCGTTTGTGTCCCAGCAGTGACAGATAGAATACCATTTTAGTGTTCATTAAGTATCATTAACCCAATTTAAGTGATAAATCGTTTTTGCTTCCCCGTAAGGGAAGCTTTGTTTTCGTAAATAACATTTTTTTTCCAGATTTTCATCTCAGGATGCTCAAAAGGCTCTAAAATGGCGAGAAAAATTGTTTGTACGAAATGTATGTATGTGTGTGTGTATGTAAGGATTCTTGTTTAGCGTACGATAGCGTACGCAATTTTCAAGATATCGCTCTGAAATTTGGTACACATATATAGTGTGGGTAGACAAACGCTAAGTTCAAATTTGGCACGGATCTGTTGAGTGGTTCCAAAATTATGATAATTTGAATTTTTTATAAAATCACATCACGCTCTTACTTTCACATTTTTAAAGATATTTGAACTTGATACCACTCGCTCGAAATTCTATGACCAATTTGATTTTAAAACAAATTGAAATTTTGAAATTTTTTAAAATTTCGATATTTATTGAAATTTTGAAATTTTTTAAAATTTCGATATTTATTGAAATTTTGAAATTTTTTAAAATTTCGATATTTATTGAAATTTTGAAATTTTTTAAAATTTCGATATTTATTGAAATTTTGAAATTTTTTAAAATTTCGATATTTATTGAAATTTTGAAATTTTTGTAAATTTCGATATTTATTGAAATTTTGAAATTTTTTAAAATTTCGATATTTATTGAAATTTCGAAATTTTTTAAAATTTCGATATTTATTGAAATTTTGAAATTTTTAAAATTTCGATATTTATTGAAATTTTGAAATTTTTTAAAATTTCGATATTTATTGAAATTTTGAAATTTTTAAAAATTTCGATATTTATTGAAATTTTGAAATTTTTAAAAATTTCGATATTTATTGAAATTTTGAAATTTTTAAAAATTTCGATATTTATTGAAATTTTGAAATTTTTAAAAATTTCGATATTTATTGAAATTTTGAAATTTTTTAAAATTTCGATATTTATTGAAATTTTGAAATTTTTTAAAATTTCGATATTTATTGAAATTTTGAAATTTTTTAAAATTTCGATATTTATTGAAATTTTGAAATTTTTTAAAATTTCGATATTTATTGAAATTTCGAAATTCGTTGAATTTTGAAATTTTTTAAAATTTCGAAATTTATTGAAATTTTGAATTTTGTTTAAATTTTGAAATTTTTTGACATTCTGAAATTTTGTAATTTTTTAAAATTTTGAATTTTAAGATTTTTTTTAAATTAAATTTTTTTTATTTTTATATTTTCTGAAATCTCGAACAAATGTTAATTGTTTTTTTTTACTTGCTACATCAAAAACCTTCAATCAGTGCCCAAAAATAAAAAATCTGCACACTGATTTCCTGTTACGAGACTCAATGTTATAGTATAAACCTGGATTTTTTATACTGGAACGTGGATTCTTTATTCTTACGGGGAAGCTAAACATAATAATAAAAAATGAGAAAAACAGAATTTTCAGGAAAGCTATAGAAATTAACGGGGAAGCAACGTGACAATTTCAATTGTCAGCTTTTTTTTTGGCTTTATGTATATGGGTCATTCCACCCCCCATGGAAATAAAGTACATTTAGGAATATATAGTTTTTATACTGAATATATTTGGACCAAAAAATTGTACATGTCGGATATATTTTAGGATATATGCGAAATATATGCAAGCGGAAAATATATCTGAGGTATATAAAAAATATATAAAAATATGTATTATCCGCCGAAAAGTTGATTGTATCAGATATATTTTTGGATATATTTAATTCGCTTAATTTTTTATCCGCCTAAAAATTTTATAGGATTTTTACCACAATACGAAGTAAAAATCTACTAAATATTACAAACTTACTAATTTTTTTTTCTGACTCATATGAATTGCTTAGTTTTTCGATTTTCGTTCAATTGTATATTTTCTATTATTTTTAACCAATACAGGTGAAAACATTACATTATTTTGAAAAATCTTTCTTAGGCAAAAATGTTTAAACTTTCTGAAAAAAAAAAAAAAAAAAATTAGTTCGTATTGAAAATGTTCAACTCTAAAAAAAACCCGTTTAAAAATTTTTGTTTCACGTTGGATGAAAAACAAAATGTTTTTGACGGACAGAGATGAAAAAGTATCAGTTAGCATGCCAAAACGAGTTAGTGAATTATATTACACGAGATATAATAAAAATCGAGATAAACAGAGTTAAAAGAGATATTCCGTGAAACTTTGCTGGTATGAACCGTTGATGGATACCAGATACAGGCTGTTTTGTGTTTCTATGGAAATCCCGTAGTAGATTATACTGGGGGGCGTAGACAACGTTTCGTCGATGCAATACACACAGTTAGCAGCTCTCACTACTCCCAATTAAACAAATTGGCATGCATGTGAGTGACTCATATCGAGTATCGACAGACGTTTTCAGAGATATCACGTAAATACACACGAAGAGAAATTTCTGTGTCATGACAACAAAAAAACGGTGACATCGAAAATCGTTTTGTTAGAGTTACAAAAAAAAATTGGTGAGCCCAGAACAAAGATTTGTCAGCCGAACAAAAGATTTATCATAGCATAGCGAAACTGATTTGTCAGCCTAACGTATCGATTTTTGTCTCACCGTTTTATGTTGTCATGACACATAAATTTCTCTCCGTGCAACGGCCTAATAGATGCCTCGTGTTTTCTATAGAATAATATACAATTTAGCGAAAAAAAAAGATTATAAATTCCGGAATTTATTTACTATTCTTTAATTAAACTGAGAGAAATCGCGGTAGTTTAGGCAACTATTAAGCCATAACTGTAGATTTTTAGTCCATGCAACAATTTGAATAGTTATTTTAACTGATTCATTGGTTAAATTAACTATATTATAGTTACTGTGACTAATTCTATAGTTGGCTTAACATAATGTTCTAGTTACTTTAACAGTGAATATATAGTGAAATACAACCTTAGCTATTTTCTTATAGTTAGTGCAACTTTATAATTGTAGTTTCAATAACTATTTCAAAATTGTTAAATAATTTCTCAAAAAGTACTATGCTTGTGATTATGTTTTCTATGAATAGTACATCGCATCTATCGCTAAATTTTTAAAACAATATACTTTTTGTTACGATCTGTTGTATTGACTATAAATAATTAGTACAGGTAACGTTTTTTAAATAGCTGACGTTGTATTTCACTGTACATTTATATATTTTTTTCTCTCAGTGTACGAATATATTGCAGATCCCTGATTCAACCAATTTTTTGTTTTCTCATAGAGGAAGCTTTGTTTTCGTGAAATTTTTTTTTTTCGAGATTTTCATGTCCGGAGACTCAGAGTGGTCTGAAACGTCGAGAAAATTGGTTTAGAAAAAATGGCTGTATGTGTGTGTGCGTGTATGTATGTGCAGATTCCTTGTAAGCACGATAACTGTCGCAATTTTAGATGTATCTACGTCAAATTTGGCATGCAAGTGGGCTGTCATACAACGACGCTTGGAATTGTAGTTGACGCGAATCGGTTGAAAAATTCAAATTTTACAGCATTTTGAAAATTTTGAAAATATCGTTTTCACGCTATAACTTTCGCAATTTAAGAGATATCGGGATGAAATTTTGTACACAAAAGGACTACCATAAAAACATGATGTGTACCAAATTTGGCGAGAATCGATAGCGTGGTTATAATTTTATTGCAATTTCAATTTTTTTTATAAATGTCTTCAAAGACTTCATCTCCTGTAAATTCTGAGATATCCAGCTGTAATTTTCGACATGATTTCACGATTATTGGTTGTTAATAATAAATTTAGTCAAAAGATCTATCGATGTGTCGGTAAATTTCGATTTTGGTGAATATAAAAAGAAATCCGCCACAAAAAAAAACTTTTTGAAATTTTTCACAGATTTATCTTAAACTATCATAAAAAAAAACTATCATAAAAACACATTTATCACAGAATATCATAAAAAAACATTTGAATATAAATTTGACGCAGATCTGTCCAGCCGTTCAAATTTTATGGCATTTTGAATTTTTCGAAAAATTTCATTCTCGCGCTGGCTCCACATATGGATAGTCCACATATGGATTACTATGGTACAAGGTTTTAGTACAAATTTGAAAAAAAATCGGTTATACGGTTAAAATTCTTCGACACTTTGAATTTTTAGAAAAATGTCTAGAGCATAGACAAGCCTGCAAAGTAGAACTTTGCAAATTTCTTTCTCATTATTATTCGCTTTTTACAAAGCTTCCTTTATGAGAAAGCCAAAATCAATTAACATATTTCCTCATAGAGGTGGCTTTGTATTTTTAAATGGCTGAGGTTGTATTTCACTATAAATTTATAGTTACCAGCATCTTTTTTTCTCTCAGAGTGTACGAATATATTGCCCATCCCTGATTCAACCAATTTTTTTTTCCGTGCAGAGGGTGAAAATAGAATTTTTACACACGGAAAAGTCAAGAACTAATGGATGTAGATTTGATTGATATTTTGCGCAGTGCATTAGCATGTCAAACGGGCTTTAGTAGCGCTGGTATAGCACGATACACTATAGAAGTACAACGCACTGCACGGGAGTCCTTGCCACCCGGTTTTGCCTGTCTCTTTTGCTCGCGTGTCAAGGTAATCAACTCGGTCCTCGATCTAAGTACCTCCATCTCTCTAATCCCGTCCTGGTAGGGAAGAGCCGCGAGTCTGCAAATGTTGCCGTTCGTTCAGCGACGAGGACAACAAGACCAAATCTGAGAGAGCTGTGAGTCAGATACATATGTAAACCGTTTCCAGCAAATGCACCACTTTGTCTCTGCTTTATAGTACAATGCAAAGCCTAATCCGGATTACGGGAGTAAAACTTGGTCCAATCTCTTATCATACTTTCTGAAATCGGGTTAAGCCTTTCGGATTGCAACTTTTAACAGGAGCTCACGATCTTCACGCTGATAGAACAATAGACTGAAAAGACTAACATGAACACCAATAAATCCACTTGCTTACACCGAGAGAAAAAGTTTCATTGATTCACGAAAATCTTTGCCAATGAAATGAAATATTTGAATTTCAGTACTATTTTTTCTTTGAATGATCTCAAACTCAATGAAAAGTAGTGACATTGATTCGAAGAAAAATTTCTTCAAACCAATGAACCTTTTTCATTGATTTCAAAGATATCGTCTCTGATTCAATGAAACCTTCATCTTACCAGCTCAAAATTTCGAAACCTATTTTTTCCTGAAGTACGCGGCAGATAAAGCTCAAATTTTGTGAGTATGTAAGAAAGTACGGCAGAAATAGGCTAAACTTCTGGCTCCTCGAAACTCGAAGCCGTTCGTTCGAGAAAACCGAAAAACAAAAAAGTGAGGTTAGGTGCGAGAGAGAGATCAATGAAAACGTTACTTCGAACCAATGAAAACGACTCTTTAAAACAATGAAACTGTTTCTTTATTATATGCTGACTAAGTAAATCTTTATTTACAGGCAATGAAATGTTCTCTTTGAAATTCAAATGCACTATTCCATTGAAATTAACGAAATATTTCGTTGAAATCAATGAAAAAAAATCAATCCACCCATTTCTTTGGCGTCAATGAAATCTTTTCTCTCGGTGTATTGGTTCTAGGGTTTTTTTTTCTTTGTCTATGATTTCAAGGACATTTTTTATTGTCGTAATCAAGCATTGCATCACGATTAAATTCTGAAAATCATCACATTGCGATAACAGAGCTGTAATGACTTTTGCAATCAATCTTTTTATTCGGATTTCCTCAACGTTTTCAGGCATTGCGTCTATGCAGGGACGTCCCGGTTTGTCCTTTTTTTAAATCTCAAACTCTTTTCATTAGTACCTGTTTGTATTAGTAGCTGCAGCCGATTTCTACTTACGTATCGCATTCGCCTCTGGACAGAGCCAGAGAAAGGACAGAGAGAAACTGCAAAAAATCTCCGTCGATACAGTTGGACTCACACCGAGAAAAAAGTTTTCATTGATTCCAAAGAAATGGGTGCACTGAGGAAAAAGTTTGTTAACATTTATTAACAGTTAATAAATCTTGGTTAAATATCGCGAAATGAACCATTTAGTTATTCTTATTGAATCTCATTTGTGCTAAACAAAATTTGCTTGTCGCAAATGAAGCTCGCTGACATTTGTTAATAGTTAACAAATCTTATTTGGCTCAAGTGAGATTCAATAAAAATAACTACACCGAGAGAAAAGATTTCATTGACGCCAAAGAATTGGGTGGATTGATTTTTTTTCATTGATTTTAACGAAATATTTCTTTGATTTCAATGAAATAGTGCAGTTGAATTTCAAAGAGAACATTTCATTGCCTGTAAATAAAGATTTACTTAGTGAGCATATAATAAAGAAACAGTTTCATTGTTTTAAAGAGACGTTTTCATTGGTTCAAAGAAACGTTTTCATTGATCTCTCTCTCGCACCTAACCTCACTTTTTTGTTTTCCGGTTCTCCCGAACGAACAGCTTCGAGTTTCGAGGAGCCAGAAGCTTAGCCTATTTCTGCCGTACTTCCTTACATACTCACAAAATTTGAGCTTTATCTGCCGCGTACTTCAGGAAAAAATAGGTTTCGAAATTTTGAGCTGGCAAGAAGAAGGTTTCGTTGAATCAGAGACGATATCTTTGAAATCAATGAAAAAGTTTCATTGGTTTAAAGAAATGTTTCTTCGAATCAATGTCACTACTTTTCATCGAATTTGAGATCATTCAAAGAAAAGATAGTATCGAAATTCAAGTATTTCATTTCATTGGCAAAGATTTCCGTGAATCAATGAAACTTTTTCTCTCGGTGTGAACATTCGGATAACCAGTTCCAAGTCAAATTGCTTGAATTTAGCCAAATTGTTTGACTCACCGAGTGTTTTCTCTACACCGAGAGAAAAGATTTCATTGACGCCAAAGAAATGGATGGATTGATTTTTTTTTCATTGATTTCAACGAAATACTTCTTTGATTTCAATGAAATAGTGCATTTGAATTTCAAAGAGAACATTTCATTGCCTGTAAATAAAGATTTACTTAGTAAGCATATAATAAAGAAAAAGTTTCATTGTTTTAAAGAGACGTTTTCATTGATCTCTCTTTCGCACCTAACCTCACTTTTTTGTTTTCCGGTTCTCTCGAACGAACGGCTTCGAGTTTCGAGGAGCCAGAAGCTTAGCCTATTTCTGCCGTACTTCCTTACATGCTCACAAAATTTGAGCTTTATCTGCCGCGTACTTCAGGAAAAAATAGGTTTCGAAATTTTGAGCTGATAATAAGAAGGTTTCATTGAATCAGAGAGGATATCTTTGAAATCAATGAAAAAGCTTCATTGGTTTAAAGAAATGTTTCTTCGAATCAATGTCACTACTTTTCATTGAGTTTAAGATCAAGATCATAAAGAACCTAAAGAACCTAAAGAACCTAAGATCATTCAAAGAAAAGATAGTATCAAAATTCAAGTATTTCATTTCATTGGCAAAGATTTCCGTGAATCAATGAAACTTTTTCTCTCGGTGTGAACATTCGGATAACCAGTTCCAAGTCAAATTGGTTGAATTTAGCCAAACTGTTTGACTCACCGACTATTTTCTCTACACCGAGAGAAAAGATTTCATTGACGCCAAAGAAATGGATGGATTGATTTTTTTTCCATTGATTTCAATGAAATAGTGCATTTGAATTTCAAAGAGAACATTTCATTGCCTGTAAATAAAGATTTACTTAGTGAGCATATAATAAAGAAACAGTTTCATTGTTTTAAAGAGACGTTTTCATAGGTTCAAAGAAACGTTTTCATTGATCTCTCTCTCGCACCTAACCTCACTTTTTTGTTTTCCGGTTCTCCCGAACGAACGGCTTCGAGTTTCGAGGAGTCAGAAGCTTAGCCTATTTCTGCCGTACTTCCTTACATACTCACAAAATTTGAGCTTTATCTGCCGCGTACTTCAGGAAAAAATAGGTTTCGAAATTTTGAGCTGGTAAGAAGAAGGT
Organism: Ephialtes manifestator; assembly: GCA_963970395.1. Taxonomy (NCBI): domain Eukaryota; kingdom Metazoa; phylum Arthropoda; class Insecta; order Hymenoptera; family Ichneumonidae; genus Ephialtes; species Ephialtes manifestator. The sequence goes on from OZ019970.1 coordinate 36,777,420, forward strand.
TTCATTGAATCAGAGACGATACCTTTGAAATCAATGAAAAAGCTTCATTGGTTTAAAGAAATGTTTCTTCGAATCAATGTCACTACTTTTCATTGAGTTTGAGATCATTCAAAGAAAAGATAGTATCGAAATTCAAGTATTTCATTTCATTGGCAAAGATTTCCGTGAATCAATGAAACTTTTTCTCTCAGTGTGAACATTCAGATAACCAGTTCCAAGTCAAATTGCTTGAATTTAGCCAAACTGTTTGACTCACCGAGTGTTTTCTCTATTCATCTCAAATTCTCTGCTATAGGTATCGATGATTAGGTTCAACGAGTTTTCCAGTAATTCAAATGATTGTCCAATAAACAGCGTGCGTTTGATGCACATTCGAGACATGCGTTCGGAAGTTGTGCTCCGATCACTTTCGCTTTGATGCGTGGGCGTATTGTTGCCTCTTCGATTTTATCATCCAATGATTTCGATAAATCGTACGCGCATACGTGCTCTTCTAAAACATATATATATATATATATATATTTATATATATATATATATATATATCTACTCATGTATTATATTAGCAGGGGTTCTGTGGAAAAGCGGTCGGCTCGAATTGCTGAAATACCCGAACGTGCCCAGACGCTTGAATCTCGCTCTCTGCGTACGTACGTATATCAACGTGTAGTAACCATTGCATGGGTGGCTCTGTAATGTTGGCGCTCGTACAGCCGTCCAATATCGTCGAAATTATCGCTGTGGGAGCCAGCGGTATATCGTCGATAATTCGGTGAGGGGGCGTAGCGCTAGTGGGGGACGAAGCGAAGGGGGAAATTGAAGCAGTAGCAGGAATGTAATCTGCAATTCTACTTTTGTTGATCGGACAGTTGGTGTCCGATGTCGAAAATTTCCCTTGGCTAATTAAGGATGTATGATATACGGTACGTACAGTCCCGCAAAACGTGAGTTTCAGAGAAAATTTGGAATATTTCCCGATGGGATAAAAATCGGAAAAAAATCAAGCATGTAAAAGCTGTTGAAAAGATCGATTTTGTATAATAATAATTCCAAAATGTTATTAGCAAATTGAAGAATAAAAAAATAGTTGAACAAATCATCAGACAACCTAACGTTTTTTTTTCGGATACATATGAATTTTTTCAGATTTTTTTCTTTATTTTGAATTTTCTTTTTAATTTTGAAAAATGCACGAAAAGTAACAAATTTTGGATATGCGTTTGGCATAAAACCATCCATTACACTCAAGATTTTTTTTGGCAAACGTATATCCAAAATTCGTTATTATTCGTGAATTTTTCAAAATTCAAAAATAAAAATTCAGAATAAAGGAAAAATTGTGAAAAATTTCATATATATTTGCAAAAATTGACAAACCATTTTCATTTAAAAAAACGTTAGGTTAGATCCCATATTTGATTTAAATAAACCCATGAGACCGATTTCTCTGACTACAGTATGGGGAGAATTACGATACTTATAGTCACGTTTCCTATTGATTCAGAATGGCGCAACTGCCATGTATATAGCGAATATCAACAAAATGTCGGAATATTTTCAAGTTGCAATGCTGTATGAGGATCTCTCTTATACACCGAGAGAAACGATTTCATTGACGCCAAAGAAATATTCCTTTGATTTCAATGAAATATTGCATTTGAATTTCAAAGAGAATATTTCATTGCCTGTAAATAAAGATTTGCTTAGTGAGCATATAATAAAGAAACAGTTTCATTGTTTTAAAGAGACGTTTTCATTGGTTCAAAAAAACCTTTTCATTGATCTCTTTCTCGCACCTAACCTCACTTTTTTGCTTTCCGGTTCTCCCGAACGAACGGCTTCGAGTTTCGAGGAGCCAGAAGCTTAGCCTATTTCTGCCATACTTCCTTACATACTCACAAAATTTGAGCTTTATCTGCCGCATACTTCAGGAAAAAATAGATTTCGAAATTTTGAGCTGGTAAGAAGGTTTCATTGAATCAGAGACGATATCTTTAAAATCAATGAAAAAGGTTCATTGGTTTAAAGAAATGTTTCTTCGAATCAATGTCACTACTTTTCATTGAGTTTGAGATCATTCAAAGAAAAGATAGTATTGAAATTCAAGTATTTCATTTAATTGGCAAAGATTTCCGTGAATCAATGAAACTTTTTCTCTCGCACGGAAAGAAATGTTTGGTTCACGGAAAAAAAAGATTAGTTGCCATAACCAAGAAATGAGTTGACACAACCAATCGATTATTCTATTTCCCTAGCAACTCAAATGGTAATACCAACGATCCGAATGGTAATACCGACGATTCGAATGATAATACCGACAATTCGAATGGTAGTCCCAACGATTGGATTAGTTAGGTTAACTAATCCAATCGAGAACTAATCGTGAATAGTTGAGGTTACTATTCGATATGGTTGAGGCAACTATTTTTTTAGACATTGTCTACAGCAAATCGAAAACGTAGTTGCCATAACCAAACATTCCTTTCCGTGTTGTGGCTATTACGTTTTCGATTTGCTGTACACAATGTCTAAAAAATTAGTTGCCTCAATCATATCGAATAGTAACCTCAACTATTCACGATTAGTTCTCGCGAGATTAGTTAGGTTAACTAATCCAATCGTTGGTACTACCATTCGAATAGTTGGAATTACCATTCGAATCGTCGGTATTACCATTCGAAACGTCGGTATTACCATTCGAATCGTTGGTATTACCATTTGAGTTGTAAGGGAAATAGAATAATCGATTGGTTGTGTCAACTCATTTCTTGGTTATGGCAACTAATCTTTTTTTTTTCTGTGCGGTGTATTTTTATATAGAGGCTATACCGAAATAATTCTAAAGATTATTTTATACACGATTGGGAAGCCACAGAGCAGGAGCTCTTTCATCATTTTTCGCGTGACTTTGCGCCATTCTTTGTTGAGCGAAAACAGGTATTTCGGCAATCTTCCGGAGAACCCTCGGCGCACGAACCAAGCGCCATATCCGTGGAAAGCTGATTTTCGAGCGTGCCGAGCGAACGGAAGAGTCCTTCACCTTTACATCGCTCGAGTGTCCCTCGAGGGCTCTGTACATTCGCCTGGAATCCCCTCGACTCTTTTTCATAATGGCTTAACGATTCCCAGTTTCCTTTAAGCCCATGCGGAAGCTCTCGACACTCAAAAGCTATACGTACTCCGTAATATCAGAGAACTTGTCTCAATTTCCTTAGATTTCGAGGTTGAAACGAAAATAATGCGGGGTATTACATTTTTATTTGCTCAATTTGATATTTAATCTATCACTTTCCCCTCGAACCCGACACAGATTCAATTTGAACTAAATATGAATCACGGAACAATAAAATCGTTTTCAGAGTAATTTAAAAATGAACTTTCCATAAAATCTTGAATTATTACGCTTGACAAACAATTTAGGGGTGCAAAAGTAAACTTTTATCGTCGTATTTAAAAAGCTTTCACGTGGCTATAATTGAAAGGAGCCCCTTGAAACTTTTTCAACTTTAAAGCTTATACTATTACCTACAATTTAAGTCTACATCATATTGAATGCCTTGTAGGTCGAGAGATTGCGAGTACTACCAAAGATTATATGTTGGGGCAAATTGAATCATTGAAAAGTAGCTTATAAAATACAATTTTGTAATGATATTTGGATACGCAATATTTAATATTCATTGAGCTTACGAATATTGTACTTTGTGCAAAACTAAGTTATTCTGTTGTGAAAATTGCCTAACGATTATAACAAATTGACTACATTATAAATAAAACAATAATTTATACTTTGACACAAAAAAATATTATCGTCCTTAAGTTAATATGTATTTTTATTCCGTTTTAAGTTGTTCCGTAAAAATCCACGGATTTTGTCCAATTTTACCACAAGATTTTGTAGATTCGGGATATAAGTAATAATTTATAATTATTTTATCATAAGAGTCGGGTTAATCGAAATCTGACAAAAGTCAACATAAGTTTTGTTATAAAAAAACAATACAGTAGAATATTCTTGTCCACGCATGCAATTTGACGAAAATAAAATAAATTTATTAATTGTTAAGACATTTTCTCTATTGAATTGACGATGTGGATTTCAAAGTCTCTCATATTAATTATGAGGAAACGTTGCAATTTTCACAATGCCATCATTGAGCTCATGATCATTGAAGTTCTATCCGTATTCGATTTTTCCGATGTGGAAGTTACGATTTGTTTCAAAATTTTTTAAATTTCGTTATATTTTATTTGAAACAACAATTAATACATGTAGACAAACAAATTTTATTATTGTTACGTTTACATGCATTTTTACTACGTTCCAATTTGCCTCGAGGATTTAATGGGGCAAGTTAAAACACTCTGAAGACTTTTGATTTATTCGTTCGCGCTTACAATCTCAGTAGGGGTTTCTCAGGGCACTTAGAAAAATGAGGACCCGGGGGTGTCTTTTTGAAAAACTGAGAAAAATCACGCCCAGAAAGGTTCATAAAGTACATAAAAAATGAGGCTTGGGAATTCATAGATGGACCGAGGTCAATCAGCTTAAGGGGCTTCTGATTCTGCTACACGACGGCAGCGAAATATTTTTATAATATACGGAGAATTTTGAGAATTAACTTTGATGGAGATTCATTCCTTTTGAATATAAAATGGAAAATAGTTACTTTTTTAAATCGTGAGTGCCTCATAAGTTAAATTTTTTAAAAATATTATACGTCGTTCATCACGGAAAGAAATGTTTGGTTGTGGCAACTATGTTTTCGATTTGCTATACACAATGTCTAAAAAATTAGTTGCCTCAACGATATCGAATAGTAACCTCAACTATTCACGATTAGTTCTCGATTGGATTAGTTAGGTTAACTATACGGAAAAAAGGCTTGGTTGGAACAACCAAGTGCCTTGGTTATATATGCGCCAGACAATTAATTGGTTAGACCAACCAAGTTATTTGTTAGGCTACCAATTTCTTGGTTGAACTAACCAAGTCACTTGGTAAGCTAACCAAGTGACTTGGTTAGACCAACCAAGAAATTAGTAGCCTAACCAAGCCTTTTTTTCCGTGTAATCGTCGGTATTATCATTCGAATCGTCGGTATTGCCATTCGAATCGTTGGTATTATCATTTGAGTTGCCAGGGAAATAGAATAATCGATTGGTTGTGTCAACTCATTTCTTGGTTATGGCAACTAATCTTTTTTTTTGAGATGTGTCGTTCATGAGTGACACATATTCATCGAAACTTTCGACAGATATAGTCTCATTTGGTACATGAGTGACGCATAATGTTTCAATTATACTTTTTATATATCTCAAACACCAACAAATTTTGACTCGGGTTACAAGTTACTTAAAAATCACTTGTAGGGGTGGGGTTAAAAATAGCGAAAGAACCAAATAGCGAATTTCAAAATAAGAAACGTCTAAATATAGAAACGCCATCATTATGAAATTCGCTATTCTAGCCATTCGCTATTTTGACCATTCGCCATTTTCATTGCATTTTAATAGGATTGGGAGTCAAAATAACGAATGATCAAAATAGCGAATGGCTATAATAGCAAATTTCATAATGATGGCCATTCTAGATTCAGACGTTCCTTATTTTGAAATTTGAAACCCCCGAGAGAAAAAGTTTCATTGATTCACGGAAATGTTTGCCAATGAAATCAAATACTTGAATTTCAATACTATCTTTTCTTTGAATAATCTCAAACTCAATGAAAAGTAGTGACATTGATTCGAAGAAACATTTCTTTAAACCAATGAACCTTTTTCATTCATTTCGAAGACATCGTCTCCGATTCAATGAAACCTTCTTCTTACCAGCTCAAAATTTCAAAACCTATTTTTTCCTGAAGTACGCGGCAGATAAAGCTCAAATTTTGTGTGTATGTAAGGAAGTATGGCATAAATAGGCTAAGCTTCTGGCTCCTCGAAATTCGAAGCCGTTCGTTCGGGAGAATCGAAAAACAAAAAAGTGAGGTTAGGTGCGAGAGAGAGATCAATGAAAAAGTTTCTTTGAATCAATGAAAACGTCTCTTTAAAACAATGAAATTGTTTCTTTATTACATGCTCACTAAGTAAATCTTTATTTACAGGCAATGAAATGTTCTCTTTGAAATTCAAATGCACTATTTCATTTAAATCAAAGAAATATTTCGTTGAAATCAATGAAAAAAAATCAATCCATCCATTTCTTTGGCGTCAATGAAATCTTTTCTCTCGGTGTAGAGAAAACACTCGGTGAGTCAAACAGTTTGGCTAAATTCAAGCAATTTGACTTGGAACTGGTTATCCAAATGTTCACACCGAGAGAAAAAGTTTCATTGATTCACGGAAATCTTTGCCAATGAAATGAAATACTTGAATTTCAATACTATCTTTTTTTTTAATAATCTCAAACTCGATGAAAAGTAGTGACATTGATTCGAAGAAACATTTCTTTAAACCAATGAACCTTTTTCATTGATTTCAAAGATATCGTCTCTGATTCAATGAAACCTTCTTCTTACCACCTCAAAATTTCGAAACCTATTTTTTCCTGAAGTACGCGGCAGATAAAGCTCAAATTTTGTGAGTATGTAAGGAAGTACGGCGGAAATAGGCTAAGCTTTTGGCTCCTCGAAACTCGAAGCCGTTCGTTCGGGAGAATCGAAAAACAAAAAAGTGAGGTTAGGTGCGAGAGAGAGATCAATGAAAACGTTCCTTTGAACCAATGAAAACGTCTCTTTAAAACAATGAAACTGTTTCTTTATTATATGCTCACTAAGTAAATCTTTATTTGCAGGCAATGAAATGTTCTCTTTGAAATTCAAATGCACTGTTTCATTGAAATCAAAGAAATATTTCGTTGAAATCAATGAAAAAAATCAATCCACCCATTTCTTTGGCGTCAATGAAATCTTTTCTCTCGGTGTAGAGAAAACACTCGGTGAGTCAAACAGTTTGGCTAAATTCAAGCAATTTGACTTGGAACTGGTTATGCAAATGTTCACACCGAGAGAAAAAGTTTCATTGATTCACGGAAATCTTTGCCAATGAAATGAAATACTTGAATTTCAATACTATCTTTTCTTTGAATAATCTCAAACTCAATGAAAAGTAGTGACATTGATTCGAAGAAACATTTCTTTAAACCAATGAACCTTTTTCATTAATTTCAAAGATATCGTCTCTGATTCAATGAAACCTTCTTCTTACCACCTCAAAATTTCGAAACCTATCTTTTCCTGAAGTACGCGGCAGATAAAGCTCAAATTTTGTGAGTATGTAAGGAAGTACGGCAGAAATATGCTAAGCTGTTGGCTCCTCGAAACTCGAAGCCGTTCGTTCGGGAGAATCGAAAAACAAAAAAGTGAGGTTAGGTGCGAGAGAGAGATCAATGAAAAAGTTTCTTTGAACCAATGAAAACGTCTCTTTAAAAAAATGAAACTGTTTCTTTATTATATGCTCACTAAGTAAATCTTTATTTACAGGCAATGAAATGTTCTCTTTGAAATTCAAATGCACTGTTTCATTGAAATCAATGAAAAAAAAATCAATCCACCCATTTCTTTGGCGTCAATGAAATCTTTTCTCTCGGTGCACCCGTAATTTATCGGTGATCTCGGAAACGTCAGGGATTTCTCTTGAACAATCCGTTACATTGTTGGAGCCAATGTTCCATCGACCAAGATCCTTCAGCCCATAGGACGATTTATTATAAGCGTTTCTACTCAAATTTCGTATTTCTTACTACATAGATAAATAATAGAAATGCCACATTTTTAGTAATCCCTCGGGTAATTTCAGGGAGGAATTACTCGAAGCGACAAAGTGTCCCGAGGCCTCCCACTCTACCACCCCCTTGTAGTTTTTCGCTCGGTTCGTTTATGACTCGCGGGGGCGTAACGGAAGCGCTCAGAGTATAACGACCAGGAAACCCAATATCGTTGAAAGCGTTACACGAAAGGAAGAACCGTATAACTATATACTTTAACCATGTTACATATATGTTGATCGTACTACATATATATATATATATTCCGGAGAGTATATATCTACCGTTACGGGACTAGAACCGTGGAGAGCGTCGTGGCGAGCTGCTGGTCCCGTGCATTTTTCACGAAGCAAACACGTCTTTTCTCCCACTCTTTCAGCTCTAAAGCAAAGAACTGAGGCGGAGAAAAGGAAGAAGTGATGGAAGAGGAAGGCCGTAGGGGCCGCAAAGACGTCCTCGTTTTTCTCGCGGGTTCTGAATCTACCCAGGGACGTCCAGCAGCAGCAGCAGCAGCAGCAGCAGCAGCAGTAATCCTACCGTCAGATGCAATTGCTGCATCAGCACAAGTGTAGATACAAACTAAGAAAATCTTATAGGTGAAAGCGTCTCGACAAGCGTGGTTAATTCGCTCAGCTATGATTCTTTATTACCTGTTTTTTTACGAGTTTTACAAATATTTTATTTCTATCTGTTCTCTGGTGGTTTGGTACTTCGGGGATGTAAGAATCTTTTTTTTACCCGACTTCAACTTTTCAACTTGTGACTCGTTCGCACGCGCAATCAATTTTAATTACTCCTTATGGGGGAAAACAGTTTATTTCCGAGATCCTTGTTCGAAACCAGAGTTGACGTAAGAATGGCGAATAAAACGAATAAATAGGTTTTTTTTTTAATTTTTTGTTAATGGAAACATGAAAAAAGACATACACATTTTTTTATGAATTTTTTTTTTTTTTAATTGTCGAAATAATTTAATTTCGGGAAATTAAACTATTTTGACACTAGGTTTTTTGGAAACTTGAAACATTTTTGCGTAGAAAATCTATTGTTCCTTTCTTTCCTTGTAAACAGCATTATTCTTTATAATTGTACGTAAATAATAATTTTTTATTTCGCAAAGTCCGTAATTGAAAAAAAAACTTACTGCGTTGTTAAATATTTCCAGAAGGCTTTTTGCAAGCCATTCTGCTCCAGTAAACAAATTTCCCAACAGGGTCGTGAAATTTCTTGAGGGCATTTCGCTACATTTCTAAAATGCTCAAAAAGTGTTGTTACGCTTTTTGAGGACATTTTTCTTCATTTACAAATTTTCCAGAAAGGTCGTTACAATGAGAGAAAAAGTTTCATTGATTCACGAAAATGTTTGTCAATGAAATAAAATACTTGAATTTCAATACTATCTTTTCTTTGAATGATCTCAAACTCAATGAAAAGTAGTGACATTGATTCGAAGAAACATTTCTTCAAACCAATGAACCTTTTTCATTGATTTCAAAGATATCGTCTCTGATTCAATGAAACCTTCTTCTTATCAGCTCAAAATTTCGAAACCTATTTTTTCCTGAAGTACGCGGCAGATAAAGCTCAAATTTTGTGAGTATGTAAGGAAGCACGGCAGAAATAGACTAAGCTTCTGGCTCCTCGAAATTCGAAGCCGTTCGTTCGGGAGAACCGAAAAACAAAAAAAGTGAGGTTAGGTGCGAGAGAGAGATCAATGAAAACGTTTCTTTGAACCAATAAAAACGTCTCTTTAAAACAATGTAACTGTTTCTTTATTTTATGCTCACTAAGTAAATTTTTATTTACAGGCAATGAAATATTCTCTTTCAAATTCAAATGCACTATTTCATTGAAATCAATGAACAAAAATCAATCCACCCATTCTTTGGCGTCAATGAAATCTTTTCTCTCGGTCTACGCTTTTTGCGAAATGTTTTGGCTGAAAAAAAGTGACTATGATGATGTTTTCACAAAAAAATTATATGGATTACTACGCCTATTATATATCATCATCAATTGTAGAAAAACAATTACGTAGTTAATAATTACTACAAAAGCATAAAACGTTTTATTTGCTAGGATCTAATGAACAATCTCTTTATTTTTATAATTATATATTATGTTACGTATATCAAATTAAAGTGTAACTAAGTAATAATATTGAGCGACTCCTAATTAATGAAAATAAATTTCATATGTGTGACGTTGCGTATGATGATGTGGAAGTCCGTAAATAAAGTAAAAAAAGCCTCTGCAAAGTAGAACCTTACAAATTGCTTTCTCACTATTTTTTGCTTTTTTCAAAGCTACCTCTATGAGAAAGTATGTTAATTTATTTTGGCTTTCTCATAGAGGAAGCTTTGTAAAAAGTAAAAAATAATGAGGCAGTAATTTACAAGGTTCTACTTTTGTTAGGTTTGTTTTGGCTTGAGAGACGTTTTGCTAAAAATTCAAAGTGTTATAAAATTTGAACCGCTCGACCGACTCATGTCAAGTTTGTTCTATGTTAATCCGTATGTGTACCAAATTTGAATTCGGTATCTCGTATAAAATTTTCTGAATAAGTCGAAGTTGACTTAAATTATAACGAAAACGTTAATTTTCCAAAGTCAAATAAAGTTTAAAATCCTATAAAATCCGAACCTCTTTACCGATCTTCACCAAAATCGATATCTACTACAGCTGAATATTAATTCGTTCTTATAGAAGATTTGAGCAGGGTTGGTTGAAGTTAACTTGAGTTAGAACGAAAACATTAATTTTTCTAAAATTCAAAATTCTATAAAATCTGAACCGCTTTATGGATTTCGCTTAAATTTAATACCGACCGTCATTTTTCATTGCTTTATTTATCAAGAACTGTTTAGTTAAAGCTGACTAGTTGAAAAGTTGCGGCAGCTGGAGAACATACAGACATTTGTCGAAAAATTCAAAGTTTTATAAAATCTGAAAATACGATTCAATTTTTTCGTAAATTTACACATAGGAAGGGGCGTTGCTGCTCTACCAGTGTATCAAATTTCAGCTTGATTGTTAAAGCCATTCTTGAGATACAGCAGTTTCAATTTTGCAAGCCTGCCACACACACACACGCACACAAACATACATCCAACCGGACATTTTTTCTAAACCACTTTTTTCGATGTTTTGGACTATTCTGAGTAACCTGACATAAAAATACAGAACATTTTAACCGCAGCCAATGATTTATTTGATTTAACAAAAAATATGTAAATTCCTGAATTGTCAGTGAGTCTGATACAACGAAAAGCTTCAAAAGCTTCACTGTTAAAAAAATTGACTAGAAAATTACAGTGCCAGAGTGGAAGTTTTTATTCACAACCTGTATCATAAAATTATTGTCAATCTGTACTAGATATTTAAAGTAACAATACTGAAAAAGATTTGAGAAACTTGTAAGTTTACTGTTATAAAATACTAGAAATTTACATTCTGTATTCTTTTTTTTTGGATGTTTCTTATAAAATCAAAAGCCACCTACAATAAGAATAATGTTCTTGAATTTCTGAAATTAAAGTTGTGATTGACTGAAAATTTATTATCCACATTCAATATTTTTGTTCTCAAGACGTATAAAAAGGATGCAAAGTAGAACCTTGCACATTGCTTCCTCATTATTTTTCGCATTTTACAAAGCTACCTCTATGAAGAAGTATGTTATTCAATTTTTGGCTTCCTCATAGAGGAAGCTTTGTAAAATGCGAAAAATAATGAGGAAGCAATGTGCAAGGTTCTACTTTGCATCCTTGTTTTAATTAGATAAATATACATGTTGTGGATTCGTTTTTTCTATTTCGTTATTACGTTATTTCGTGATTATTAGAGCGTTTCCGAAAGTGAATGTGATAATGTATATTTTTAAAAATAATTCGACATTCCATAAAATCAAAAATTTCATACCGTTCGTCACTAAATTATACATATATAATGGCTGAATATTGTTTCATTTATATACAAAATTTGAGCTCGCTATCTTAAGTTTTGCAAAAGTTACAATAGAGCGATAATGTCAATTTTTTGAAAAATTCAAAACATCATAAAATTTTAACGGTTCAACCGATCTTAACCAAATTCAATAGCGATCACCGGCGTATGAAAGCTCACATTCATACCAATTTTAAGATCAATATCTCGAAAATTGAAAGAGTTATCGCGTAAACAGACATTTTTCAAAAAATTTAAAAACGCGTAATAATTTAACGATGAAGTGGATTTTAACAAAAATCTGTATGAACGATGAGGCTTAATCTCTCTATCTATGGTTCAAATTTCAGCTTGATATCTCAAGGCATTCCCGAGTTATAAAGGTTTACATTTTTCGATCGTGTAACATACACACATACACACACACACACACACACACACACACATACAGACATTTTTTCTAAATCACTTTTCTCGACGTTTTGGCCCATTCTGAGTGTACTGACATGAAAATATTAATTCGTTCTTGTAGAAGATTTGAGCAGGGTTGGTTGAAGTTAACTTGAGTTAGAACGATAACATTAATTTTTCTAAAATTCAAAATTCTATAAAATCTGAACCGCTTTATGGATTTCGCTTAAATTTAATACCGACCGTCATTTTTCATTGCTTTATTTATCAAGAACTGTTTAGTTAAAGCTGACTAGTTGAAAAGTTGCGGCAGCTGGAGAACATACAGACATTTGTCGAAAAATTCAAAGTTTTATAAAATCTGAAAATATGATTCAATTTTTTCGTAAATTTACACATAGGAAGGGGCGTTGCTGCTCTACCAGTGTATCAAAATTCAGCTTGATTGTTAAAGCCATTCTTGAGATACAGCAGTTTGAATTTTGCAAGCCTGCCACACACACACACGCACACAAACATACATCCAACCGGACATTTTTTCTAAACCACTTTTTTCGATGTTTTGGACCATTCTGAGTAACCTGACATAAAAATACAGAACATTTTAAATTCACGAAAACAAAATTTTTTTCATGATAACAAAGTTTCTTCTATGAGGAAGCAAAAAAGGTCATTTTCAACCCGAGTTTTTAATGTCTTTTTATAGTATCATATCCCAGTTATCTGTTATTGTTACAGTGTCCACCGACTGGCAAAACTTGGTGAGATAAAAGAAACCCGTATAGGTATACGCTATATAAAGTAAAGTAAAGATGCGACAATATTTCTCTCCAGTCCCTTAATTCCCAGTAGAATTCATTCCTCATCTCTCTTAGACCAGTTTATCTCCTCTGACATCTCAGTCGCGCTAGAGTTGCTGAGAGTGCGCATGCGTTGTTCGAAAGGACCGTCGTGATTTTCCACATCCATTCGCATCTCCCCTTCTCCAATATTTCCCCATATACTACTCCACATATGCAATATTATTATTTTTTAAAACCGCCAATCGCCGCACAAAGAGCAATTCCACCTAAAAAACATTAATCATTGTGAACGCAGCTTAAAGCCTACATAGAAAGACGTCGAAGGCGCAGAGAGAAAGAGAGTCGAAGAGCTGTTGGTAGCACAGCGAGTGAAGCGAGCGACCGCAGAAGCGGAGTTGGAGGCTCGCGAGCCGCGAGCCAAACCGCGTTCGCACAGTCTCGAGCCGGACGTTGGTCAAACAAGAGCCACAATATCGTATACCCGTAGTGTATACGTTGTATCTTTAAAAAAAACAATAATAATAAAAAAATCAGCGTTAACCGAGAGATCCTCTCGGTCCATTAAATACACCTATTAAACGAATATCCAACTTTACGATACTTTGTTTTTCTTTCTTCTTTTCCTCTCGAACATATAACCCAGTGTATATGTATGGCGCACGTAAACCTGCGGAGCAGTAGTGTGAGCTGAAACCGGTGAGTCGGTCAATCGGTCGAGCGCGTTCAACGGTGCAACAGAGAAGAATATACATCTTCGTGAGTGCGTGTTTTTTTCCTGTAGATACACTAAAACTTGTTCTTATTTCAATTCTATAATATATATAAACACGCACTATACATAATTTCATTTTTAACTCGGCGTAGAATCGCAACCGTGACTCTTGTTATTATATTACACACTGCTAGTAAAACAGTGAAAATATTCTTACGATTTCACGTGCGTGCATTGTGTATACTTTTGTGCACCTGTTATTCGTGTGTGCATGGCATAGAGAACCGAGATATTAGCTGGGACGACTTTAGAGTCTGTGTTGTGTTACATTACGTATATCCCGACGAGATGCAACCCGGTTCTGCGCACCTGCGCTCCTCCTCCTGCTAATACTGCTGCTCTTCTGCTTCGTAGTACATGAAACATCGTCATCGTCGTTCTACGTTCACTATTGCTACCTGCTTCGCTGTGAACAGACCGAGAGGGATCAGAAGCAACGGCAAAAGTAACATAAAGCACGCGGCGGGTAAACGCGTCGCCATGGGTTACCAGTGTTGTGCCCTCGGGGTGTAGTAGTGCCAACTCGGACATTCACGACGCCGGCTTTAATCGGCATTCACGCGAAAAACGAACGAGTGACGTTGGGTGAAATATATACAGAGAAAAAAAATAAACGTTTTTTGTTGTTGTGCTTTTTTTGATTGTGGACTTATCGGCGCACGAGGGATGCTCGAAGCAAGGGAATTTCTTCGATCTCTGCTGGATATGCTCGTGGTGAGTTTTGTTTATAAAGGGGATATTAATTTTGCGGGAGAAAAGTAAGAGAAGAGTTTTAAACTTTTAACTTTGTAACATTGTCAATATTTATTATATACGATAATAAATAATAAAGTTAATAATTATTAAACCAATTATACAGTTGACTTATTATTATATTTATATAATTAGTATATAAATAATATAATATATTATATATAATAAATATAAATATAATATATATTATATTTATCTTTAATATATGTAGTAAATATAAATGTATAATAAAATATCATTATTATTATTTAATTAAAATATAATAATAATTAAAAATGACTAGCAAATGAGAAGCGACAAAAATTTGAATAATTTCACGAAATATTCTTGAAATAATCGTAAAATATATTTATCTCATATATCTGATATATTTAAGTAATAATTTATTTTCCTCGCAGCGGTTTTTATTATCCGTCATACATTTTTTAAAAATATTTTATTATATATTTATATTTATTATATATAATATATATATATAATAAATATAAATATATAATAAAATATAATATATATATATAATAAATATAAATATATAATAAAATATAATTATTATTTAATTAAAATATAATAATAATTAAAAATTACAAGCAAATGAGAAGCGACAAGAATTTGAACAATTTTACGAAATATTCGTGAAATATATTTATCTCATATATCTGATATATTTTATTAATAATATATTTTCCTTGCAGCTGTTTTTATTATCCGTCATAGATTTGTTTTTTTTTTTTTTCAAAACGTAATTGGGTATTCAATCTTTGATTAAGTGTATGCGATTCAGCGTCATAAAAATGTAAATTGTGAATTTTTTATGAGATGCGCATGTGTTTTATACCAGCAATTAAAATATGGTAAAAATACATCGAAGAGAAATAACGAAAATGATGAGAATAACTGTTTTGTGTGAATTTCCATAAAATATGCAATTTCGCGGCAAACTGAAAATAAAAATTCTGTGGCTTTTACTATGTGACGAAAACAATTTTAATAAGGATTGTAAATTTCATTACATCTATAAAAATGCGAATACTGTGAAAATACTTTTTTTTTTTAAATAAAGTGACGTAAATATGAACTTACAAAGTTGATAGTCACGACTGAGAGACAAATTATATTAAAAGTCATCGATTGCGTCATGGATATTTAGTTAATTGAAATCAATACTCAATCAATCGATCGGAACGTTATTTCAACTAAATACTCGATTGCTGAAAAGTGAATTTGATTTAATTACTTAGCTATTCAATCAAATACCGCAGCCGATGATTTATTTGATTTAACAAAAAATGTGTAAATGCCTGAATTGTCAGTGAGTCTGATGCAACGAACAGCTTCAAAAGCTGCACTGTTAAAAAAATTTACTAGATTATTTTTCCCATCCAAATTTCGACTAATGGAATTGCACCATTCGACATCACGTGGGGCAAGTTACACGGTATTATACTGATTATTTTTTCAACTCCAATTTCGACCAATCAGAGCGCGGTATTCAACATCACGTGGTACAGCTAGGGTAAAATTATATCGATAATTTTTCGAAAATTTCCCGGCTCGGTTGCTAAGCGATAAACAATAATTTTTTTGACACTTGTAACCTCTGCGAATCTTTAAAACGTCAAGGTACTATTAACGGTCGTCAATATGAGTGAGTCAAAAAAGCGATTTGGTGATGAATCGCTTCAGAACATCGCTAAAAAAATAAAACAAAATGTCCCGGCAAATACAGAAAAGAGTAAAAAATCGATTTGGGCGCAATTCACTGCATTTTGTGCAGAGAGAAAATATGTGTTGGATGCAACATAGGTTTTTGTTCTGATTATGAAATTTCCTTGTCAGAATGATAATTTTTGTCTCATGGTGCAATTCCATTTGTCGCAATTTGAATAGAAAAAATAATCCCCCGAATACCACTCGAGCTTCGAAATTAATCTGATATTTCCCTCCAGGTTCCCTGCAAACAAATAAACTCGTCAAGTTTTCCAGAAAAATCACTCGCGCTACGCGCTCGTGATTTTTTAACCTGGAAAACTTGACTCGTTCATTTGTTTGCAACGAACCTGTCAGGAAATATCCGATAATTTCAAAGCTCTTGTGGTATTACAAGTGATAATTTTTTGATAATTTTGCGTGTTGGTTATATATATAAAACAAAAAATCATTTAGCCGCGTCAACCATCTGTCAAACTGACAGATTGAATTTTATTGTGGCAGTCAAAGGTTTTTATTTGATATGAGTAGGTTTGGAGTTGAATCCTTGCAAACTATTGATGAAAAAGTAAAGGGAAATGTCCCTGTTAATACGATTAAATCGAAAACCTCAGTCTGGAATCAATATACAAATGTCTATAACAATTGTGCATTTAACTGCAATACTTTAAACATGAATTAAAAGGTTTTTATTCTGATTATGAAATTTCCTTGTGAGAACGATAATTTTTGTCTCATGGCGCTATTCCATTTGTTGCAATTTGAATAGAAAAAATAATCCCCCGAATACCACTCGAGCTTCGAAATTAATCTGATATTTCCCTCAAAGTTCCCTGCAAACAAATAAACTCGCGTTACGCGCTCGTGATTTTTTAACCTGGAAAACTTGACTCGTTCATTTGTTTGCAACGAACCTGTCAGGAAATATCTGATAATTTCAAAGCTCTTATGGTATTACAAGTGAAAATTACAGTGCCAGAGTGGAAGTTTTTATTCACAACCTGTATCATAAAATTATTGTCAATCTGTACTAGATATTTAAAGTAACAATACTAAAAAAGATTTGAGAAACTTGTAAGTTTACTGTTATAAAATACTAGAAATTTACATTCTGTATTCTTTTTCTTGGATGTCGTTTGTAAATTACGTGCACATGTTTCTTATAAAATCAAAAGCCACCTACAATAAGAATAATGTTTTTGAATCTCTGAAACTAAAGTTGTGATTGACTGAAAATTTATTATCCACATTCAATATTTTTGTTCTCAAAACGTATAAAAAGGATGCAAAGTAGAACCTTGCACATTGCTTCCTCATTATTTTTCGCATTTTACAAAGCTATCTCTATGAAGAAGTATGTTATTCAATTTTTGGCTTCCTCATTGAAGAAGCTTTGTAAAATGCGAAAAACAATGAGGAAGCAATGTGCAAGGTTCTACTTTGCATCCTTGTTTTAATTAGATAAATATACATGTTGTGGATTCGCTTTTTCTATTTCGTTATTACGTTATTTCGTGATTATTAGAGCGTTTCCGAAAGTGAATGTGATAATGAATATTTTAAAAAATAATTCAACATTCCATAAAATCAAAAATTTCATACCGTTCGTCACTAAATTATACATATATAATGGCTGAATATTGTTTCATTTATATACAAAATTTGAGCTCGCTATCTTAAGTTTTGCAAAAGTTACAATAGAGCGATAATGTCAATTTTTTGAAAAATTCAAAACATCATAAAATTTTAACGGTTCAACCGATCTTAACCAAATTCAATAGCGATCACTGGCGTATGAAAGCTCACATTCATACCAATTTTAAGATCAATATCTCGAAAATTGAAAGAGTTATCGCGTAAACAGACATTTTTCAAAAAATTAAAGAACGCGTAATAATTTAACGATGAAGTGGATTTTAACAAAAATCTGTATGAACGATTAGGCTTAATCCCTCTATCTATGGTCCAAATTTCAGCTTGATATCTCAAGGCATTCCCGAGTTATAAAGGTTTACATTTTTCGATCGTGTAACATACACACACACACACACATACAGACATTTTTTCTAAATCACTTTTCTCGACGTTTTGGTCCATTCTGAGTGTACTGACATGAAAATCTCGAAAAAAAAATTTTCATGAAAACAAAGCTTCCTCTATGAGGAAGCAAAATTAACGTTTTGAAAAATTCCATAATGTTGAACAACAAATTTTTATACAGATATATAAAAGTCCTGTATATGGATTTAAAAATCGGTTAACTAATATTGAGAACTTGACTAAAATTTTAAAATTTTTATCGTGTAATAACTAGATTACTACAGAAATTTTGTAAGTTTCATTAAAATATTTGAAAATTTAATCTTCACTTACATAAATTTACTCTAATGTTATAATAATTATTATTTCCCACACCAGTTTTGTAAATTGCATATTCTTTGTCACAGTAAATTTACAATCTTTTTTAACAGTGTTGTAAACATTCTTGGATCTAATGCGCCATTAAAATTACAATAATAATAATAAACTCGTTAATAATTATTTTTAATACAAATTTTCTGTCATTTATTTACCCGGATTAAATCATGTTTAAGTGCCTCGTATGATCTTTTCTTATATTCGACATAAAACAAGGAGGATGAAGAGTTATATGTACTCCTGAGATTATTTTTTTATCGCGTGGGAAGATGACTCATTCATTGCGAGTAAGATGTTTTTTTTTTTTTGTTCCTGGGCCTTTGTCTGCGAATAAAGAGTCGGCGCACTGTTAATAATTGTACGAGTGTTACTACAAGCGATGCGTTTCCCCCTGTTTAATAATCGATTCGCGCTTCGGCAAGTTAGAAGGTGAAACTTCCGGAGTCGTTACCAGCACAGTTACCCATATATTCTATAGCTATATTACCCGGTGTAGTACTATGCGATAAAGGCAGAGCCGAATGTTAAGTATGTGCGAGGGATGAAGAGAATGGCTTCGTCCTATATCTACAAACTCCTGGAGAGCTCGAATTCTGGGCCATCGTAGACGGCGACGCTGCGTCGCTCTCCGTACTCTCGATCTTCTCTCGGCCCCTCGTTCGATTCGCTCCCATGGTATTCACTCCCCATGGCGCCGATCCCCCGTCCATTATATTTATTATGCTGAAGTTCGTGGAATATCATTA
Source organism: Ephialtes manifestator (assembly GCA_963970395.1). Lineage (NCBI taxonomy): Eukaryota > Metazoa > Arthropoda > Insecta > Hymenoptera > Ichneumonidae > Ephialtes > Ephialtes manifestator. The sequence goes on from OZ019970.1 coordinate 36,796,743, forward strand.
TTTCATCATCACGGATTATAAATTTTTATCTTGGCACATTTAATTGAAAATATAATATCTAGTTGCTTATTTATGTATGATTTTTTTTTGGTATTGTAACAATACCAAAAAAAAAATCATACAGGAAATTGTGAAAATGCTACAATTGTGAAAATTACAATTTTTTACTTAATGGATAAAGAAAATGTTTATAATAATTAAAGAATTATTCTCAAAATATCTTGCTCAAAATTCTCTCGACTCTTCTTTCGATAAGAATTATTCTCAAAATATCTTGCTCAAAATTCTCTCGGCTCTTCTTTCGATTTGCTCCCATGGTATTCAGTCCCCATGACGCCGATCCCCCGTCCATTATATTTATTATGCTGAAGTTCGTGGAATATCATTATTTCATCATCACGGATTATAAATTTTTATCTTGGTACATTTAATTCAAAAAATAATGTCTGGTTGCTTATTTATGTATGATTTTTTTTTGGTATTGTTAATTCGTGAGAAATATACTTATTTCTCACAAATTAACAATACCAAAAAAAAAAATCATACAGGAAATTGTGAAAATGCTACAATTGTGAAAATTACAATTTTTTACTTAATGGATAAAGAAAATGTTTATAATAATTAAAGAATTATTCTCAAAATATCTTGCTCAAAATTCTCTCGACTCTTCTTTCGATAAGAATTATTCTCAAAATATCTTGCTCAAAATTCTCTCGGCTCTTCTTTCGATTTGCTCCCATGGTATTCAGTCCCCATGGCGCCGATCCCCCGTCCATTATATTTATTATGCTGAAGTTCGTGGAATATCATTATTTCATCATCACGGATTATGAATTTTAATCTTGGCACATTTAATTCAAAATATAATATCTAGTTGCTTTTTTATTTATGATTTTTTTTTTGGTATTGTTAATTCGTGAGAAATAAATGTATTTCTTGGGACATTTAATTCAAAAAATAATATCTAGTTGCTTTTTTATTTATGATTTTTTTTGGTATTGTTAATTCGTGAGAAATAAATATATTTCTCACGAATGAACAATACCAAAAAAAATCATAAATAAAAAAGCAACTAGATATTATTTTTTGAATTGTTAATTCGTGAGAAATAAATATATTTCTTTGAGAAATAAATATATTTCTCACGAATTAACAATACCAAAAAAAAATCATAAATAAAAAAGCAACTAGATATTATTTTTTAAATTAAATGTACCAAGAAATACATTTATTTCTCACGAATTAACAATACCAAAAAAAAAATCATAAATTAAAAAGCAACTAGATATTATATTTTGAATTAAATGTGCCAAGATTCAAATTTTTTTTGGTATTGTTAATTCGTGAGAAATAAATATATTTCTCACGAATTAACAATACCAAAAAAAAAAAATCGTACAAGAAATTGTGAAAATGCTACTTGCCATTTTTTACTTAATGGATAAAGAAAATGTTTTTAACAATTCAAAAATTATTCTCAAAATATCTTGCTCAAAATTCTCTCGGCTCTTCTTTCGATTCGCTGCCATGGTATTCACTCCCCATGGCGCCGATCCCCCGTCCATTATATTTATTATGCTGAAGTTCGTGGAATATCATTATTTCATCATCACGGATTATAAATTTTTATCTTGGTACATTTAATTAAAAAAATAATGTCTAGTTGCTTTTTTATTTATGATTTTTTTTGGTATTGTTAATTCGTGAGAAATAAATATATTTCTTTGAGAAATAAATATATTTCTCAGGAATGAACAATACCAAAAAAAATCATAAATAAAAAAGCAACTAGATATTATTTTTTGAATTGTTAATTCGTGAGAAATAAATATATTTCTCACGAATGAACAATACCAAAAAAAATCATAAATAAAAAAGCAACTAGATATTATTTTTTGAATTGTTAATTCGTGAGAAATAAATATATTTCTCACGAATTAACAATACCAAAAAAAAATCATACAGGAAATTGTGAAAATGCTACTTGCAATTTTTTACTTAATGGATAAAGAAAATGTTTTTAATAATTAAAAAATTATTCTCAAAATATCTTGCTGAAAATTCTCTCGGCTCTTCTTTCGATTTGCTCCCATGGTATTCAGTCCCCATGGCGCAGATCCCCCGTCCATTATATTTATTATGCTGAAGTTCGTGGAATATCATTATTCTATCATCACGGATTATAAATTTTAATCTTGGTACATTTAATTCAAAAAATAATGTCTAGTTGCTTTTTTATTTATGATTTTTTATTTGGTATTGTTAATTCGTGAGAAATAAATGTATTTCTTGGGACATTTAATTAAAAAAATAATATCTAGTTGCTTATTTATTGATGATTTTCTTTGGTATTGTTTTTTTTAATTAGTAATTTAATTAAATAATTTATTAAATATTTATAATTATTAATTTAATTTAATAATTTATTAATTATTTTTTAATTATTAAAAACATTTTCTTTATCCATTAAGTAAAAAATTGCAAGTAGCATTTTCACAATTTCCTGTATGATTTTTTTTTTGGTATTGTTAATTCGCAACATACCAAAACAAAAAAAATTATACAGGAAATTGTGAAAATGCTACTTACAATTTTTTTCTTAATTAAAAAATTATTCTCAATATATCTTGCTCAAAATTCTCTCGGCCCTTGTTTCGATTCGTTCGATTCGAATTTTAATCTTGGCACATTTATAGTTAGAATTTTTATTTCCGCATCAAAACAAAAAAATAATATTTGCTTTTTTATTTACGATTTTTTTTTGGCATTGTTAATTCGTGAGAAATATATTACAGGAAATTTTAAAAATGCTACTTACACACATTTATAGTTAATATTTTTATTTTCAAATCAATACAAAAAATAAAACTTTTTTTATTTATAAATTAAAAAATGCTATTTACAATTTTTTACTTAAGAATGAAAAAAACGTTTTTAATAATCAAAAAATTATTTTCAATATATCTGTTAATTTACAACACGCATATTCTTATTGTTTAATTATTTTCTTTTAGTATAGCGGTATTAACATTCATTAAAAATGTTTTTGCTTTTTTCACTTCAAATTATCAAATTGATAACTGAGTTTATATAAAAAAAATAGTTATGCACATTTTACGAGTGTTACAATAGCCATAAAAAAAAAGAAAATTCACTATTGTCCCAGTTTACAGAAATAAGTATTCTATGAAAAATTCTCATTTTTGAGCAGAATTTCTGGACTGACTCGTAGATTTTTCCGTAAAATAATAACTCCACCGTAACACCGACATTTTTCGGAAATAAATAGTCGGACAGTGTAATAAATTGCTATAAATGTCACGAAATCTTTATTCACATTTTCCGCATGGAAGAATATACTGCTGGAGCTACAGAGTATCATTCAACGTCTCTCTCGACGAGCAGTGCTCGGTGGACAGATTGCGCTGCTATCATACTATGGCCCTGCATCTTCCAACGTCGACGTTAATGAGAGGCTTTTAGTGCATATACTCGAGTTACTATATACCCTGTGTACGTTTCTCGCGGCCTCCTTCCACATTCAACTCTATCATGGCACCACCAGTTTTTCCAGACTGAATTAAACTAATTTCGTCCTCGAGCCGACTCGTATTACCCCCCGTTCTACTAAAATATGCAAAAATTTTTAAAGTTTTTGATCTATTGAAGTGATCCTTGTACCCACATGAAAATAAAGTATATTCGGAAATATCTAATTTTTATTTTTATACTAAATAAAAAATGGTGCACTGTTAAAAATGCAAGAGAATTTACAAAACGATATGAGATTTACGAAACGGGTATATGAATTCCATATTAATATACTTTTATTGTAAATTTTTAGAATAGTATGAGAATTCTCCGATACAAGTATTTGAAAATTACAGTACGTGAGTATTGTAATCTTCATTTTAATATACAAATATTGTATTTGTCAATGATGAATGCATCTGAAAAATAATATACGGTACATGCATTCGAGCTTTATATGAAGCATTCTTTGTCAATTCAGCCACTTTTTTTCGACCCTCTCCGTGAGTATGATTTTTTTCCAAAAAATGGAGGAATTATTTTTTAATTAAAAAAAGGATATTTTTTGTTTACTGAAAAAATTACAGAGTATTGCTACATGACTGTTGATATCACAAAAAAATCGCCAGAGTGGCACCGTAAAAGCAAAAATCATCAGGTGGTACGGATCGAGATTCCGGTATAAAAAAAAATAATTCCCCCGTTTTTCGAAACTTCCACACGAATAATTTTTTTTAATACCGTAAGCTCGATCCGTACCACTCTGATGATTTTTCTGCAATATCTACAGTCATGCAAGAATACTCTGTAATTTTATTAGCCCAAAAAAAGTAACCTTTTTTTATCAAAATAATAATAATGCCCCCGTTTTTCGGAACTTTCACACAAATGCATTTTTTAATACCAGAAGATCGATCGGTGCCACTCTGGCGATTTTTTTGTGATATCAACAGTCACGTAGCAATACTCTGTAATTTTTTCAGTAAAAAAAATATCCTTTTTTTAATTAAAAAATAATACCTCCATTTTTCGGAAAAAAATCATACTCACAGGAGCGTGACAATTATTTGGAATATTTCGCTCGAAAGCTAACAATAAACGACAACTTTTATGTGCGCACATTTTTTTTCAGTCACTTCAAAATTCTGAGATATTTGCACTTGAATAAAAAAAGCCATTTTCTGAAAAATTATTAGTTCTGCTGGAAAAAAATTGCCAGCAAAATGTGCTCGAATTAAATGCTGAAAAATGATAAAATTTCATAATAATATACTTTTATTGTAAATTTTTAGAATAGTAAGAGAATTCTCCGATACAACTATTTGAAAATTGCAGTACGTGAGTATTGTAATCTGTAACTGTTTAATATGGGTTACAATACATAATAATGGCGGCCATCTTGTGATATTTCGATATATTCAAAACAGACTTTATGTAAGAGAAATTTATCTCACCGAATTTGCATCCTTCGCGAAAGCACATAAAGTTAGTTCCGGTGTAAAAAAATTGCCAGCAAAATGTGTTCGAATTAAATGGTGAAAAATGATAAAATTATGAAAAATCCTTTGCATGCCACAGACTGTAGAGTGGAGTCCTCTGAGAAAGCAGCGTAGCTCGTAAAACGCTCGCACAAATTCCTCCATAGACTCGCTCACTCTCTCTCTCTCTCGTTGTTAGACTCTCTATCTGTATATCTCGTTATAATCATGGCATTCCAGACACGTGAGCTCGAACACTTTCGGCCTCGCTAGTCCACCATGGCGCTTGGAACTTCACACCACGTTACATACTGTATATACATGTATATTAATATGTATATGTATATTAATGCCTGTCGACGTGACATTGAGTTCAGGGTTTTCTTTTCTTTTATCAACCAGCTGAGATCTCGGTGCATATAGCTTTAAGAGAGAGAGTCGAGTGCTCTTGAGTCAGAAAACCATAAGACACATGAGAGATATAAGAGTTGGTTTCGTGCTTTGAGGACAGCGGCAACATTATATTGCTCATGAAGTTTTAACGTCGGTTACATGTACTCGAGGATTGTAACGACGGAATATTTATTTATTTATTCTGTGAATAATTTGATGTTATGTATTTACTTATTTTGTGATTCCAACGTATTGCTAATAAACTGTAGGTATACATTTTTATTATATTTACTTAGAAGTAAGAAAGAGATTTTCAATAAAAAATTCTTTAAAAAAGGTCACGAAAATCAAAGTTATTTTATAATGGGCCAGTATTTTTTCCATTATCCAATATTCTTTCTTTATTATTTAGAACATTTTTAAGGAAATGTGGGAAATTATTTTTTTCGTTTTTTTTTTTGTAGAATGTTTGTACTTTTTCGTATTAGTAAGGTTAAATGTTTGAAAAATAGTAAAGAATATTATTTGTAAAATAAATAAACGAATCGAATAAGTTCAAAATTAATGGGTGATTGCAACATTGATGTTGTACATTAAGACGCTAATATGTACATTAAGACAGTATTAACTGTATCACTACTCTGATTTCCGTCCTATATTCGCGAGAGTTTTAATCACTCGGTGCGCCTTGCAACTCCTCAACTAATTAAGAGAACTATCAGCGTCTCTAGAAGCATCACCGAGTGTACATCCCTCTAACTTGTATATGAGGTGTTCTATGCCAGATCAATCGCGTCAAAAGTGAAACGGTTTTTTTTATCCGTACAATTTGTCTTTTATGAAATCTGTTGAATTATTGCACCCAGAGAAAAAGTTTCATTGATTCACGAAAATCTTTGCCAATGAAATGAAATACTTGAATTTCAATACTATCTTTTGTTTGACTGATCTCAAACTCAATAAAAAGTCGTGAAATTGATTCGAAGAAACATTTCTTTAAACCAATGAACCTTTTTCATTAATTTCAAAGATATCGTCTCTGATTCAATGAAACCTTCTTCTTACCACCTCAAAATTTCGAAACCTATTTTTTCCTGAAGTACGCGGCAGATAAAGCTCAAATTTTGTGAGTGTGTAAAGAAGTACGGCAGAAATAGGCTAACCTTCTGGCTCCTCGAAACTCGAAGCCGTTCGTTCGGGAGAACCGAAAAACAAAAAAGTGAGGTTAGGTGCGAGAGAGAGATCAATGAAAACATTTCTTTGAACCAATGAAAACGTCTCTTTAAAACAATGAAACTGTTTCTTTATTATATGCTCACTAAGTAAATCTTTATTTACAGGCAATGGAATGTTCTCTTTGAAATTCAATTGCACTGTTCCATTGAAATCAAAGAAATATTTCGTTGAAATGAATGAAAAAAATCATTCCACCCATTTCTTTGGCGTCAATGAAATCTTTTTTCTCGAGAGAAACATTTTCATTGATTCACGGAAATCTTTGCCAATGAAATGAAATACTTGAATTTCAATAATATCTTTTCTTTGACTGATCTCAAACTCAATGAAAAGTCGTGACATTGATTCGAAGAAACATTTCTTCAAACCAATGAACCTTTTTCATTAATTTCAAAGATATCGTCTCTGATTCAATGAAACCTTCTTCTTACCAGCTCAAAATTTCGAAACCTATTTTTTCCTGAAGTACGCGGCAGATAAAGCTCAAATTTTGTGAGTATGTAAGGAAGCACGGCAGAAATAGGCTAACCTTCTGGCTCCTCGAAACTCGAAGCCGTTCGTTCGGGAGAACCGAAAAACAAAAAAAGTGAGGTTAGGTGCGAGAGAGAGAGATCAATGAAAACATTTCTTTGAACCAATGAAAACGTCTCTTTAAAACAATGAAACTGTTTCTTTATTATATGCTCACTAAGTAAATCTTTATTTACAGACAATGAAATGTTCTCTTTGAAATTCAATTGCACTATTTCATTAAAATCAAAAAAATATTTCGTTGAAATCAATGAAAAAAATCAATCCATCCATTTCTTTGGCGTCAATGAAATCTTTTTTCTCGAGAGAAACATTTTCATTGATTCACGGAAATCTTTGCCAATGAAATGAAATACTTGAATTTCAATACTATCTTTTCTTTGAATGATCTCAAACTCAATGAAAAGTCGTGACATTGATTCGAAGAAACATTTCTTTAAACCAATGAACCTTTTTCATTAATTTCAAAGATATCGTCTCTGATTCAATGAAACCTTCTTCTTACCACCTCAAAATTTCGAAACCTATTTTTTCCTGAAGTACGCGGCAGATAAAGCTCAAATTTTGTGAGTATGTAAAGAAGTACGGCAGAAATAGGCTAAGCTTCTGGCTCCTCGACACTCAAAGCCGTTCGTTCGGGAGAACCGAAAAACATAAAAAGTGAGGTTAGGTGCGAGAGAGAGATCAATGAAAACATTTCTTTGAACCAATGAAAACGTCTCTTTAAAACAATGAAACTGTTTCTTTATTATATGCTCACTAAGTAAATCTTTATTTACAGACAATGAAATGTTCTCTTTGAAATTCAATTGCACTATTTCATTAAAATCAAAAAAATATTTCGTTGAAATCAATGAAAAAAATCAATCCATCCATTTCTTTGGCGTCAATGAAATCTTTTTTCTCGAGAGAAACATTTTCATTGATTCACGGAAATCTTTGCCAATGAAATGAAATACTTGAATTTCAGTAATATCTTTTATTTGAATGATCTCAAACTCAATGAAAAGTAGTGACATTGATTCGAAGAAACATTTCTTTAAACCAATGAACCTTTTTCATTAATTTCAAAGATATCGTTTCTGATTCAATGAAACCTTCTTCTTACCACCTCAAAATTTCGAAACCTATTTTTTCCTGAAGTACGCGGCAGATAAAGCTCAAATTTTGTGAGTATGTAAGGAAGTACGGCAGAAATAGGCTAAGCTTCTGGCTCCTCGAAACTCAAAGCCGTTCGTTCGGGAGAACCGAAAAACAAAAAAAGTGAGGTTAGGTGCAAGAGAGATCAATGAAAACATTTCTTTGAACCAATGAAAACGTCTCTTTAAAACAATGAAACTGTTTCTTTATTATATGCACATTACTTGCAAAAAAAATTTGTTTGAATAGTTATTTCGCTAAAAATAAAAAAACGGAGAGGATTTAAAAAATGTCTATAGCTTGGAGATAACAATATTTTTTATTTATATATACTGATATCTAAAGATAAACCTAATTTCATTAACTGGTTTCATCTCAAAGTTGTAACGAATTAATAGTATATAAGTACAATTATTTTTCTAAATTTTGCAAACTTTTCTGCATCAAAATAGTTAAAAAAAATTCACTTAAAAAATTTTTGTTCCCAGATGCATTTTCTTCTCAGGGAATTCAAATGCACGATGCATTTCTAATAGAAATCCACTGCTTGGCGAATTTCTAAAATAATTTTCAGACTACAATTTAAAAAGATATTTCGTAAAATAGCTACTTTCTCAATGTAAGAAATATGCTACGTTGACAGTCAAGGTGGCATGGAACGACCCATATAACGCTAGTAGTTAATTTCGCTCGTTTCCTCGGTCCGAGTTCATGGGAGAGTGATGTCTGCAACTCCTGCTTCGCACTGCATTGCACTTATATCCCGTACATACATGTACTACATATATACATATAAATCCACGACGTTGGAAAGTTTCGCAAAGAAGAATAACACGGTATTATAGTGTACAGCAAGTGTAGATGCAAGCATGGAGCGCTGTAGGTTAGCAAGTAGTTCTGAGTCATTCGGTTGTTGGAGGCAAGCAAGCGTCCGACGCTTGTTCTACGAGCGGAACGTCGTCGTGCACCTCCGAACGCGCACCAGGTATACATGAAGAGAGCTAAGAAAAAAAGAAAAGAAAAAACTTAAACGAAGAATGAGGGAAAGGGGGGTCGGATATCCGGGCAAAGAGCACGTTAATAATTATCTCTGGATATATATAAGCTGGCACAAGAAGTGAGAGAATGGAATAGGAAAGATGCAAACTTTGGCTGTATTTTCGTAGAAATATTTCATATTATATATGATAATTTCCAGAGTTATTAAATGAAAAGTTTCATAAAAGTAAATTCCAAAAAAGTCGAATACGGTAATTTGGAACAAGAACGAAAAATCTTCAAAGAAATTTGCGAGTCCATATTCTATGAGTCTTCAATAAAAATTTCCGAACAATTTTTACTAAATTAAAGCACCAGATATACACAAAGAGAGCTAAGAAAAAAACTAAAACGAAAAATGAGGGAAAGGGGGGTCGGATATCCGGGCAAAGAACACGTTAATAATTATCTCTGGATATATATAAGCTACTACAAGAAGTGAGAGAATGGAATTGGGAAGAAGCAAAATTTGGATGTATTTTCGTAGAAATATTTCATATTATATATGATAATTTCCAGAGTTATTGAATGAAAAGTTTCATAAAAATAGATGCCAAAATTTGGAACAAGAACGAGCAATCTTCAAAGAAATTTCCGAGTCCATATTCTATGAGTCTTCAAAAAAATTTCCGAACTATTTTTACTAACTTAGAGCACCAGATTTACACAAAGAGAGTTAAGAAAAAAAACGAAAACGAAGAATGAGGGAAAGGAGGTTCGGATATCCGGGCAAAGAGTACGTTAATAATTATCTCTGGATATATATAAGCTGACACAGGAAGTGAGAGAATGGAACTGGAAAGATGCAAAATTTGGATGTATTTTCGTAGAAATATTTCATATTATATATGATAATTTTCAGAGTTATTAAATGAAAAGTTTCATAAAAATAGATGCCAAAATTTGGAACAAGAACGAGCAATCTTCAAAGAAATTTCCGAGTCCATATTCTATGAGTCTTCAAAAAAATTTCCGAACTATTTTTACTAACTTAGAGCACCAGATTTACACAAATAGAGTTAAGAAAAAAAACGAAAACGAAGAATGAGGGAAAGGAGGTTCGGATATCCGGGCAAAGAGTACGTTAATAATTATCTCTGGATATATATAAGCTGACACAGGAAGTGAGAGAATGGAATTGGAAAGATGCAAAATTTGGATGTATTTTCGTAGAAATATTGGGTGAGGGTCAAAATAGCGAATGACCAAAATAGCGAATGGTTCAAATAGCGAATTTTAAAATAAGGAACGTCTGAATCTAGAATGATCATCATTATGAAATTTGCTATTACAGCCATTCGTTATTTTGATCATTCGTTATTTTGACTCCCAATCTTATTAAAATGCAATGAAAATGGCGAATGCTCAAAATAGCGAATGGCTAGAATAGTGAATTTTATAATGATGGCGTTTCTATATTTAGACGTTTCTTATTTTGAAATTCGCTATTTTAACCTTTCGCTATTTGGTTCTTTCGCTATTTTGATCCCCACCCGAAATATTTCATATTATATATGATAATTTTCAGAGTTATTAAATGAAAAGTTTCATAAAAATAGATGCCAAAATTTGGAACAAGAACGAGCAATCTTCAAAGAAATTTCCGAGTCCATATTCTATGAGTCTTCAAAAAAATTTCCGAACAATTTTTGCTAAATTAGAGCACCAGATATACACAAAGAGAGCTAAGAAAAAAAACGAAAACGTAGAATGAGGGAAAGGGGGTTCGGATATCCGGGCAAAGAGCACGTTAATAATTATCTCTGGATATATATAAGCTAACACAAGAAGTGAGAGAATGGAATAGGAAAGATGCAAAATTTGGATGTATTTTCGTAGAAATATTTCATATTATATATGATAATTTCCAGAGTCATTAAATGAAAAGTTTCATAAAAATAGATCCCAAAATTTGGAACAAGAACGAGCAACCTTCAAAGAAATTTACGAGTCCATATTCGATGAGTCTTCAATAAAAATTTCCGAACAATTTTTGCTAAATTAGAGCACCAGATATACACAAAAAGAGCTAAGAAAAAAAACGAAAACGAAGAATGAGGGAAAGGGGGTTCGGATATCCGGGCAAAGAGCACGTTAATAATTATCTCTGGATATATATAAGCTAACACAAGAAGTGAGAGAATGGAATAGGAAAGATGCAAAATTTGGATGTATTTTCGTAGAAATATTTCATATTATATATGATAATTTCCAGAGTCATTAAATGAAAAGTTTCATAAAAATAAATTCCAAAAAAGTCGAATACGGTAATTTGGAACAAGAACGAGCAATCTTCAAAGAAATTTGCGAGACCATATTCTATGAGTCTACAAAAAAAATTTCCGAATAATTTTTGCTAAATTAGCGTACCAGATATACATAAAGAGAACTAAGAAAAAAAACGAAAACGAAGAATGAGGGAAAGGGGGTTCGGATATCCGGGCAAAGAGCACGTTAATAATTATCTCTGGATATATATAAGCTGACACAGGAAGCGAGAGAATGGAATAGGAAAGATGCAAAATTTGGCTGTATTTTCGTAGAAATATTTCACATTATATATGATCATTTCCAGAGTCATTAAATGAAAAGTTTCATAAAAATAAATTCCAAAAAAGTCGAATACGGTAATTTGGAACAAGAACGAAAAATCTTCAAAGAAATTTGCGAGTCCATACTCTATGAGTCGTCAATAAAAATGTCCGAACTTTTTTTACTAAATTAGCGCACCAGATATACACAAAGAGAGCTAAGAAAAAAATGAAAACAAAGAATAAGGGAAAGGGAGTTGACAAATCCGGGCAAAGAGCACGTTAATGTTTATCTATAGATATACATAACCTGACACGAGGATAAGTGAGAGAATGGGGTTGAAGGTTCGTTGTACGTTTGAATAAATTATTGTTATGACAGACGATAAATGGTTGAAGGCTATTTATGAAAGGGAAAACAATGTCGATGCCGTTTGAAGAATTACAGAGATTTTCCTAGACTAACGGTAACTATAAGTGCGCTATCGTTCGTGAACCGTAGATATTAATATACGATGGTACTGGACGGAAAAATCTTAGTTGGAACAACCTAGTAATTAGTTAAATATGCGCCAGATGATTAATTGGTTAACCCAACTAAGTAACTGATTTCGACAATTGGTTGGACCAGAATTTAGTTTGATCCAACTAATTAATCTTTGGACGTATATTTAATCATTAGTTGTCCCAACTGAGTTTTTTCCGTGTGGTTCTTTATAATGCTAATGACTAATTGGTCGAGTTGGGAACTCCCGAGACTGTGTCGAGTAAGATACTGCGCTCGGAATTATACATAAGACAATGCAAAGGAAAACGAAAGTTATGAGCGTGAGTAGAAAACTATTAGCGAATAATAGGTATGTTGCACCGTAGACCAACGAGATGAAGGTATAGACTGTACACCGAGAGAAAAGATTTCATTGACGCCAAAGAAATGGGTGGATTGATTCTTTTTCATTAATTTCAACGAAATATTTCTTTGTTTTCAATGAAATAGTGCATTTGAATTTCAAAGAGAACATTTCATTACCTGTAAATAAAGATTTACTTAGTGAGCATATAATAAAGAAACAGTTTCATTGTTTTAAAGAGACGTTTTCATTGGTTCAAAGAAACGTTTTCATTGATCTCTCTCTCGCACCTAACCTCACTTTTTTGTTTTCCGGTTCTCCCGAACGAACGGCTTCGATTTTCGAGGAGCCAGAAGCTTAGCCTATTTCTGCCGTACTTCCTTACATACTCACAAAATTTGAGCTTTATCGGCCGCGTACTTCAGGAAAAAAAAGGTTTCGAAATTTTGAGGTGGTAAGAAGAAGGTTTCATTGAATCAGAGACGATATCTTTGAAATCAATGAAAAAGGTTCATTGGTTTAAAGAAATGTTTTTTCGAATCAATGTCACTACTTTTCATTGAGTTTGAGATCATTCAAAGAAAAGATAGTACTGAAATTCAAGTATTTCATTTCATTGGCAAAGATTTCCGTGAATCTATGAAACTTTTTCTCCCTATTAGCGAATAATAGGTATGTTGCACCGTAGACCAACGAGATGAAGGTATAGACTGTACACCGAGAGAAAAGATTTCATTGACGCCAAAGAAATGGGTGCATTGGTTTTTTTCATTAATTTCAACGAAAATTTCTTTGTTTTCAATGAAATAGTGCATTTGAATTTCAAAGAGAACATTTCATTACCTGTAAATAAAGATTTACTTAGTGAGCATATAATAAAGAAACAGTTTCATTGTTTTAAAGAGACGTTTTCATTGGTTCAAAGATACGTTTTCATTGATCTCTCTCTCGCACCTAACCTCACTTTTTTGTTTTCCGGTTCTCCCGAACGAACGGCTTCGAGTTTCGAGGAGCCAGAAGCTTAGTCTATTTCTGCCGTACTTCTTTACATACTCACAAAATTTGAGCTTTATCGGCTGCGTACTTCAGGAAAAAATTGGTTTCGAAATTTTGAGGTGGTAAGAAGAAGGTTTCATTGAATCAGAGACGATATCTTTGAAATGAATGAAAAAGGTTCATTGGTTTAAAGAAATGTTTCTTCGAATCAATGTCACTACTTTTCATTGAGTTTGAGATCATTAAAAAAAAAGATAGTATCGAAATTCAAGTATTTCATTTCATTGGCAAAGATTTCCGTGAATCAATGAAACTTTTTCTCTCGGTGTGAACATTCGGATAACCAGTTCCAAGTCAAATTGCTTGAATTTAGGCAAACTGTTTGACTCACCGAGTGTTTTCTCTACACCGAGAGAAAAGATTTCATTGACGCCAAAGAAATGGATGGATTGATTTTTTTCCATTGATTTGAATGAAATAGTGCATTTGAATTTCAAAGAGAACATGTCATTGCCTGTAAATAAAGATTTACTTAGTGAGCATATAATAAAGAAACAGTTTCATTGTTTTAAAGAGACGTTTTCATGGGTTCAAAGAAACGTTTTCATTGATCTCTCTCTCGCACCTAACCTCACTTTTTTGTTTTCCGGTTCTCCCGAACGAACGGCTTCGAGTTTCGAGGAGCCAGAAGCTTAGTCTATTTATGCCGTACTTCTTTACATACTCACAAAATTTGAGCTTTATCGGCCGCGTACTTCAGGAAAAAATAGGTTTCGAAATTTTGAGGTGGTAAGAAGAAGGTTTCATTGAATCAGAGACGATATCTTTGAAATCAATGAAAAAGGTTCATTGGTTTAAAGAAATGTTTTTTCGAATCAATGTCACTACTTTTCATTGAGTTTGATATCATTCAAAGAAAAGATAGTACTGAAATTCAAGTATTTCATTTCATTGGCAAAAATTTCCGTGAATCAATGAAACTTTTCCTCTCGGTGTACTCGGTCGGGCCAGGATCGATATATGGTTAGCTCTTCCATTTGGGTGGAGTACGATAAGCAAACAAACAATCTGGGAGACTGTTATGGTATTCCCACCGGGGACCATCAGGTATACGTTGAGAAAGCATGTTTGTAATAACCGAAGCAAGGATCTCGGCTATTTAATGCATGGAGAAAAAAAAATGTTCACAATACACAAAAAACCATAGGAGTAATTGCTAAGGCATCGTCTGCTAGTAATCGCCTGGTGCATATGATTTATTTAAAACTATTCGACGGAAATTCTGTGAAATTTTGAGTAAAATAAAAATTGTCCCTCTCAACGAAAAAAATGATATGGTATTATTTTGCCAAAAAATGACTGAAAATTTATCTAGGTTAATTTGGAAACATTTTTATCAAAAAGTATACGCGAAACGCTATATTTTATCCCGCAACAATTTTGTTGTGTCATAGATAGTTTTAAATCGGCAGCGAAAGGAAAAAAATAAAAATAAAAAAAGCCTATTTAATTGTGGTAAAACTGTGAGGATAAAAAATCTGAAATAATATGAAATAATATGAAATAATCATGGTATTTATCAATTCGCTTGGTTGGATCCACGAATAACGTAAAATCATGCATTATCAAGTTCCATTTATTTTGAATAACAATGACAATTTACCAACATTTCCATGATACAACTTCCAAATGACTATAATACCTTAAATTGGGTATGACAAAAGGATGAGTAGAATGAAAATTATATAATGAAACAAAATGATGCTCCTTTGTCTCTGACCTTGTTACGCTCATGCTACGTTCGGTGAGTTGAGATTTCCACAAGGAGAGGTAAAAAAAAACGTTTTAAATTTTTTCCTTGTCCCCTAACCATACGACCTAATTTGGCTCTACCTTCAGCCCCATCAATGGAACGACAAGGAGCGGGTTATTTGAATAAAGTAATCAATTAAAGAGTGACAGCTTCTTACACCGAGAGAAAAAGTTTCATTGATTCACGGAAATCTTTGCCAATGAAATGAAATACTTGAATTTCAATACTATCTTTTCTTTCAATGATCTCAAACTCAATAAAAAGTAGTGACATTGATTCGAAGAAACATTTCTTTAAACCAATGAAACTTTTTCATTGATTTCAAAGATGTCGTCTCTGATTCAATGAAACCATCTTCTTACCATCTCGAAATTTCGAAACCTATTTTTTCCTGAAGTACGCGGCAGATAAAGCTCAAATTTTGTGAGTGTGTAAGGAAGTATGGCAGAAATAGGCTAAGCTTCTGGCTCCTCGAAACTCGAAGCCGTTCGTTCGGGAGAACCGAAAAACAAAAAAGTGAGGTTAGGTGCGAGAGTGAGAACAATGACAACGTTTCTTTGAACCAATGAAAACGTCTCTTTAAAACAATGAAACTGTTTCTTTATTATATGCTCACTAAGTAAATCTTTATTTACAGACAATGAAATGTTCTCTTTGAAATTCAAATGCACTATTTCATTGAAATCAATGAAAAAAAAAATCAATCCAGCCATTTCTTTGACGTCAATGAAATCTTTTCTCTCGGTGTAGCAGATATTGATGAACTTGTAAACGGTAGAAAATAATAAGGAATCGATGTGCGAGGTTCTACTCTACATTTTTATTTTCTAATTAACAAAATTCGTTAATATGACAATGAAGCATTAATCTCCGTACTATATGTTTCAAAATCTTGCGAGAAGTGAATCGATAGTGAGTGAAGGTTGTAATACATGTTGCGTTTAAGACGAAAAGGCAAAAAATGGGAAGAGAAGCGACAAGCGGAAAAATGAGAGAGGGAAGCGTCAGGCGGAAGGAAAATTAGAGCCTCAGGCGGAAATAACCTCATGCCCTCATTTTTTCCGCTTGACAGTACGCCGCACTTTTTTCGTTTCCAAGTTATCTTGTGTATCAACTTCATATGTAATCCAAAGTTCATTCTCGATCTTGATACATTTTGTCATTTTAACGGAGAAAAAAATAGCCAACAACTTATTGTATTTATTTCACTTTTCAAATCGCAAAAAAAAAAAAATTGCAGAAAAATTCAAGTCAAAGAACGACATGAGAAAAGGCTGGAACTTTTTTTGTTTTTTGCGTCAGGCAGTGCAGTTGGTCCCACAATTATTAAGTGAATGTTTCCCGGTAATAATATGATAATATGTTTCTCACTGCTGCAGCATATAACACATATATTACTAAGAACTATATAGCAATGAGGTGACCCGTCAGCGAGAAGCGATGCGAGGAATTCGAGAGTGAGAGAGTCCTCCCAACTTCCTTCGGCACACATGGTTGCACACGGGGCACACATAGCAGAGCAAACAGAGTGCGAGACGTGAGACGAGCGTGTAAAATAAGACGACGAAGAAGAAGAAGAAGAAGAAGAGGAGGGAAGAGGCGGATACGTCGCAGTAAAATCACGACACGTGCTTGCCAAAAGAAAATAAATGCCTGAAACGTTCGTTGATGAATAACAGCATAACAAAGAGGCTCTCGTATTCGCAAAACTCTCGCCATTGTCACTCACAATATTATTATTTACGCTGCCGTTTTATCTATGCGCATAGATCGAGGACGATCGTCTTTTGTCGCATTAAACACACAATCCTAAGGTGTTGTGCTATACAAGAGCTACTAAATGTTTATAACTCAGTGGTGGATCATGCTATATATATATATTTATATATGTACTAAGTGTTAAGACTGTGTTACGCCTCTTGCTAAGAGGCTATATTTTTATGACAATTGTTTTCATAAAATCGAATGCTGATTGTATAAACGATCACTTACCGTTTCTGGGGCTTTGTGTACTAATTGAAAACCCACGTGTAAACTACTCGAGAGGGTCTCGAGCGATGATTCATGCACTGGCTTCGTCGCTTCCACCTCCACTCTGTGACCCCACTTCGTGAGGCCCAGTACTGAAAGGCGACAATGAGAAACGAAGGAGAGATGACCGAAGAACCGTGAAACCATCGCATGGTAGTCGAGGAGCTCTGGTGTTATGGATGCCACACACCGAGAGAAAAGATTTCATTGACGCCAAAGAAATGGGTGGATTGATTTTTTTTTCATTGATTTCAACGAAATATTTCGTTGATTTCAATGAAACAATGCATTTGAATTTCAAAGAGAACATTTCATTGCCTGTAAATAAAGGTTTATTTAGTGAGCATATAGTAAAGAAACAGTTTCATTGTTTTAAAGAGACGTTTTCATTGATTTCTCTCTAGCACCTAACCTCACTTTTTTGTTTTTCGGTTCTCCCGAACGAACGGCTACGAGTTTCGAGGAGCCAGAAGCTTAGCCTATTTCTGCCGTACTTCCTTACATACTCACAAAATTTAAGCTGTATCTGCCGCGTACTTCAGGAAAAAATAGGTTTCGAAATTTTGAGCTGGTACACGGAAAGAAATGTTTGGTTATGGCAACTACGTTTTCGATTTGCTGTACACGATGTCTAAAAAATTAGTTGCCTCAACCATATCGAATAGTAACCTCAACTATTCACGATTAGTTCTCGCGAGATTAGTTAGGTTAACTAATCCAATCGTTGCGACTACCACTCGAATAGTTGGGACTACCATTCGAATCGTCGGTATTATCATTCGAATCGTCGGTATTACCATTCGAATCGTTGGTATTACCATTTGAGTTGTACACCGAGAGAAAAGATTTCATTGACGCCAAAGAAATGGGTGGATTGATTTTTTTTTCATTTATTTCAACGAAATATTTCGTTGATTTCAATGAAGTGCATTTGAATTTCAAAGAGAACATTTCATTGCCTGTGAATAAAGATTTACTTAGTGAGCATATAATAAAGAAACAGTTTCATTGTTTTAAAGAGACGTTTTCATTGGTTCAAAGAAACATTTTCATTGATCTCTCTCTCGCACCTAACCTCACTTTTTTGTTTTTCGGTTCTCTCGAACGAACGGCTACGAGTTTCGAGGAGCCAGAAGCTTAGCCTATTTCTGCCATACTTCCTTACATACTCACAAAATTTGAGCTTTATCTGCCGCGTACTTCAGGAAAAAATAGGTTTCAAAATTTCGAGCTGGTGAGAAGAAGGTTTCATTGAATCAGAGACGATATCTTTGAAATCAATGAAAAAGGTTCATTGGTTTAAAGAAATGTTTCTTCGAATCAATGTCACTACTTTTCATTGAGTTTGAGATTATTCAAAGAAAAGATAGTATTGAAATTCAAGTATTTCATTTCATTGGCAAAGATTTCCGTGAATCAATGAAACTTTTTCTCTCGGTGTACTCGATGCGTGGCTTCGATGGTCGCTCATGTTTGCATTGTTCCGATCACTTATCAGAATGAAACAAACAAAATCGCCGAAATTAAAGATGCATATACAAAATAGTTTTTGAAAAATTGTAAGACAATTGTGCTTATCGAATTTGTCAATAGTCTTGCGACACTATTATTATTCATAATTAGAGTGCTTAGTATCTTCAATATGTACAGTGAGAAAAGAAAATGTTTGGATGAACTAAATCGGCATACACCCTCGTTCAAACGAATTTTTAACTGATATAACAAACAATTTAGTTACCGCAAATATATTTTAGACAACCAAATCTAATAATTATTGAAGAAACTAAGCATTTGGTTGTACTAATGAACGTCTTTAAAACAATGAAACTATTTGTTTATTATATGCTCACTAAGTAAATCTTTATTTACAGACAATGAAATGCTCTCTTTGAAATTCAAATGCACTATTTCATTGAAATCAATGAAAAAAAATCAATCCACCCATTTTTTTGGCGTCAATGAAATCTTTTCTCTCGATGTATGCGTCGAACGACGGTCGGTAAATCCTTGCAAATAATACAAAAAAAAGAGGTGCTTGAAATTATTGGTACAATCATAAAAATGTACTATGAAAAATATAAATATCGCCATTTTTTAACTGGAGTTTGCATAAAGCTTACTGGTACTTGGCGTACAGCCTAAAACCATAAATAGAATAAGTAGAAGACTCGAGGAGCTCACGTAGAGGCCATAGCGAGGAGGATTTTTACTCGCGAGTTAATACGTGACCTGCAATCGTAATTATCCTGTACGTAGTACGTGGAGATATGTGAGAGAATATAAGAGGCGTGTGAGCCTCGAGCAGAGGGTCAAACGTTGCGCTCTGTGGTGATAAAACTCTATACTTATATTATGTATAACCTTACTATGTAGTACTATATACCGTTTATAATTGATAGGCAAATAGGTGCTTGCTGACACTTTCCTTCACTCACGTTTCGTGTACAATGTATTTAGGTATTCGTGCCTGACCGTTCCTAACTATACTATAATCTAATCTGACAAAATACATTATTTAATTATGGTTAACTTAATTCAGTCGGTTCAAAATAAAATGGGCGGTAAAATTGGCTTCAATTAAATATACTTTTATGAGGGTCATTTTATTGAGCAATTAAAGGAGAATTCAACAAACACTGTTGGGATCCTTATACACAGAGTTGTAAATCCCCATTAATTGATGAGACATAGTTTGCAGTACAATTTGTTTTGTAATTGTGATTTCATAATAATAATATGTAGTGATTATAAAATAGAGTGTAAACATTTGAATAGCTGAAAAAAATACTAATTTTCGCTTTAATATTGCAAGAAATAGTGGAAAAAATGGAAGAAATAAGTAATGCGTTACTTATTTTTTCCCATTTTTTCAAAAGGATTACCGTGAATTTTTATTGAAAAATAATAATTTTTGCAGCCATTCCAAAGTTTAATCATCGTATTACAATCGCTACATTATTATAAAATCATAATTATAGAGCTGATCGTATCATCATCATTATTTCTATGTTTCTAATTATCATTATTATTTCAATTATTATTCTGATCATCATTATTTCTAAGTATTAGGCATTTACAACTCTGCTTATACACAACTTTTGCCCATTTTTATTAACTTCATCAGGAATAGGCCCTTTTTTTTAATGGAACATATTTGTAATACTTTCCAAAATAAATGACTATTAATTCTTGTTCAGGATCTAAAATATACACGCCTCTGTAATTATTATGGGAAGTTATGCTTATAGCAATTATTCTTTTGCAATTAATGATAATATTTTGTAGACGTAATAATTCATTATTGTTTAGGCAAGAAAGTATTTACAATTATTTTTTTAATTAGAATATTTCAATGATCTTGATATACGAATGATATACATATAATCAGACGGAATTGTCATGTGGCGGCAAAATTAATTTTCTTTTTGTTTAGTTTTTCGCCTTTGTTGAAAAGGCGAAAAACTACTTTTAACTTTTGTATTTTTATTTGTATTCTATTTTTAAATCGGCAATCTATATCCACCTAAATGGTAGTAGCGTTATGATTATTTTGAGATTTATAAGTTTATATATTGTTGCGATCCTAAATTCTTTATATCTGTTGTTATTATTTAATTTTTGTTCAGCGTTAATTAGAGGGAGAGCTCAGGCACTTCTCCACTTATGCGACTGCTTAATCTTTATTTTTTAGTTTGTTTTTATATATCTTTATCGTGTAAACTTTGTATATAATTTGTCATTTTTACCGCTTTTATGTATGCTTATCTACTATTGACCAAAAGTTCGCTAGGGCATAAATAAATCAAATCAAATCAAATCAAAATCAAACCTTGGATGAGCCAAAACTAAGTTTAAAGTCGCACGTGCGCGATTAGTTAAAAATGAAAGTGTTGTAATCAGAAACGGATTTTGACGAAGGTAAGAATATTCGGTTCAACAGTCATAATACGAAAAACGGAATGACTCATATTTATCCTTCATCCGTACGTGCCATTGGAAAGCACGATAACCTTTAAGTGAGTCAGCGCATGAAGCTGAAATTCGGTAGATTCAAAATTTACCTTGAATATTAAATGAACAATTAAAAGGATGCAAATTAGAAGTAGCAAAGCAAAGTAGCACAAAGAAAGCTTTTAAAAAAGCGAAAAATAATAAGGAAAAAATGTGTAAAGTTCGACTTTGTATTCTTCTTTTGAATAAACTTGAAAAAAAAATTGAAGTTACGCGAAATTTTCACCACCAAGAAATAATAAACAAAATTTAAAAACCGGGTATAATCGATACCTCAACCCTTTTACTGATCTTCACGAAACCAAAAATCTTGCATTAGTGAACATTGTTTCATTTACGAAAAAAATTTGTGCTCGCTAGATCACATTTTGCGAAAATTAATGCATTAACGTTAATCTTTCGGAAATTCCAAAGCACCATAAAATTCGAACTGCTTTACCGATTTAGCCCAAATTTAATACTAAAACGTAGCATCATTTTGTCCAGTTTTCATGCAAAGTTTGAGTCTGATAACGAAACATTTTTTCGAGTTGGAGCGTTGACGAATATTTTTGAAAATCCAAAAAATCTCACAAAATCTGAATGCCTAAAACGATTTTTGCAGAATGGATACGAAGTAAAGATTGATTAGTACTCTATGTGGCATTAAAATTTGGGCTGATTTGGTCAAATAATTCACAAGTTATTGTAGTTCGAATTTCGACCCTTCCAGAGTTGTAAATGTCTTATTCTTATCGAAATAAAGATGATGATACAAAGAGATATAATTATGATTTCATAATAGTAACATGTAGTAATTATAATGCGATGACTAAACTTTTAAATAGCTCCAAGAATGATTATTTTTCAATAAAATGTCATGATAATTTTTTTCAAAAAATGATAATTAGTGCATTAAGAAAGTAATGCATTAAATATCTCTTCCATTTTTCCCACTATTTTTTTCAATATTTAAGCGAAAATCAGTATTTTTTTCAGCTATTCAAATATTTACACTCTATTTTATAATCACTACATATTATTATTATGAAATCATAATTACAAAACAAACTGTATTGTAAACTATATTTCATGAATTAATGAGGATTTACAACTCTGGACCCTTCCAATACACACATACATCTGGACACTTTTTCTAAACCACCTTTTTCGACGTTGTTAACCATTTTGAGTTTACCAACGAGAAAAACTCGGTAAAAAAAATCAAGAAAACAAAGAATTCACCACTAGGAAGTATAAATAATTGAACCGCCAAATAAGATTTGTTAACTATTAACAAATGTCTGCGAGCTTAATTTGCGGCAAGCTAATTTTATTTAGCTCAAGTGAGATTCAATAAGAATCACTAAATGCTTAATTTCGCCATATTAAACCAAGATTTGTTAACTGTTAACAAATGTTAACAAACTTTTTCTCTCAGTGCGGTGTGATGTTAATCACGAAAAGTGATTTTTCGAACTTGGTTATATTTTTCCATATTCATAATCGTTTGTAACTATTTGCTGGATACGAGAGTGGAGAATCGTGTATCGTAGTATCCTATTTCATCGAGTCATCCAATTGATTCAGAGGTCGGACGGGAATGTGATCCAGGATGAGGCGGAGGCGTCGCCCCCATTTGTTTTTTTTTTTTTTTTCTTCTCGGTTCTTTTCTCTCTGTCAGCTTTTATTCGATTCTGACTGCGATAAATAGTGCGAGTTAGCTTTGTTATAAATCCATGCATTCTCGGACTCACCTGCTAGAGCGAGACGAGCACGCTGAAATATAATTACGTTACGTAAGTTGTAACGACGAGCTAGTGGCTTGAAGTAAATGTCAGGTCAAGAGACTGGCGGCTCTCCTGCAGCGACGTTCACAGCGTTTTATCCTTCACCTTACTCCCGCTTCTCAACAGTATCTATATTGTACACCCGGACACTAATACATTCTTGTATAATCAGTTGACGTCTATTCTACTCTTTCGAAATGTGAATCTCACGATTCACACGACGTAATAGTAAAGAATTAATGTTTCAAAACGGGCAAATCTTCAATCAGCACCTCGTGGATGTTACATTATAATTTATTTTGCATTTTAGGAACTGCATTACGGAACATTTAACGTAATATTTGGCAGATTACAAATGCTAATTAAATCCAAACCGATGTTACCGGATGTCGCAGAATTAATTATAGATTACTAAATATTGCAGAATTTATCCGAGCACTAATTATTATTATAAAGGATATAATTTAATTCGTTAAAAAAAAGGATGCGAAGCAGAATCTTGCACATTGCTTCCTCATTATATTTCGCTTTTTACAAAGCAACCTCTAAGAGGAAGTATGGGAATTGATTTTGGCTTCCTCATAGAGGAAGCTTTGTTAAAAGCGAAATATAATGAGGAAGCAATGTGCAAGGTTCTGCTTTGCATCCTTGTTTTAAATAAATATAAATAAGCGCACACTCTCGCTTTGTGAAAATACAATAAGGACAAACGGTCCAGAAACTCCCTCGAATACTCTATCTTCTCTGTTTTTTTTTTGTAGAACACGATAGAAATCGGTGGTTTCCGAAATTTCATTGGGAAGCAAGGATATGGCTAGTTTATACGACATAAATCGCTACTTTTCGCAATATAGACTGTACAACATCTCTATGAAAATATGTTATCGTTCAACATTTTTGGGCTATATCTGACGTATTTTTCTGTTGATCATGAATTTGGCACTCATTTGACTCCCAGCTC
Source organism: Ephialtes manifestator (assembly GCA_963970395.1). Classification (NCBI taxonomy): domain Eukaryota; kingdom Metazoa; phylum Arthropoda; class Insecta; order Hymenoptera; family Ichneumonidae; genus Ephialtes; species Ephialtes manifestator. The sequence continues at coordinate 36,821,053 of OZ019970.1, forward strand.
GATATTTGATACCAAAATTCGCATCGCAGAAAAAAAATCAGAAAATTCAAAAAATCAAAATCTCATAAAATTTTAACGTTTCAACCGATCTTAACCAAATTTAATAGGGATCGCCGGTGTATGGAAGCTCACGTACATACCAATTTTGAGCTTAATGTCTCGAAAATTAAAAGAGTTATCGCGTTAACAGACATTTTTGAAAAAATTCAAAACCGCGTAAAAATTTAATGATCATGGGGATATTTATAAAAATTGGTATGAACGATGAGGATTGACCTCTCTATCTGTGATGTAAATTTCAGCTCTATATCTCGAGGCGTTCCCGAGTTATAAGGTTTTACAGTTTTTGAGCGTGTAACATACACACACACACACACACACACACACACACACACACACACACACACACACACACACACACACACACACACACACACACACACACACACACACACACACACACACACACACACACACACACACACACACACACACACACACACACACACACACACACACACACACACACACACACACACACACACACACACACACACACACACACACACACACACACACACACACACACACACACACACACACACACACACACACACACACACACACACACACACACACACACACACACACACACACACACACACACACACACACACACACACACACACACACACACACACACACACACACACACACACACACACACACACACACACACACACACACACACACACACACACACACACACACACACACACACACACACACACACACACACACACACACACACACACACACACACACACACACACACACACACACACACACACACACACACACACACACACACACACACACACACACACACACACACACGCACACGCACACGCACACGCACACGCGCACGCGCACGCGCACGCGCACGCGCACACGCACACGCACACGCACACGCACACGCACACGCACACGCACACGCACACGCACACGCACACGCACACGCACACACGCGCACGCGCACGCGCACGCGCACGCGCACGCGCACGCGCACGCGCACGCGCACGCGCACGCGCACGCGCACGCGCACGCGCACGCGCACGCGCACGCGCACGCGCACGCGCACGCGCACGCACACGCACACGCACACGCACACGCACACGCACACGCACACGCACACGCACACGCACACGCACACGCACACGCACACGCACACGCACACGCACACACACACATGCACACACATGCACACACATGCACACACGCACACACGCACACACGCGCATGCGCACATGCGCACACGCGCACACGCACACGCACACGCACACACACACACACACACAGACATTTTTTCCAAATCACTTTTCTCGACGTTTCGGATTATTCTGAGTGTACTGACATGAAAATTTCGAAAAAAAAATTTTCACGAAAACAAAGCTTCCTCTATGAGGAAGCAAAATAATAATTCACTTTGTTTTAACAAAAATTCTATATTAAAACGAATCTTACAATCCATTCATATTGAAGAAATTCTTTTTATTGAATGTGAAAGAAATTAGTACAGTTATTCGCAAATAATTATAACTTTCCGCACCGTAGAAATTCATTAGCTTACAGCACGGCGCCAACAGGCCATATAATGGTCGTTTCTTCTTCCGCTTCTTCTTCCATACACGTATTCGTGAGCTCGTCCAAAGCTTGATTAATTATCGACTGTTCCAGGCCAGACTGATAGCGATGAAAGAAAGAAAATTCCCCTTCACTCGATACGCGTATGAAAGAACGACAGAAAAAAAAAGAATCGACCGAACGTAACGATTCCGCTTCTACTTCAGATAATTGGATACAGACGAGAAACGCTGAGGGAATGAAAGGCATTGGTACCAAAAATCCGTTGAATCCCCACCCGGGAATGAGGCATAGAGAAAGAGAGAAAATTCCAACTACCGGATTGAATGCTTTTGGGGAAAATCCGCGTACGCGAAGTGCTCGTACAATCTATAGCATCTATCTATCTATCTGTTCGTATTGCGGACTACACAATATAATAGTATATAGAAGGATCGGCACAGTTGGCTTGCCCGGAAGTGCTTTCGCTTTTCTTGCACAGATAGAAGCGGTGAAGCAGCCTGTTCGGATATATACGTAACCAGCTTTAAACCAGCGCTGGCCTCTCAAAGCGGATTTACGGTACGAGGTATACGTAGTAACGTAGCTCAGAGCGTCGAGGAGAGCCGAGGCCTCTCTAACTCTGCCTCTTTTCTCTCGCCATTTCCAATAATACGGTTTTCACTTTGGTTACGTGACGCTTCCAGAGCAATCCAACCAGTAATATCGAGTCGAGTATACTCGGCTCTCGGCGGCCATGAAATTCTCAAAGTAAACGAGAAACGGCAAGCCGAACATCTTCAAACTCCTTTACGTAAATGTTATATATATGTATATGTATTCGTTGCATTGAAGTTTCGGAATCGTTGGGAATTGCTAGCGATAATATTTGCCAGGAGCTACGCCCTGATGTGTACTCACGTTTCTGCACTTCTCGAAGAGATTATTAGATCAGACACTCGAAATCCGTCAATTTATTTAGCAGGCAACCCAACTCTTACCTTAAGGGGACCCAGTCACCTAAATAAAGTCATAAGAAAAATAAAATGGTGTAAATAATACACTTCTTTTTAAAAAATCTTGCATTAAAACTTCATTAAATACATAATGAGCATTATAATTCTGCCATTTTATAAAGACATACAGTGCACCAAAATGGCGTGAGGTAAAAAGTAAAATTTTTCACTTGTCGTAGGTTTCAGATCAAACCGGTGAACAAATTTTTGTGTTCGATGTCTTATTTTAACTGTCGAAGAGTGCATTCTGGATTGAATATAGGAATTTTTATTTCGGGTCTTTATGACTAAGCTATGATTTTAAGGATGTAGGAATGCGATGGGGTGCTCAACTTCCTGAAAAGTAAGAATTCTGAGAGAAATTCGAACACTTGTCGATGGAATAAAAATTTAAAAAAATCAAGCATACAAAAGGTGCGGAAAAGATTAATTTTGCATATTAATAATTGCAAAATGTTATTAACAAATAGGTGAAAAAAAAAATTGTTCAACAAATTATCCGTCAACCTGACTTTTTTTTCGAATGAAAATGATTGGTTAATTTTTCTGAATACGTATGAATTTTTTCGTACTCTGATACTCTGAACTCGTCGTAGAGTTCAGATTGCAGTGCTGGATCAAATTGGTTTCGTAAGGTCCAATTCTCTTCGTAAGAAGACTTTGTCCGGGGTATTTGAAGTTTCTATTTATTCTATCTTCTCTTTTGCAAAAGATATTGCCATTAGTACAGTAGATTTTTCCTTCGTAGTACATTTTGTAATTAAATTCCTGAGCAGTAAGCAAATAATTGTAAGATGAAACAAAAGATCCTTTCTCTCGTCCTCGGGCAAACTTTATGGTGCCGTCTTTCTCGCACTCAAACGGACGAAATGTTTAGTTGTGACAACTAAATATTTCTTCTATTTTTTGACATTAAAACATTTCTATTTTTATTCTGTTTTTTGACATTAAAACATTTCTATTTTTATTCTATTTTTTGACATTAAAACATTTCTATTTTTATTCTATTTTTTGACATTAAAACATTTCTATTTTTATTCTATTTTTTGACATTAAAACATTTCTATTTTTATTCTATTTTTTGACATTAAAACATTCCTATTTTTATTCTATTTTTTGACATTAAAACATTTCTATTTTTATTCTATTTTTTGACATTAAAACATTTCTATTTTTATTCTATTTTTTGACATTAAAACATTTCTATTTTTATTCTATTTTTTGACATTAAAACATTCTTTCTATTATTGTTTCTAATTTGCTATGTACACAAGGTCCCAAAAATTAGTTAATAAGATTAATCTTGATTCACTCTTTCTCTATTTGACACTTCCATGTCATACGGTCATTAGTGAGCTGCAAAACCATGGAGACTGGAGTACGGGAGGCCGAACGCAGTGTTCTGGAAGTGGTTTATGAAACGTTCGGATTTTGTGCCAGCTAGAGCCGATATTGGCGCGGCGGGCGTTGAGAACCGCGAGAAAGCCAGACTGAGTATGGAAAGACAGCGAGACAGCAATTATTTGAAACTGCATATTTACACCGAGAGAAGGAATATAGTACTCACTCCCAAATTCGTATAGTAATCGGGATCCAAAGTGGAAAAATGGCATTTTTTTCCAGACACATAGAAAGATTTACTAGGCATCGCCCGCTGTACTATTTAGCGTAAATTTATCGTAAATACTAGTTCTTGATATTCAAATACATTCACAGCTGTCATATGAACAGTAAATCGATCAATATCTCCAAATTTCCGATGTCATGTTTTTTCATCCAGTTTTTTAAAAGGGTTAACCGTAATAACACTCCGATTGTGACGAAACACAGCTCATTTTGATCAGTGGAAGATCCTTAATCGATTGACCGTCCGGATTTTCTATAGTATCAGGCGTTCAAAAGTTACCGCCATTTGTATACTTGATGTTAGGTTATGATAGGATAAACAAACGGTTGTATCTTTTGAACTACTAATACGATTTAAAAAACTAGACGGCCAATCGATAGAATATCTTTTAGTAAACAAAATGAGCTATTGGTCGTCATAATCGGACTGATATTACGGTTAACCCTTTTAAAAAACTGGATGAAAAAACATAACATCGGAAATTTGCAGATATTGATCGATTTATTGTTGATATCACAGCTGTGAATGTATTTGAATATCAAGAACTAATGCTGCTATGTGATTAACACCTTGGAACAGATTATTAAGCCATCTGAAATTGTAGAAACGCTTTTAAAAATTTATCACTGATTTGACTAGTGTGGAGCGTTCTAACCTCCTTAACAATTTGGTACAACAGGGAAATTTAAAAATATTACAAATATAGTTTGAAAGGTAAAATAAAAGTGAGTTACGGCGTTCACTACCCGAGGGTGTCGCTCATCTTTTCTGGTTGTAGGGAATATTACAGTAGAAGAAATTGCGGGGGCGTGCGCGCTTTTTATACCATGACGCATCGTTTTGTATATACTTATGCCGAGAAGTGCAATCAGAAAGGGAGAATGGTGCAAAGGTCGACGGTGAAAGAATGGGCAAGTGTGTACGCAATATACCTGCTTTCATACATTGAGAATAAAGGTGGCAGAGATGGAGATATGAAAAAGGGGGTGCGAGAAGGAAAGTGAGATTGAGACCTTCCCAGCGAAGCACTGTGGGAGCGAAGCGACTAAACACGCCCGCCTCTTTTCAGAGGAGGTAAAAATATGTAGTATTGCACTTGCAAGACTCGAGAGTGCAGAGGAAAAGAGTGAATATAGTGAAGAATAGAGGCAAAGAGCGAGAGGAAGAGGTTGGCCCGTTTCCCTCCTTTCAGTTTCCAGGCACGCTAATCGAGCCTATCTTGACGTTTCAAACAACGAAAGGGAAACTCTTTATTCTGTTTTTTTTTATCGTGTAATATACCTAAGGCGGACGGTACGAGGTCTTGCTTCAGGCTCCTTGGGTAAACGAATATTTAAGAAAAAATGAAATAACAAAGGAAAACGTGAATGAGCGATGAACAATTCTCCCAGACACTTGGTTCGCATTTCCTACGAAGGGTCTTCGTAAAAGAGTCGAAACGATTATGTACCAATTAGTGAACGGGTTATACTTACTTTTTCTTATGGAACAAGGAATAAAAATAACTAAGTAATTTGAAGTTAAAAAAGAGAACCGTCTTTTGCGATGTTTCGATAAATTCTCTAATTTTTGCTTCATCAAGGAGAAAATTTTGTTGACATGAAGAATTACTTTTTCCTTGATTTTCATCTTAGGCTACTCGAAAAGGATGCAAAGGAGAGAACCTTGCACATTGCTTCCACATTATTTTACGCTTTTGACCAACCAAGTTATTGTTTGACCAACCAAGTTATTGTTTGACCAACTAAGTTATTGGTTAGACCAACCAAGTTATTGATTGACCAACCAAGTTATTGTTTGACCAACCAAGTTATTGTTTGACCAACCAAGTTATTGTTTGACCAACCAAGTTATTGTTTGACCAACCAAGTTATTGATTGACCAACCAAGTTATTGTTTGACCAACCAAGTTATTGTTTGACCAACCAAGTTATTGTTTGACCAACCAAGTTATTGTTTGACCAACCAAGTTATTGTTTGACTAACCAAGTTATTGTTCGATCAACCAAGTTATTGTTTGACCAACCAAGTCATTGTTTGACCAACCAAGTTATTATTTGACCAACCAAGTTATTGTTTGACCAACCAAGTTATTGTTTGACCAACCAAGCTATTGTTTGACCAACCAAGTTATTGTTTGACCAACTAAGTTATTGTTTGACCAACCAAGCTATTGTTTGACCAACCAAGTTATTGTTTGACCAACCAAGTTATTGTTTGACCAACCAAGTTATTGTTTGACCAACCAAGTTATTGTTTGACCAACCAAGTTATTATTTGACCAACCAAGTTATCGTTTGACCAACCAAGTTATTGTTTGACCAACCAAGTTATGTTGGTCAAACAATAACTTGATTGGTCTAACCAATAACTTAGTTAGCGTATATACAACCAAATGCTTTGTTGATCTAAGCCTTTTTCTACGTGTAGAATATGCGACTTGAGAATAATAGTGAAAGCCAAAATTCGATATCTTGAAGAAAAAACAAGCCCAATTCCAAACATGAATTTCCTCAAAGAATCAAACACTGTTATTATTCTAACCATCATGATTGTCATCATTAATTTTTAAATATATACGTAATTACTTACATTTCAAAAATCTTTCAGTCATCGTAGCTTTCCTGTTTGATAGATTGACAGTTTGTGGCTATTGCAGAATACTTCTAACAAAAATGACTCTACAATTCTACGTTCAATACCAAACATTCTCCGTAGTAACTTCACTCGTCTGCAAAGCCTCAGTTCGACACCTCAAAATTCGTTCCACTGGCAGCATGTACTAATTGTAAAAAAATAAAAAAAATATATACATATTCATGAATTTTTAACCTCTCTGCCGATTCGAAAAAAATCCAATACAAAGCAAACTTAGTTGCATCTGAACGCGTGTGCAAAATTTCAGCTCAACAACTTGAAATTTCGGCCAGCAATCGCAAATACAAATCGTAACAAACATTAAAAAAAAAAAAAAAATTAATAACTTTTCGTTGCTTCCTCTATGAGGAAGCAAAAAAAAAAAAGGAGTAAAAAATCCAGAATAGTGGTAACGCATTGTATTGTACATATTTTCCTTAATCAACTGATAATAATCAGTCCAGCAAAAAAAAAAAAAAAAAAAAAAAAAAAAAAATTATTATAATAACGATAACCAATTGTGCCAAACACAGAAAGCCACTTGAGGAAGGTAAAAATCACGGTACAGTCTGTCGTAATGTTTGATCATTCACTGGGGCACCCACACTATTACTACTACAACGACTGTTATTGCCACACCTACAATTGGCTTCTCTCGTCTCTATTACGTTATTATACCTACGTCGTGCCACGGTTCAATGTGATTTAACTACCGGGTGTACAAACGTCACGACTACCGCAGTGATAAGATAAGAAAACGAAGAAGCAGAGAACTCGCCGCTTGTTGAGCCACGAACGACCATAAAATGTCTTTGAGTCACACGTTGGACACCTCGAAGCGATGATGTCTTGATTTCGTTACTATCGTTTACAAATATTGTCATTTACCCTATCACAATCTGGTGTTGAGTCGCGAGCGACCTTGTCGGTCTTTTCTAAGCAACGCTTACCAAAAACAGTAAATTAAAAGCAGTGCATATAAAAATTTGATTTAAGTGTGTGTTAAAATCGTTATGGATCGAATTCCGGACATTTATCCGCCTTAACGTGGTTGTACTCTGTGGTCAATGGCAACACAGATATCTTTCACCTAACACAAGATAGGAGGTACGAATATTACTAATAGCTCTATTTCTTTAAAGAAACGTTGATGGTATTCTTTTCTTTTTGGAATTTTAATGCAATTAAAAATTGCAAGGATGTTTAAAAAAAAAAGTGGTTTAAAATTACATGTATGTTGGACCTTTAAAATGCCAACGCTTTTTTGTTTAAGTGAAATTTAGGAGTTCGTTTAATTAACAAATGAATTAAAAAAGATCCTATATAATAATAGGGATTTTTAAAGCGTTAAACAATTTTTTTTTGTCATTTTCGTTATTTGGAATTTAATGGCCTTCCAAGTTTTGCATGTCCTTTATACAATACAGATTACGAGTACTGCTAAAAAAGATTGGAAGTTTTTGTGCATAAACTCGTAATCTAAAATTTATATAAAATTGTGTAAAAAATGTACTTTTGCAGTAAAATTTAAAAAAAAATTATTAACATTCAAATACTTTTACTGTGAAATTACAGTAAATTATTGAATTTGTTGTATCGTACATTAATTTTACATCAGACTTGTATATTAAATTTAATATATCAGTTTGAGCATAAAAACTTTCAGTAATTTTACCTTAAATTTCAAGCAGATTTTTTTTAAAGTGAGGAAATTTAAAAAAATATCCATCATCGTTTTAATCTCCACGAAGTTTCGGCTGTTAAGCCAACTAACTCTTCACAATTTTGAAGTCACAAAAAATTTTTTCCAAGTTTTAAAAGTTGTAACGGTATAATGCAAATTTACGCTCATCGATCTGTACTTTTATATCTATAGATTTTCAGCAGTGCAACTTTCTATAACTATGGACTGAAGTTTAGTATAAATAAAATATAGAAGAACTTCCTGAACTGAAAAACACTAGACACCCGGTCGATATGAGACTTCGTTATGCAGCAGCGTAGTTAAGCAACATTTCTTGCTGCCGTTACTTGGATAGGTGACCGCTCATCCGCGCAATGGTTTGTGTGCCAATGCATGAAGCAGTTTTTCTGAATTTCGATGTGTTATCACACACACCGAGAGAAAAAGTTTCATTGATTCACGGAAATCTTTGCCAATAAAATGAAATACTTGAATTTCGATACTATCTTTTCTTTGAATGATCTCCAACTCAATGAAAAGTAGTGACATTGATTCGAAGAAACATTTCTTTAAACCAATGAACCTTTTTCATTGATTTCAAAGATATCGTCTCTGATTCAATGAAACCTTCTTCTTACCAGCTCAAAATTTCAAAACCTATTTTTTCCTGAAGTACGCGGCAGATAAAGCTCAAATTTTGTGAGTATGTAAAGAAGTATGGCAGAAATAGGCTAGGCCTCTGGCTCCTCGAAATTCCAAGCCGTTCGTTCGGGAGAACCGGAAAACAAAAAAGTGAGGTTAGGTGCGAGAGAGAGATCAATGAAAACGTTTCTTTGAACCAATGAAAAAGTCTCTTTAAAACAATTAAACTGTTTCTTTATTATATGTTCACTAAGTAAATCTTTATTTACAGGCAATGAAATGTTCTCTTTGAAATTCAAATGCACTGTTTCATTGAAATCAAAGAAATATTTCGTTGAAATCAATGAAAAAAAAAATCAATCCATCCATTTCTTTGGCGTCAATGAAATCTTTTCTCTCGGTGCAGTAAAAACTGTGTAATAATAAAACCTTCTGCATCGGCAATAAATGGAGGGGAAGATAAAGAAAGCAATAGAAATAATAAGAAAGCAATTTCTATAAGGAAATCAAAGGCAAAAAGTAAAGGTAAAGGTATTTCAAAGATATCGTCTCTGATTCAATGAAACCATCTTCTTACCAGCTCAAAATTTCAAAACCTATTTTTTCCTGAAGTACGCGGCAGATAAAGCTCAAATTTTGTGAGTATGTAAAGAAGTATGGCAGAAATAGGCTAGGCCTCTGGCTCCTCGAAATTCCAAGCCGTTCGTTCGGGAGAACCGGAAAACAAAAAAGTGAGGTTAGGTGCGAGAGAGAGATCAATGAAAACGTTTCTTTGAACCAATGAAAAAGTCTCTTTAAAACAATTAAACTGTTTCTTTATTATATGTTCACTAAGTAAATCTTTATTTACAGGCAATGAAATGTTCTCTTTGAAATTCAAATGCACTGTTTCATTGAAATCAAAGAAATATTTCGTTGAAATCAATGAAAAAAAAAATCAATCCATCCATTTCTTTGGCGTCAATGAAATCTTTTCTCTCGGTTCAGTAAAAACTGTGTAATAATAAAACCTTCTGCATCGGCAATAAATGGAGGGGAAGATAAAGAAAGCAATAGATATAATAAGAAAGCAATTTCTATAAGGAAATCAAAGGCAAAAAGTAAAGGTAAAGGTATTTCAAAGATATCGTCTCTGATTCAATGAAACCATCTTCTTACCAGCTCAAAATTTCGAAACCTATTTTTTCCTGAAGTACGCGGCAGATAAAGCTCAAATTTTGTGAATATGTAAGGAAGTACGGCAGAAATAGGCTAAGCTTCTGGCTCCTCGAAATTCGAAGTCGTTCGTTCGGAAGAACCGAGAAACAAAAATGTGAGGTTAGGTGCGAGAGAGATCAATGAAAACGTTTCTTTGAATCAATGAAAACGTCTCTTTAAAACAATAAAACTGTTTCTTTATTATATGCTCACTAAGTAAATCTTTATTTACAGGCAATGAAATGTTCTCTTTGAAATTCAAATGCACTGTTTCATTGAAATCAAAGAAATATTTCGTTGAAATAAATGAAAAAAAAATCAAGCCACCCATTTATTTGGCATCAATGAAATCTTTTTTCTCGAGGGAAAAAGTTTCATTGATTCACGGAAATCTTTGCCAATTAAATAAAATACTTGAATTTCAATGCTATCTTTTCTTTGAATGATCTCAAACTCAATGAAAAGTAGTGACATTGATTCGAAGAAACATTTCTTTAAACCAATGAACCTTTTTCATTGATTTCAAATATATCGTCTCTGATTCAATGAAACCATCTTCTTACCAGCTCAAAATTTCGAAATCTATTTTTTCCTGAAGTACGCGGCAGATAACGCTCAAATTTTATGAGTATGTAAGGAAGTACGGCAGAAATAGGCTAAGCTTCTGGCTCCTCGAAATTCGAAGCCGTTCGTTCGGTAGAACCGGAAAACAAAAAAGTGAGGTTAGGTGCGTGAGAGAGATCAATGAAAATGTTTCTTTGAACCAATGAAAACGTCCCTTTAAAACAATACAACTTTTTCTTTATTATATGCTCACTAAGTAAATCTTTATTTACAGGCAATGAAATGTTCTCTTTGAAATTCAAATGCACTGTTTCATTGAAATCAAAGAAATATTTCGTTGAAATCAATCCACCCATTTCTTTGGGGTCAATGAAATCTTTTCTCTCGGTGCAGTAAAAACTGTGTAATAATAAAACCTTCTGCATCGGCAATAAATAGAGGGGAACATAAAGAAAACAATAGAAATTATAAGAAAGAAAATTCCTACAAGGAAATCAAAGGCAAAAAGTAAACAAAGTCGAGGAATAACGCAATAAAAAAATAGAAGAACTTTCGGTCCTGATATGTCAAAATAGTTTCATCAGTAGAATGTCTTTTGTCGATTATTTTTTACTATTGTGACTCAACGACCACAAAGCTACGAGGAAATTAAAAAATTGCTCAGTATAAAATTTCTCATAGAGCTTTTGTTGACGTCAGGCGACGAAAATGAATCATCAACATGTCCTAAGTTTTTCTATATCATTATCACATTAAGGATATCCTTATCAGAGAAAATCGCGGGGACTTACGAGAATTTGTAGTACACAATTAAAATAATCGAGGCCTGTGGCATTCCCACACCCATAGAAATTGGTCTCATGGCTTTATTTGCATCGAATATTGGATCTGTTTGAATTAAATTAAATTGTATTTGAATCTAATAAATTTTATTAAAAATGAATACGATTTATTTGTATCCAATAAATTCTATTTCATCGAAGTCAAATCCTATTAGGTCAGTCATCCTCCTTTTTAATCAAATTAATTTATTCTTCAAATACTAGCGTAATAGGATATTATTTTAATAAAATAGGATTTATCTCATTTAAATAAATCGTATTGATTTTAAGTAAGTTTTATTTGATTGAATCAAAATTTTATTAATTCGACATATTTCATTCAAATAAAATCATCACACCGATTTATTTGGGTGCACAATTAAAATTCTTCCTTCAATCCGTAATCTAAATCATCGTCTGTTTTGCTCTTGCTTGTTGGAAGATTCTGCATGGGAGAGAAAAAGAAATTCACTAGAATGTTGAGTTTTGTGATGCAAGTAAAAAAATATCATATTTTAATCACAAAGTATTTATATAAAAATAAATACTAAATAATCCAAAGACCAGTAAATTAACGGTCCAATTAAACCTACATTTTTAGTAAAAAATACGCTTATAGGATAAAATAATCGCAGTGGATAGCTAAATAATAGTCAAATTAAAAATCTATTCAACGGCTAAGTTGTTCTTAGCAATTTGTAAATGGTTTTCATCTCTCACAAATAAAATCCATATAGTAAAATTAAAAATCTAATGATCAGCCAAATTGTCAGAATTTCTCATGAACTCTCCAAAAGCTGTTGTTCATTCACTGGTAATTGTTCAATTATTGGTGCATTTATTCTAGTTAGCCAATGCGATCTTTTATGAAATTACGCATACATGAACTACAAGGTATGAAAATATTGACATACCTGCATTTTAATCTCATCCCACCAATTTGATCTGCCGAGCCGCATGCGCATACTCTATTAAGGAGCGGGGAAAAAGCACCCCAGGGGACTTTCAATTAAAGCTATTGCAGAAATGAATTATTTTCCTCTGTAGGGAGTAATAAAACTGAAATGTGCATGTGAACGAGTCCGAGATTAAAAATAAGTGATTTTGCGCGTTATGTGCACGAAATGAGATTAATATTAACGGAGTCGAGAGAAATAAAAAAAACATTATAATTGCGATGGCTACAATCAGTACAGTTGATTTAAAAATTAAATTGAACAAAATTCAGCGTATTTTTTTTAAAACAAATCAGGAGATTTCCAACCAAATGAAAATAACATGCGATTTATTAATCATGATTTCAAATTACATAAACGATCCTTTTAAGGGAAAAAAAAACTTCCTCCATGAGGAAGTTTCTTTATTTTATTTTTGGCTTCCTCGTAGAGGAAGCTTTGCGAAAGATAAAAATTATTGATGAAGTTGATGATTTCTGACGTTTTACGAAATCCAGAGCGACACCAATAAATTTTTAAAAAATTCAAAATCACGTCAAATCCGAACCGCTTTACCGATCATCACCAAATTTGGTACGTATCAGGGCTGAATGTTTATTTTTCATGTGTAGAAAATTTCAGTCGATTAGTTGAAATTTTATCTGAATTAGAGCAACACGAAAATTTTTCGAAAAATTCAAAATCTCATAAAAACCGAACCGCTTTACCGATTTGGCCCAAATTCAATATCAAAGGTCGTATCACTTTCTTCAATTTTAATACGAAGTTTCAGCCCGATAGCTAAAAATTCGTTCGAGCTAGAGCGTTTACGTATTTTTTTTAAATTTCAAAATTCTTATAAAAATGAAATGCGTTAAGCGATTTTTGTAAAATTTATACCAATTGAAGATTAGCCAGTACTAATCACATGTTGTTTAAATTTTAGCTGATTCGATCGAATACTTTATAAGTTACAGTTATATGAATTTTTGGCCTTTCATCTCACACACACACACACACACACACACACACACACACACACATACATCCGGACAATTTTTCTAAACCACTTTTCTCGTGATTTCAGACCATTTTAAGGTACACGGAAAAAAAGGCTTGGTTGGAACTACCAAGTGCTATGGTTATATATGCGCCAGACAATTAATTGGTTAGATTGAAATTACCAACCAAGTAATTTGTTAGTTAACCAATTTCTTGATTAGACTAACCAAGTGACATGGTAAGCTAACCAAGTCACTTGGTTAGACCAACCAAGTGACTTGGTAAGCTAACCAAGTGACTTGGTTAGACCAACCAAGAAATTGGTAGCCTAACCAAGAAATTGGTCGGTCTAACCAATTAATTGTCTGGCGCATATATAACCATAGCACTTGGTTGTTTTAACCAAGCCTTTCTTTCCGTGTAGTTCTGTCGTGAAAGCAATCCAAACTCATATGCATGAATTTTTGACATGTTGTAATTTAGCTATTCAATTTTACTTGCACAAAATCTTGAAGGCTATTACCGAGTATTTGAATGAACAATTAAAACTTGAAAATCGATCTTTTTACACGGCGCTCACGGGAGGGCTGGAAAAATTGATCATTAAATCGAAAATTAACATACTTAGATCAAAGACAGAGAAAAAATAAAAAGTACTACGGATTCGCAAATAATTCAGGTATTGATGCATCATGAAAAAAGTTGAAGTCTCCGGAATAATGTTTAATTGAACCAAGGTCAAAGTGCACGATACCGGGCCAAATGACGTTACCTAACCTAATTATCGTGAAAATGAAGTCAAATCCGCACTAAACATATCAACTATTTACAAATAATCGTTTTAATTTGATTACGACAATTTCGAAGGATTCACGATTATTTTGCTTCCTCATAGAGGAAGCTTTGTTTTCATGAAATTTTTTTTTTTCGAGATTTTCATGTCAGTATGCTTAGAATCACCTAAAACGTCGAGAAAAGTGGTTTAGAAAAAATTTCCGTATGTATGTATGTGTGTGTGTGTGTGTGTGCTGGGCTTCGAAAATTCAATCTCCTCTCACTCGGTAACCGTTCGAGCGATCCGGCTCAAATTTGGCACGCGAGTAGAGTAGCTGCCCCTCTTTGAATGTTGTGATTTTTGCCAAAATATGTGAAGTCATTAAGATTTTATGTTGATTTTAATTTGTTGAAAAAAGGGCGTGGTCGCTCTAACTTTCGTAAAAGTTCGCCGATTTGGCTAAATAGTTCTTCATAACTGAAGATACGTTCAATGTTGTATGGTATTGAATTTCGACGAAATCGGTAAAGCGGTTCGGATTTTATAGAATTTTGAATTTTTCGAAAAAAATAGATTTTGATCTAAATTACGTCGAATTTCAACAAATGAACAGAAATTTTGTACAGACGAAAAATAACATTCAGAAATGCCATGTACCAAATTTGGTGATGATCGGTAAAGTCGTTCGGATTTTACACCATTTTTCATTTTAAAAAAATGTAGATTTTCGCTATAACTTCCGGAAAAGTTGAGAAAGTACGACAAAAATTTGTATCTAATCAAAATTAGATGTAACGGTGTTTGCAGAGGTGATTTATAGCTGTATAAAACACCTCTGCAAAAGAGACACAAGGTATAAAAAACAAGCCTGCAAAGTCGAACCTTGCAAATTGCTTCCTCAGTATTTTACACTTTTAGCAAAGCTTCCTCTATGAGGAAGCCAAAATTGATCAACATTCTTCCTCATAGAGGTAGCTTTGCTAAAAGTGTAAAATACTGAGGAAGCAATTTGCAAGGTTCGACTTTGCAGGCTTTTTGATATTATTATTGAGGCAGTCAAAGTGATGCGTATGATTATTTTTTAATGTTATATAGACTCTGAGATTTATGACTCCGGCGTACCGACAGATTTACCTTAAGCATTTGACATGAAAATCTCGAAAAAAAATGTTTTTCATGAAAACAAAGCTTCATCTGTGAGGAAGCAAAATGAGACGCGTCTCACCAATACGTGTGTAGCCTTCACTGCACTCGACCTTTGATGTTCCGAATATCGTCGCACCTGTCGAGGGATCGAATATAATCCAGTCTCCACAATGCGCAGTATAGTTACCTCGTTTTGTTGCACACAAAGCTCCGCGCCCGAGCGTTCGAAAGTGGAAACCAGGCATTACATCGACGTGAAACGAGCGGTGAATTCACGCTCGCGCATTGTCTTCGGCAAAAATATATAGATACCTATGCGGCAGACCGTAAAAATTCTTTTACTCGGAGTATTCGCTTTCCCCCTCAGTTATCGCTGTAACTCCATAGTACTGATATTACTACAGCATTTTCTGATGCTTCGATGCTTTTACCCAGATTGATGCAGTATTGCACCAGCAACAGCAGAATTACTACTCAAGGTGTCGCTTTAATAATCTCACAGTGCCTTCGGCGTTTTCAAAGAATTTTATGGATACATTAATAAATCGAATAAATCACTCAGTGAGACTCGAGGAGGAATTGAAGTAGAGCCCTAAAGCAATGTCAATAAAGAGCGGAAATGATGGAAAGATTGAAAATCTGCGAAGCTGTCTTATTCTTCTTCAATTGATAATGATTCAAAACATATTTAAAAAAAAAGAAACATACATTCATTAAATTCACGTTATTAAAAATGTCAAAAGTGCATATATGTGTGGATTGCTCTTAGATCAATCGTGTAGCTTATGACAAAGATCAAAGATCATCCGACATCAATAAAAAGCGGCGATTAAGGAAAAATTGAAACATGCGTAGTTTCATCGCTCGACGATAGGATTTTTCATGAATCCTAAATATTAAACTATTTGATACTCTGATATCGAATTCAATTTAGATCCGACGTTAAATATTTTTAAACCAGTTCAAATACGTAAGTTAATCATAATATTTTCATTACTGATAATTAGAAATATTTTATTTTGAATCTTTAGTTAAAAAATACATGTGTTATATTATTGTTTTATGGTTTCCTTACAAAAAATATTCCTGTTACATTAAATAAGCCATTTGGCATTGTACCAGCAGATTTCGTCATTTCGAGTGGTCGTTTCGATAATCTCACACAGATTACAGCGTTGTCTCTCCGTGAGACAATATTATTGTTTCATGCTTACGTTAAAAACATATTCCTATTTTATATAAAAATAATGCATTCGTCATTTCATAAACAGTAACTACAGGCATTTTTGCTGCTTCGATACTTTTATTCCAAGAGAAATGCCTGTAGTTACTGTTACGAAATGGCGAACATTTCATAAACAGTAACTACAGGCACTTTTGCTGCTTCGATACTTTTATTCCAAGAGATTCATCATTGTACCAGCAGATTGTTACATCCCGAGTAGTCGCTTCGATAATCTCACAAAGATTACAGCATTCTTTCGGAATTTCATGGAAACATCAATAAATTATATAAATCTCCCCGTGAGACTATATTATTCTTTTATGTTTTCGTTAAAAACCTATTATATTAAAACGTACAGAGACAACATCAATTTCTTTTTTAATATTTACCGTCGAAACGCTACCGCGACTCTTGATAAGACACACTCAGAGAAATTGTAGAATTATTAATTTAGATATTAAAATAGATATGCGAATGAGTTTACATCGTATAATTAATAATAATAATAAATCTTTTCGTACTAATATGAAAATAAATGGGTTTTAAGCGATTATTTTAGCCGTCTCAATGCAAAATTGTCAGTCGGTAAACATATTTTCCGTTTTACCATCAAACGAATATTATCTGTGTAGAGATGGGTCGGTGTCGAACTCGAGCGGTGTAGAACCTTGTCGTGTACAACTTATGTTGTGTCTAACATACACGGAAAAAAAAGTTTGTTTGTGGCAACTACGTTTTCGATTTGCTGTACACAATGTCTAAAAAATTAGTTGCCTCAACCATATCGAATAGTAACCTCAAGTATTCACGATTAGTTCTCGATTGGATTAGTTAGGTTAACTAATCCAATCGTTGGGACTACCACTCGAATCGTCGGTATTATCATTCGAATCGTTGGTATTACCATTTGAGTTGCTAGGGAAATAAAATAATCGATTTGTTGCGTCAACTCATTCTTGGTTATCGCAACTAATCTTTTTTTTCCGTGTACGTTGTGTCGAACTATACAGCGTCGTACTAGCGCTGTGTACAGATTTGTCGTTGCAAACTAGTGCTGCGTTGAGATTTACCGTTTCGATCTAGTGTCGCAAAGAAATTTGATGTGTCGAATTAGTACCGTGAACTGATTTGTAGTGTCCAAGTTATGTTGTGCAAAGTTTCGTCGCAACGATTACTGCCGTGATTAATTTTTCCGTGTTGAATTAAACTCGCGCAAGCGTTCGACATGTGCACGGAGAGAAAAGATTTCATTGACGCCAAAAAAATGGGTG
Organism: Ephialtes manifestator; assembly: GCA_963970395.1. Lineage (NCBI taxonomy): Eukaryota > Metazoa > Arthropoda > Insecta > Hymenoptera > Ichneumonidae > Ephialtes > Ephialtes manifestator. The sequence continues at coordinate 36,839,218 of OZ019970.1, forward strand.
GGTTGGTTTTTCTTTCATTAATTCCAACGAAATATTTCTTTGTTTTCAATGAAATAGTGCATTTGAATTTCAAAGAGAACACTTCGTTGCTTCCCGCGTAAAAATAATTATGTCAAATTGAGATCTCAAATCGACATATAAAAGTGCCATTTTTGAGATGCGTTAAGACAAAATATCTTAGAAAATTTCAAAGGGATTTTGAGATCAATTTGATATCACGTTTACTGGTACCAAATTACAATTTGATATCAATATTCGTGATATGCACAATTGATTTTGATCTTTCAAATGTACTATTAAATTTCAGCGCAATAATTGAGCTCAGATTAGTAAAAAAACTTGGTATTAAATCGATCTCAAAATGGCTTTGAAATTTTCTAAGATATTATGTGTTAAGGCGTCTCAAAAATGGCACTTTTTGAGATATGTCAATTTGTGATCACAATTTGACATCATTATTTTTACGCGGGTTGTAAATAAAGATTTACTTAGTGAGCATATAATAAAGAAACAGTTTCATTGTTTTAAAGAGACGTCTTCATTGGTTCAAAGAAACGTTTTCATTGACCTCTCTCTCGCACCTAACCTCACTTTTTTTGTTTTCCGGTTCTCCCGAACGAATGGCTTCGAGTTTCGAGGAGCCAGAAGCTTAGCCTATTTCTGCCGTACTTCCTTACATACTCACAAAATTTGAGCTTTATCTGCCGCGTACTTCAGGAAAAAATAGGTTTCGAAATTTTGAGGTGGTAAGAAGAAGGTTTCATTGAATCAGAGACGACATCTTTGAAATCAAGGAAAAAGTTTTATTGGTTTAAAGAAATGTTTCTTCGAATCAATGTCACGACTTTTCATTGAGTTTGAGATCATTCAAAGAAAAGATAGTATTGAAATTCAAGGATTTAATTTCATTGGCAAAGATTTCCGTGAATCAATGAAACTTTTTCTCTGTTTTCAATTTTCAATTTCGCTCTGTCGAGCTCATGTTGTGTACAACCTCGTCGTGCTCAATTAAACGCATATGAAAAAAACGGTGTACAGATGCTCGTGTACAGATGGGTCTGTGTAGAGATGGATTCTGTAGAACCAGGGTATTGCCGTTACGGTAACTGTGAAAATAGTTATGGTAACTATTTGGTAATTATAATACCAATTTGACAGTTGTGGCAACTATAAAAAAATTACTCATACAAATTAAAAATGAAGAAACTAAAAATCTCAGTGCATTCTTCATTCCACAAATGGCAACTACATTTTTGCTGCTTCGATACTAATATATTTCGATTCATCATTATACCAGCGGATTGTTACATCCCGATTTGTCGCTTCGATAATCTCACAATGCATTCGCTCGGAATTTCATGGAAACATTAATAAATTGGATAAATCTCTCCGTGAGACTCGAGGAAGATTCGGATAACGCGAAGGCTCTGGAGCAATGGAGCGACTTGAAGCTCATTTGTGTATGTATGTATATACGGATACCGGGAGAACTCTCGAGGTTCTCGTGAGTGCGAGTAATGGGACGTCATTGTTCGCGGAAAGGCGAGGCAAGGCCGCGTGCATTGCAACCCTCCAACCCCTCCCCCATCATTGGATAATTGGACCTCTCGGGTACTTCTCTCTATGTACATACTATGCTTACACTCTCTTTCTCTCTCTATCTTTCTCTCTCTCTCTCTCTCTCTTACTCTCGTCGAAGCTCTGAAAGTCTCGCGACGAACGAGAGTGAGCGGACAACAGCACGGGCCGTATCTGTATTCATGGCTGCACGCGGCCTTTGCCACGCCATATTCGAACACCACGCGCTATACATACCGTATATAGTGTATGTATAGTTGATGCAAGAGGACAGATAGAGAGCCCAAGAGCTTCATGGAATAATGGGCCTATGTGCTGTACCAGGAACATAGAGAGCTGTGTGATTTCGTGGCAGGTCGAGCCTCTCACTGCGTCTGATTACCGGCACAAGCGACGACAACAACACGTTTAAGTCGCGAGGACGAACGAATCTTTAGTCGACCAAACGTTAACGAAGTATTATGGTTAGTTCATTGTGATTTATCTACCATGTTTTTAAAACTATCCACTGAACTAAAATTCTATTGACGTTTAAATTTAATTTTTCAAATTAATTTTTTTATGATAATTGATATGAAGTATTGGAAATTTTTTTTGCGGATACGCAGATATTACACTTAATATACAAATATTAATTAATATTTTTTAAAATTGTAAAATTAATATACAGTGTACTAAACACTTCATAAAAGTTGTGTTTGTAATATAATTATTGGGATTTTACAACATATCTGTATATTAAATTACATTTAATATATTAATTATAATTATATTAAATTAAATTTAATATATCGTTCCTGCAAAAAAATTGCCAATAAAAACAATGAAATGGCAAAATATTATTTTGCTTATTTTAGAGTTATTGTTTGGATCTCGTATGGAATTGGAGGAATTAAAAATCAAATTAAGTTGATAACGCTTTTTTTTGGCAGCCCGCAAAGATGGATTTATTAAATCAATGACATTTTCTTTTCTGTGTGCTGATCAAAATTTGCAGAAGATGCTTAAGATGGTCTCACTATGGAAATTTATAATACAATTAATTAATAAACAAATTGGGTAAATGAAAAATGGTTTAATAAGAATCATTCCCATATTATAGTCGGGAGATTGTTACACCCTTGACAAATTAATCTCCTGACTATAATATACAAATGGTCATTATTAAACCATTTAACATTTGCCCAATTAGATTATTAATTATACTCATTTTGTTCAGTCGGGAGTTTTTTGGTTTTTATAAAATTATTTTTATTTCAACGTTTTTAAAGTAATTATAATACTTCACCATAAGCGCTGTGAAGTTAGTTACAGAATACGCAATAATGGCGGCCATTTTGTGGCAGTTCGATATATTCAAACGAACAAGCAGGCTCTTTGTTTAAATGCTCATATCTTGAGAAAATCGCACCTAATACATATAATTTATGAAAAAAAGACACTTTGAATCGGTACACAGAACATGTGTACCAAATTTATTGCCCTGCGGGCAGTCGGAAGTGAATATTGCAATTTCACGATTCAGTTGCTATTTGAATTGTGCTCCAAAAAAAATAAAAACAGTATTTTTGGGTACGTGGAAATAAATAATATTTTACTTGTTCCATAAAATATACCATTTTATGCTATGCTACGCTACGCTCTGGTTATTTTTTTTTTATGAATTGCGTTACGCATCACAACGTGATGCACAACGCTATATCCTTGAACGGGAATTACGAAATTGAATTGTAGTAGCGTTATTTTTTTGTGGAAAAATAATGGTTGATTTAGATTTGTTGACATAAAGCAGATACTTAAAAAAAAATATATTTTTCACAAAATAGCACTACAAATTATGAAAAATAAACGAAAAAAACACGGGGATGGGAAGTCAATGCGGACGAAGTCGCGGGCCAAAGGTAGTATCGACATAATAATAAAATACAAATTCTGAAATTCCAATAATAATACACCCACACTTACATATACTCAGAGACATCCAAATGGTCTGAAATACTCGCAGACACTCACAGATACTCACAGATACTCACAGATACTCACAAATACTCACAGATACTCACAGATACTCACAGATACTCACAGATACTCACAAATACTCACAGATACTCACAGATACTCACAGATACTCACAGATACTCACAGATACTCACAAATACTCACAGATACTCACAGATACTTACAGATACTCACAGATACTCACAGATACTCACAGATACTCACAGATACTCACAGATACTCACTGGTACTCACAGATACTCACAGATACTCACAGATACTCACAGATACTCACTGGTACTCACAGATACTCATAGATACTCACAGATACTCACTGGTACTCACAGATACTCTCAGATACTCACAGATACTCACAAATACTCACAGATACTCACAGATACTCACAGATACTCACAGATACTCACAGATACTCACAGATACTCACAGATACTCACAGATACTCACAGATACTCACAGATACTTACAGATACTCACAGATACTCACAGATAATCACAGATACTCACAGATACTCGCAGATACTCACAGATACTCACAGATACTCACAGACACTCACAGATACTCACAGATACTCACAGATACTTACAAATACTCACAGATACTCACGGATACTCACAGATACTCACAGATACTCACAGATACTTACAGATACTTACAGATACTCACAGATACTCACAGATACTCACAGATACTCACAGATACTCACAGATACTCACAGATACTCACAGATACTCACAGATACTCACAGATACTCACAGATACTCACAGATACTCACAGATACTTACAGATACTTACAGATACTCACAGATACTCACAGATATTCACAGATACTCACTGATATTCACAGATACTCACAGATACTCACAGATACTCACAGATACTCACAAATACTCACAGATACTCACAGATACTCACAGACACTCACAGATACTCACAGATACTCACAGATACTCACAGATACTTACAAATACTCACAGATACTCACGGATACTCACAGATACTCACAGATACTCACAGATACTTACAGATACTTACAGATACTCACAGATACTCACTGAAGTCCATAAATGAGTGCCTGTAAATAATTGCGCTTGTTTATATATGTGTGTTTGTCTTTATATGAGTGAATATAAGTACAAATATAAGTGAAAATATCTAGGTGAAGGACAAAGAAATTCTCCGTATCGAATTTTCTATGCTGGCCGTTAGAATCCACTAGTTTTTTCTTTTTGTTCTTCCATGGTACGGCCTCAATTGCCTTTTACCCATTTTCCCACCCTTCCACTTACCGCCCCCTATCCGCACTTCACTAAGCTAACCTGCGGAAAATCCGCACAGGTACAGACTTTCGGATTTCATTTCTCGGTGTATACACAAATTAGTACGCTACGATACAAGTGCGGAAAAACTTTTTCTGACGTATGTTTGAGTTTGCAGCACCAGCTGTAGGCGAGTAATACAATCACAAGAGTTAATCCCATTATCGCACCAAGTAAAGCAATTTACTTAAGTGCAGACAATAAAGTCTCAGAAAAACTGATGTCTTGCTCACTGAATTATGCGCCAGCAGATGCACGGCTAAGCGGTCATCCATATAATTGCCAGAGCCGGTTCAACCCTATACTTATATTATATTAACGAAAGGGTTAGCGATATTAATAACTTACATACATATGTAAGTTATTTATAACTATATTTATAATTTACATATATTTGTATACCCTTTTTAAATCTGAATAAATCTCGACTGAATTAGTCATTTAATCACAACTCCAAAAGGAGTTCCGCGAAATTAATCAACGTCCTGTTCTAAAAAGTCTTAGCTCGTTCCAAGACCTCTTTCAAAAGCTTAAGGAACTTCGTTCACGACTTACGAACAAGAGTTCAAAAGTTTTTGTCGTTTTGTTCCTCTTCTTAGCGTATAAAAGACCCTCTGGAGTTTTCCAAGATTCTTTATTTAAAGGGAACAATGAAATCTTTACAGCTGTACAATCTCTTGGAAATTCATGCACACGAATGGTTTACACTATTGCGCGTCCAAGAGTCGCGAATAATGCTGCGAACTACTTGGATAAACAAGTTAGAAGAGATTCTCTTCCCAGCTGGGATCGATATTACCCAGAGTGCTTCAAGAGAAGATTATACTCGACGGTTTTGACGACCTGTGTACAGCTTCTCCTTTTGTGTTATCTAACGCCCTCGCAATTCTCTCAATTCTGTCAACGACGCTCTTATTTCTCTCCTCTTCACATTCTGCCAATGATTGATCGACACAAGTGTGGTTTTTCATGCATCTCGACAACACAATCGGTCGATTTACTTCAGCGCAAACGCACATTCCGCTTTTCATGTTATTCAATCATCTCGAACAAACGCATTTGTTCGGAGGCATCGAAGTGCTCTACAAAATTGCATGTGATCGTGAATTATTGACAGCTAATTAAAAAGCGACGTGACAGATGCAGATACTTTGTCACACAGAGTTAATTCACTCGGAAAGAAAATACTGGTGCTGACAGCTGCAGTTTTAATTTGTCAGAACTCATAAATTTGCTATCACAACCATTTTAAATAGTAACCTTAAGGGTGGGAGTCAAAATAGCGAATGATCAAAATATCGAATGGGTGAAATAGAGAATTTCAAAATAATTAACGTCTGAATGTACACCGAGAGAAAAGATTTCATTGACGCCAAAGAAATCGGTAGATTGATTTTTTTTTTCATTGATTTCAACGAAATATTTCTTTGATTTCAATGAAATAGTGCATTTGAATTTCAAAGAGAACATTTCATTGCCTGTAAATAAAGATTTACTTAGTGAGCATATAATAAAGACACAGTTTCATTGTTTTAAAGAGACGTTTTCATTGGTTCAAAGAAACGTTTTCATTAATCTCTCTCTAGCACCTAACCTCACTTTTTTGTTTTTCGGTTCTCCCGAAAGAACGGCTTCGAATTTCGAAGAGTCAGAAGCTTAGCCTATTTCTGCCGTACTTCCTTACATACTCACAAAATTTGAGCTTTATCTGCCGCGTACTTCAGGAAAAAATAGGTTTCGAAATTTTGAGGTGGTAAGAAGAAGGTTTCATTGAATCAGAGCCGATATCTTTGAAATCAATGAAAAAGGTTCATTGGTTTAAAGAAATGTTTCTTCGAATCAATGTCACTACTTTTCATTGAGTTTGAGATCATTCAAAGAAAAGAAGGTATTGAAATTCAAGTATTTCATTTCATTAGCAAAGATTTCCGTGAATCAATGAAACTTTTTCTCTCGGTGTACATCGAGAGAAAAGATTTCATTGTCGCCAAAGAAATGGATAGATTGATTTTTTTTTCATTGATTTCAACGAAATATTTCTTTTATTTCAATGAAATACTGCATTTGAATTTCAAAGAAAACATTTCATTGCCTGTAAATAAAGATTTACTTAGTGAGCATATAATAAAGAAACAGTTTCATTGTCTTAAAGAGACGTTTTCATTGGTTCAAAGAAACGTTTTCATTGATCTCTCTCTCGCACCTAACCTCACTTTTTTGTTTTCCGGTTCTCCCGAAAGAACGGCTTCGAATTTCGAGGAGTCAGAAGCTTAGCCTATTCCTGCCATACTTCCTTACATACTCACAAAATTTGAGCTTTATCTGCCGCGTACTTCAGGAAAAAATAGGTTTCGAAATTTTGAGGTGGTAAGAAGAAGGTTTCATTGAATCAGAGCCGATATCTTTGAAATCAATGAAAAAGGTTCATTGGTTTAAAGAAATGTTTCTTCGAATCAATGTCACTACTTTTCATTGAGTTTGAGATCATTCAAAGAAAAGATAGTATTGAAATTCAAGTATTTCATTTCATTAGCAAAGATTTCCGTGAATCAATGAAACTTTTTCTCTCGGTGTACATCGAGAGAAAAGATTTCATTGACGCCAAAGAAATGGGTGAATTGTTTTTTTTTCATTGATTTCAACGAAATATTTCTTTGTCTTCAATGAAATAGTGCATTTGAATTTCAAAGAGAACATATCATTGCCTGTAAATAAAGATTTACTTAGTGAGCATGTAATAAAGAAACAGTTTCATTGTTTTAAAGAGACGTTTTCATTGGTTCAAAGAAACGTTTTCATTGATCTCTCTCTCGCACCTAACCTCACTTTTTTGTTTTTCGGTTCTCCCGAAAGAACGGCTTCGAGTTTCGAGGAGCCAGAAGCTTAGCCTATTCCTGCCATACTTCCTTTCATACTCACAAAATTTGAGCTTTATCTGCCGCGTACTTCAGGAAAAAATAGGTTTCGAAATTTTGAGGTGGTAAGAAGAAGGTTTCATTGAATCAGAGCCGATATCTTTGAAATCAATGAAAAAGGTTCATTGGTTTAAAGAAATGTTTCTTCGAATCAATGTCACTACTTTTCATTGAGTTTGAGATCATTCAAAGAAAAGAAGGTATTGAAATTCAAGTATTTCATTTCATTAGCAAAGATTTCCATGAATCAATGAAACTTTTTCTCTTGGTGTAGAATGGCTATTATTATGAAATTCGCTATTTTAGCCATTCGCCATTCGACCCTCATCCAACCGTAAGAGAATTAGGGAGTCAATTTTTTTTTAATGACTAACTTCTTATTTCTTCTAACAATGCTACGAATTAATATAAATATTTAATTTTTTAGGGCTATTCATAATCCTTTTACTTTACTCGGTGTGATAATGGACGTTTTCATTTTTACATCTTACGAAGTACAATTATAACTTTTTCTGATCTCGTGTGATTTTCGTCACAAAAAGATTTACCGCACTCGTATCATTATTATGATATCAGGCGACAAATTAGTGACAGAACATTTTAATTCAATGATAGAATAGTAAATATACTATTCTATCTTATATTATTATATAATTAAATAATTATTGTATAAATTACATATTATAAAATTATATAATTATAAACAAATAGATTTAATTAATTTAATTCGATGATAGAATAGTAAATATACTATTAACATATACTAATATTATATAATATTAATAGTAAATATACTATTCTATCATTGAAGTAAAATGTTTTGTTACTAATTTTTCGCCTGATCTGAAATGTTTTGTTGGTTAAATTCTTTAAATATTATATCTAAGCAGAACTGTGAAGGCCATTACCAATTACTCCAACTTATTTTTCCGTTGTACCAGTTTATTTTTGCGCGGAGAGGAAACTTTGTTTTCATGTAAACATTGTTTCTCGCGATTTTTGTGTCATTATATGTACAATAGTCCAAAACGTTCAGGAAAATGGTCTAGAAAAAAAAGTCCGCATGTGTGTGCGCTGTTTTTTTCATATCCAAATGAATTAATTCACAAAAGTGAAATAACACAAACAGCAAAAATGACGTTAATATAAATGTACACCTGTGTAGAAACGTAATCGTAATTCATATTACACACGCGAAGTGAATTTCAATTTTCACGCAGATTTAATTAACTAAGGGTCGAGAGAATTTCCGGTAGACCGAAACGAGTGCAGCGCTTTGTAAACGTATATGATGTTGGACTCGATCTGTCGCACCTTTCGCGCACTGCGGCACTCCAATCCGCAGTGAATTACTACCTCTGTGCACTATTACACTAATACTTTTTGGAGCGAATTTCCGGAATTACTTCCGCACTGAGTTTCCTGCTGCGGGCATGCAACACTCGATACTGCGATGACAGAAACGTTATGCAGTGAGGCGTCCTCGATATACAGTTTGCAAATGATCGATCGATGCGGGACGTATCAGCAGGTGACTTTAGCTATACTTTGTATTGTGACACTATATACATAACTGTAAGAGACTATCAGATTTTGCGGAATTACCGAAAGCCAATAATTTGCTGTCCTTCCGCTTGGCTTCCTCAATGCCTAATACAGTCGTTCCCTAATACATACACTGTTAAAAATATTTTGAAAATTAATATATGTATTGGAAGTTCTTTTTCAGGTAGAATATATTAAATTTCATTTAATTATTAAATTTCATTTAATTATTAAATTTCATTTAATTATTAAATTTCATTTTATTATTAAATTTCATTTAATTATTAAATTTCATTTAATTATTAAATTTCATTTAATTATTAAATTTCATTTAATTATTAAATTTCATTTAATTATTAAATTTCATTTAATTATTGAATTTCATTTAATTATTAAATTTCATTTAATAAGTTTAAGTTTATTAAATTTCATTTAATATACAGATATGTCGTAAAATTCCAATAATTATATTATAAACACAAGTTTTATGAAGTATTTAGTATACTGTACTAGTATTTAGTATTTAGTATACTGTATATTAATTTCACAACAATTTTTTTTTGTATATTAATTAACATTTGTGTATTAAATTTGATCTACGCGTATCCGCAAAAAAACTTCCAATATTTTATATTACTTTTCATACAAAAATTTCTAAAAGTGTAGTTTATATTTGCGAAGTGAAAAAAGGATGCAAAGTAGAACCTTGCACATTGTTTTCTCGTTCTTTTTCGCTTTTTACAAAGCCGCCTCTATGAGGAAGTTTCTTGATTTTATTTTTGGCTTCCCCATAGAGGAAGCTTTGTGAAAGATGAAAATTATTAACGAAGTTGATGATTTTTGACATTTTACGAAATCCAGAGCGACACCAATAAATTTGTAAAAAATTCAAAATCACATAAAATCCGAACCGCTTTACCGATCATCACCAAATTTGGTACGTAGCAGGGATGCATGTTATTTTTCCTGTGTAGAACATTTTAGTCGAATAGTTGAAATTTTACCTGAGTTAGAGCAAAATGAAAATTTTTCGAAAAATTCAAAATCTTATAAAAATCGAACCGCTTTACCGATTTGGCCCAAATTCAATACCAAAGGTCGTATCACTTTGTTCGATTTTAATACGAAGTTTCAGCACGATAGCTAAAAATTCGTTCAAGCTAGAGCATTTATGTACTTTTTTCAAAATTTCAAAATTCTTATAAAAATGAAATGCGTTAAGCGATTATTGTTAAATTTATACCAATTGAAGATTAGCTAGTACTGTATATGTTGTTTAAATTTTAGCTGATTCAGTCGAATACTTTATAAGTTACAATTATATGAATTTTTGGCCTTTCATCACACATACACATACATACATCCGGAAAATTTTTTTAAACCACTTTTCTCCACATTTCAAGCCATTTTAAACGTTTTGACATGAAAATCTCGAAAAAAAAATTTTCATGAAAACAAAGCTTCCTCTATGAGAAAGCATAAATTGGTTGTTTCAACAAAATCGAACATAAACAGACTGTCAAGTTAAGTGCTGGTAGAAATTTATTTGACATCTTGTATGTACTTGTGCAGAATAATAAATTACTTATAGTTTCAGAATAAAGGGAAAAAATGATTCCTCTATGAGGAAGCAAATCTATTTGACTTTTAGTCAGCACAGCAATATTTTTGTAAAAAAAAAAAAAACGTTTTTTTACTGAAACTTTATTCTCATTAGACTACCAGATTTATAAGAACCAAGTAGGTTTACTGACTGATATTAATCAGGTGTAGATAGAAAAGTTAGATGAGATTTCACTGCACGTCGATATATTGACGCGCGCTTCATTACATAATTTGTGGTTGTGATTATGTGGGAAAAGTTGGTCGCAGGTTTGGTATAGATTCAATTGAACCGCGCGGAAGTTGTTAACTTGGTTGAACTTTATAATGAAATTTGGTGGGAAATATTCATTTCATTAGTTTTCAGCCTAAAGTCGATTGCAGATCCCGCTCCAATTATTAATTTTCAAATTCCGAATTAATTATAAATTGTTCGTGTTCATAACAATTTAGCTATGAAAGGGAAAATGTCAATCACAAACTTATTGTAACTCATTGAGGATAAACAACGTTGGGGAAATTGACGTTAAAATAATTAGATTTTACAATTTTGTCATTTACCATAGAATCTTTGTTGATTAGAATATGGTAAAACGATAATTTTCTATGATATAATGAATCAAACTCAAGTAAATAATATTTCAGTAATTAAATATATTCAAGTTTCATTGATTCATGGAAATCTTTGACAATGAAACGAAATGCTTGAATTTCAATACTATCTTTTCTTTGAATGATCTCAAACTCAATGAAAAGTAGTGACATTGATTCGAAGAAACATTTCTTTAAACCAATGAACCTTTTTCATTGATTTCAAAGATATCGTCTCTGATTCAATGAAACCTTCTTCTTACCAGCTCAAAATTTCGAAACCTATTTTTTCCTGAAGTACGCGGCAGATAAAGCTCAAATTTTGTGAGTATGTAAGGAAGTACGGCAGAAATAGGCTAAGCTTCTGGCTCCTCGAAACTCGAAGCCGTTCGTTCGGGAGAACCGGAAAACAAAGAAAGTGAGGTTAGGTGCGAGAGAGAGATCAATGAAAACGTTTGTTTGGATCAATGAAAACGTCTCTTTAAATCAATGAAACTGTTTCTTTATTATATGCTCACTAACTAAATCTTTATTTACAGATAATGAAATGTTCTCTTTGAAATTCAAATGCACTATTTCATTGAAATCAAAGACATATTTTGTTAAAATCAATCAAACAAAAATCAATCCACCCATTTCTTTGGCGTCAATGAAATCTTTTCTCTCGGTGTACACCGAGAGAAAACGTTTCATTGATTCATGGAAATCTTTGCCAATGAAACGAAATACTTGAATTTCAATACTATCTTTTCTTTGAATGATCTCAAACTCAATGAAAAGTAGTGACATTGATTCGAAGAAACATTTCTTTAAACCAATGAACCATTTTCATTGATTTCAAAGATGTCGTCTCTGATTCAATGAAACCTTCTTCTTACCAGCTCAAAATTTCGAAACCTATTTTTTCCTGAAGTACACGGCACATAAAGGTCAAATTTTGTGAGTATGTAAGGAAGTATGGCAGAAATAGGCTAAGCTTCTGGCTCCTCGAAACTCGAAGCCGTTCGTTCGGGAGAACCGGAAAACAAAGAAGTGAGGTTAGGTGCGAGAGAGAGATCAATTTTCGCGTTAGGTTCGGTTCGGTGTTAGGTTTCGGTTAGGTGCGAGAAAGAGATTACTTTTTCTCTCGGTGTACACCGAGAGAAAAAGTTTTATTGATTCACGGAAATCTTTGCCAATGAAACGAAATACTTGAATTTTAATACATACTATCTTTTCTTTGAATGATCTCAAACTCAATGAAAAGTAGTGACATTGATTCGAAGAAACATTTCTTTAAACCAATGAACCATTTTTATTGGTTTCAAAGATGTCGTCTCTGATTCAATGAAACTTTCTTCTTACCAGCTCAAAATTTCGAAACCTATTTTTTCCTGAAGTACGCGGCAGATAAAGCTCAAATTTTGTGAGTATGTAAGGAAGTACGGCAGAAATAGGCTAAGCTTCTGACTCCTCGAAACTCGAAGCCGTTCGTTCGGGAGAACCGGAAAACAAAGAAGTGAGGTTAGGTGCGAGAGAGAAATCAATGAAAACGTTTCTTTAAAGCAATGAAACTGTTTTTTTATTATATGCTCACTAAGTAAATCTTTATTTACCGGCAATGAAATGTTCTCTTTGAAATTCAAATGCACTATTTCATTGAAATCAAAGAAATATTTTGTTGAAATCAATGAAGTAAAAATCAATCCACCCATTTCTTTGGCGTCAATGAAATCTTTTCTCTCGGTGTACCTGGCGAATATAAGACGTGCTTGTAAAATTAAATTACTGTCCCATGTATATATTTGCATGGGTCTTGTCACCGTTTTACGTACAGCCGTTATATTATTACGGCGCACAGATGTTATCCTGTATTTGCTTCCGTTGAGCTAACGGTGTTGTGTCTGGTCGTGACGGTATGGCTTCGCAGAGACGTGGCGAATTTGAGACGCTTGCGATCTTCGTTCAGGTGCTCTGGAGCACGTGAGTCAGTGGAGCGTAATGCTGCTGTTAAGCTCGAGGCACAGCAGCATCATGCTCGATAAACAAGGCTGCTTTTAGCTGCACCTAGAAGCTAATGCTCCTTCCGCCATTGTCACGTCGCTTAGTTCCGCAGCTGAGCTCTGATCCCTGTTGTCTTGAGGTCTGTACACAGTTAGGTCCAACTTGCTCGGCAGTAATTTAGACGTAGAGACATCCATAGAGCTGGATGTTTGTCCCCGAAACACAGAGATGAGTTTCCACGCATCATTAGATGCTGCGCTGTAAAATAACAAATGACTCCATAAATTTCAGTTTCGCGGTTGTCTTCTCACTAATTAAATAATATGATCCTAGGATGAAAACCCATCAATGAAAATAGTGTACTTTAACACTAGGGAGAAATTAGTACATTACGCTACTAGGGAGAAAATCGCGTCCCTCCCGCGTTAAAATAATTATGTCAAATTGAGATCACAATTAGACGTATGTCAAAAAGTGCCATTTTTGTGATGCGTTAAGACGAAATATCTTAGAAAATTTCAAAGCGATTTTGAGATCTATTTGATATTACGTTTACTGATATCAAATTGTAATTAAGACAAAATATCTTTTAAAATTTGAACGTCATATCAAATTGTAATTTGATATTTGTAATCAAATCAATAAATTACAATCAAATTGGAATTTGATATCAGTAAACGTAATATCAAATCGATCTCAAAATCGCTTTGAAATTTTCTAAGATATTTCGTCTTAACGCGTCTCAAAAGTGGCCCTTGTTGAGTTATGTCAATTTATGATAACAATTTGACATAATTATTATTATTTATTTCCGTCTTCGTAGAAATAAACACATTCAAATGTGTCCATAAACTTCAACTTTGCGATTCTACACATATGCATGCTTTTTTTGAAGTTCGAATGTGTAAAAAATGAATGAAATCTGAATGTGACCATAAAAAGTCGAAATTTTTAAGAAGATGGTTAAGACTAATAAGAAAAATTACAATAATTACGATTTATAAATAAGTTGGTAATAAAATTGGTAATAAATTTTCATTCAAATACTACTTTTTGAAATTGCAATCGCGATAGCCATTTCAGTATTGCACGTCGCGTGAGCCCTTGTCGATTTAAGCTCGCACGTTCGTGTCAAGACAAATATTATCGTGCCTTCGATTAATCTCGAAAAGCTGGGGACATTCCTGTACTAGGGTAAAATGAGGGTGCGAATAGAGCTCCTGATGGTCGAGCGATTTCCGTCGAGTAAAGCCACAGCAAAAAAAAACGTTTTCATCCCTTCGCGTTGCTGCACGAGCTGCCAAACGTTGAGAGACAAAAGATAAGCAGCAAATAAACTTTAATCTCAGTGACGAAAGTCCCCTACGTCGAAATGGCTCAGGGAATAAAAGAAAATTACGGACTTAGAGAGGTGAGCGGTAGGAAAGGAGCCGAAAAGGAACAAACACTTTTATCTCGTCCCTCGTGGCTCCACCTGCCGATCGACCGTGTCTTAATTCAAAGTACCAAAAAAAGTGGAAATTTGCTCGGTGAAATCGAGGCAAAATAAGGGGATAAGAAAAGGAACAAACAATCTCATCCCTCAATATCCGATGACAAGATTGAGGCCGGATACCACCGACGACACTCTCTTCAACCAAGTGGACGTAACGACTATTTCTCCAACAAAACCCCGACATCCTTCTTGTGCTTATCTATATCGTGCGAAATATCGCATTGAGAGGAAATGTAGGGAGACAGCAGAAGCACAAAAATCCAATAGATCTCAGTGCTGTTGAGGCTCTCAGCAGTTTGAATGGTTAACTTTTTTTTTGCGCTAAAGTTGTAGCTTGTATTTTGTAATATTTATCAAATGAGGCATTCCACATAAAATGTGGCAACCACCCGAATGTGCTCAGTTCTCAAAAAATTCTGCACGGAAAGAAAATTTTGGTTGCATCAATAAATCAGTTGCTAATATAGTGACAGCAAAGCCTTATTTATTAGCCTGGACAAAAATTATTTGCTGGGCATGTCAACAAATTTGCTAGACCGGCAAAAAGATTTGCTAGGCCAACAAAATTATTTGTTAAGCCAGCAAATACATTTTCTAGGCCAACATAATTATTTGTTAGGCCAGCAAATACATTTTCTAGGCCAACAAAATTATTTGTTAGGTCAGCAAATACATTTTCTAGGCCAAAAAAAATATTTGTTAGGCCAGCAAATTATTTGTTAGGCCAGCAAATACATTTTCTAGGCCAACAAAATTATTTGTTAGACCAGCAAATACATTTTCTCGGCCAACAAAATTATTTGTTAAGCCAGCAAATACATTTTCTAGGCCAACAAATAAAGTTTGCTGTCACTATGCTAGCAAATGATTTTTCTCCCTGTGCAATTCCATATTTTTAACGAAGATATCTTGTCAACTCCAAATCCAAATTATCGTTTTTTTTAATAACGGCAGTTCTCGTTTTTTTTCTGACTTTAAAAATAAATATCAGCTTCGTTTTTCATAGAGTTTACTGAAATTTCTGAACAAATAATTCAACAGATTAAAAAAAAGGGATTCGAAGATGGATTGTGGTATCTCAAAAAGGATATTACGAATTTTTTCTTAATAATAATAATGCTATTGCTTTAAAAAAAATTGTATCAGCCTCATGAAATGCACATTAAGTTCTACTAAATCCGCAATTTTTGCTAGCCATTTAGTATACGAGAATGATGCGGAAAGATATATCTAATATTTTACTTGTAGCAACTTTCTAATGGACCTAGTAGAAGGATTTTTAATTTTAAGACCATTTTTTATTGGACAAAGTGCTTTCAGCTCCGCTAGTGATAAAATTGTAGTCACTTAATAGACTTTATACTGGAGATTCTCTTAAAGTTCCTCGAGAAACTCCCCCACTGGAATAGAGTAGGTCTTTACGAGGACCCAGAATCTGTGGCTTTAGAATAGGTATGACAATTTCCCTGGCGCCAGTTTGTAACAAATTATGTAATTTTGCTTCCTCTTAGGGGAAGCTTTGTTTTCGTGAAAATTTTTTTTTTCGAGTTTTTCATGTCAGTACATTCAGAATGGTCCAAAACTTCGAGAAAAGTGATTTAGAAAAAATGTCTTTATGTGCGTATGTGTGTGTGTATGTTACACGCTCAAAAAATGTAAACCTTTACAACTCGGGAATGCCTCGACATATAGAGCTGAAATTTACACCATAGATAGAGGTGTCAATCTTCATCGTTCATACCAATTTTTATTAAAATCCCCATGATCGTTAAATTTTTACGCGGTTTTGAATTTTTTCAAAAATGTCTGTTAACGCGATAACTCTTCTAATTTTCGAGATATTAAGCTCAAAATTGGTATGTATGTGTGCTTTCATACATCGGTGATCCCTATTAAATTTAGTTAAGATCGGTTGAAATGTTAAAATTTTATGAGATTTTGAATTTTTTAATTTTTTGACTTTTTTTCTGCTGTGCGAATTTTGGTATCAAATATCGAGCTGGGAGTTAAATGAGTGCCAGATTCATTATTAACAGAAAAATATGTCAGATATAGCCCAAAAATGTTAAACGATATCATATTTTCATAACGATGTTGTACACTCTATATTTTGAAAAGTAGCGATTTATGTCGTATAATCTAGCCATATCCTTGCTTCTCAATGAAATTTCGGAAAACACCGGTGTGTATCGTGTACCACAAGAAATAAACAGAGAAGATAGAGTATTCGAGGGAGTTTCCGTTCGTCCTTATTATATTGCTTCTTCATAGAGGAAGCTTTGTTTCCGTGAAAAATTTTTTTTTTGGAGATTTTCATGTCAGTACTCTCAGAATGGTCCAAAACATCGAGAAAAGTGATTTAGAAAAAATGTCTGTATATGTGTGTGTATGTTACACAATCGAAAAATGTAAACCTTTATAACTCGAGAAGGCCTTGAGATATCAATCTGAAATTTGGACCATAGATAGAGGGATCAAGCCTCATCGTTCATACAAATTTTTGTTAAAATCCACTTATCGTTAAATTATCACGCGTTTTTTAATTTATTGAAAAATGTCTGTTTACGCGATAACTCTTTCAATTTTCGAGATATTGATCTAAAAATTGGTATGAATTTGAGCTTTCATATGCCGGTGATCGCTATTGAATTTGGTTAAGATCGGTTGAGCCGTAAAAATTTTATGATGTTTTGAATTTTTCAAAAAATTGACATTATCGCTCTATTGTAACTTTTGCAAAACTTAAGATAGCGAGCTCAAATTTTGTATATAAATGAAACAATATTCAGCCATTATATATGTATAATTTAGTGACGAACGGTATGACATTTTTGATTTTATGGAATGTTGAATTATTTTTAAAAATATACATTATCACATTCACTTCGGAAACGCTCTAATAATCACGAAATAATGCAATAACGAAATAGAAAAAGCGAATCCACAACATGTATATTTATCTAATTAAAACAAGGATGCAAAGTAGAACCTTACACATTGCTTCCTCATTATTTTTCGCGTTTTATAAAGCTTCCTCTCTGAGGAAGCCAAAAATTGAATAACATACTTCCTCATAGAGGTAGCTTTGTCAAACGCGAAAAATAATGAGGAAGCAATGTGCAAGGTTCTACTTTGCATCCTTGTTTTCATAAAGCGGGCGTGTGTGCTTATTTATCTATTGAAAACAAGGATGCAAAGTAGAACCTTGCTTCCTCATTATATTTTGCTTTTTACAAAGCTTCCTCTATGAGGAAGCCAAAATCAATTACCATAATTCCTCTCAGAGTTTGCTTTGTAAAAAGCGAAATATAATAAGGAAGCAATGTGCAAGGTTCTACTTTGCATCCTTGTTTTTTTTCTTCACACTGGAAAGATCCCTTAATCTCATGATGCGTACTACACGCACCTGCTGGATTGGTTTTAGGGTGCACGATACATATTTTCCTATCTCCGTTCTATATTTATTCAACCCCATATGCTATGCCCATATATTTTCGTCTTTTACGAGAGCTTCAACTGTACGAGCGCTTTACAGCCAGCAATATCGCGAAAGCTCGTTCGAACTTCAACGAGAGTACTGAAACTTCGTGGCAATACGAGTAAACCATGACCAAAGATAGTGCGTACTTCTTGGAGATCTGTATCTATGGGTATTGAAGTTGACTAGTAGTATAACGTCTGTATGGTTCGCCCCAGGAAATTCTCGCGTCTCATTGCAGCTGTCGTAGCAGCAAGCAGTAGAAGAGGGTTGTCAGTTCACCCGATGCCATCGAGTTATACTACTTGAATTTCTCGCTCGAAGCTTCACGAATCGCACGATTGAGTTCTCCATCAGTACTGGCAGCTGAGTGCCAGACTATAGCGGATCGTTCCATTCCATTCGTGACGCACGTCACCAGCTGAACGAGAGAGAGTATCTTGAGTGATGAATGAGATCGTCCATCGTGTCGAGTCTACGCTCGAGTTTGCTACTGAAGTTTCTGAAAAATTGGAAACGATATTTTTTAAATAATGTAGGAAGAAATCAATTTGTAACGGCAAAATTGAATTCACTACAAAAATATATCTACATTATATATTAATACGACGCGCAAGTTAATTGTAAATATAAATAATCTTTGCGTTAATACTAACGCAATGTATTTTCATTTTTTAATCGATGGATAGTTAAATTTATTTTATATACTTTGAATTCATTTCCTTATAAGCATTTTTTTATTTTATTTTTTATAACTAAGTAATTCTTTTTTTCGGAATATTTAATGCTAAAATGAACATTATATATTTACTTGCTCGTTAAATTAGTATATCTGTTACCAAAAAGGTGTATCAATAATGCAGAGTATTTTTCGCAAATTCTTGTATAAAATTAGCCTCAAGAAAATTAATTTTTATGTCACTTTCTCACAATTTCTAAATTATTGCTTTTGAACTGGAGTAAAGAATCTTAAGATTTTAGTACCGGCTTGAATGTAAATTGGTGTACACTAAATCCTTGGAGTTCTGAATGAGGCCACGGCAATGATAATAACGAAGAAAGAAAAATAAGTAATCGAGTACGTGCTGGCTCCATTTTAATTTAAAGCATGTAATTGTATTTTGTCGCCGAGAGTAGCTTGAACGGCCACACATTTGATGGTACATAGAAACACTGTCATATACTCTTAAATATAGTATATATATATTACAGCTATATATATATATATATATATATATATATATATATATATATATGTATATATAGTTATGTACTATTCTCGTACATGGCGAACGTACTCGACTTCTCATTGAATGAGCCTATCGCTCAGAGTAGGTACTATATATGACTATATATATATCGTGCAACTTGTAGTAATCTAATTGACAGTCCTCGGCCGATCAACGATGACCGCCTTCGCTCGTATGGCGTGATCTCGCGACTAGAATCATCATCATCATCATCATCATCACGATCATCATCATCATCATTTTGATCACCCTTCGGCCTTATTTGGCAGCGACTCTTTAGTCTATCTCTCACTCATATTCTCCATCATATAATATGTAAATCGACAATCAAAATATTCTTTGTTATAACTAATTTCATTCTTGTGATTGCAGATTTAATCGAGCGGTCCTACGGATGCTGAAATGATGGGTAGAAACACGAGACCCTCAACCACAAGACTATGGACAGGTAATTGTTATTTCATATATTGCTCCCATCCAATAAAATTGAGATGAGTCATATTAAGAAATCAGTGGTTCCAGGAATATTTTATATATAATAGAAAATTAGTACATTTCAAGAAAAGATTTCATTGACGCCAAAGAAATGGGTGGATTGGTTTTTTTTTAAATTAATTTCAACGAAATATTTCTTTGATTTCGATGAAATAGTGCATTTGAATTTCAAAGAGAACATTTCATTGCCTGTAAATAAAGATTTACTTAGTGAGCATATAATAAAGAAACAGTTTCATTGTTTTAAAGAGACGTTTTCATTGGTTCAAAGAAATGTTTTCATCGATCTCTCTCTCGCACCTAACCTCACTTTTTTGTTTTCCGGTTCTCCCGAACGAACGGCTTCGAGTTTCGAGGAGCCAGAAGCTTAGCCTATTTCTGCCATACTTCCTTACATACTCACAAAATTTGAGCTTTATCTGCCGCATACTTCAGGAAAAAATAGGTTTCGAAATTTTGAGCTGGTAAGAAGAAGGTTTCATTGAATCAGAGACAATATCTTTGAAATCAATGAAAAAGGTTCATTGGTTTAAAGAAATGTTTCTTCGAATCAATGTTACTACTTTTCATTGAGTTTGAGATCATTCAAAGAAAAGATAGTATTGAAATTCAAGTATTTCATTTCATTCGCAAAGATTTCTGTGAATCAATGAAACTTTTTCTCTCGGTGTATTGCTCCCATCCAATAAAATTGAGATGCGTCATATTAAAAACTCGATGGTTCCAGGAATATTTTATATATAATAGAAAATTAGTACATTTCAAGAAAAGATTTCATTGACGCCAAAGAAATGGGTGGATTGGTTTTTTTTTTAAATTAATTTCAACGAAATATTTCTTTGATTTCGATGAAATAGTGCATTTGAATTTTAAAGAGAACATTTCATTGCCTGTAAATAAAGATTTACTTAGTGAGGATATAATAAAGAAACAGTTTCATTGTTTTAAAGAGACGTTTTCATTGGTTCAAAGAAACGTTTTCATTGATCTCTCTCTCGCACCTAACCTCACTTTTTTGTTTTCCGGTTCTCTCGAATGAACGGCTTCGAGTTTCGAGGAGCCAGAAGCTTAGCCTATTTCTGCCATACTTCCTTACATACTTACAAAATTTGAGCTTTATCTGCCGCATACTTCAGGAAAAAATAGGTTTCGAAATTTTGAGCTGGTAAGAAGAAGGTTTCATTGAATCAGAGACAATATCTTTGAAATCAATGAAAAAGGTTCATTGGTTTAAAGAAATGTTTCTTCGAATCAATGTCACTACTTTTCATTGAGTTTGAGATCATTAAAAAAAAGATAGTATTGAAATTCAAGTATTTCATTTCATTCGCAAAGATTTCTGTGAATCAATGAAACTTTTTCTCTCGGTGTATTGCTCCCATCCAATAAAATTGAGATGAGTCATATAAAAAAATCGATGGTCCCAGGAATATTTTATATGTAATAGAAAATTAGTACATTTCAAGAAAAAATTTCATTGATGCCAAAGAAATGAGTGGATTGGTTTTTTTTTCATTAATTTCAACGAAATATTTCTTTGATTTCAATGAAATAGTGCATTTGAATTTCAAAGAGAACATTTCATTGCCTGTAAATAAAGATTTACTTGGTGAGGATATAATAAAGAAACAGTTTCATTGTTTTAAAGAGACGTTTTCATTGGTTCAAAGAAACGTTTTCATTGATCTCTCTCTCGCACCTAACCTCACTTGTTTGTTTTCCGGTTCTCTCGAATGAACGGCTTCGAGTTTCGAGGAGCCAGAAGCTTAGCCTATTTCTGCAATACTTCCTTACATACTCACAAAATTTGAGCTTTATCTGCCGCATACTTCAGCAAAAAATAGGTTTCGAAATTTTTAGCTGGTAAGAAGAAGGTTTCATTGAATCAAAGACGATATCTTCGAAATCAATGAAAAAGGTTCATTGGCTTAAAGAAATGTTTCTTCGAATCAATGTCACTACTTTTCATTGAGTTTGAGATCATTCAAAGAAAAGATAGTATTGAAATTCAAGTATTTCATTTCATTGGCAAAGATTTCCGTGAATCAATGAAACTTTTTCTCTTGGTGTACATTTCACTATATTTGGCACATTTATAGCTCGATTTAATTTCAGAAAGTATCTCTGTCGCACTTCAACTCTACTTCAGAGCTGTTGAAAAAGTATGGTAACAAGCAGAAAGCTAACTGCTAGATTCTAATCGTGGTAGGATTATAATCTGGTATTGTTTTAATGTTGCAGAATTATTTTCTACTATTAAACTGTGCTAAAGTTGTTTTACTGTAGAGAAATTAATAATAGTATTATAAATACGCCAAATATGTTTATTTATCTTCAAAGATTTCGTTGCCTTATTATTATCATTTTTTCCTACCATTCTGAGACCCTGAAAAAAGTGTAGATCTGACACAATGAGTTTCTTTTAAGGGACACATAGGTTGTGATTTTCTTATTTCAATGCTGACCTAATAGGACTGTATTTATTTTAAGTAAATTATTTTATTTCAGTTGCATAATTAACATGAAATAAATATTTTTTCGATTTAAATAAATTTTTTTCTAATGCTTAGTATAAACAACGTGAAAAATAATAATTAATTACAGGACTATCTTTCACAATCAGTGATTATGCAATAATATTAATAATATTATTTTATTGGTATTAGACAACAAAAAAAACGTAATTGTCGACAGCCAAATGTTATCAAATAAACCTTGATTTGAATAAACGAATCTATTTGGACATATGTACTACAATAATGATAACAAATAAATGTATATACACTGGATTTAAAAAAAAACTTTCATTTCGATTAAATAAAAAAAATTGTATACAGGAATTACGTCAATTAAATTGGATATTTTTGCCGGGTAAATAAAGAATTTAGCAGTAACAAATAGAATTCTTTTTCAATGATCGCTACTTTATTTGTCAAATAAATAAATATGGTCAAAATCAATACATTGCACATTTCAATGAAATACATATAAGCATCATGAGAAGAAAATTATAGTTAATACAAATAAAGACGAATTAAATATATGAATTTAATCGCGTTAACTAGACTTTTTTTCTGGTTGAGTTAACCGAGTGTATAACTTTTGCGAGAACCGTCTGTTATACCCGGTCACGTTTCTCGCAACGTTTTACAAAAACGAGCCATGCGTCTTCGCAGATCCTAGTGTGTTTTTTTTTATCATCATGGTAAAACCCTCCGCTCATTTTTTATTTTCCATCCTCACTACTTCATCACTCCTCACAATTAACATAAATAAACATACACTTAACGTGTCTATTTACTATGTGCGTATTTTGAAGCAAAGTGCAAGCAGAATAAAAAAGATAAAAAATTCCTATATCGATATTCTAGCCGTTTAAAACGATGACGTGCGATTAGGATTATGAAAAATTGGAAGCGATTGATATTTGGTTTTTTTTTGTTTGGCGTATCTCACTGTTATCGGCAGATACCCCACATAGAAAAATATATATGTAACATATACGTTAAATATATGGCGCCAAAAAGTTCTATATGCTGCATATATTCTGCATATATGTGTGCAAAAATATATTCAAAATATATGGGATATATGTATGGAATATATTTTTATATATTTTTTTGGATAAATATTATATTTTTTATATTTTTTTTTATATGTAACATATACATTAAATATATGGCGCGAAAAAGTTCTATATGCTGCATATATTCTGCATATATGTGTGCAAAAATATATTCAAAATATATGGGATATATGTATGGAATATATTTTTATATATTTTTTTGGAAAAATATTATATTTTTTATATTTTTTTTTATATATTATATTTTGGAATATATATGTATGAAATATGTAAAATATATTTCATATACGTTTAGCGCCAAAAAGTTTTATAGGTTGAATATATCGTGCATATATTTCTATTTCCATGTGGGACTTCGGGGTCCCACGATTGTTCTCCTCGAACTTGACTCACTCATCGCACAACTTTGAGCGTCGGTATTACAGCTTTGGAACAAAGGATGTGAGAAATTGCATACTCTCGCTCATAGCCACACGAGACGTACCGTAATAACCGAGGCCATATTTTTGTATTCATTATTGACGCGCATATAAGTATACTATAGCCAACAGAGATGTTCTATCAGAAAACCAAAGCAAGTCTCCCGGGTATTTCCCTGAGGTAAACCGGTTTCGTACTCGTGCGCATTATGCCATATATACCAGAAGTTTTCGTAATGAGTTTCTCCAAACGTGACATCTAAACAGGTGGATGTGTGTTGAGAATCCTATGTTTTTATTAAATTCGAGTTCTCGGTTGGTCAGGCAAGTTTTATCGAATTTTTATTATGGAACTCACCTAGCGGTGGAGGGGCGAGATCGTCGACCAGAAATTGCGTTATTAACACGTGGCGATCTTTTAGTGTATATTTTTGTTAAGGGATCTTTCCAGCGTGACGGCCCGAAAAATAACCTATTTTCACGATTTTTTTTTGGACGGTTACTATACGCCGATCAATCTGAAATTTTTATGACATATTAAGGTAATCATGGATGACAGAAAATGATTTTTTGTAAGAC
This sequence comes from Ephialtes manifestator, assembly GCA_963970395.1. Taxonomy (NCBI): domain Eukaryota; kingdom Metazoa; phylum Arthropoda; class Insecta; order Hymenoptera; family Ichneumonidae; genus Ephialtes; species Ephialtes manifestator. The sequence goes on from OZ019970.1 coordinate 36,864,071, forward strand.
GATTTTTATTGTTTAAATATTTTTTTTCAATTGGTGAAAATAATGGTGATAAAAAAGATAGTCTTATGGTGGACATCCTAGGGGTCGCAAATTTGATCTAAAAAAAACCCAAAGGATTATTAATTAGTATGCGATTGGCTATCGCGCTATGGAGGCTTTTTTTAAAATCAAAATTGACAAAATGGCGGCGGTTTGAACAAAAAGTACCGATTTTAGCCGTTTTTTCGACAGTTTTTCTTTTAAAAAAATGGGAAGATTTTTAAAAAAATGCTTCCATAGCACGATAGAGAGTATCGTGAAGAATGTTCGACTAAAATTTGTAAACGATCGCTTGAAAACTGTTCCCTGGAGAATGTCCACCGTTTTGAAAAATGTCGTTTCGAGAAAAACGCGTTTAAAGTTTCGAGTGTAGAAATTTCATATACCTAAATTGTGTACTTACGACTAATCGGCGATGCCAGGTCCATAAAGTATGCTAGCGAAGTATTTCGAATTTCGCTTTAAAAATTTGAGAGGATTTTTTTGACCGTATATACTAATGGATAAGACGAAAAAAAAAATAGATTTTTTTTTCACACTGGAAAGATCCCTTAATTCAGGAAATCAGACCATTAAGTTTATTTGTGAATCTTGGGAGTTGACCTAAAAATGTCATTGAAATTAAATCATTTTTCATGATAATTAAATTTCGTAAATTTTTTAAAGACTTTGCGGTTAAATATTTAATGCCAAAATAAATAAAAATAATAAAGATTTGTAAAAAATAGCACCTAGAGTATGTTTGAATCGCCGGGAATTTCTTTCAGAAACTTATTAATTCAAGATTTTTACAAAATGAATGTTTGTACTATTTTCAACCTTTTTCGTACCTGAAAAGTTCATATTTTTTTAGTTGAAAAGGATCCCAGTACGAATACAGGTGTTTGTCCATAAGTATTTGGCAAAATCCCCAGCATGGTTTTGATAAAGACTTTTTAATATAAAAGTTATCAACCTGGCTGAAAAACCCAATTTAGAGATAACCGCAATTAAAATTTCAGTATCAGATATTGTTGAGATAAAAAAGGAATTTTCTCAAGCTTACGTGTAGAGTCAGCAATTCTTGTGCCATGCAGTAACTCCTATACAGTCATCAGTTGAACCTGAAATTGAAAATCCGATAGTATGTCTACTGCTCCATTCGATAGTTCAATAATCATACCCTTGCTGAGAATGATTGACGTTTAGGGAATAATTTTTACATATTTCGATTTAATTTGATTTAATTTGCTTCATTAAATATTTTAATCTTTTTTTTCGGATGTAGTTAAAAAAAATGTCCATAAAAACTCTAAAATAATAATAAATTAATGTACATCGCTTAAAAACACGTTATTTTATGAATCGGTCACCAAATTATCGCCAGTTACGAAATTCCTCATGAAGAAAAGAACAGCGGTTTACCGGAAACATTTAAGTAGTCTCAAATTGGTTTTCAAATCTTCTCTTGCATAACTACGTTTTACGAGGCTCAAGTACTATGGACTTGTACCGTTGTCAAGAAAAACTTGAATCGTTACCAGTATTTTTATCTTTTTTCATCTTTGTTTTATATTGAGTCTCAACTTTTGCATCCTGTATTTTAATCCCATTTCAGTTATTGTTCTCTATTACCCTTATCTTTATTTTTTCATTTTTTATATCGAGTCTTATTTTTATTATTTTTGTATATTTGATGTATATTTAAATATATTTAGGTAAATATATTTTTTTAATTGTTGAAAATAATGTTGATAAAAAAGATAGCCTCATGGTGGACATCCTAGGGGTCGCAAATTTGATCTAAAAAAAACCCAAAGGGTTATTAATTAGTATGCGATTGGCGATCGCGCTATGGAGGCTTTTTTAAAATCAAAATTGACAAAATGACGGCGGCCTGAACAAAAAGTACCGATTTTAGCCGTTTTTTTCGACAGTTTTTCTTTTAAAAAAAATGGAAAGATTTTAAAAAAAAAAAAAAAGCTTCCATAGCATGATAGAAAGTAGCGTGAAGAATGTTCTCCTAAAATTTCAAGTACTATGGACTTGTACCGTTGTCAAGAAAAACTTGAATCGTTACCAGTATTTTTATCTTTTGTCATCTTTCTTTTATATTGAGTATCTACTTTTGCATCCTGTGTTTTAATCTCATCTCAGTTATTGTTCTCCATTACCCTTATCTTTATTTTTTCATTTTTTATATCGAGTCTTATTTTTATTATTTTTGTATATTTGATGTATATTTAAATATATTTAGGTAAATATATTTTTTTAATTGTTGAAAATAATGTTGATAAAAAAGATAGCCTCATGGTGGACATCCTAGGGGTCGCAAATTTGATCTAAAAAAAACCCAAAGGATTATTAATTAGTATGCGATTGGCTATCGCGCTATGGAGGCTTTTTTAAATCAAAATTGACAAAATGACGGCGGTCTGAACAAAAAGTACCGATTTTAGCCGTTTTTTTCGACAGTTTTTCTTTTAAAAAAAATGGGAAGATTTAAAAAAAAAAAAAAGCTTCCATAGCATGATAGAAAGTAGCGTGAAGAATGTTCTCCTAAAATTTCAAGTACTATGGACTTGTACCGTTGTCAAGAAAAACTTGAATCGTTACCAGTATTTTTATCTTTTTTCATCTTTATTTTATATTGAGTTTCTATTTTTGCATCCTGTGTTTTAATCCCATTTCAGTTATTGTTCTCTATTACCCTTATCTTTATTTTTTCATTTTTTATATCGAGTCTTATTTTTATTATTTTTGTATATTTGATGTATATTTAAATATATTTAGGTAAATATATTTTTTTAATTGTTGAAAATAATGTTGATAAAAAATATAGCCTCATGGTAGACATCCGAGAGGTCGCAAATTTGATCTAAAAAAACCCAAAGGATTATTAATTAGTATGCGATTGGCTATGGAGGCTTTTTTAAATCAAAATTGACAAAATGACGGCGGTCTGAACAAAAAGTACCGATTTTAGCCGTTTTTTTCGACATTTTTTCTTTTAAAAAAATGGGAAGATTAAAAAAAAAAAGCTTCCATAGCATGGTAGAAAGTAGTGTGAAGAATGTTCTCCTAAAATTTCTAGTTCTACGGACTTGTACCGTTGTCAAGAAAAACTTGAATCGTTACCAGTATTTTTATCTTTTTTTTATCTTTCTTTTATATTGAGTCTCTACTTTTGCATCCTGTGTTTTAATCTCATTTCAGTTATTGTTCTCCATTACCCTTATCTTTATTTTTTAATTTTTTATATCGAGTCTTATTTTTATTATTTTTGTATATTTGATGTATTTGAAATTTGCGTGCCAGAGGACAGCGACTGTGCTGGAGCACTAAACAAAAATCTATATATCTATGACTAGATGTCGAATAAATTCGTCCACCGAGTAATCCTATCTGTGGATTCCCTTTCAAAACGTCACTCTAACACTTCCACAATCACAGAGTTATCAATTTTCTCTTTTTCACTTGTTGCAGGTATAGTAACGGTGCTGTTGGTCAGTGGATTCGCCAGCTCGCAAAACGTGACGGCCTTGGACGATGCTGCATCGACTCTGTATGCAGAGGCTGAGCGTTCAACCGGAAGTGTTGCATCGTTACATAACGTCGACACGATAGTCAACGTGCCTTCCACAACCTTGAAGAACGTTGAAGACGTCCCAGAGGCTGGTATCGAAGGTACCATCGTCGATGAGTTGCCGGACAGCTTTACGACCAAGTCGAATGGTACACAAAAAGAGCAAAGTATCTCCTCCACTAAGAGCGAGAAGCTTAAAATCCAAGAGCCTATCACGAAGGTCGCTGGTATCGAAGAAAAATTGCCTACTAGTGGTTCTCTGTCGGAATTCAGTGAACATGAAGATAATGGAGAAATCGAGGATCTGGAAGGAGCCAACGATCGTGAGCCAACGACACCACCTTCAAAAAAGGATGTCAACAAAGAAGATGCACCAAAGGATCCTAAACGCAAAGAGAAAGAACCTGGCGGTGAAAAATCGAAGGAAAAAGTCCCGGAAATCGGTGTATCATTGCTGAACGATACCAACGTGAATTACAATGGCAAGAAACCTGTCAAAGATACGAAAGATGAAGGTGTCTTTGGTAACGATTCAAACAGCCCGAAAAGCGCTCTGGAGAACGCAACGAACGTAATTGCATCCGGAGCTGACGCTGCGGATGGCCAGGAGAAAGGAAAGGGTCCTAAGGCTCAGGTTGAAATTGTTAAAAACTCAACTCTACCAAAGGTGATGCGATTCAGCGAGGCTGAAACTGGCGAAGAGAGAAAGGAGGTTGATAGCCACGGATCTGCTGAACAGAGCTCTGTTATTGAAACTAGCGAGAGTACCGTAAACCTCGAGCCGAAGGATCTTGCGGATGCAAGAGAAAAAACGAACAATTTGACGCTAGTGAATGGAAGTGACAGCGATGTTGAAAAAATTAACGATAACAAGGCTGTGCAAAGTCCTAAAGGCAGAACGATATCTTTTGGTGGTACCAATGAGTTTGTTGCTAAAGACAATAAAACTGGAGGGTCAATTCGAAATGATGACGGGATTACCGATCGTTCAAGTAATCAAATGATGACAGACGTTACCAAAGAACCGGTTCGGGATCAAAAGTCTACTGACTTCAAGCCGTATCCTTATGTAAAGACAAATTATCAGTCGAATTCCTCGGAAGTCCCGTTGATCGGTAATGTTCAAGTTTTGGAATCGACAGAGGAAGCTTCTGCATTGGAAAACACTATAGGCCAGCGGCAACAAAACAAGAAATTCGTGGTAACAGAACCATCGGTCGTGATCGACAATAGCATTCAGCATTTTAAGCCTACGTATTATAAGAGATCCGGAAATTCTACGAGAATCCCTTCGGGCTCTGGTATCACAATACCTACTGTCCCGAGTATTGAGGGAGAGGGAAAGAGCGCAACGACATTGAGCTCCAAGTCGATTGCCTTGGAGAACGATACGACTCTTTTTGCATCGAGATTGCCGGTTTCTAACACGGAGAACGACGTACCACGGGGTCAGGACGAGGCTGCCAAATCAAGCGTAGGGGACAAGGACACCAGCAGCAGTCTTGATCTCACCGGAAATGGAATAACCGAAGTAATCGCTGGAATCAAAAACGTTTCTGTCGTCGAGTATTCAGCTACAACAGCCTCGATTCCTTTTACAAGCAGCAGTATTTCTACATCCAGAGCCACTGAGAAACCATTAGTACAAAACACTACGGAAAAAATTGCATTGGCAGGCGAGGAAGTGACTTTAACGAATTCCGATACTCAGACCAATCCCGAAAAATCAATTACGTCGATCGATGGCACAGAAGGAATCACCAGCATTGCTCCCAATCAAAATGATACCAACGTCATTAATTCGAGACCAACTTTGATGCCAGAAACTTCGTCCCAGCCAAATTCGACTTCGGAAACACCTTTAATATCAACATTGACTCCTAAAACGCCGACAACGTCCACTTTGATGCCCGAAAATTCTTTTGAGTTAGCCACCAATCAACAAAGTTCCCCGGCATCGATATTGATGGTAGAAACATCCACAAAGTCGCCAACAACTTCAAACGTTTCTACAAATTCAAATTCAATGGCTTATTCAGAATCCACTTCGATTCCAACGATGTCTTTAATAGTATCGAATGTGACTTCTGCCAGTCCCTTAATCACGGAGCTGGAAGTCCAGACGACGACTTTTGCTCCCGAAGGGTCTACGGATGGTATTCATCCAACTACCTTGAAAACCGCGGCATCATTTGATCCGACTGAAGCAGTTGAGTCAACGACGTCAAAAATCGAGTACGTTTTTGTGGGATTATCGGAGAGCACAACTTCGCAGCAGTATATAGCCACTTCGGAAAGTTCAAACGCTGTGACATTGGACAGACAATTCGCATCATCGACTCCGTCAAGTGTTGCCGAATCTTCGACATTGCCTCAGTCATTCGCCGTGGTGTCAACGACAGTTGGAATCTCAAGCAATGGCAGCGAAGAATCTTCCGTAGGGACGGAAAAACCAGAGCAATTCTCGGCGGACTCAATAACGCCGATTGCCGAAAATGACACAAGCGAGGATTCTACCACGATTGAGCCCCTTGTTGAAATCACAACATTGGAAGATTCAACTATTTCCAAACAGGAAGACACTGTTGAATCAACTACGACTGTCGAGGACGCAGTCACAACATTAGCAAACGAATCTGTGGAAACTACCACAGAGGGTGTAACCACATCAACGAATTCCACTAACTTGTCTGGAATTATTCCGGAACCCAGCAAGAATACGACGGATACGGGTCGTGCTGTTGATTCATTTACGAGTATTCCGGACGTTACCGGTACGATGATTGAAAGTTCAAGCGAAACCATAATTGGCTCTACGGAAGCGCCGAATGTATTGATTACTTCGGAGGTACCGGAGCTTTCCGAGGTACCGCAAATTCCGAATACAAATGTAACATTGGAGAGTCCTAGCGTTACTTCCACGTCGGAAAGATCGTTTACGAATGTTACATCCAAGAGCTCCAGCTCAAGCTCCACCTTTAGGAAGTCGTCAACGAAACCCATGACTTCCTCTGTGAAGCCAGACGTGACCACAATTTCTGGAGATACTAGTGATGTTGGTACCGATGACTCAATTGAGATCTCTACTAGAGGAGTTCCTTCCCTCGTAAAGGTCATTTTCGAAGGCAGCTGGGCCGACGTTTGTCCGCACATGGATGTTCTTCGACAGTCACTCGCAGATCTGTTGACCTCCGGCCTTGAGAAGTACGTAATGTCACTGAAAATCTCGTTAAAGTATTAGAGACATTGGATTACTGTCAATGGGCTCGATTATGTAATGATACGAGTTGCGGTAGCTTAGTTCCGTCAATACTCATGACGAAGATCTCTACAAACTTTTACGGAAAAATTGCAGGTGTTCGGGGGTAAAACATATTTTTAGTCAGTCTTAGAATCAATATGCACGTATACATATTCAAAAAAATTTCGAGGGTTAATATGTTAGAAGCAGAGTTGTAAATGCCTAATGCTTATAGAAATAATGATGATGATACGATCAGCTCTATAATTATGATTTTATAATAATAACATGTAGCGATTGTAATACGATGATTAAACTTTGGAATGGCTGCAAAAATTATTATTTTTCAATAAAAATTCACGGTAATCCTTTTGAAAAAATGGAAAAAAATAAGTAATGCATTAAGACAGTAATGCGTTACTTATTTCTTCCATTTATTCCACTATTTCTTGCAATATTAAAGCAAAAATTAGTATTTTTTTCAGCTATTCAAATGTTTACACTCTATTTTATAATCACTACATATTATTATTATGAAATCATAATTACAAAACAAATTGTACTGTAAATTATATCTCATGAATTAATGGGGAATTTACAACTCTGGTTAGAAGACAAACTATCGATGTCGGCCACTTCTCAAATCAGTAGAAGAGCGAAATCTTTAATACCGACTACAGCTTAAGGTAGTTCTGTCGTGAATGCAATCCAAACTCATATGCATGAATTTTTGACATGTTGTAATTTAGCTATTTAATTTTACTTGCACAAAATCTTGAAGGCTTTTACCGAGTATTTGAATGAACAATTAAAACTTGAAAATCGATCTTTTTACACGGCGCTCACGGGAGGGCTGGAAAAATTGATCTTTAAATCGAAAATTAACATACTTAGATCAAAGATAGAGAAAAAATAAAAGGTACTACGGATTCGCAAATCATTCAGGAATTGATGCATCATGAAAAAAGGTGAAGTCTCCGGAATGATGTTTAATTGAATCAAGGTCAAAGTGCACGATACCGGGCCAAATGACGTTTCCTAACCTAATTATCATAAAAATGAAGTCAAATCCGCACTAAACATATCAACTATTTACAAATAATCGTTTTAATTTGATTACGATAATTTCGAAGGATTCTCGATTATTTTTTATATTATTATTGAGGCAGTCAAAGTGATGCGTATGATTATTTTTTAATGTCATATAGACTCTGAGATTTATGACTCCGGCGTACCGACAGAACTACCTTAAGCATAATGTATCGAAGCTCTGAGTATAGTTATTTATACAATTTTAATGCCCGGTGGGCCTTGTAATATTATTTTGCTAATATTTTTTATTTTCGTTCTGTAGAACTGTCCTGGCGAGTCAAATAATATTCCAAAATAATCCCTGTTCGGGAGGCTACGCAGCATCGACAATGACCACGGAATTGTCGGTCACGACACTCCTGCTTTACGTCGTTGATGAGAAAGGCAACTTTGACAGTGAAATGACAAAAGCTTTGCCCAGTTTGTACAGCAAGTCTCCGATAAAACTTCAGGTGAATGTAAGTTTTATTTAAAATCTTTGAAAGAATTTGTACACAACAGTTTAATCTATAAAATGTAACTTCTTCGTTTTGCAGATTCGCAGTTTCCAGTTAGTGCAGGACTCGGATTCGGGTAATGCCATAGCAGTTATTGTGGTGTCCTGCGTGGCTTTGATATGTCTCATTGTTCTGGCTGGATTACTTTTCATTATGAGAAAGCGCCAGACAAGGTTCAATTACGGCGAGCGCTGTCGTCCAGTTTCCCTGGATGCTTACAGTCTCGATAGTGTATCAGCTTACAATAGTGTCAGACGCAAGGGAGCGGCGAGAGCCTCCAAGCGAAGTTACGGAAATCCGACCTTTGAGGATTCTGTAAGCAGCCATTTCAGCTCACCAACTATCTACGAATATTTGCTTATCCGAAATCCTAGCCTCTCCGACTAATATCGATTTCTTGTCTGTTACAGAGCGCCATTCCGTCGCACCCTTTGAACTTCGCTGGTCTTTCCACATTCTGCAACGAGCAAAATGCCATCTCCGAGGAGTTTGCCGGTATTCCCCAAGTTACAGCGAGAATCGACGAACTACCGCAGGGCGCCGAAGTCAAAAACAGATATGCGAATGTCGTGCCACTTCCTGAGACCAGAGTTGCACTGACAAAAATTAACAACGATCCTCTCACTGAGTACATTAACGCCAGTTACGTACGCGTAAGTTTTCAGGTTTTTAAAGCCGTAAGATCAAATCTTTCAAGTCTTTTAGCGCATTCGTCTCGAAATCAGATTTTTGTAGATAAATCGGAAGACTCGGACTCACTTGGCGAATGTTAAATGATCCACTATAAAATCTCGCTCAGAGACAAGTGTGTTACAAATGATTTTCCTGTTAAAAAGTAGCGAAATTGTACTACGTGACATATGAGTGGGAGACCTGAAATTCTCATATCATCGTTTCAGAGTCTATTGATATTTTAGGAAGAAAATCAAGTTTTCTTTGATGCAGAATTAAGTAACACTTTATATTTTTTTCTCAAAATGTCTACGGTTTTAAGTAGGGTCGAGCGCATTTTTTGGAGGGGATAGACTCGGCAGGGAACGCGGTGCGGTCGCACGAAACTGTGGGACAGAGACGCCGTTACGCAAGTTTAAGAAATCTGGATCTCGAGCCACATAATTGATTATTGTTAATGAATTGTGAAGAACAAGTATCTGAATTTTTGCATAGAGCATCCTGAATATATTCTTTATAGTTTGCAATATTTTAATTGCACGGTATTCGTATAAACTATCCTTAGAAATATAAAAATGCATCGTTCATTTTTAATCTGCCATAAGCAGCAATGTTAAATAGTATCAATTTAAGAAATTTATTTCTCGAAAACCATGAAGATAAACTTACTCAAACTTTGCAGTTAAACTCAGGCCATTCATATCAATGGGTATTTAAAAAACCAGCATCTATTTCTTGTTACTGTTTTTGCGCTCGACCCTCCTTAAGTGCCAGTTTTGCCTCCGCTTAAGATGTTGTACTACTGCTCGGTCGGTAACAAAAACTGTAAAGCGTTTTTCCGGGCCACAATTGATCTCTCGGACGAAAGAGAAGAATCGTTGACTGCGTCTGCGAATACTGCAGTGAATGCTTCACGTTTGTAATTCGAAAAATCAACCGTGATGGGGAATAAGTCTTTTAAAAGATTCAGCCGTCACCCTTGCATTTATAGCGATCTGAGAGAGAGAGATGACATTTCACACATTATTTTGAGGAGACTGGTTAAGCTCCAAGAATTTTCGAGATGCGTTATTTTCCCTTAAAATATAGTAATACATATGTTAAACATTCAACTGGAAATAAAATAATAATCACCGGAAGATCTTAGTGTTGCTAATACATATGTTAAACATTTGACTGGAAATAAAATAATAATCAACGGAAGATCTTAGTGTTGCGGCGGTTTCCATTTAGTCGAAAAGGGCTCTGAGAACGGTTCGGATTAATGAATGAAGGCATTATTTTGTTTTCAGGGTCCGAAGAATGCGACCAAGTACTACATAGCTTGCCAGGCGCCGATCGAATCTACAGTAACAGACTTCTGGCGCATGATTTGGGAGCAACAGTCCAAAGTTGTCATAATGCTCACCGACCTGGTGGAGAACGGTGTGGAAAAGTGCGCCGAATATATACCACCATCCGAAGTAACAGATTGCCATCGTCTCTTCGGCGATTTCCAAGTCACCCTGAAGAAGCGTGAAACCAAAGAAAAATATGCGATTTCGACTCTCCATTTGAAGGTACGACCTAAATCCACGACATTTTTCGGGTATATTTTATCCGTGTCCTCGAAATTCTGTAATAAAGTGGCATTTTAATTTTCCAGAATTTGGAGAATAATACTTTCCGAGAGATCTCACACATCTGGTACCTGTGGCCGGCAAATGGTGTACAATCGGACGCTGCTGGTTTGATAGCAGTTCTGTTGGAAGCTCGGGCTCTTCAAAGAGGCGGTCCAGGCCCAATAGTCGTTCACTGCAGCCCGGGAACCGGTAGGACCGGTACCCTCATTGCCCTGGACTTGGGGATCAGGCAGTACGAGATAACTCGAACCGTGGACGTTCCTCGGGTCGTTTACACGATAAGAAGAGATCGGGCTGGTGCGGTTCAGACCAAGGAACAGTACGCTTTCATATACAAGGTAATTTACCGACGGATATCATTTTCTTGACTAGAAGATTCCATTGATACCGACTACAAATAACAACCAACGTGAATGAATTCTTTGCTCAAGTAACTGCCGATAAGTAGAAATCCATTCTGCTTATTTCAATTCCAATACTGCAGCTCTTTCCTCATTCAAATTGATGTGATAAATCTCCAGAAACTATAATAGAATTTTCTCAGAACCCATTAATATTTTGTATAAAAACAAATTGGCTTTCATTTGGTTAATTTCACGTTTCCTCAAGCATGAAATTCTTCCAAGTATGTTAAATCCCTGTTTAAAAAATCCCATTGCAACCGTATCGATTTTTATCGGTACGAATTGGGTTTTTTTGTCCATCCTTATTGGTCTAAGTAGGATTTTCTAAGCAGGGATTACAATTTAAGATATCGACTCCTTTTGATATTTAGAAATATTTATATATGTATTTCTTTTTTTTTTCGCAGGCCCTGAATTTGTATGCGACCAAACTTGCCGGCGGAGCTTTGGAGTCATAATTTATAAAATGACATGACACCAAAAACCGTGTGTGGTTATCGTTATTTTTTTTTTTCATCGAAGAAAAGAAAACATAGAAACGCGATCTAAGTCAATATTAGATAACGAATTAATTAGGCGATATATATATATATATATATATATACATATATATAGCCGAAGAGTCATTGCCGGAAGGGAGATTACGGAATGAGATAGACAGTCCGGCAGGTCTCGTGAAAGCCAAATTTTCTAGAAGTATTCTATAACTCTGACTACAGAGCTGATGTGAAGATTAAATCGAGTGGAGCGCGAGAGGACCAACGACTTGAACTTAAAAACTAAAAATACATAAATTGCTAATTAAATCATCCGATCTTTATGTAATAGATCATTAGAAATGACCAAACGCCGAGCCATTTATTCTCTCCTGAGAGTCGGCGGATGACGAATTCAGTGTTAAAATATGCGTAATAATATATAAGAGCCATTTATCGAACATGCGTTAATCGACGCGATAACTGTAAGCAAGTAGAGATTTGTCCATCTGTCCGGAGCAACTCAGCGGTTTTCAATTTTTTAAAAACTTAAACTGTGAGGTTTTTCACCTGTATGTTCTTTTCGACGTTCAAGCATCGTATTGTGTAAAAATTTGATTATTATTAATTAATATTATTGTTGTTTTCATTGTTGTTATTGTTATTGTATAAAGTACAGACTATAATTTGATTCGTAGCTATCAGCTCTCTATAATTGTATTATATACCGTAGACCACGAAGAAATTTAACTTTCGCTTTCTTTTTTCTTTCGTTCCCTTAAATTATGTCTGCGTTTATGGGGGACAGGAAACATCGAACGGTGACATTAAATGTGATGAAATACCTATATTAATATATAAAACGTTGGATATAACGAAAATCGTATACTCATTTTCTATACTGATATAAAGATACTTTGAACTGATGTACTCGGTGTATACGTATCGATGATTTTATGTGAGTTATTTACACGGTGACCTGTCGTTTACGATTTATCGGCACGTAACACGGTCCCGGTCGCTGTGACGTCATAACGATATATGTTATTAAAAAATAATAAAAAAAGAGGAAGTAAATGTATCTATGTATATATGTATGTATATGTGTTTACGAGATACTGCGCGAATAATCCAGACTCGTAAACCACCGAGGAAGCATAATTGAGACAGAGAGAGAGAGCGCGTAATTGAAACCACCTGTGCGTATATTTGCGCTGGGCAACGAGGACAAATCCAGCGTATTGTATCGACAATGTTCCTCGTTGTCGTAAGACTACGTCAAACGACTATTAATGTAATAAATTACATGTGAAACGACACTGGCTATTCCTGACTTTTATGTAAACCAAACTTTCTTACCATAAATATTTACCCAATAAAATCCTTTACCACTTTCGCGAAACGCAGACGCAAAAAGGCGATGAAACGCTGATTCCTCTTTAGAACTCTATATATTCGAGGGAAGATGTTGCAATTCTTACAAATATTCTGATAAGGGAAACATTCGTAATTTTGGTTACATCTGTTTTAATGAGAAGATCGCTCGTTAGATGTAACATAACGATTAAAACTTTTAAAGCTGTAAATTGTCTATAACTAAATCCTGTGGCAAAACAGCCCGACATTAGGTACCGAAATTTGCCACCGTAATCATTACAGCGCAGAAAAGTTCCTTAACATGATCTGTTACATTCCATCCATAACTCTCAAATGGCTATAAGTACCAGGGTGATAGCACAATATGCTTGAAGCTAATTTCTTCGCCATGGTTGAGTTTGCAGATAAAGGACGAGGGCCGCAAAATTCTGATATACATTCAACCTTTTGTATATTTTATACAAGCAATCAATCGTTGCTAAAAAACATTTAACAGTTTTTGTTACCGACCGAGCAGTGACACATCATGTTAAGATTATATGTGAGAAAGATTGCAGTCGGTATCAAAAACAGAATATTTGTTTTTTCAGGCTCCCTGCAGTTTCTGAAAAAAATAAATTAAATAAATGAAATAAATCAAATGCATTCATTTCATTTCATTCTGTCCTTAAACATCCAGCATCCGTAAAAAAATTATTATGGTCTGATACCGACTGGGACTGGGATATTCAATGGGTGGAGGGTGTCGTCACATCACCTTAAGGTAAGGTAAACGCCCCGGTACCCAACCATGTACCAGTCTCCAACCACTGACACAAATATTGACTAAAATGAAGAAATTATGAATATGAAATAAATAAATAACTAGTACTACCATTTTTGCAATTCTTTATGTCTGCATAGGCCAATAATAAAAATAGTCAATAATTTTTTTGTTGACGTTTTTTAAAGATATTGTGCACTGCAGACGCCGCTCAGAGGATCGGCGCATATCTTTTAGCCAGTTCGTTAAGAATTGGCGTAACGTTGTTAAGCTTATGACGCTGTTATTTTCACGATTTTCACAATAATTCGTGGCTTGTGGTATTCGAGAATAAATAGACTTTATAAATCTTCCATTAAAATTTGCGAAAAACCACTGCTAAGTCGTCAATTTCCATGGTTGGCTATTGGGGCGCATCCGCAGTATGCTGTACCGATATCCAACCGCGGCCTATTCCCGGCCAACACAAACTCAGCGAACATAACCTCTATGGCAAGTTGATGCCGGTTGCACGTCACGGTGAAACTTTTTATTAGTTATTATTTATCATAAATTATCCCAAAAGTTGCGTGTAATTTAAGAAATAAAATGAAGTTTCAACGAATCGCATAGCCTCGTATCGGCGGGTGGTTGCGTATAGGGGCATGCTTGGTCGGGTATTTAGACATTACCTGAAATCGGTGGTCGGGTACTAGTCCATCGACTTTCTCAATTGTTTCCTAACTTTAACAAAAAACTATACCCCTGACATGAATTAATGGATGCTTTTCGAAAAGTAGAAGAGCTAAGCTTTGCATTAGTTATGGTTACAATTATAGAAAGGTCATTTTAGTATAAGAAATATAACTTTACAGTTTCCTGTTCTCTAAGATGGCCGGCTATTGGGGCGTTTACCTTAGTTATCGTGTGATAAGTCTGAACAAAACTTCTTTCTGACCATACGTATTTTGAAGACCATGCAAAACTCCATATACGTATTGAAAACTTTTGATTCAGATTATATCTGTTGCCAAATCCATAAACTGAAACGCCTTGCTATTGAACGAATGCAAGACATGTACCCTAGGAGATCCGGTCACCGAACAAACCACCGTCGAAATCACCATGGTGGTTTTGTCTAAAAAGTTCACTTAGAATTTTGTCGAAACCACCACGTAAACCACCACTCCGAGACTCGTTTAAATATCAGAGTGGTGGTTTACGTGGTGGTTTTGTCAAAATTCTACGTGAACTTTTTGCACAAAACCGTTATAGTGGAAACGACCGCGATTCTATGGTGGTTTGCACGGTGACCGGGTCTGCTAGGGTAATCGATTTCCTGAACGATCGCGGAGGATCGTTGCACTTGTTCAACTGCAGTTGAACTAGAACATAGATGGGAGTCTTAGTCCTCTAACATTCTGTAGGTAATTATAAATGGTCAGATTTGATATTATGGATTTATATTATAATGGTCGGAAAGATATATTATTCTTATTAATAAGATATTAGTTTTCGTCACAAGGACGTAATGGGACACTTTCGAGACGCGACGAGGCGACTTCGACGCAATTTAAGGATGTTCGATTGTCTCACACTAGTCAAATGAGTGCTAAATTTTTGTAATTGGTTCATTAAAATTTAATGCATTGAATAAAAATAGTAGAGAGTAGTTAGAATTGAAGTATGTATACTTAACCCAGAGAAATATTAATAGTGCCGGATTTGCATACAGATTAACTAATTAACATTACATTCCAATGGGATACATTTTCGCTCAGTTTTTTCCAAGAATAATCTATAATTTCTTGCCAATTTTGATGAGTGATGGCTCATTCTCTTTCTTTAAAGATGCTCTACAAATTGACCGGCTGGATATTTGATATTATTGATCGATTAATAATTATAGCCTGTTGTTTAACAAAAATCAAAATACTTTCATAAACAAATGGCTATAATTATTAAAAGATCAATAATATCAAATATCCAGCCGGTCAATTTGTAGAGCATCTTTTAGAAAAGAGAATGATCTATCACTCATCAAAATTGGAAAAAAATTATAGATTATTCTTGGAAAAAACTGAACGAAAATGTATCCCATGGGAATGTAACATTACTCAGTTAATCTTTATGCAAATCCGTCACTATTCATTTTTCTCTCGGTTAAGTGTACATGCTTCAATACAAATCAATGGTCCACTACAGTTATTTAATGCATTAAACTTTAATGAAACAATTCCAAATATTTAAACACTGATTTGACTAGTGTGAAACAGTCGAACATCTTGAAGGCGCGGGCTCCTGTTACGATCTAACACGAGGCGGAAAGTGGTGTATCACGTCTGTATGACGAACACTATTTTTTTCATCCCGTATGTAAACGACGGTATTACACTGTAATGCCACCGATTTTCGCACCAAGGCGAATCCGAGGCAAGGGCTGATTCCAGGTGGTGGAAACTCCAGCGAGGGATGGGGGAGCTCCGCCAGGACGACATATAAATTTATAATGAAAAAAAAGTTATTTAAAAATTGTAAAAAAAAGCGAAGGAATTCCACAAATTTTTCAAATGTTATTATGATTATTTCGAAATATAGATACGAATACAAGAACAATAATTATATTTTAATTGAGAAAAATTCAAAAATTAAAAGGTGTACATAAATATATATTCATCAATTTGACTTACGAACAGTATTAAATATAGAAGCTTTTATAAACACAATGGTGGCTTTTTTAACATAAAAATACATTTTTTAATTTATTTTTTGTCGTTGACGAGATTCACCCAGCTGACTGTAGTTCTGCTAACTAGTACAGAATTTTGCTGGAAAATGGTACAAGTCTTTGCAATCGGAAGGTCCACAAATTTCATTTACAATTTTTTTTAAGTATAAGACGGGCACTTTATAAAAAAAATCCAATTTGACATATTCCTTCCTCATGCCATTTTAACTTTCCTATGAGATGCGCCGGATTGACTAATATATTTCCTTATTCAAACGAGTTTGTGAAATGTGGAAAATAAGAAGGAAGTATGTGCGACATTCTCCACATCCTTTCTCAATGTATTATTCTCAATGAATATTATGCCATACTCGTCAACACCGGAAGGAAGATCAAAATACAAAAAAATTTATTTCAAAGAATTCATCGAATCGATTGTCCTGCTATGTCTCAGAACGAATTTTTAAAAGTAGGAGACGGAACACCGAGAGAAATGAAATGAAATACTTGAATTTCAATACTATCTTTTCTTTGAATGATCTCAAACTCAATGAAAAGTAGTGACATTGATTCGAAGAAACATTTCTTTAAACCAATGAACCTTTTTCATTGATTTCAAAGATATCGTCTCTGATTCAATGAAACCTTCTTCTTACCAGCTCAAAATTTCAAAACCTATTTTTTCCTGAAGTACGCGGCCGATAAAGCTCAAATTTTGTGAGTATGTAAGGAAGTACGGCAGAAATAGGCTAAGCTTCTGGCTCCTTGAAACTCGAAGCCGTTCGTTCGGGAGAACCGAAAAACAAAAAAAGTGAGGTTAGGTGCGAGAGAGAGATCAATGAAAACGTTTCTTTGAACCAATGAAATCGTCTCTTTAAAACAATGAAACTGTTTCTTTATTATATGCTCACCAAGTAAGTCTTTATTTACAGGCAATGAAATGTTCTCTTTGAAATTCAAACGCACTATTTCATTGAAATCAAAGAAATGTTTCCTTGAAATCAATGAAAAAAAAAACAATCCACCCATTTCTTTGGCGTCAATGAAATCTTTTCTCTCGGTGCATCCAATCCATTAGACATCACACCGAGAAAAAAAGTTTCATTGATTCACGGAAATCTTTGCCAATAAAATGAAATACTTGAATTTCAATACTATCTTTTCTTTGAATGATCTCCAACTCAATGAAAAGTAGTGACATTGATTCGAAGAAACATTTCTTTAAACCAATGAACCTTTTTCATTGATTTCAAAGATGTCGTCTCTGATTCGATGAAACCTTCTTCTTACCAGCTCAAAATTTCGAAACCTATTTTTTCCTGAAGTACGCGGCAGATAAAGCTCAAATTTTGTGAGTATGTAAGGAAGTACGGCAGAAATAGGCTAAGCTTCTGGCTTCTCAAAACTCGAAGCCGTTCGTTCGGGAGAACCGGAAAACAAAAAAGTGAGGTTAGGTGCGAGAGAGAGATCAATGAAAACGTTTCTTTGAACCAATGAAAACGTCTCTTTAAAACAATAAAACTGTTTCTTTATTATACGCTCACTAAGTAAATCTTTATTTACAGGCAATGAAATGTTCTCTTTGAAAACCAATTGCACTATTTGATGGAAATCAAAGAAATATTTCGTTGAAATTAATGAAAAAAAAAATCAACCCACCCATTTCTTTGGCGTCAATGAAATCTTTTCTCTCGTTGAAGCAGCTAATGAAACGCTAATACTAGTGTTGAATATATGGTCACCTCTTCGCAATCACAGCAGCATTACAACTTAAACCATACTCCAAACTCTCGATTGCTTTCATGCAAAGTGATAATCGATAGGGTCTTTGCCAAGAGGCTTTGCCATTTTTATTTTCCACGTGCAAGGGACGCGATTACCAAACCACTCAGCCTCCCTATACCTCTTCTCGCAAAACACGCCTTCCCCCTCAATTTCCATCAAACATTCAGCAAACAAGAGCATAACAACCAACAAAAAACCGGCATTCCATCCATTTTCGAATACCCAAAGAGTGGAGCCTTAGTAAGCCCTTCCAAAACGTCCCATACCATTATTTCCTTCAACAAACAAACAAACAAAAAAGATATCATAGCCTTAAGCCACCAGGGGAACGTTTATTTTTGAACGAAATCAAGAAACAAGATATATTTTTTTAAGCTCAACACACACGTTGCTGAAATCAAAGAGAATATGCTAATATAAATCACGAGCTATCAATCAATTATGGCGTGCTTACAATTGCGACTCTGCTGAAGCGCTTTAGTCTGGGAAAAGCCAGGAGACTGGTTTTTGAAACTTATTATCGTCGGAGTGCGCAAAAGACGCGATTGAAAGGATCGACTCCCAGGATCCGTTGGTTGTCTTAGCGAATCAATGAAGAGGATCCTAAGACAGGATTGGTAGGCAAAATTCCACAGTAGCAGCACCACTGTCGAGCTGCAGTTACAGACGGAGGAGGAGCTGGCGCTAACATGTACTGGCGAGATCCAGGTGGTTTACTAGATCCGCTGGATCGCACTGGTTCGAACTGGATCGTGGCTGTTAAATCTCGTGAGGACCGGGTATCTTAGTGGTCCGAGGCTTCGCTGTGCGCGCGCGCGAAAAACTCGATGCGTTCTCCTCGCGCTGAATTACAAAAGCAGCTAAAGTTGCTGCATCGTTTGCTCGGGCGAAACCGACGGCCTGTACAAATTACTGGAAGCGCATATTCGCGAAATAATTGTTTGCGAATTATTGAATGTATCTTATTAAGAAAAAGAAACGGAGACGCCGTTTCGAACTGCTCTTAAAAACTTTTTCCAAGTTCCATGTGCGTCGTAGTCTCGTGATTTTTATTGACCGTAGAAATTTTACAATCCCGACAGCTTGCTCCCAATGTGGAATTACGTTAATTGGAGCATTTTTTTAAATTTCCGTTTCATTATAATTATTTTGAATTTCATTGTCATAAGTTGTGAACTAATTTTTATTAATTCACATTATTTTTTTAAATGAATTCAGTTTTTTTCTTCGCCTAGGACATTTTTTATTTTGTTTCACAGTTTCAATTATATTAGAATTATTCGAAAAATAGCCACAAAAATGTGATTTTACGCATTCTAAAAATAATCTAGAAATCTTAGTAGATACATTTTGTGTATATTATGAATTTAATTAGCATTGATTGCATTATTGTGTCTGGCACGATTTTCTCGCAGTATTCCCAAACACTGTCGATCTGAAGACGCCGGTTCAAACTGCTCTTAAGGACTTTTTCCAAGCAGTCAGACACAGCGATCCACGTGCGTCGTAGTCTCGTGATTTTTATTGACCGAAGAAATTTTACAATCCCGACAGCTTGCGCTCAATGTGTAATTACGTTAATTGGGACATTTTTTAAAATTTCAATTTCATGATAATTATTTTGAATTTCATTGTCGTAAGTTGTGAACTAATTTTTATTAATTCACATTATTTTCAAAATGAATTCAGTTTTTTTCTTCGCCTGGGACATTTTTTAATTTTGTTCCACAGTTTCAATTATATTAGAATTATTTGAAAAATAGCCACAAAAATGTGATTTTACGCATTCTAAAAATAATCTAGAAATCTTAGTAGATATATTTTGTACATATTATGAATTTAATTAGCACATTGATTGCATTGTGTCTGGCACGATTTTCTCGCAGTATTCCCAAGCACTGTCGATCTGAAGACGCCGGTTCGAATTGCTCTTAAGGAGGTTGGAGCGCTCCACACTAGTCAAATTAGTGCTAAATTTTTAAAAGCGTTTCTACAATTTCAGATGGTTTAATAATTTGTTCCAAGGTGTTAATCACATAGCAGCATTAGTTCTTCATATTCAAATACATTCACAGCTGTGATATCAACAGTAAATCGATCAATATCTGCAAACTTCCGATGTTATGTTTTTTCATCCAGTTTTTTAAAAGGGTAAACCGTAATATCAGTCCGATTATGACGACCAATAGCTCATTTTGTTTACTAAAATATATTCTATCGATTGGCCGTCTATTTTTTTAAATCGCATTAGTAGTTCAAAAGATACAACCGTTTGTTTATCCTATCATAACCTAACATCAAGTATACAAATGGCTGTAACTTTTGAACGCCTGATACTATAGAAAATCCGGACGGTCAATCGATTAAGGATCTTCCACTGATCAAAATGAGCTATGTTTCGTCATAATCGGACTGATATTACGGTTTCCCCTTTTCCAAAACTGGATGAAAAAACATAGCATCGGAAATTTGGAGATATTGATCGATTTACTGTTCATATGACAGCTGTGGATGTATTTTAATATCAAGAACTAATGCTGCTATGTGATTAACACCTTGGAACAGATTATTAAACCATCTGAAATTGTAGAAACGCTTTTCAAAATTTAGCACTGATTTGACTAGTGTGGAGCGCTCCAACCTCCTTAAGAACTTTTTCCAAGCGGTCAGACACAGAGGTCCACGTGCGTCGTAGTCTCGTGATTTTTATTGACCGAAGAAATATTACAATCCCGACAGCTTGCGCTCAATGTGTAATTACGTTAATTGGGACATTTTTTTAAATTTCAATTTCATGATAATTATTTTGAATTTCATTGTCATAAGTTGTGAACTGATTTTTATTAATTCACATTATTTTTTAAAATGAATTCAGTTTTTTTCTTCGCCTGGGACGTTTTTTTATTTTGTTTCACAGTTTCAATTACATTAGAATTATTTGAAAAATAGCCACAAAAATGTAATTTTACGCATTCTAAAAATAATCTAGAAATCTTAGTAGATACATTTTGTGTATATTATGAATTTAATTAGCATTGATTGCATTATTGTGTCTGGCACGATTTTCTCGCAGTATTCCCAAACACTGTCGATCTGAAGACGCCGGTTCAAACTGCTCTTAAGGACTTTTTCCAAGCAGTCAGACACAGCGATCCACGTGCGTCGTAGTCTCGTGATTTTTATTGACCGAAGAAATTTTACAATCCCGACAGCTTGCGCTCAATGTGTAATTACGTTAATTGGGACATTTTTTTAAATTTAAATTTCATGATAATTATTTTGAATTTCATTGTCGTAAGTTGTGAACTAATTTTTATTAAATCACATCACATTATTGCTTCCTCATAGAGGAAGCTTTGTTTTCATGAAAAAATTTTTTTTCGAGATTTTCATGTTAGTACACTCAGAATGGGCCAAAACGTCGAGAAAAGTGATTTAGCAAAAATGTCTGTATGTGTGTGTGTGTGTGTGTATGTGTGTATGTTACATGATCGAAAAATGTAAACCTTTATAACTCGGGAACGCCTTGAGATATCAAGCTGAAATTTGGACCATAGATAGAGGGATCAAGCCTCATCGTTCATACAGATTTTTATTAAAATCCACTTCATCGTTAAATCATTACGCATTTTTTAATTTTTTCAAAAATGTCTGTTTACGCGATAACTCTTTGAATTTTCGAGATATAGATCTTAAAATTGGTATGAATGTGAGCTTTCATATGCCGGTGATCGCTATTGAATTTGGTTAAGATCGGTTGAGCCGTAAAAATTTTATGATGTTTTGAATTTTTCAAAAAATTGACATTATCGCTCTATTGTAACTTTTGCAAAACTTAAGATAGCGAGCTCAAATTTTGTATATAAATGAAACAATATTCAGCCATTACATATGTATAATTTAGTGACGAACGGTATGAAATTTTTGATTTTATGGAATGTTGAATTATTTTAAAAAATATACATTATCACATTCACTTTCGGAAACGCTCTAATAATCACTAAATAACGTAATAACGAAATAAAAAAAGCGAACCCACAACATGTATATTTATCTAATTAAAACAAGGATGCAAAGTAGAACCTTGCACATTGCTTCCTCATTATTTTTCGCGTTTTACAAAGCTTCCTCTATGAGGAAGCCAAAAATTGAATAACATACTTCCTCATAGAGGTAGCTTTGTAAGAAGCGAAAAATAATGAGGAAGCAATGTGCAAGGTTCTACTTTGCATCCTTTTTTTAAAATGAATTTAGTTTTTTTCTTCGCCTGGGACATTTTTTATTTTGTTTCACAGTTTCAATTACATTAGAATTAAATCGAAAAATAGCCACAAAAATGTGATTTTACGTATTCTAAAAATAATCTAGAAATCTTAGTAGATACATTTTGTATATATTATGAATTTAATTAGCATTGATTGCATTGTATCTGGCACGATTTTCTCGCAGTATTCCCAAACACTCTCGATCTGATGATTAGGTTAGGGGAAGTCCTCAACAAGTGCCAGTCACAGCGCTGTTCAGCATATAGTTGGCCACGTGAACAGCTAAATATTTCACATCAATGACAGATACTGAGAACACAAGGATGGAGGTCATCGTGAAGGTGATTTCTCGCCAATACAAATTAATGTAGTAAAGAAACATCTGAATAGAAGCGAAAAAGAAAAACGACCATGGCCTCGTCGAATTCTACGTATACGAGCTTCCATTTGTCATTCTGTTTTAACATGACGTTCTTTCGAAAGAATGCAAACAAAAAGGAGGTGCCCAATAATAAGATACAACGTTACAACGATAATTGACTAAATTATAGCTATTGGATTGAAAAACAGGTGGATCAATATTGAAGATGATTCCACTGCAGGAGTCATTCTAGCTTTGTGGCATATTCTTAGAGATGGCAGCAGTAAAAATTACCGGTAATTTTACCGTATTTTTACCGTAAAAAATTCGGCACGTGACTGCAGTAAAAATTACTCCATTGGTAATAAAATCATATGGTCTCATAGTGATTTAAAATCTCGTCAAGATTTGCCAAAAAATTTGTTACCGGTAATTTAACAATTCTATAGACGAAGTTTACCATTTTTTACGGTAAATTTACCATCAAATTTTGTGACCGGTCAAATTTACAAGCAATTTTCGAGACCGAATTTTCTCAACACAAAGTTTGTAAAAAAAAAAAATGACGGTAAAATACGGTAAAAGTACCGTATTTTTACGGTCATTTTACCGAAAATAAAATTACCGATATTTTCACATCTCTACATATTCTAACACAACTTTTGTTGGATAGTCATGTGAGTAAATTTGGTAAAGTATTTATCGCCACAATGGAGTAAGTTTTTTTTGAAAATGAATGTATTTACGCAGTGAAAATGTTCGACGAACTTGAAGGGATTGATCTCCTCATTAGATAGTATATAGCTATCATGTATTATTATTATTAATCTCGTAATTGTGTTTGTCTCTGGTGTCGAAAGATATGCATTGATGAGCCACGAAGGCAAAACAAATATAATAATCTGAAGAGGTTCTCGGCGTAAAAGCTTATCTTTTGGAATCATCCTTGAAGTTTAGCGCAACAGAACTTATTAAGCCACTCGAAAGTGTGCCACAATTTTATCTCCTTCCTAGAAGACGAATTCTTCGTAAATATAAACTATTTACATCAGAGGTTTTGATATTCCGTTCATTCAAAGCACAGACTGTCAGAAATTCTTTTTTCGAGTAAATCAAAATTTTGAGTAATTATCCTTTCACTAAAACGATTATTCGACTTAATGTTCTATCGGAAATAAAAATTTCAGCTACCTACTTTTCGTCATTTTACTATTCGTTATTCTGAAATTACTGTATATCAACCGTTCTGAATTTTCGTTGTTCAACAACTTTTGACCTTCACCCAATTGGTCGAAACATGGAAGAAAAATCTGGTATGCTTAACTATAAACAGAAGTTTAAAAAAACCTCACCTATATATTTCCACGTCATATGAGAAGTTACAGAATCATTAAATGAACAATTTAAAAAAAATTACTTCAATAATTCTTGAAAAAAGACTATTCGGTATTTCAGGGAAAATAATTTTTGCAAATTAAATGTACTCTTAAAAAAAATCCAATTATTATCTTTATCATTTTTATTATTCAATTCAATAAAATTCTTAGTATCGTTTATGTAATTCAGATTCAGGTTCTCTTGTTGCGAAGTAATCCAATTTGCATTCAATCAAACTTTCCTTACGGGAAGGTATAGGTTATACATCTTTAATAATTGCATATTTTAATACACGGAAAAAAAAGATTAGTTGCCATAACCAAGAAATGAGTTGACACAACCAATTGATTATTCTGTTTCCCTTACAACTCAAATGGTAATACCAACGATTCGAATGGTAATACCGACGATTCGAATGGTAGTCCCAACTATTCGAGTGGTAGTCCCAACGATTGGATTAGTTAACCTAACTAATCTCGCGAGAACTAATCGTGAATAGTTGAGGTTACTATTCGATATGGTTCACGGAAAAAAAAGTTTGGTTGTGACTAAAAAATTAGTTGCCTCAACCATATCGAATAGTAACCTCAACTATTCACGATTAGTTCTCGATTGGATTAGTTAGGTTAACTAATCCAATAATTGGGACTACCACTCGAATAGTTGGGACTACCATTCGAATCGTCGGTATTATCATTCGAATCGTTGGTATTACCATTTGAGTTGCTAGGGAAATAGAATAATCGATTGGTTGTGTCAACTCATTTCTTGGTTATGGCAACTAATCTTTTTTTTCCGTATTGAGGCAACTAATTTTTTAGACATTGTGTACAGCAAATCGAAAACGTAGTTGATACAACCAAATATTTCTTTCTGTGTAGGAATAAATATGTAGATGCGCATCAATGATCTCCAGTCGGAATATTGTACTCGTCAAAACAACAATTTCGATCGACTCGCCACATTGATTGCGAGACGTCGAGCGCTGTCTCACCGAATTATTGACTTCGATCACTTGATTCGTAAATGCAGCGTCGCAGTGGCTAGCATGGCATTTAAATAAGACGCCAGGCAATGCACAACCGCTTTCTCCTATACTATATCCTAAACGTATTGTAACACCGCACATTTTAAGCGAGAAGACTCGTGCTGGCTGCTCTCTATTTAGAGTCCTCTCGAAAACTCGTTAAATCTTGGTATAGCGGACAAGAACCAACTGGCCATGTGGAAATTTGGAACTCGAATAATGCTAAACGGTAAATCGGTTGTTTAAATTCTGCTTGATTGGATTTTACAACGTTCTTTTTTTTAGCGTAAAATATAGAAAAAAAGTCGAGAAATACACGGCCAGAAATATATCTTTTTATTTCAACTGTATTATAATTGCTACAATCCCATATAAAATTTATTTTGTTGGATGGTTTTTTCGGTACTGTAAAATTAATGATTGCCTTAATGATTGATCATTCTTTGTATAAAAACCTGATATATGTATATAAACAATGATGTCCATTTGATTTTAAATTTTTTGTCTTTTGGTTTCTTTGTAAAGACCATTTTCGTCTTGTTGCATTTCTTCAATAGCCGGACTTAACAGTCATGTACTAAGTTAGAGACCTTATTTTTAGTGACGACTTTTAAAAAAAATTGTAATGCTGTTATTTTTTTATAACGACGTTCTTGTGTGAATCGAAAATATCTTCTGCACCGAGAGAAAAGATTTCATTGACGCCAAAGAAATGGGTGGATTGATTTTTTTTCATTGATTTCAACGAAATATTTCTTTGATTTCAATGAAATAGTCCATTTGAATTTCAAAGAGGACATTTCATTGCCTGTGAATAAAGATTTACTTAGTGAACATATAATAAAGAAACAGTTTCATTTTTTAAAGAGACGTTTTCATTAGTTCAAAGAAACGTTTTCATTGATCACTCTCTCGCACCTAACCTCACTTTTTAGTTTTCCGGTTCTCCCGAACGAACGGCTTCGAGTTTCGAGGAGCCAGAAGCTCAGCTTATTTCTGCCGTACTTCCTTACATACTCACAAAATTTTAGCTTTATCTGCCGCGTACTTCAGGAACAAATAGGTTTCGAAATTTTGAGGTGGTAAGAAGAAGGTTTCATTGAATCAGAGACGACATCTTTGAAATCAATGAAAAAGGTTAATTGGTTTAAAGAAATGTTTCTTCGAATCAATGACATTACTTTTCATTGAGTTTGAGATCATTCAAAGAAAAGATAGTATTGAAATTCAAGTATTTCATTTCATTGGCAAAAATTTCCGTGAATCAATAAAACTTTTTCTCTTGGTGTGTTGGATGCGATCTTCTGCACCGAGAGAAAAGATTTCGTTGACGCCAAAGAAATGGGTGGATTGATTTTTTTTCATTGATCTCTCTCTCGCACCTAACCCCACTTTCTTGTTTTTCGGTTCTCCCGAACGAACGGCTTCGAGTTTCGAGGAGCCAGAAGCTCAGCCTATTTCTGCCATACTTCCTTACATACTCACAAAATTTGAGCTTTATCTGCCGCGTACTTCAGGAAAAAATAGGTTTCGAAATTTTGAGCTGGTAAGAAGAAGGTTTCATTGAATCAGAGACGACATCTTTGAAATCAATGAAAGAGTTTCATTGGTTTAAAGAAATGTTTCTTCGAATCAATGACACTACTTTTCATTGAGTTTGAGATCATTCAAAGAAAAGATAGTATTGAAATTCAAGTATTTCATTTCATTGGCAAAGATTTCCGTGAATCAATGAAACTTTTTCTCTTGGTGTGTTGGATGCGATCTTCTGCACCGAGAGAAAAGATTTCGTTGACGCCAAAGAAATGGGTGGATTGATTTTTTTTCATTGATCTCTCTCTCGCACCTAACCTCACTTTTTTGTTTTTCGGTTCTCCCGAACGAACGGCTTCGAGTTTCGAGAAGCCAGAAGCTCAGCCTATTTCTGCCATACTTCCTTACATACTCACAAAATTTGAGCTTTATCTGCCGCGTACTTCAGGAAAAAATAGGTTTCGAAATTTGGAGCTGGTAAGAAGAAGGTTTCATTGAATCAGAGACGACATCTTTGAAATCAATGAAAGAGTTTCATTGGTTTAAAGAAATGTTTCTTCGAATCAATGACACCACTTTTCATTGAGTTTGAGATCATTCAAAGAAAAGATAGTATTGAAATTCAAGTATTTCATTTCATTGGCAAAGATTTCCGTGAATCAATGAAACTTTTTCTCTTGGTGTGTTGGATGCGATCTTCTGCACCGAGAGAAAAGATTTTGTTGACGCCAAAGAAATGGGTGGATTGATTTTTTTTCATTGATCTCTCTCTCGCACCTAACCTCACTTTTTTGTTTTTCGGTTCTCCCGAACGAACGGCTTCGAGTTTCGAGGAGCCAGAAGCTCAGCCTATTTCTGCCGTACTTCCTTACATACTCACAAAATTTGAGCTTTATCTGCCGCGTACTTCAGGAAAAAATAGGTTTCGAAATTTTGAGCTGGTAAGAAGAAGGTTTCATTGAATCAGAGACGACATCTTTGAAATCAATGAAAGAGTTTCATTGGTTTAAAGAAATGTTTCTTCGAATCAATGACACTACTTTTCATTGAGTTTGAGATCATTCAAAGAAAAGATAGTATTGAAATTCAAGTATTTCATTTCATTGGCAAAGATTTCCGTGAATCAATGAAATTTTTTCTCTCGGTGTATATGAATTTGAGGCCAGTTTGAATTTTTTCTATTCTAAAGAATAGGAAATGAAGTCTAGGTCCGTATGTATAGACACATGTATGTATCTCTCCAAGCATTTTGATCGAGTCAAATGAGCTCGGCGTCCACGGCCGTTCATCATTCAATGCGATCAACTGAGATGGCTCTCCCTCTCTTTCTATGGCAATGCCTCTATGACACTAACAAGACTACGATAATGACGACATAGCTGTATTAAAGAAAATAAGAAGAAGAAGAAGAAGATCGGTGTATTATGCACTTCCTGTTTAGTCTCAGATCACTTTGGCCTAGTATACACTGTCTTAAGTGCAATCAACGTTTCTCTCACTGACAATGAGTGCTCCCAAAGTGATTTAGAGTCCAATGTATAAATAACACGTAGATACCATCGCTAATAACCCTGAAAATTGATATGACGTTGAAGTAATCGAAAAAAAAACATCCTAATAATGTTAAGAATTATTGTTTTTTTGCATGTCTGCCTATCTTATTGCAGCTAATTTACAGATAATCATCTTATCATTATATAAGACGATTAATTAATAAGGCTAATCTAGATTTCGGGACTCGTATTTAGATCGTAATATTCGAGTGAGATCAATCTTTGAGATTAATAGTAATAATCTCTCAAGTCTTTTTTTATGATTTACAATTTTTTTTTCTCTGCCTAATGAAAATCTAGACGATTGCCTACGACCGATACCTTAATGCAGTCAGAATTGCTGTCATTGAGAACCCATTACAGGAGAAATAAAAACGTAGGCTTGGTTACTGATATGGCAGGTGGATTCCCATTAAATGTTCATTAAACATAGTGACTTTATTTAAATACGGATAATCTTTTGCTTCCTCATAGAAGAAACTTTGTTCTCATGAATTTTTTTTTTTAATTACTATGTCACCATAGTCAGAATTGCAAACAACGTCGAGAAACGTGTTCTAGAAAAAATGTCCGTATGTATGTGTGTATGTATGTATGTGTGGTGTGTGTACAGCTTCGAAAATTTAATTACCGATAACTCAATAGGTGTTCAGCTGATTGAGCTCGAATTTGGCACACGAGTAAAGCAGTAGCTCATCTTTGATCTTTGCAATTTTTTTGTAAAATGAACGCTGAAATGTAGATATTATGACTTTTGACATTCTTTAAAAAAGGGCGTAATTTGGGTAAAATTTACAATATTTTGTTAAATATTTCTTTTTAAGTACAGGTTCATTTAATATTATTTGGAATTGAATTTAGCAAAAATCTGGAAAAAATGTTCGGATTTTATGGTGTTTTGAAATTTTCTAGAAATTGACGTTGTTACGTTAACTTTTGAAAAACATAAACTAGCGAGTCGTATGACCATATATAACCATATAGAATTATATCTAACTATGTATTACGATATATTTAAAATGTCTCTATAGCAACAAAATTCATATATAATTATACATAATTTATATATAATTATTATATATATAATTCATATATAATTATAAATAATTATACATAATTATATATGATTCTATACGATTATATATGGTTATATATGACTATATATAATGATTTTTTCCCGGGGAGATAGGTAGAAGGGTTAGTATTATAGAGGAATTCTAATTTTACAGAAAACTGTGCCATGACAAGCTTCGTAGAGTAATAATGCTAATCCAGAATTCATTCACTTGTATATACATCATAATTGCCCTGAGAGTCCAAACATAGAATTTTTTTTATTTCTTATCTTTTTATATTCCCAATAAGAGAATATTTATAGCAAAAAGAAGCATGTAATATTTTAATTACCTATTATTATTATGATTATCAATGTTAACATTAAATTGGAAAATCATCTGCAATTATTCGCGGGCAGATTATTACAGATAATTGTGGTACTTATTATTAAGTCATAATACTCAAGTCATCTAATTAAAGTGATCCTAATCAAAATACATAAAACTCAATGATAGTAATTGCAGAGAAGATAATTAGGATGCGTATTAAATGAAGTCTCAAATCTAAGATATGTTTTTCATTGTGTATTTAGCTTTTGCTATAAAAAAATAATGCGCGGTATTTGACCGACTATTTCAGCAAAAAATTAAACCTAATGAAGGCTATGTTATTATTTGGTAAATGTATTCCGAAAAATGATACCATTAAGGGATCTTTCCAGTGTGAAAAAAAAATCGATTTATTTTTTCGTCTAATTCATTAGTATATATGGTCAAAAACATCCTCTCAAATTTTTAAAGCGAAATTCGAAATACTTCGCTGGCATACTTTATGGACTTGGTATCGCCGATTAGCCGTAAGTACACAATTTAGGTATATGAAATTTCTACACTCGAACTTTAAACGCGTTTTTCTCGAAACGACATTTTTCAAAACGGTGGACATTCTCCAGGGAACAGTTTTCAAGTGATCGTTTTCAAATTTTAGGAGAACATTCCTCACGCTACTCTCTCTAGTGCTATGGAAGCTTTTTTTAATCTTCCCATTTTTTTGAAAAGAAAATCTGTCGAAAAAACGGCTAAAATCGGTACTTTTTGTTCAAACCGCCGCCATTTTGTCAATTTTGATTTTAAAAAGCCTCCATAGCGCGATAGCCAATCGCATACTAATTAATAATCCTTTGGGTTTCTTTTAGATCAAATTTGCGACCCCTAGGATGTCCACCATGAGCCTATCTTTTTTATCAACATTATTTTCAACAATTAAAAAAATATATTTAAACAATAAAAATCGTCTTATAAAAAATTATTTTTTGTCATTCATGATTACCTTAATATGTCATAAAAATTTCAGATTGATCGGCGTATAGTAACCGTCCGAAAAAAAATCGTGAAAATAGGCTATTTTTCGGGACGTCACACTGGAAAGATCTCTTAAGGTCTTCGCGATGCTCGATCAGTGTTGCGCTGTTGGAAGAACTATTAACTTTGTATTGCAAGCGTTAGTTGCTGATCGAACAATGTTTTACAATAGCCGCAGTTTTCTTGTCCTACAATATATTACTGAATTTCACGCAGAATTTAATTAGAAAGCGGTGAACATAAATATGCTAATTTTAAGGTCAGATTATGACAAGTCTATCGCAATCGTACAAATGTCACCGTAGCGAATATTCGAATGGAAATTTTGGCGTATGGTACTAGAGAATTACTTTGACACGTATTGAAATAAGCTACAGGGCGCCTCAAGTCAGTAACAAGTATAATTAATTTTTTTATAAAAACAAAAAAATTTGGTCACTATTCATTATTATTCACTAATTTTCTTCTACTTACAGCAAAAATTTTCTGTACCCGACAAACCCTCACTCAAAAAAAAAAAAAACCTAATTAATCGCATTACATTCTTTTCATTTCGAATTATTCTAAATAGAACAAAGTACTTTAAAACAATCGAAATACCTAAAAAATCGCAATTATCAAGATTCTCAATACAAATTTAGGTAAAATCGTTATCTCAGAGAGTCAAGGTACAATTAGGATAATCATTTATGAAATACCGATAACGATAAACGATTCTACACTTTTGAGTAAAACGTATGACGTCAAGAACGAGTTCCTAAAGTAAGTGAATATTATTCTTCGTGTCACATCTCAAGTCCAAGGTCACTTTGTGCAAATTCGAAGGTTAATTAATTCAGATCGTTACTCGATGGTGCATTAAGCAAACCGCAAATTATCGGACAGTAGCTCGAGATCACCGTTCACAAGCTCGGTCGCTATCGGGATTGATAGCGATCTAGATATTGCGCAACAAACAACTCCGCCCAATCGTTCAGGGATCGTCGAGCTCCGATTACTCACTATACACCGAGAGAAAAAGTTTCATTGATTCACGGAAATCTTTGCCAATGATATGAAATACTTTAATTTCAATACAATCTTTTCTTTAAATGATCTCCAACTTAATGAAAAGTAGTAACATTGATTCGAAGAAACATTTCTTTAAACCAATGAAGCTTTTTCATTGATTTCAAAGATATCGTCTCTGATTCAATGAAACCTTCTTCTTACCAGCTCGAAATTTCGAAATCTATTTTTTCCTGAAGTAAATAGACCGCATACATCGATACAGATAGGCATCTACGACAGAATCTTCAAATCGATCGAACGCAATCATGGGTCGCAATTCATTGACACTCGAAAGTCCGTAGCTAGAGCCTAGGACTTATAAGTTTTTCTGATATCTCATCGTCGGATAGATTATGTTGAAGAGTGTCTAAGACGAGCAACTCATGCAACGCCGCAACGTCGGAGAATTGTAAATTTCACCAAAAAATATAATTTCCAAAATAGTTTCGCCAATTCGAAAATTCTCGAG
Organism: Ephialtes manifestator; assembly: GCA_963970395.1. Classification (NCBI taxonomy): domain Eukaryota; kingdom Metazoa; phylum Arthropoda; class Insecta; order Hymenoptera; family Ichneumonidae; genus Ephialtes; species Ephialtes manifestator. Next base: position 36,896,363 of record OZ019970.1, read on the forward strand.
AATTTTTATTGAGAATATACGACAGGAAAGAATCTATTGATAAAAAATAAGAATCCAATATTTTGATCAGCTTGAATTAATTTTTTTTATCCATTTCCAATTAATAAATGGTATCAATTTGTAAATACTTTATGCTTATTAGCTTAATGTTGACTATATATGTTGGTTGTCAGAAAACAAAGCTGACATAAAAATAGAATTTTATTAGCAGAAAGCAAGAAATTATGAAAATATATTAAAAATTGCCAGAGTTATGATTTTTTTGGGTAAAAAATGGTTTTTTTAACGAATTGCCACCTTGTTGATTTTTTTTTCGCCATTTTGAAAATTTGATAAAAAATTTTTGCCATGATATTCTCATTCTGAAAGGTTCAAACTAATATCCTGAATTTTTATGAGTCATGCGGAACGATACTGACAACGCGGCAATCGTTTAAACATGGCTGGAGTCATTGTGACCCCCTGTGACCGGCGCGTTATTTCCAGAACGTGAAATAATTGGTTGCCCTAACCAAGTGCCATGGTTAAATACGCTTCAAGCGACAAAATTCATTAGGAGAACGAACTATTGGGTGTCACAACTAATCGATCAGGCGTCACATCCAATCCATTAGGCATCACACCGAGAGAAAAAGTTTCATTGATTCACGGAAATTTTTGCCAATGAAATGAAATACTTGAATTTCAATACTATCTTTTTTTTAATGATCTCAAACTCAATGAAAAGTAGTGACATTGATTCGAAGAAACATTTCTTCAAACCAATGAACCTTTTTCATTGATTTCAAAGATATCGTCTCTGATTTAATGAAACCTTCTTCTTACCAGCTCAAAATTTCGAAACCTATTTTTTCCTGAAGTACGCGGCACATAATGCTCAAATTTTGTGAGTATGTAAGGAAGTACGGCAGAAATAGGCTAAGCTTCTGTCTCCTCGAAACTCGAAGCCGTTCGTTCGGGAGAACTGGAAAACAAAAAAGTGAGGTTAGGTGCGAGAGAGAGATCAATGAAAACGTTTCTTTGAACCAATGAAAACGTCTCTTTAAAACAATAAAACTGTTTCTTTATTATATGCTCACTAAGTAAATCATTATTTACAGGCAATGAAATGTTCTCTTTGAAATTCAAACGCACTATTTCATTGAAATCAAAGAAATGTTTCCTTGAAATCAATGAAAAAAAAAATCAATCCACCCATTTCTTTAGCGTCAATGAAATTTTTTCTCTCGGTGCATCTAATCCATTAGACATCACACCGAGAGAAAAAGTTTCATTGATTCACGGAAATTTTTGCCAATGAAATGAAATACTTGAATTTCAATACTATCTTTTCTTTGAATGATCTCCAACTCAATGAAAAGTCGTGACATTATTCGAAGAAACATTTCTTTAAACCAATTAAGCTTTTTCATCGATTTGAAAGATATCGTCTCTGATTCAATGAAACCTTCTTCCTACCAGCTCAAAATTTCGAAACCTATTTTTTCCTGAAGTACGCGGCAGATAAAGCTCAAATTTTGTGTGTATGTAAGGAAGTACGGCAGAAATAGGCTAAGCTTCTGGCTTCTCAAAACTCGAAGCCGTTCGTTCGGGAGAACCGGAAAACAAAAAAGTGAGGTTAGGTGCGAGAGAGAGATCAATGAAAACGTTTCTTTAAAACAATAAAACTGTTTCTTTATTATATGCTCACTGAGTAAATCTTTATTTACAGGCAATGAAATGTTCTCTTTGAAATTCAAATGCACTATTTTATTGAAATCAAAGAAATATTTCGTTGAAATCAATGAAAAAAAAATCAATCCACGCATTTCTTTGGCGTCAATGGAATCTTTTCTCTCGGTGTATCTAATAGGAGAATTTGCGTAAACGATTTGACTGACGCGCGTCTTGCCGATTTAATAATAAAATGAGCGTTTCTTCATTTGGAATGCAGTAATTGACTAATAATAATAATAATAACAAGACTTGGGTCTTATCGGTACGACAGATCGAATCCTATATTAGAATCAAGCCGCGTAGCAGTGAATCTCGAAATTCTGGCTCAAATCGTAGATTTTCGAGGTTTTGGTTGAAAGTATTCGCCGCTGTTTCTTTATTTACGACGATATTTCGCTCTAGTGTTGAACGTGATTGCGTAAATGTGGTACGAAGAAGTTACGAATACGAGGGAATCTAACGTTAGCGTGCTAATAGCCACCGCGTACGAATATGCCAGTTTGTCTGGTAACGCGGTAAAGGAATGAAGAATTACGAGGTGCGACTAGGTCTAACGCTTTAGTACATGTAACACGTGCGAACGATAGATAAATATTGGAGTTTGACGCGGTTTGGCTTGGCAGATGTGTTTGCCCAATGGAAAACGAGAGGGGATAGACGAGGTGATGCGAAGTAGCGCTGCGTGAAACACCACGACTGAAAGGGAACGGAAAGTACATCACACACAAATTTTCCCCTGCATTCGCACAACGTTAGTTAATTAATGGCTTATGTGCATCCCTTTGGCTACATCTGTCATATGATAATTATTAAAATTACCACTCGAGAAGGAATATAATCAGGCGAGTCTGATTTCAAACTGATCCAGATCGGAACTGATATTAGCAAGTTATGCCAGATCAGGCGTGTCCAATATCAGCCTGATTCGGATCGGAATTCATGTAAAGAGATAATTGGTTGTCCTACACTGAGAGAAAAAACTGATAATTAAAAAAAAAACATATAGTGAGACCGACGATAATCTTACTATAAACTATAATTCCCAGGAGGAACGTCTATATTTTATGGTTATAGCAAATATAATTATAATATAATTTTAAAAAAAGCTATTCTAATAGTTTCAAATATGCCGGTTCGTTGCATATACGATTTCAACGTTTGTTTCCAATAACCTTGCAAGTATCGTTTATTGAACCATATTATCATCATTTCAACCATAAAACATTGCAAGTCTTCATATATTAGTTTTATCATGTGAAATCGTTAAATCAACAATATGCTTTTCTCTCAGTGTAACCAAGTGCCATGGTTAAATACGCTCCAAGCGCCAAAATTGGTTGGAAGAACCAACTATTGTGTGTCACAACCAACCAATCGGTCGTCACAACCAATCCATTGGTCGTCACAAACAGCCAATTGGGTGTGACATCCAATGGATTGGTTGTGACACTCAACAGTTGGTTTTTCCAACCAATTTTGTCGCTTGTAGCGTATTTAACCATGGCATTTGGTTAGAACAACCAGTTATTTCTTTCCGTGTTGACATTGATACGATTCGACTGGTGTTTGTTCGATGTGGGTCAGATATAATTCCAATTTGTCTGGCTTGGTCGCCCGTGTAGAAGAGATAAGGAATCTAGGATGGCATCTGGGCAGTCCAGGACGGAGTCTAAAATGGACAATGGGATCGGATCAAATCCCATTCTTCATCCTGGACTACCTAGACTCCATCGTGGACTACCTAAACTCCATCCTGGACATCGCCAGATCTGGGCGAAATCAGATACATATCGGGCCTAATCCAACATACTTTATGGTGTACGGAAAGATTAGTTGGCATAACCATGAAATGAGTTAACCCAACTAATCGATTATTCTATTTTCCTTACAACCCAAATGGCAGTGCAAACAATTCGAATGGTAGTCCCAACGATTCGAATGCTAGTCCAAAAGATTCGAATGGTAGTCCCAACGATTCAAATTCTAGTCCCAAATATTCGAATTGTTGTCCCAACGATTCGAATGTTTACGCTTACTAATGTCGCGAGAACTAATCGTGAATAGTTGCGGTTACTATGATTGGGGCAACTAATTTTTTAGAGCTTCTGAACAGCAAATTGGAAACGTAGTTGTCACAACCAAATATTTCTTTTCATGTATGCTATTCGAGCCCGGCCTAATCAGGGTCAGGCTCATTTCGTAGTTATGCGGAATAGATTTTTTCTACACTCGATATGGCAATATGCAAATTTTTGTCCAAAACACAAAATGAAACTACGAAGTAAGGTAAATGTCCCTATTCCCGTACCCTATAAGGCCAACCAGACAACTGTATGGCTTTTTTCGTTGCGACGAATTTAAATTTGGAGATTTTTTTTGCACCATTGTAAAATTCAGTTAATTCTCTTTCTAAAAATGGTTTATTCAATCGATTCCGCCAATTATTTCGCCAGATAGAGGCTGATTAATTCATGCTTATTAGTGTCCTCTCTGCCGACACAGCTGTTCCCAATCCCGACCAGCGATGACCCCATTTTTGACCACTAGGGAAACGGAGATTCCGAAGAGTAGTAAAATTAAAAAAAAAAAAAAATAAACATGATCCGGGATTGTACTATTAATATTTTTATTGCATAATTATAAAAAAACTTCGTTTTTCGGAACTTATGTTACATTTCCGTCTCCACATACACTTTTTTTTTGCGGTGCTGTAAAAATTGAGATATTTCAAAATTTTGATCAGTGAGGGAAAAAAGTCCAAGTCCTTCGCAGCGATCCTGTAAGAATTGAATTATATCAATCTTTTTTATCACTGAGAAAGTTACCCTTGTAATAAAGAATTTTTTTTGACTGTCTAAATAACGTTTACGGTAATGGGGGCAGCCAGGCATTTCGTTGTGCCTAACTTCGACCACCGTAAAAAAATGAAAAATAAATTATTTATAACTTTTTTTTTGCTGGATCAGTAATTGAACTCATAATCTATCGTTTGCACTAAAAATTATTCGATTTTTACAAATTCCGGATGCAGTACGGACTATTGAAGCGGTCGACGGAACTTAAACTCACTGTTAAGAATACGATGGGTTCGCGACAAGCGTTTGGAAATACGAACAAAACTTGGATTGTATTATTGTACTTACTGTTTACCTTGCAATACTCTCACACACAGGGTCCTCGGAATATTATACTATGCTCAATTGTTGTTATTTTTGCACAGCACTCGCGTAAATAATTATTTCCGTCGAAGTGGTCGGCAGAGGGAGCATGGACGGGAATGGGGACATTTACCTTAGTATGGTTTTGCGCATATGAGCAGTTCATATAGTTGTCTCTCTTTTATCCCTGGGAAGAAATTATATATATTGTCAACCCGGTTTTGCTAGAACGATGACACCAGTTGCATTTATGGCATCTGAAGTAACCAGTATACGTCTCACAAAAATACCATGCGAAACACCACTATTCATACACTTGGTCCAAAAATAATCGTGTCGGACCGAAATTGAGGATCGCAACTCTTATTGTAACACAATATATTATTTTAAATTAGTATTTACTTGATTAGGTGAAGATGATGATGTCTCCAGTTTCATACTAATCAAATTATGCATCTATGCACATATACGCAAAACTTCGAAATATCGATGTACACGCCTCTCCATTTATGGCTGTCGATCTCGAAACGCTAATGCGTCTCTTATTATTTTCAAACATATGGCATTTCTCAGTTTTTATCGATCGACTTAAACGTGAACGCCTAAGGCAATCGTTTAACGCGTCTGACGAAGACGCTAATTTGGATTTCCTCAAAGACTCGATTTTTAACGAGTCGGAATAATACCGGTAGCATATAGCAAATACTTGCATGTGTCAGCTCCGATGTAATTACCATCTGCTCGAATGCGTTGCAGAAACTGTCAGACGCAACGTTTGGACGAGTGTTTTACACAGTTTCAGTGTCGTTAATAATGGTCATTATTCGTGACAAATTTGTCATTTTATTCCTGTATAGGAATAAAATTTACATAAAGATTTGAAATCTTTCAGACGTCTACTACACTGTGCCGGAGAAAATGAATCGATGTTCTAGCTGCGATTCAAAATTATACTTAGGCTATGTTTACATACGATTGAGAGGAATTTTCGGAGCAGACGAAACGTAATCAAAGTGCGTGACAGATCAAGATTTACGCTCTTCTGTTCACTAAGAAAATTGATTTATTTACCTAAAATAAAACCGATAACAAGAATTTTTTTTTATTTAAGCCGAATAAAACCATTTTTTCCATTATAGGTGATAACGAAATGCAAGTCATCTTCGAATTAAGGTGTAAATGTGTGTCGACTTGGACATCCAACAAGATGTAGGAATTACATCTTTACTATGCGTTGTTTAATCAATGCCAAGGTGACAAGGTGGTCTTTATGATTATTTGGTTTGATGGTTGGCTGGTACTACATGGTATTTGCTATTAAAAAAATTTCAAAGCGTGACGAAGCACGTTAATAATATTCGTAGAAAAAAATGGGATCCAAACAAAGAAGAACTGACGTTTAAGTACTACAGATAAGAGACTTTTAAAGTGCCAACTAGTTTCAGTAGCCTCTTTGACTCTAAAATTTTGAATACTCTATTACGTAATCAAAGTGGGAAATTATTAACGCTGCAACATTGTCGTGATGAACTTCTTACCGATGTTATTACAGCAGTAGTAAAAATACACTGAGAAAAAAAATGTAGAAATTAACTAAATCGGCGTTTGCCCCCGTTCAAACGAATTTCTCGTTTAGGACAACCAAATGTTTAGTGTCTTCAATAATTATTTGATTCAGTTGACTAAAATATATTTGCGGTAACCAAAATATTTGTTATACCAACTAAAAATTCATTTGAACGAGGGTGAACGCCGATTTAGTTCATTCTAACATATTTTTTTCTCAGTGTATCACAAGTAAAAAAATCACCGGACTATTTCGGTAAATTTTACCAAAACGCTGCAGCGAAATTGAAAAAAAAAAAAAAAAAAAAATCCGTTCCTGGTCAAACTTTTGCACAAACTGAAGTCACTCGTGTCTAAGTTATCTTTATGTACTTCTTTTGAGGTATAAATTGTGCGGAATTCATAATTGAACGAAGCGCAGGAACAAGAGAAAAATAAATTCATAATTTAATTTTTTATTTATAATGATATAACATCAGAACGATTTCAACGATTCGTTATGAATGTTGCGGTTGGTAGCCTTAAGACATTCTCTCTCCTTCGATAATTGTAATGAACCATGTACAGCTATTGTAAAAAAAAAAACTTGCACGCCAAGTTTTTTTTTCGCCTTCGTAGTATACTATTTTTCGCTTTGTAAATGAGATTGAAAACGGTAGTTTGTTTTTGCATCTTTTTATTGCCATTTTCTGTGTAATTGTCACTGTACTATATATCAAGATGTGTATACTACGAAGAATACTTATGGTTTATATGATTTATGCATTTCATATTCAAATTTTTCACAATAATAACGTTAAAATATTTTTAGAACGTTTTAGCATTAAAATATTTTACGTTTTCGTTCTTACTGTCCGAAAATACATATATTTTTGACAGTTGTTACTTGTTACGTTAAGTTTGTCATTTTTTTCATGTTTTCTCATGACTACGATTCATATCATCGCATTATAAATCGAATTTCGAACCACAATGTTAACAAATTATAGCGAGAAATATAAATTCCAATTTATTCCAAAAATATTATTTACGCAATTCTTAGCCATGCCCCAGTAACTTTATTATAAAAACATCACGTCAGGAATTTTTTTTGCTTCCTCATACACTGAGAGAAGAGTTTATTAACAGTTAACAAATCTTGGTTAAATATGGCGAAATGAATCATTTAGTTATTCTTATTGAATCTCACTTGAGCTAAATAAAATTTGCTTGTCGCAAATGAAGCTCGCTGACATTTGTTAATAGTTAACAAATCTTATTTGGCTCAAGTAAGATTCAATAAGAATAACTAAATGGTTAATTTCGCCATATTTAACCAAGATTTTTTAACTGTTAACAAACTCTTCTCTCAGTGTAGAGGAAGCTTTGTTTTCGTGAAATTTTTTTTTCGAGATTTTCACGTCAGGACACTCAGAATGGTCTAAAACGTCGAGAAAAGTGGTTTAGAAAAAATGTCTGTATGTATGTGTGTGTGTGTGTTCGTATGTGCACAATTTTTTGTTAGGTCGATAGCCATCGCAATTTTTAAGATATCGGGCTCAAATTTGAACCAGGAGTAAACAGTCGTTAAACAAGGTATGGGATTAAATTTGGAGTTAATCTATCAAGGTGTTCAAAATTTATAGCATTTTGAATTTTTTGGAGAATGTCAGCTCGGGCTCTAACACCCGCAATTTTTATGATATCCGGCTCAAACTTGGACCAGAAGTGGACTGTTATCAAATAGTGTTTGGGATTAAATTTGGTGTCAACCGTTAAGGGGTTCACAATTTATGGCATTTTTAAATTTTTTGACATTTTTTGTTCGTGCTCTAACTTTCGCAATTTTTAAGATATCCGGCTCAAATTTGAACCACGAGTAAACTGTCGTTAAACAAGGTATGGGATTAAATTTGGAGTTAATCCATCAAGGTGTTCAAAATTTATGGCATTTTGAATTTTTTGGAGAATGTCAGCTCGGGCTCTAACACCCGCAATTTTTATGATATCCGGCTCAAACTTGGACCAGAAGTGGACCGCTATCAAATAGTGTTTGGGATTAAATTTGGTGTCCGTCCGTTAAGGGGTTCACAAATTATGGCATTTTTTAATTTTTTGACATTTTTTGTTCGTGCTCTAACTTTCGCAATTTTTAAGATATCGGGCTCAAATTTGGTCTACAAGTGGACTATTATTAAATCAAGTTTCGGAGTGAATTTGAAGTCAATCCGTTAAGGGGTTTTAAATTTATGGCATTTTTTAATTTTTTGTTCGTGCTCTAACTTTCGCAATTTTTAAGATATCGGGCTCAAATTTGAACCACAAGTAAACTGTCGTTAAACAAGGTATGGGATTAAATTTGGAGTTAATCCATCAAGGTGTTCAAAATTTATAGCATTTTGAATTTTTTGGAGAATGTCAGCTCGGGCTCTAACACCCGCAATTTTTATGATATCCGGCTCAAACTTGGACCAGAAGTGGACTGTTATCAAATAGTGTTTGAGATTAAATTTGGTGTCAATCCGTTAATGGGTTCACAATTTATGGCATTTTTAAATTTTTTGACATTTTTTGTTCGTGCTCTAACTTTCGCAATTTTTAAGATATCCGGCTCAAATTTGAACCACGAGTAAACTGTCGTTAAACAAGGTATGGGATTGAATTGGGAGTTAATCCATCAAGGTGTTCAAAATTTATGGCATTTTGAATTTTTTGGAGAATGTCAGCTCGGGCTCTAACACCCGCAATTTTTATGATATCCGGCTCAAACTTGGACCAGAAGTGGACCGCTATCAAATAGTGTTTGGGATTAAATTTGGTGTCCGTCCGTTAAGGGGTTCACAAATTATGGCATTTTTAAATTTTTTGACATTTTTTGTTCGTGCTCTAACTTTCGCAATTTTTAAGATATCGGGCTCAAATTTGGTCTACAAGTGGACTATTATTAAATCAAGTTTGGGAGTGAATTTGACGTCAATCCGTTAAGGGGTTTAAAATTTATGGCATTTTTAAATTTTTTGTTCGTGCTCTAACTTCCTCAATTTTTAAGATATCAGGCTCAAATTTGGTCCCCAAGTAGAGTGTGGGTAAACTAAGCATCAGTTCGAATCTGGCGAGAATCTGTCAAAGGGTTCAAAACTAATGCCATTTAAAATTTTTTTAAACAAGGCTGCAAAGTAGAACTTTGCAAATTACTTCCTCATTATGGTTGGATTTTTACAAAGTTTCCTCTATGAGGAAGCCAAATTAGTTTAACATGCTTCCTCATAGAGGTAATAATAATGAGGAAGCAATTTGCAAAGTTCTACTTTGTTTCTTCATTTTTCAACTTGTATTTTGTTCTAATTTGTAGACCCGAAAATCAAAATAAATATTGCGTTTGAAGCTGGTATCAAAATCAGGTGACATCTTTGAAACGTGATGTTACATTGTGCTGCACGTCCCACGGACTTTTGCCTCGACATGTAACACTGCGCTAAATAGATGTGTATGCTGGCCCTCGAAATCAAGGAAGCGATTAGCGTATAAACAGTTTGCGAGAAGGCAAAGTAGTTTAAGCTGACAACGTCGCGGGAACGAAGATGACGATGATGCACGCGCTCGAGTCTCTCTCTTTAAGAAACTAGCGGCCTCACGCCGGGACGCAGTTTAATCCGGACGTGCCACGGTCTTCAATTGAGAATCTCATTGAAGATCTGGCAATGTCCAGTGACGTTGAACTTTTTTTTCCTCATTTTTCTCCCTCTTTGGCACAAGTTTCATGCCAACGACTCCACAAATAACCGTAAATACATGATTTACTATATATCTCTTCTATATACCCAAATAAAACAATTATAAATAGAGTATATAAAAAATATGCATAGTTTTAAACATAGAATTGGGAATATATAGTTTGCATAAACTCTATATATAATCTATATACAAGTTATATATAAACCCAACTTCATACGTGATGCTATATATAAATTCCATATAGATTGTATATAGAGTTTATACAAACTATATATGCCTAATTCCATATCCCAAGTAAAAAAATTATATATAGAGTATATAAAAAATATATATAGTTTTAAACATAGAATTGGGCATATATAGTTTTTATAAAATCTATATACAATTTATATACAATTTATACTTAAACCCAACTTTACAAGTGATCTTATATATAAATTGCATATAGATTGTATATAGAATTTATACAGACTGTATATACCCAATTCCATATGTCGGACTATATATAATTTTTTTACTTGTACTGAAAAAAAAAAATGTTTCAAAAAAAAATTTAAATCAAAAAGAAGTATTTTTGAATTAACTCTAGTTCTTATTCTTTCATTGCCATTTAACATTGAAATAGTAAAATATTATTTCGCTTATTTTAGAGTTATTGTTTCGATCTCGTATGGAATTGGAGGAATTAGAATTCAAATTAAGTTGATAACGCTTGTTTTTGGCAGTCCGCAAACGATGGATTTATTGAATCAATGACATTTTTTTCAGTGTGGGTATGGATCACATTGACGACGCTAAAAATGCAAATATTGATAGCGAGTTGAAATTTTAACGTCGCATCTGATTTGTCATTCCACGAAGCACAGTGAGTTGATATTATAATATTGAATGACGAACGCCTCGATGTCGTCCCTAAAAATCTCGCGTTGAGTAGGAATCAGATTAATATCTATCCCGCTCGGTTGATCATCAACTCACTCGCACTTGTCTCAGAATGGCAACTTACGCCACTGTTACTTCTCTGCTGAACGCAAAAGTTCATCGGGGGTTAAGTAACTCAATAGTGGTGCATGGGGGTCGTCAATTTGTGTGGATGGTAGTGGCCTGGTATATATGTCGGATTTTGTGACGACACTTATTAGTGGGTAGAGCGATGCTGACAAAGGAGCACGTCTCAACACTATTTCTCTCATATATTGATTTAGTATCTTAAAAATCGAGTGGGATTGTACTTCTCGTTACCAAAATAAGGTAAGATCATGCTCGAGATATTGCAATTACAAAAATCACTTTACTCCATTTCATCATGCACTTTATTGCCCCAAGTAAAAAAATTATATACAGTCCGACATATGGAATTGGGCATATATAGTCTGTATAAATTCTATATACAATCTATATCCAATTTATATATAAGATCACTTGTAAAGTTGAGTTTATGTATAAATTGTATATAGATTTTATAAAAACTATATATGCCCAATTCTATGTTTAAAACTATATATATATATTTTATATACTCTATATATAATTTTTTTACTGGGGGCCAATTCGAAAGATTCTTTTATTGCACCGAGAGAAAAAGTTTCATTGATTCACAGAAATCTTTGCCAATGAAATGAAATATTTGAAATTCAATAGTATCTTCCCAAGTAAAAAAATTATATATAGTCCGACATATGGAATTGGGCATATATAGTCTGTATAAACTCTATATACGATCTATATGCAATTTATATATAAGATCAGCTGTAAAGTTGGGTTTATATATAAATTGTATATAAATTGTATATAGATTTTATAAAAACTATATATGCCCAATTCTATGTTTAAAACTATATATATTTTTTATATACTCTATATATAATTTTTTTACTTGGGTTTTCTTTGAATGATCTCAAATTCAATGAAAATTAGTGACATTGATTCGAAGAAACATTTTTTTAAACCAATGAACCTTTTTCATTGACTTCAAAGATGTCGTCTCTGATTCAATAAAACCTTCTTCTTACCAGCTCAAAATTTCGAAACCTGTTTTTTCCTGAAGTACGCGGCAGATAAAGCTCAAATTTTGTGAGTATGTAAGGAAGTACGGCAGAAATAGGCTATGCTTCTGGCTCCTCGAAACTCGAAGCCGTTCGTTCGGTAGAACCGGAAAACAAAAATGTGAGGTTAGGTGCGAGAGAGAGATCAATGAAAAAGTTTCTTTGAACCAATGAAAACGTCTCTTTAAAACAATGAAACTGTTTATTTACTATATGTTCACTAAGTAAATCTTTATTTACAGGCAATGAAATGCTCTCACTGAGAGAAAATTATGGTATTAGTAACTATAAAGTGACAACTATTCATTTATAGTTGGTACAAAAATTTTTTTAAAGTTGACACAACTATCAAATAGTTACTGTAGCTAGCAAATAGTTACCATAACTATTTTCTTAGTTATCGATAACTATAAAAATAGTTGCATGTAATAAAAATGAATAGTTGTCACTTTATAGTTGACTGTACTATTACAATTTCTCTGAGTGCTCTTTGAAATTCAAATGCACTATTTCATTGAAATCAAAGAAATATTTCGTTGAAATCAATGAAAAAAAAATCAATCCACCCATTTCTTTGGCGTCAGTGAAATCTTTTCTCTCGGTGTGGTGTGAAAATCCTGTGCAAATTGTTTTATAATTTTTCTAAGATCAAAGTGGAACGAACTTTAAATAATTTATTGTAAATTTAGTGATACGTTGTCGTCAGTGGGGGAAAAATGTTCGACCAATTCTGTGGAGACAATCAAGAGCCATCAAAGTCATCAAAGTTATCGCTTTCTGACTTATGCAATGAGAAAATAAATTAGCTTCATCAATCGTCAAATCTGTCGGCTACTGACAACAAAAAAAAATAAAATCAGTGTTACAAGATTTTTACTCTTCTCAAAGAAGAATTTCAAAATATGTTTGCTTTTGCAAACATAATTTCGAAAATATGTTTGCTTTTGCAAACATAATTTCGAAAATATGTTTGCTTTTGCAAACATATTTTCGTTTGCAAAAGCGAGTTTCTTTTGAGACAAGCAAAAGTCGAAAAAGATGCCAAAGTCTAATAAGCCGCAATGACGTCGAGGCTATGATTACTAGAGGAGGACATTTTTAATTAACATTCTCGAAGATTACGTTACAATTCATATTCTGATTCCTCTTCATATAGATATACAATAGGTAGATAGACTTTCAAACTATAATAATTTTATACAGACTTTTTTTTAAAAGTGTGCATAATTCTATCGATTTAACGTACTTACTAAAATAGAAATTTATATACATTAATGAGTATTTGTTAGGGCTTTTCAGGCTTTGAATGAAATAACATTGATTTATGGAATATGTGCAAACATTTTATCAGTGATTCTCGTAATATGTAATATGTGATAATGTAGTGCGTGTAGAAAATTTATGTCTGGGAACAATATGAAGTATTCGTTGAACGCAGAGTATTCACAAGATATCTATTTGTGATAGATATAATGTCTTCTTTTTCAGATATTAATCAATATCAACAATTTTTATTATTGACGGGATGCTGCAATATCTTTGTTTTTTATTATTTCATAGTAGGCCATTTTATCGCTTAATGTGAAAGTAGTTCATTAAAGAAAAACTCGGTATATTTTTCTTAAATGTTGTGCTCCTTATCGGACAATTTTAATTCCATAAAATTATTAAATCCATATAATTATTGAAATACATATTTTATTCCATATGAAATTTAATTTTCTTAAAACTTCCAAAGCATAACACTGGAAAATATACTCTATTTCAATGGGAGAATCAATCACTTTTTTCAGTGTATGTCACTGAGATTAATATCGTTTCAATCACATATGAAAAACATTGTAACAGAAGGTTAATCAACGTCAGCGATAATTTTCATAAGAAATCGGATTACTTCAATATCTCGATCTCGTTCATGTTTCCAAGCTGAGCACATTCTAGCATCCCCTTATCAGTATCATCAGATCTTCTCGCGGGGATAGACATAAATGACACGAGGATATTAATGATGAGTCAATGAAGCGTCAAGTTGCGGGGCTATCGCTGAAAATCTGATCTACAATACGCGTTTGATTATTACGCGCACTCCAATGTCAACAAGTCTTCGTGTCTTCGCCCTCACACGTCTTAAGTTCCTCGTGTTAAATGTCCTGACTCAAATAGCTGAAACGAAAAAAAAAAAAAATAAAAGAAAAAAAAGTAGAACATTGCAAATTGCTTCCTCATTGTTTTTCGCTTTTTACAAAGCTGCCTCTATGAGAAAGTTTCTATATTTTATTTTTGGCATCCTCATAGAGGAAGCTTTGCGAAAGATGAAAATTATTGACGAAGTTGATGATTTCTGACGTTTGATAAAATCCAGAGCGACACGAATAAATTTTTAAAAAATTCAAAATCACGTAAAATCCGAACCGCTTTACCGATCATCCCCAAATTTGGTATGTAGCAGGGCTGAATGTTATTTTTTCTGTGTAGAAAATTTCAGTCGATTAGTTGAAATTTTACCTGAATTAGAACAAAACGAAAATTTTTCGAAAAATTCTAAATCTCATAAAAACCGAACCGCTTTACCGATCATCACCAATTTTGATACGTAGTAGGACTGAATGTTATTTTTCCTATGTAGAAAATTTCAGTCCATTAGTTGAAATTTTACCTGAATTAGAGCAAACACGAAAATTTTTCGAAAAATTCTAAATCTCATAAAAACCGAACCGCTTTACCGATCATCACCAAATTTGGTACGTAGCAGGGCTGAATGTTATTTTTTTCTATGTAGAAAATTTCAGTCGATTAGTTGAAATTTTACCTGAATTAGAGCGAAACGAAAATTTTTCGAAAAATTCTAAATCTCATAAAAACCGAACCGCTTTACCGATCATCACCAAATTTGGTACGTAGCAGGGCTGAATGTTATTTTTTCTGTGTAGAAAATTTCAGTCCATTAGTTGAAATTTTACCTGAATTAGAGAAAAACGAACATTTTTCGAAAAATTCTAAATCTCATAAAAACCGAACCGCTTTACCGATTTAGCCCAAATTCAATACCAAACATCGTATCACTTTGTTCAATTTTAATACGAAGTTTCAGCCTGATAGCTAAAAATTCGTTCGAGCTAGAGCATTTACGTACTTTTTTCAAAATTTCAAAATTCTTATAAAAATGAAAGGCATTAAGCGATTTTTGTAAAATTTATACCAACTGAAGATTAGCCAGTACTGTACATGTTGTTTAAATTTTAGCTGATTCGGTCGAATACTTTATAAGTTACAGTTTTTTTACCTTTCATCACACATACATGAGGCATTCTTCGTCAATTCAGCCACTTTTTTTCTATAATTTTTTTCAATAATTGTAGTACCACTTGAAATTAATCTCTCCTAATTTTTTCAGATTTTTAAATTCAATATTACGGAAAATGGGCTATTTCTTTAAAGTCAATATATCTTGAAAAATTAAAGTCATAGAAAAAAAATTGTTTCAACACAAAACTTGTAGTTTAATGTGAACTTTTCAATGAAATTTTCCAAATAATTTTGTCGGCCCGATAACAATGCTTTTTCGCTAAAATATATAAAGATTATTTTTTTAATAAAAAATTCAATTTTCTTTTGGCTGAAAAAATGACAGAATCTTTGCGCTTATCTATTGATAACATAGAAAAATTGTCAGAGTGGGTCCGATCAAATTTACAGAATAAAAAAATAATTACTTCAAAGTAAAAAAAATGTTGTCCAGATAACATTTCTAAAAAGTCTATAATGGACCAACTATTTTATTTATTTCTCATCGCATGGACTACAAATTTCAAATAAAAGCGTTGTTAACATTTTTCTTTTTTTTTCTCAACAAATTTTTTTTTACCTTGAACAAATGATGTCTTTACTCCGGAACTTTGATCGGACCGACTCTGACAATTTTTCTATGTTATCAATAGATCGGCGCAAAGATTCTGTAATTTTTGCAGCCAAAAAAAAATTGCATTTTTTGGTTAAAAAAATAATCTTTGTATATTTTAGCGAAAAAGCATTGTTATCGGGCCGACAAAATTATTTGGAAAATTTCATTGGAAAGTTCACATGAAACTACAAGTTTTGTGTTGAAACAATTTTTTTCTATGACTTTAATTTTTCGAGATATATTGACTTTAAAGAAATAGCCCATTTTCCGTAATATTGGATTTAAAAATCTGAAAAAATTAGGAGAGATTAATTTCAAGTGGTACTACAATGTGTCCTATTATGGGACTAATCAAAAAGGTTCGAAAAAAAGTGACAATTTTCCTAAACCAATTTTTTCGACGTCTGAGACCATTTTAAACGTTTTGACAGCAAAACGAAGCTTCCACTATGAGGAAGCAAAAAGAAAGGAAATGGAGACAACTGGTTTACGCTTGAGCGATAAGAATACAGTAGGCGATGAAGTGAACAGGGCTGACAGGTAAAACGCCGATGCACTGGTCACTAACGTCGAGCATACATTTTCCTCGTGTCGCGTTAAATAACTCTCTTTGCCGCTCAAACGCCCTGAGCCGTCAAACTTAGTCGCGCCAACTAACAAGGTAACAATCATGCAACAAAGAAGCTACAAGTTTCGTGTTATCTCTCTTTTGTGATCTCATCGTAGATTCGTAACATCTTTAGCGCGACACATCGTCTCGGACGATTTCTGTATTCATGTTCGTTGAGCAACGCGAAACAGATAGTAAAGTCGAGTGAATTACTAGGTGATTCATTTCGTTTCAATTTACGTTATCAATTGTTACACTCAGTGAAATTGTTGTAGTTGCAGTAACTTCAAGTCACAAGTACATTCAGAGAAATTGTGAAAGTGCTGGCAACTACAAAGTGACAACTATTCATTTTTAATACATGCAACTTTTTTTTTTTTGATGCAGTAACGAAAAAAAAATCTTTTATTTATTTATAGTCATTTTCAAAAAATAGTCGCATAGGCTTAATATAAATTGTTGTCACTTTATTGTTACCGATGACGGAATTTTCTCTGAGTGTTTTAATTATCGGTCCATGATGGGGTGAACATGAACTTAACTCAAAATCAGAGTTGTAAATCCCTATTAATTCACGAGATATAGTTTACAGTACAATTTGTTTTGTAATTATGATTTCATAATAATAATATGTAGTGATTATAAAATAGAGTGTAAACATTTGAATAGCTGAAAAAAATACTAATTTTCGCTTTAATATTGCAAGAAATAGTGGAAGAAATGGAAGAAATAAGCAATGCATTACTTTCTTAATGCATTACTTATTTTTTTCCATTCTTTCAAATGGATTACCGTGAATTTTTATTGAAAAATAGTAATTTTTGCAGCCATTCTAAAATTTAATCATCGTATTACAATCGCTACATTTTATTATTATAAAATCATAATTATAGAGCAAGAAATAGTGGAAAAAATGGAAGAAATAAGCAATGCATTACTTATTTTTTTCCATTTTTTCAAAAGACTTACCGTGAATTTTTATTGAAAAATAATAATTTTTGCAGCCATTCGAAAATTTAATCATCGTATTACAATCGCTACATTTTATTATTATAAAATCATAATTATAGAGATGATCGTAAAAGGGAGCAAAACGAGCAGCGAAGGTAAAAATGGTAATTTTGTTGAGTTCGTTAGTTGTTTGATGAATTTACGCTCTTTAAATTAAAACTTTCATAGGCCTTTTATCTTTTCAAATAAATTTAATATCGAAAATAAAAATTCAACTCAAATGCAATACTGGAACTTTTTTATTATGTCAAAGTCCTTGACACAATTTATTTATTTATTGAGGCCGTTCGTCGCCGAAGCTCAACCAACCACACATTCACGGCCACAGCAAATCACACAGCTATTAGATATAGACAAAAAATTGTTGAATATTTATGCGGTAACTACAAAAAAAAAATCGCGATCATCACATTTTAAGCATTGAGACATTAAAAATTTTACTAAAAAAAATGTTGTCTATAATTAAGAAAAATTATCGAATTCATTACATATGCACGCACGGCGAAGCTATTTGCGCCGCTGTTTACGATGGTCACAAAACGGTGACGATAAAAAAGTTACGGAGTCTCAACTATGAAAACATTTGTTTACTTGTTGCACAGTTGCAAACTGTCAAATGATAAACCATTTTTTAGGGCCATATAATTTCTGACAGTCGAATTCCGAAAAAAAAATTATGTACCTACATAATACGATGAACAACAAAGGTTCTAAAATCTACGAAATAATTCTATGACAAATCCTCATCACCGATATTAAATTTTTCCAAATTATAAAATAGTTGCGGTGACAGTAAAAAATAAGTTGAAACTTTTTAACCTACTATTTAAAGTCACAAATAGCAATTTTTTCTTAATTTGTTGAGTGAGGAATAAAATTTTTTTTTTAGTAAAACGAAATAATTTTCAAAATACTTAATCAATATTACACTAATTCCGTAATTTCCAGCTATTATTTATAGCGGTTCGAAAATAAGTTTAAACAAGGCTGCAAAGTAGAACTTTGCAAATTGCTTCCTCATTATTATTGGATTTTTACAAATCTACCTCTATGAGGAAGCATGTTAATCTATTTTGGCTTCCTCATAGAGAAAGTTTTGTAAAAATCCAATAATAATGAGGAAGCAATTTGCAAAGTTCTACTTTGCAGCCTTGGTGTAAAAAAATTTTAATGGCATTAGTTTTGAACCCCTTGACAGATTCTCGCCAGATTCGAACTGATGCTTAGTTAACCCACACTCTACTTGTGGACCAAATTTGAGCTCGATATCTTAAATATTGCGGAAGTTAGAGCACAAACAAAAAAATTCAAAATGCCATAAATTCAAAACACCTTAACGGATTGACGTCAAATTCACTCCCAAACTTTATTTAATAATAGTCCAATTGTGGACCAAATTTGAGCCCGATATCTTCAAAATTGCGAAAGTTAGAGCACGAACAAAAAATGTCAAAAAATGTAAAAATGCCATAAATAGTGAACCCCTTAACAGATTGACATCAAATTTAATCCCAAACACTATTTGATAACAGTCCACTTCTGCTCCAAGTTTGAGCCGGATATCATAAAAATTGCGGGAGTTAGAGCCCGAGCTGACATTCTCCAAAAAATTCAAAATGCCATAAATTTTGAACACCTTGATGGATTAACTCCAAATTCAATCCAATACCTTATTTAACGACAGTTTACTCGTGGTTCAAATTTGAGCCTGATATCTTCAAAATTGCGAAAGTTAGAGCACAAACAAAAAAATTCAAAATGCCATAAATTCAAAACCCCTTAACGGATTGACGTCAAATTCACTCCCAAACTTTATTTAATAACAGTCCAATTGTGGACCAAATTTGAGCCCGATATCTTAAAAATTGCGAAAGTTAGAGCACGAATAAAAAATGTCAAAAAATTTAAAAATGCCATAAATTGTGAACCCCTTAACGGATTGACATAAAATTTAATCCCAAACACTATTTGATAACAGTCCACTTCTTGTCCAAGTTTGAGCCGGATATCATAAAAATTGCGGGAGTTAGAGCCCGAGCTGACATTCTCCAAAAAATTCATAAATTTTGAACACCTTGAAGGATTAACTCCAAATTCAATCCCATACCTTATTTAACGACAGTTTACTCGTGGCTCAAATTTGAGCCGGATATCTTAAAAATTGCGGAAGTTAGAGCACAAACAAAAAATTCAAAATGCCATAAATTCAAAACCCCTTAACGGATTGACGTCAAATTCACTCCCAAACTTTATTTAATAACAGTCCAATTGTGGACCAAATTTGAGCACGATATCTTAAAAATTGCGAAAGTTAGAGCACGAACAAAAAATGTCAAAAAAATTAAAAACGCCATAAATTGTGAACCCCTTAACGGATTGACATCAAATTTAATCCCAAACACTATTTGATAACAGTCCACTTCTGGTCCAAGTTTGAGCCGGATATCATAAAAATTGCGGGAGTTAGAGCCCGAGCTGACATTCTCCAAAAAATTCAAAATGCCATAAATTTTGAACACCTTGATGGTTTAACTCCAAATTCAATCCCATGCCTTGTTTAACGACAGTTTACTCGTGGCTCAAATTTGAGCCGGATATCTTAAAAATTGCGGAAGTTAGAGCACAAACAAAAAAATTCAAAATGCCATAAATTCAAAACCCCTTAACGGATTGACGTAAAATTCACTCCCAAACTTTATTTAATAACAGTCCAATTGTGGACCAAATTTGAGCCCGATATCTTAAAAATTGCGAAAGTTAGAGCACGAACAAAAAATGTCAAAAGATTTAAAAATGCCATAAATTGTGAACCCCTTAACGGATTGACACCAAATTTGATCCCAAACACTATTTGATAATAGTCCACTTCTGGTCCAAGTTTGAGCCGGATATCATAAAAATTCCGGGTGTTAGAGCCCGAGCTGACATTCTCCAAAAAATTCAAAATGCCATAAATTTTGAACACCTTGATGGATTAACTCCAAATTCAATCCCATACCTTATTTAACGACAGTTTACTCGTGGTCAAATTTGAGCTCGATATCTTATAAATTGCGATAGCTATCGTGCCAACAAAAAATTGTGCACACACACACACACACACATACATACAGACATTTTTTCTAAACCACTTTTCTCGACTCTTTAGACCATTTTGAGTGTCCTGACATGAAAATGTCGAAAAAAAAATTTTCACGAAAACAAAGCTTCCTCTATGCACTGTTAGAAATTTTTGTATGAAAATTAATACAAAGTATTAGAAGTTTTTTTGCGGATACATGTATATTAAATTTAATACACAAATGTTAATCAATATACGAAAAAATGGTTGTAAAATTAATATACAGTATACTAAATACTCCATAAAACTTGTGTTTATAATATAATTATTGGAATTTTACGACATATCTGTATATTAAATGAAATTTAATATATATTAAATATATTAAATGAAATTTAATATACTGTATCTGAAAAAGAACTTCGAATACATATATTAATTTTCAAAATATTTTTAACAGTGTGAGGAAGCAAAATTATCAACAGAAAAAAATGTACATTTTACTGCAACGAAAAAAGCAAAAAGAATAAATCCACAGAAGCAATATTTATAAAAAATTGTCAAAATTAATTTTTTACCGGGAAACACCGACAATGAGCTTCCCTGGGCGCTGCCTTAACACGAACCGCGATAGACTGTCCAATGTGCGTGTGTCTGAGACATTGAGGGAGTGAGAGAGTCACGAAAGTACCTACTTCGGATATATATTGAAGCGTAGATAGCGACGAGGTGATAGTCTCGCTCGAAACGACGCGAGTTCTGCTCCTCCGGTTCTTCGAGCTATTGTATACGTTAAAAGTACTTAATACGTGTGTCTTGTTGAAGTTTTAACCGGCGTGTCTCATAGTCGCAGTGTTTGTGTTGTTGTAAAAGTTTGGAAAAAATTTATCATTTTTTTTTTTTTTTTTTTTTGTTATTAATCGAATCCACGGACGATCACATATTGCCGGTGAAATTCTGTGATAAAAACGTGAAAGACTCATTATCGTTGTTTATTTATCGTATACACAAGGATTATTGCAACGAGAAGAATTAATATCGTCACTGTGTATAAGACACTTAATAAAAATTCTCTGGTGTGTTATATCCGGAACGTGGGTGGAACTCTCGTCAATACACGTTATTACTCATTAATTACAATCGATTCCGATTATCATCATCAACACAGCCACCTTGAAAGACAACCAGTTTTATCCGGTACATCGACACCAGAGACTCTATTGATGTGATATTCATTTTTTTTTTTTTTTTTTTTACGTCTTCGCATAAAACTTCACGATGTGTAGTAAGAAAAAAACTTCGCTGATCTTAAGGTACGATATTAATGTGTCAAGGGTAGTTTCTACAATGTTGACAACTGTTAAGCTATTTTGATGAAAATTTCAATGTGCGTTTAACGATATTGATGTGAAAACTATTTCCCGTTTCACTGATGCATTCGACAGCATAAAAAATCATCCTAAATTTTGTACATTTTGGAAAATCATTGATGGCCCAGTTTTTTATGATTGGCGGTTTGGTATTTGAGAATTGAAGGAAAAATAAAAGATTTTGCGGCATTTATTTGCGGCGTTCATCTCTTGCATCGTTGGCACAATTCATTTTGCTTTTCGTTTAAAGGTAAATAAATTTTGTCACGTCAAAAACGAGGAGAAGAAAATATTCAGGAAAAAAAGTGTTTACAATGGAAAATGATATCTAAAATCTAACTTTGTTTTCCTATTGAGTTGTATTTGCATTCCATGCTAATTTTCAATGCATGAAAAAATAGTGTTTGCTTCACATAAAATTAAGATAACTCTAAAGGATTAGCATTTTTTAAACATTTTTACGTCTTTTATAAAGCTTCCTTCGAGATCGCAAAGAAAAACACACCGACATGAGACAAACTCCGTTGTGACTTGCGTTTTCTTGAAATGATGTTCATGCAAAAAATCGCATCGAACCGAAGATATGAGAGTTTTCTTTCGCGAGAGCTGAAACAGGAGAGATTTATTCCCCCGGAAGAAAATAATAAGTTGACACAACCAAAAAATGGTTGGCACAATCGATTATTCTTATTATCCAACTTTTCGGACTGTTGAAAGTTCTTTTGAGGCTATAGACTATCAACTCTCATCATAATTAGTACATTACATAACAAGGGAGGGAAGTGCAACTTTTCGCCTCGTGTAAATTTCTGCCTCCGCTTCGCTCGGGCATCAAACTTCCCTCTCGGTGGGAGGGAGGGAAGTGCAACTTTTCAGCGAGAGGGAAGTTTGATGCCCGATCGAAGCGAGGGCGGAAATTTTCACGAGGTGAAAAATTGCACTTCCCTCCCATGTAACGTTTTATACTTTTCTCTCGATTTCACTAAAAAAATAGCCACAATTCGTGTGTGCAACAAGGATGGAGAATAAGCTGATTTTTAACAAATGAGGACACGCATGCGTAGTACGTTTTTTATTGTTCCCACCGGGTAGGAATCAGCTGATTACCTCCCTAGGGAGGTAATGAATGCGAACTGCGCATGCGTACGTCATTCGTAAAAAATGAGCGATTTCCCGCCCGCGTTGCAGACATAAAATGCACTGTAAAAAGAATCTACTTGAAATTTAATGTAAAGTATTAGAAGTTTTTATGCATAAACTGGTATATTAAATTTAGTATGCAAGTGTAATGTAAAATTAATGTATGGTACAGCAAATTCAATAATTTACTTTAATTTTACAGTAAAAGTACATTAAATTTATACTACAATTGTATATTAAATTTAGATGACAAGTTTATGCATAAAAACTTCCAGGCTTTTCTAACAATGTGGGGTTATTTTAGCAAAGTCGGGAGAAAATGTATTTTTTAGTCCTCTGTCCGAAAAATTGTACTTTTTCATAAGTTGCCGCTTGCAAAAATCCCAGTTTCTCAACGTCGTGCTGAAAAATCTATTTTTTAGCTCGTATGATTGTAGGACTCGCCTTAGGCTCGTACTACAAACCCTTAATTTACATTCGCAGAAAAAATCTTTTCTCTCCCTAGGGTTGGAATGTACTAATTTTCAGACTTCGTTAAAATAACTTCAATTCGTGCACGGAAAAAAACGGCTTTGTTGGGCCAACTAACTATTTATTAGTTGAGTGAAAATTCGTTGCCACAACCATCCGGTTGGTCGATGTAACGACCTGGTATTAGTTACATTTACCATTCCGACTTAGTTGACTTAAATAGGACCCACAACGAATTTTACTCGTGTTCCAACTAAGTAAGATAGTTGGGGCCAAAATAGTAGTTAGCCCAACTAACTATTTAGTTCGAGCAACGTCTGATCGTTGCTCGAACTAACCAACCACCTGAAAGTCGTTGATCTAACCAAGAAATCGTCAGTCTCTCAGCGCACCAAGTCGCTTGGTTGGGTCCAACTATTTTTTTCATTAACCTAACAAAGTCGTTTTTTCCGTGTGCCCATAACACAGGCGCAAAATCGCTTATTTTTAACCTCTGACTCGTGCGCATGCGCAATGCAGTTTCATTACTGCATTAGGCTCGTAACCCTTTCAATTTTTACAATCTCACCATAATACTTTGACTGGGTATTCTTGAAATGATATTTAAAAAAAGAGAAAAAAATTATTATTTTTTTTTTTCATCACTAATTCTCGTATTTTCATATAATTGGTGCTAGGATTACTGTTAAACATTTCTGTTTAAAAATTCTTTAAATGCTTGGTCAATATTACATGGTGCAAATTTTTTAGTGACAGTTTTCCAAATGTTTAATATTGTTTACTTAAATAGGGATATCTCGCCAAATATTGCATCCAAAATAAAAAATCACATAAATATGCAATATTTATGGCCTATAAGAATAATTTTTTTCTCAGATTTAATCGTTTAATTCCGAACCGTATTTTACAAAAATTACAAAAACTCAAATTTTATTATACCTAATTATAAATTACACAAAATTTTTAAGACTCTTCTACGATTTCTCTACCCGCACTCCTGGCAAAAAACTCCAAGATGCAGATTGCAGCGCAGAGTATTACAGTCCTAAAGTTCATAGATTAGTTAAAAAATTCATATCGTCATATTATCGGTGTCAGGAAAAATTCTAAATCGCATTTTACAAAAATTACAAAAATAACAATTTTATTATACCTAATTATAAATAACACAAAATTTTGTAAGAGTGTTCTACGATTTCTCTACTCACACTCCAAGGCAAATAAACTCCAAGAGGCAGATCATTAGTCCTAAAGCTCACACGCAAAAAAATTGATGGTGAATTCAACTATACACATGTTTCATTGGCATTATTTGCAACTAAATTATGGCACGTTTCATTATTTTTATAGCAAAACTCACTATATTTAGCAAGTTGTCGCATTTATTTTTCTCAGTGTATAGATTAGTTAGTAGAATATTCATATCGTCATAATATCGATGTCAAGAGAATCTATAAATTTAGTAATTCATAGAAAAGTTCTATAATAATAAAAACGAGAAATCTACTTGGCAATATATCGACTCAGCGGTTGAGGGTAAAGCAACGTAAGAATCTTTTTCCGTACGCTGACTACTGTTGCTGCGCGGTATTCGCTCTCCTTCTCGTAGGTGTAGTGATGGAAAGGGAAGTAAAGAAAAACGTTGGCGATACGCATGCTTCCTTGCTACGCACTCTCTCGTTCCTTCGAGCCGAGAAGCTTCGAAGGGGGTTTCGGTGATCGCGAGGGCGGCCGCAGAATCATCCCGTGCACTCTGCTACGTCGACGCGCACCCGCAGCTTTTTAGAAAGTTTCCGATCGCTTCGAGGGTTCGACCGTTCATCGCGCTGATACTTTGCAGCGCGCGGTCGACGATCCGTCACCGTCGATCCTTCTCTCGTATTATTCAATTATAATCACCTATCACATGTGCTTGAATATTGCAAAAAAAAAAATATTAAAAACCAATCGATCCACGACACAATAATTATTTTTAATAAATAGAGAAATAGAGAAATCGTTTAAAAAGCATAGTGAATTTTTTTTATAGTGAATTACAACGTGAAAAAAAAAAATTATTGACTATCTCATAGAAAGTTTGTAACTGAATTCATCAGTAAATTTATCTGCTTAGCGACGTATTATTCAATTATAATTACCTATCTCATGTGCTTGAATATTACAAAAAAAATATTAAAAACCAATCGATCCACGACACAATTATTATTTTTAATAAATAGAGAAATCGAGAAATCGTTTAAAAAGCAGAGTGGATTTTTTTTATAGTGAATTATAACGTGAAAAAAAAAATGATTGACTATCTCATAGAAAGTTTGTGATTGAATTCATCAGTAAATTTATCTGCGTAGCGACGTATTATTCAATTATAATTACCTATCTCATGTGCTTGAATATTTCAAAAAATATATTAAAAACCAATCGATCCACGACACAATTATTATTTTTAATAAATAGAGGAATAGAGAAATCGTTTAAAAAGCAGAGTGGATTTTTTTTATAGTGAATTATAACGTGAAAAAAAAAATGATTGACTATCTCATAGAAAGTTTGTGATTGAATTCATCAGTAAATTGATCTGCGTAGCGACGTTGTTTGCAAAACGCGGTTGACGAACCTGCTGTCATATTATTCAATTATAATTACCTATCTCATGTGCTTGAATATTATTTAAAAAATTATTAAAAACCAATCGATCCACGACACAATTATTATTTTTAATAAATAGATAAATAGAGAAATCGTTTAACAAGCAGAGTGAATTTTTTTTATAGTGAATTATAACGTGAAAAAAAAATTATTGACTATCTCATAGAAAGTTTGTGACTAAATTCATCAGTAAATTTATCTGCGTAGCGACGTATTATTCAATTATAATTACCTATCTCATGTGCTTGAATATTACAAAAAAAATTATTAAAAACCAATCGATCCACGACACAATTATTATTTTTAATAAATAGAGAAATAGAGAAATCGTTCAAAAAGCAGAGTGAAATTTTTTTATAGTGAATTATAACGTGAAAAAAAAAATTATTGACTATCTCATAGAAAGTTTGTGATCGAATTCATCAGTAAATTGATCTGCGTAGCGACGTTGTTTGCAAAACGCGGTTGACGATCCTGCTGTCGTATTATTCAATTATAATTACCTATCTTATGTGCTTGAATATTATTAAAAAAATTATTAAAAACCAATTGATCCCCGACACAATTATTATTTTTAATAAATAGAGAAATAGAGAAATCGTTTAAAAAGCAGAGTGAATTTTTTTATAGTGAATTATAACGTGATAAAAAAAATTATTGTCTATCTCATAGAAAGTTTGTGACTGAATTCATCAGTAAATCGGTCGACGACCCTGCTCTCGTATTATTCAATTATAATTACCTATTTCATGTGCTTGAATATTATTCAACAAATTATTAAAAACCAATTGATCCACGACACAATCATTATTTTTAATAAATAGGGAAATCGTTTAACAAGCAGTGAATTTTTTTTATAGTGAATTATAACGTGAAAAAAAAAAATTACTGACTATCTCATAGAAAGTTTGTGACTGAATTCATCAGTAAATTGATCTGCGTAGCGACGTTGAGTCTCGACAAAGTTTGTCCACGCGTCGTCGCCGCGCCTCGGCCTCGTTGAAAGGGGATGATCGATGGTCATTTCATTGCTTCACACAACGATCACGAGATTGTTGTTGTTTGAACTACGGACACAATATAGTACAGATTAGTTTGTCGACTGAGTGAAAGATGGCTGTGCATCTGTGGACTTTATACGCGTAATGATGCTTGCTTGTGACGTTATTGTGACAAGAGTCAGGAAGTGACCAGCCGGTGTCTCAAGTTTCTTCAACTTTTTATGGGATTTCGTTGAAACAGGTGATGGTCGTTTATGTTTTTAACTTGTATTTGAAATCTGGTGCTATAATACATTTTAACACTGAATAAAAAATAGTACATTACGATACGAGTGCGAAAAAACTTTTCTGACGAGTGTGAGTTTGCAGCACGAGCCGAAAGCGAGTGTTGCAATCATACGAGTTCAGAAAACGTTTTTCGCATGAGTATCGTACAAAATTTTATTTCACAAGGTGTGTAAATGAGGTTTGACGCACGCGTGCGTAAAACCACGTTTTACACACTGAGTGAAATAATAGTATATTACAATACAAGTGCCGAAAAACATTTTCTGACTAGAATTGTACTAAATTTTCCGTCACAAGATGTGAAAATGGGATTTTATATGCACTGCGTAAGAAACGTGCGAAAACGTCTATTATCGCACCGAGTGAAGTGTAATTTTTTTTTCTCGAGTGTTAAACGAAAGTTTTCAGTACGTAGTCGGGAAACTTTAGTTTTCGCATGCGACAGCTTGCAAAAAGTGCACTTTTCTGGACGAAGGACTGAAAATAATGGGACATTTACTGCAGGAGAATTGCACCGAGAGAAAAGATTTCATTGACGCCAAAGAAATGGGTGGATTGGTTTTTTTTCATTAATTTTAACGAAATATTTCTTTGATTTCAATGAAATAGTGCATTTGAATTTCAAAGAGAACATTTCATTGCCTGTAAATAAAGATTAACTTAGTGAGCATGTAATAAAGAAACAGTTTTATTGTTTTAAACAGACGTTTTCATTGATCTCTCTCTCGCACCTAACCTCACTTTTTAGTTTTCCGGTTCTCCCGAACGAACGGCTTCGAGTTTCGAGGAGCCAAAAGCTTAGCCTATTTCTGCCATACTTCCTTACATACTCACAAAATTTGAGCTTTATCTGCCGCGTACTTCAGGAAAAAATAGGTTTCGAAATCTTGAGGTGGTAAAAAGAAGGTTTCATTGAATCAGAGACGATATCTTTAAAATCAATGAAAAAGGTTCATTGGTTTAAAGAAATGTTTCTTCGAATCAATGTCACTACTTTTCATTGAGCTTGAGATCATTCAAAGAAAATATAGTATTAAAATTCAAGTATTTTATTTCATTGGCAAAGATTTTCGTGAATCAATGAAACGTTTTTTCTCGGCGTATTCTAGGTATATGTTTCGTTTATTCGCAAATTTGGCAATACTTTAACGGCTGCCAAGTCGTGTGGGCATTTATATTTAGATACTCCATGGAAATTCTAAAGATACACTGGTTTAAAATAAGAAAAGAAAATGCAGGTGTGGAATTATTGACATGATTATTAGGTTAGATAAATAACAACAATAATAATAGTAGTGATAAAATCATGCCCACCATTTTAATGAAAAAGTTCAAAAGAAAAAGGTGTATCGGTTTAAAGAAATGTTTCTTTTCATTGAGTGTGAGATCATTCAAAGAAAAGATAGTATTGAAATTCAAGTATTTCATTCATTGGCAAAGATTTCCGTGAATCAATGAAACTTTTTCTGTCGGTACGATGACAACGTCTCGATGGAAATTCAATTCTCTTTTTAATTCAACTAACGGCAATTGACTGTTAATTATAATTTGAAAAACTTGCATATTGTTTCGGCGTTCTTTTAAATTACAATACATAAAGTCTCTATGAAAAAAGTCTATTGAAAAAACTTGCGCTTCCTCATAGAGATCATTTTATGTACTACGGTTACAATAAAAATTGGAGAAATATAAATACACGCTTATATTTCGAAAATCTTTTTCAACATTTCAAAAATCAAGACGGGTTTGAGACATTGCATCTCTCGATGGTTTCAATATAAGTTTCGGCCCGATGTCTCGGAGGAATCGCAAAAGTCTTATTTATTTATTTACAATTTTGTTCAATAATTCTACCACAATATTCTTTACTTACGGAATCAATACACTTTTGCATTTATACAAAACTAGTAAAGTTTTACAATAAACAACGATAAAAACAGAAAAACAAAATGTGAATAACAATTAACAATTTACAAATTATTTTAAGAAAGGATTTTTCAATGAAAATAAAATTTCCTTTATGCGAAAGCATAATACAAACCACAATCATAATTTAATAAAACCAAAATAAATATACATGAACTGCAATTTTTTTCCTTTATTGCAAATTTAATACCAACAACTATAAAAAAAAATTTATTTTATATTTACTTATTCATAAGAACATTTCTAATTTCAAAAGAGCATTATCATTTTTATTTTTCCTAATTAACTGCAATTTTTTCCTTTACTGCAAATTTAATACAAACAACTACAAAAAATATATATTTTATATTTACTTATTTATAAGAACATTTCTAATTTCAAGAGGGCATTATCATTTTTATTTTTCGTAATTAACTGAATTGGTGCGAATTTTGGATTGAAATTTGATTTTTCCTAGTATAAGCAATACACCGGATATAGTATATAACTATATAATTTCGCAACTCACACCGGACGTAATTTTAAGTGGCGCCCGCCAGAAATAGAAAAGTTGTTCCGTCACTCATATAGCCACAATTCTATATGACCGGCGAGTTTCGTTTCTGAGTCAAAACTATGGATATATGTCATAGGACAAAATTCGCGGACAAGTGAGCATCGAGGGATTTCGATCTCTGAGAAGCCGCATACCACGTTAAAAGATTTATTTGCTTTGGCTTGCGACTCTACGCGAGTATGGGAGAATCCACGCGTGCATCATGTGGAGATTGAGAGCGCGAGTGAGCCGGAAACTCGAAAGTCAACACAGTACCTGGAAAAACTCGGAATGTGTTGGGAAATCGGTACACATATCACTCAGGATAATTCATTACCGGACACGAGGTCCACTCGTGGCGAAAAACACTCGAGACATTAATCGATTTTCAGAATTCACAATTCGAAACTTCCGATAGGCGTATATATATACATAAGTGAGAAAAATTTACTAAAACTTCATCACGGTCTTATGTGTTTATGCTGGCGGACCAGCTGTGAAGAAATACTATCACGTATACGTTTGCTTCATTAATTACACACACCCAAGTGTAAATTAATGTAGCACGTGTTTTTTGGACTAATAAAAAGCCTAAAAAATCTGCGCGACAAATTAAATTATCTATAGAATGTCAATAAACGTACATAGTTGACACATTACTCATAATTACCGACAAAAATGACAAAGATATCTTTTTATATACTATGCCGAAACTTTTTTTTTTAATTGTCAAACTTTTCCGCTCAAAAATTATTTGTCTAATCAAGCATGGAAATATTCTCTAAATTAGCTTATAATAACCAATAAAAGTCTATGGTCTGTTATTTCATTTTTTTTTCGGTATTATTGCGATTATTTTTAATGTTAAATAAATGGCTGAATGGTGTGGAAAGATTCAAAGGTTAAAATTAGCAAATATACACAATTTGAAGGTAGAATAATATAACCCATAATAACTAAGGGTGACAAAATGTGACAAAAAATATTCCTGACTTTAAAAAATGAAAAAAATCTCTAAATTATGTAATTATAACTGATTAATATTAATATTTTTATTAAATGTGAAAGTGGTAGTAATGAATTTATAGGTGATAATGGCATTAAGACACCTTTATATGATTAAATAATTGTAATTTGGACTATTGCACAAAATATATTTTCGTACTGCAATATTTTTTATTATGTTGCAAATTACATTTCAAATACTTTTTCATTAAAATGTTGGGCACGATTTTATCCCTACTATTATTATTGTTGTTATTTATCTAACCTAATAATCTTGGCAATAATTCCAGGCTTGCATTTTCTTTTTTTATTTTAAACCAGTGTATCTTTAGAATTTCCAGGGAGTTTCTAAATATAAATGCCCACACGATTTGGCAGCTGTTAAAGTATTGCCAAATTTGCGAATAAACGAAACATACCTAGAATACACCGAGAAAAAAAGTTTCATTGATTCACGAAAATCTTTGCCAATGAAATAAAATACTTGAATTTTAATACTATCTTTTCTTTGAATGATCGCAAACTCAACGAAAAGTAGTGACAATGATTCGAAGAAACATTTCTTTAAACCAATGAACCTTTTTCATTGATTTCAAAGATGTCGTCTCTGATTCAATGAAACCTTCTTCTTACCACCTCAAAATTTCGAAACCTATTTTTTCCTGAAGTACGCGGCAGATAAAGCTCAAATTTTGTGAGTATGTAAGGAAGTATGGCAGAAATGGGCTAAGCTTTTGGCTCCTCGAAACTCGAAGCCGTTCGTTCGGTAGAACCGGAAAACAAAAAAGTGAGGTTAGGTGCGAGAGAAAGATCAATGAAAACGTTTCTTTGAACCAATGAAAAAGTGTCTTTAAAACAATGAAACTGTTTTTTTTATTATATGCTTACTAAGTAAATCTTTATTTACAGGCAATGAAATGTTCTCTTTGAAATTAAAATGCACTATTTCATTGAAATAAAAGAAATATTTCGTTGAAATGAATGAAAAAAAAAATCAATCCACCCATTTCTTTGGCGTCAATGAAATCTTTTCTCTCGGTATACCAAAGTGATAGTAACTAGAATAAAATTTTTAGAGAAAAAAAGTTTCATTGATTCATGGAAATTTTTGCTAATGAAATGAAATACTTGAATTTTAATACTATCTTTTCTTTGAATGATCGCAAACTCAACGAAAAGTAGTGACATTGATTCGAAGAAACATTTCTTTAAACCAATGAACCTTTTTCATTGATTTCAAAGATGTCGTCTCTGATTCAATGAAACCTTCTTCTTACCACCTCAACATTTCGAAACCTATTTTTTCCTGAAGTACGCGGCAGATAAAGCTCAAATTTTGTGAGTATGTAAGGAAGTATGGCAGAAATGGGCTAAGCTTTTGGCTCCTCGAAACTCGAAGCCGTTCGTTCGGGAGAACCGAAAAACAAAAAAGTGAGGTTAGGTGCGAGAGAGAGATCAATGAAAACGTTTCTTTGAACGAATGAAAACGTCTCTTTAAAACAATGAAACTATTTCTTTATTATATGCTTACTAAGTAAATCTTTATTTACAGGCAATGAAATGTTCTCTTTGAAATTCAAATGCACTATTTCATTGAAATAAAAAAAAACAATAAAAAAAAATCAATCCACCCATTTCTTTGGCGTCAATGAATTCTTTTCTCTCGGTGTACCAAAGTGGTAGTAACTAGAATAGCCAGAATGAATGGCACAGGTCCAAGGTTACAGTAAGTGAATCGCGTGATGCAACAACTGTGTACTCATGTACCGCGTGTTTGCACGTCTTTTTAGTAGCGAAAAAGCTGCTAAAGAGACGCGGAAAGTGCTCCGGAAATCATTGCATCTCCGGAGTCGTGAGTTCATCGACTTCCAAGAACGCCAGTTGAAATACATATGAGGTATTCCACCTCATTTCGACCTGGGTCTGTCCCTTGACCCTTCCGATTGTGTCCGCAATTTTTTTATATGATTCACATGACTCCAAAAAGCGCCGATTAATTTTTTCCTCGATTTTTTTTACATTTTGAATTATCTACGATTTGTTCAAACAAATTATTAAAAGACGTTTTAAAAATCTGAAAAAATTCTTAAATACCTTTCTGCGAAAATAAACATTTTTTAGTTATCATGCCGAAGTATTTACAATACCATCTATTTTTTCTGTCTTCAAAAAAAAAAAAAAAAAAAAAAAATGGAAAAATTTTTATTTATGAAAAAAAATATTTTTGTATTTTCAGGTTTAAAAGAATGTGTCTTTTAATAATATGTTCAAAAAAATCGTAGATAATTTAAAAAAATTATTTAAAAATTAAAAAAATTAATTTGTGCTTTTTGGAGTTATGTCAATCATATAAAAAAGTGCGGACCCAATCTTAAGGGTCAAGAGTCAGATCCAGGTCGAAACCAGATGGAATGCATCATGCATATTTTGACCCAAGTTTGATCGGTTGATCAACACTCAAATAAAAATGTCATTGATTCGATAAGTCCATCGTTTACGAGCTGCCAAAAACAAGCGTTATCAACTTAATTTGAATTCTAATTCCTCCAATTCCATACGAGATCGAAACATTAACTCTAAAATAAGCAAAACAACATTTTATTTTTTCAATGTTAAATGGGATTGAACGAATAAGAATTAAAGTTAATTAAAAAATACTTCTTTTGGCAGCCCGCAAACGATGGATTTATTGAATCAATGACATTTGTTTTTTTAGCGAATGAAAAAAAAAAATCCGCTGCCTTATCCACATTAGAGCCAATTTTCCCGAGAGTATAATTAACCGATCAATCGTGATTAACTCCAACGTGAGTATATACAGAGGGTGTCGTCTTTATGTATCTTACTGCGACGTCTCTTCGACCATAGTGATCGTCGTAGCTGTTTGAGCCCGTTCAAAATAACAACCCGATACAATTTCTCACTCATTTTCACCCTCGAACGTGAAACCTTCGTGGCGAGATTGTTCATCGGGTCAACTCGAACGTGCATCATCGTTACGCACGTTTTATCGTCTCGGATGTGGCCATTCGAGCACGATACAATGTACAATAAACTGCACTACCTATACACGAAGAAGATAGAGAAAACAGATGATACAGAGGCAGGCGATGTTGTGCAGTGGCGACGGCATCGCTCGACCTTCGTTGAGTGAGTCGCTCTTACTGGTGAAATGCTATTTTTTCTTCTTCCTCGTCTTCTTTTTCTTTTTCTTCTTCTTCTTCTTTTTCTTTTTCTTCTTTTTCTTCTTCTTCTTCTTTTTTTCTTTTCTTCGTAGTGATGAATGAAACTTTTAGGCGCCACTCTCGTTGCTAGCGGCGAACGACGTGGTTCATCTTGTGGGCGCCAAATTAATTCTGGGTTGAAGCCAGCGAATACCTCGCAACGAGGGTGACGAACGAGCGCGTAAAAAGCGTGTGTATAATATTACACAAGTTTCGCACTGTGCGATACTAGCGGTAAACTCTCGGAAACGATGAGATTTGTCATTGCATTTTTGCAAAAACGCCAGAAAGATGTACACTGAGAGAAAAATATAGTAATTTAATAAAAAATATAGCTAGTCCGACGATAATTTAATTATAAACTATGATACCCAGGAGGAACGTGTCTATTTTGTGGTTATAACAAACATAAGAAAATAATTGGATGAACCATAAATATAATTTATGGAGGAAACGTCTCTATTTTGTGGTTATAGCAAAAGTAATTATAGTAGAAATCATCGGAATGATAATAGTTTCAAATTTGCCGTTTTGTTGCATATACGATTTCAACGTTTGCTTCCAATAACTTTGCAAGTATCGTTTATTGAACTATATTATCATCGCTTCAACCGTAAAACATTGCAAGCCTTCCTATATTCGCTTTACACGCAAAGAAATAGGGGAGATGGGGGCAAAACGGGCAGGGGGGCAAAACGGGCAGCTCCATTAAAAATCGGGTTTGGGGGTAAAACGGGCATCGTCCCAACTTTCGTAAAAACGATTTGTTTCAGTTTTTTACGTTCCTTAGATAAGAAAAGTGCGGAAAATACGTCAAATTGGTGATGAAAAAAAATTGATAATCTTCATCAGATCAGAATTTTTTTAACCACCCGTTCAGAACTTTTTTTCGATACTTTGTTGAGCAAAGAAAAAAAATATAGTCAAATGAATTTTTCAAAAAATTTATAATCAAATTAATTCTTTGAAAAAAAAGTCGGTATATCATAAGGAAATCAATTAGAACGAAATTCTCATTTTATGATTTGGTGCCAATTTTGACCCCGGTACTTATATTTAGCCACGATGCCTGTTTTGCCTCCCTGCCTGTTTTATTGACATCACCAATTATTTTCCGAAATTTTCAAGTATGAAAGGTCAGGAAATTGAAAACAGTCGTGTTCGAAAAAGTTGAAACGATGCCCGTTTTGCCCCCAATTGTCATTTTCAGTCGTGATGCCCGTTTTGCTCCCATCTCCCCTAATTGGTTGCCCTCCCGGGAAAAACGGTTCATATATAATCATATATAATTGTATATAATTTCATGTATAGTTGTATATAATTATATATAATTGTATATAACGTAATATATAATTGTATATGGAAACATATATGAGCATATATGAGTTTATATGTACATATACAGTGGTATACATGATCATATATAATACCAAAACCGCCAGCTTGCGATGTCATATATGAACAGATATGATCATATATAGTTATATACAACTATATATCGCCCATTTTTAGCGCATATATGATTGTATGTGGATCCATATACAAATGTATATGAGCGTATATAACTTTATATGTATATATACATTGGCATATATGACCCTATATATGACCATATATAACACCAAAACTGCCTGTTTACCATGTCATATATAAACAGACATGATCATATAGGATTGTATATGAGATCTATTCTGTGTGTCGACTGTGCAATATATGATCATATACAATCATATATGACTGCGCACAGAGAACTGACAGCTCATGTATGATCGTGCACGTATGATTATATGGTATTCCATAATCTATTGTTATATAATATTCACGAATTATTTCGATGTTCACGTCTTATTTATATACGGATGTAAAATTTGTTATATGGTTATATAACTAAGCATTTAATATCCGTTTTGTAAATGCGTGAATCATCCGGTTTTGTTTGAAGCGCTCAAGTTATAGGTAAGTTATAGGCTTATATAATCACATATAACTATATATGATTGTATATGCTCAGATACAATTATACACAATTATATTTTCTCATATATGATCATGTATACCCAGATACAATTATATATGATCATGCATAGTCATATATGATCATGCATGATCATATAGAGACAAAATTTATATACAATCATATATGAGCAGTTTATATATGATTATATATGAATCGTTTTTCCCGGGCTAACCAATAAGTGCCATGGTTAAATACGCTCCAAGCGACAAAATTGAACCAACTATTGGGTGTCACAACGAATTAATTGTATGTCACACCCAATCGGTTGTTTGTGTACCGAGAGAAAAGATTTCATTGACGCCAAAGAAATGGGTGGTCTGATTTTTATTTTCATTGATTTCAACGAAATATTTCTTTGATTTCAATGAAATAGTGCATTTGAATTTCAAAGAGAACATTTCATTGCCTGTAAATAAAGATTTACTTAGGGAGCATATAATAAAGAAACAGCTTAATTGATTTAAAGAGACGTTTTCATTGGTTCAAAGAAACGTTTTCATTGATCTCTCTCTCGCACCTAACCTCACTTTTTTGTTTTCCGGTTCTCCCGAACGAACGGCTTCGAGTTTTGAGAAGCCAGAAGCTTAGCCTATTTCTGCCGTACTTCCTTACATACTCACAAAATTTGAGCTTTATCTGCCGCGTACTTCAGGAAAAAATAGGTTTCGAAATTTTGAGCTGGTAAGAAGAAGGTTTCATTGAATCACAGACGATATCTTTGAAATCAATGAAAAAGGTTCATTGGTTTAAAGAAATGATTCTTCGAATCAATATCACTACTTTTCATTGAGTTGGAGATCATTCAAAGAAAAGATAGTATTGAAATTCAAGTATTTCATTTCATTGGCAAAGATTTCCGTGAATCAATGAAACGTTTTCTCTCGGTGTGACGTCTAATGGATTGGATGTGACGCCCGATCGATTGGTTGTGACACCCAATAGTTGGTTCTCCTAACGAATTTTGTCGCTTGGAGCGTATTTAACCATGGCACTTGGTTAGGGCAACCAATTATTTTACGTTCTGGAAATAACACGCTGGTCACAGGCGGTCACAATGACTCCAGCCATGTTTAAACGATTGCCGCGTTGTCAGTATCGTTCCGAACGACTCATAAAAATTCAGGATATTAGTTTGAACCTTTCAGAATGAGAATATCATGGCAAAAAATTTTTATCAAATTTTCAAAATGGCGAAAAAAAATCAACAAGATGGCAATGCGTAAAAAAAAACATTTTTTATCAAAAAACATCATAACTCTGGCAATTTTTAATATATTTTCATAATTTCTTGCTGTCTGCTAATAAAATTCTATTTTTATGTCAGCTTTGTTTTCTGACAACCAACATATATAGTCAACATTAAGCTAATAAGCATAAAGTATTTACAAATTGATACCATTTTTTAATTGAAAATGGATTAAAAAAACTAATTCAAGCTGATCAAAATATTGGATTCTTATTTTTTATCAATAGATTCTTTCCTGTCGTATATTCTCAATAAAAATTATCGAGAATTTTCAAATTGGCGAAAATATTTTTGAAATTATATTTTTTGGTGAAATTTACAATTCTCCGACGTTGCGGCGTTGCATGAGTTGCTCGTCTTAGACACTCTTCAACATAATCTATCCAACGATGAGATATCAGAAAAACTTCTAAGTCCTAGGCTCTAGCTACGGACTTTCGAGTGTCAATGAATTGCGACCCGTGATTGCGTTCGATCGATCTGAAGATTCTGTCGTAGATGCCTATCTGTATCGATGTATGTGATGTGTTTAAACGTTCTTGAAAAAGACAGAAAAGGCTTCCGTCTCGGACCTCCCACTGTGTTGATATATATCGTTGCGCAGCGAACGTCATCAATCGATGATAAAATGTATATAAAATGTTAACCAAATTTTTTTAGCTTGATAAACATTTATCATATTT
Source organism: Ephialtes manifestator (assembly GCA_963970395.1). Taxonomy (NCBI): domain Eukaryota; kingdom Metazoa; phylum Arthropoda; class Insecta; order Hymenoptera; family Ichneumonidae; genus Ephialtes; species Ephialtes manifestator. The sequence continues at coordinate 36,934,697 of OZ019970.1, forward strand.
GAATTGACTAATATTGAATTATTTTTAAACAATTAGCTGCAGCATTTATTTTCAAAATTTTACACATTTCTTCACATGATTTCACAGAAATTATATTAAAACATTTTTTTCTATTTTTTATGAAATTCTTTCGTGGAATTTTATAGAAAATTACTTTTCTTTGCTGTTATTCAAAAGTGTACGCATTTTCTTATTAGCACTTCAGGTTAGGTATTATTATGGAATAATGGAATAATATTATTATGAAATAATAATTATGGAATTAATTGTACCATCCATTTCCGTTTTGTAAAATAATGCCTGTAATTCTAATAAAAATACCAATAATTGTATAGGTAAATTTATGTTTCAAATTTTTTTAGCTTGATAAACATTTATCATATTTGAATTGACTAATATTAAATTATTTTGAAACAATTGGCTGCAGCATTTATTTTCAAAAGTTTTCGCATTTCTTCACAAGATTTCACAGAAATTGTATTGAAACATCTTTCTCTATTTTTTATGAAATTCTTTCGTGGAATTTTATAGAAAATTAATTTTCTTGGCTGTTATTCAAAAGTGTAAGCATTTTCTTATTAGCACTTCAGGTTAGGTATTATTATGGAATTATGGAATAATATTATTATGAAATAATACTTATAGAATTAATTGTACCATCCATTTCCGTTTTGTAAAATAATGCCTGTAATTCTAATAAAAACAGTAATAATTGTATAGGTAAATTCATGTTTCACTACATAAAACTACGGTTATTTGTAATATTTATTTAAAATTAGAAAACGTGAAAAAAATAGAATAACTGTAAGTTGCTAACTTGTAGTTATTATATTATTACCCAGTCACGCTTTTCGACGAAGTCTCAAGGAAGTTTTTTTTTCGTGAAGCACTTAGCACTTTTCGCGTGAAGATGACCCACGATGATCTATAAACCATCGATCGTTATTTCATCAATCTCCCTATTGAAAATCATTAAATTGTTAACGACTAATTGGCATTCCTTTGTAATGTTTTCGTGAATTGAAATTTCTTTTTTGATTTCGCAGGATTTCCGGGATGGAGGATAAATTTTCAAGCAGCAATGGGGATGACCCAAACGCACAGAATCATTTTAACAGCAAACGATCACCGATGACACTGAACGTCAATGGACTGTGGGATGTCGTCCCACGTCTTGATCATTACAGGTAATTTAATCCAATTTCGTGCCAAGAAAAAAGTACCACATTGATGGCATTACTTACGATTGGAGTTTCCTTGGTTTTATTGTCTCCGTTAGTTTTTTGCTTCCTCATAGAGGAAGCTATGTTTTCATGAAAAAAATTTTTTTCGAGATGTTTATGTCAGGACACTTAGAATAGTGCAAAACGTCCAAAAAAGTGATCTAGAAAAAATGTCCGTATGTATGTATGTGTATGTGTACAACTTCGAAAATTCGAACGCCGATAACTCAAGAACCGTTTTGTATATCGCGCTCAAATTTGGCACACAAGTGTAGCAGCAGACCCTCTTCAACTGTAGCAATTTTCGACAAAATCCATGCGAAAATTTCGATTTTATGCCGTTTTGAATTTTTTGAAAAAAAGAGGTGTTCGCTCTAACTTTCGTAAAATTTAGTCTATTTTACTAAATAGTTGGTTATAAGAGCAGGTGTACTCAATGTTATTTGGTATTGAATTTGGGTCGAATCGGCAAAGTGGTTCAGATTTTATGGAATTTTGAATTTTTCAAAAAATTGACATCGCTCTATTCTAACTTTTGCAAAACTTGAAATAGCGAGCTCAAATTTTGTATATAAATGAAACAATATTCAGCCATTATATATGTATAATTTAGTGACGAACGGTATGAAATTTTTGATTTTATGGAATGTTGAATTATTTTTTAAAATATCCGTTATCACATTTACTTTCGGAAACGCTCTAATAATAAAGAAATAACGGAATAACGAAATAGAAAAAGGGAATTCACAACATGTTTATTTATATAATTAAAACAAGGATGCAAAGTAGAACCTTGCACATTGCTTCCTCATTATTTTTCGCTTTTTACAAAGCTTCCTCTATGAGGAAGCCAAAATTGAATACCATACTTCCTCATAGAGGTAACTTTGTAAAAAGCGAAAAATAATGAGGAAGCAATGTGCAAGGTTCTACTTTGTATCCTTTTTTTTACTTTGCTACACTGTTAAAAATGCAAGAGAATTTAATATACAAAACGATATGAGATTTACGAAACGGGTATATGAATTCCATATTTATCTACTTTTACTGTAAATTTTTAGAATAGTATGAGAATTCTCCAATACAAGTATTTGAAAATTACAGTACGTGAGTATTGTAATCTTCATTTTAATATACAAATATTGCATTTGTCAATGATGAATGCATCTGAAAATAAATATACGGTATATGCATCCGAGGTTTATATACGGTATATTAATTTTCAAAAACAAATGTTTTACACTGTTAAAAAGGCAAGTGAATTAAATATACCAAACGATATGAGATTTACGAAACGGGTATATGAATTCCATATTAATATACTTTTATAGTAAATTTAAGAATAGTATAAGAATTCTTCGATACCGGTATTTGAAAATTACAGTACGTGATTATTTTAATATACAAATATCGTATTTGTCAATCACGAATGCATGTGAATATTAATATAACGGTATATGCATCCGAGCTTTATATACTGTGTATTAATTTTCAAAGAACAATTTTTTACAGTGTAATAAACAAAGTCAATCAATTTCGCGGTTGCGGATGACGATTCAATACCAACTATAATGTTAATTGAACAACATTTTTCTTTATCAACCAAATGTTTAGTTGCTAAAATGGTCAGTTCGTTCAAACGACTTTCCTAATTAAGTGAAATTCAACGCTTTAAACTTTTATTTTTTATTGAAAAGGACATAAAAATTTTGTTTTTTAATGATGCTCAGGTGAATCAGCACCTGAAAATGTCTTAAGCACATTTTATGAATCATCGATCGATTATGATATCAGTATCAGATATTACTCATAGAAAAATATAGATAATGTAAACATACGTAGTTTCAATTGTAAACATTCTAGTAAAATCTACGTGTATCAAAATAATGATTTCCGTCAATGGAAAAATAAGATTTTCTACGTGATAATCAGATGGGAAATACAAAAGCCCGTTGTGACACCTTTAAAAATATTCTTACGTATTTTTCCCTTCACGAAGGTCAATATTAGGGACTATTGGTTTTTAATGTGGCAAGAAAAAAGTATTATTTAGGCAGTTTAATTTTTAAACAATAATAATTTCTTTAATATAATATCACATTTTATTAAACTTTGATTCCAAGTAAGCTAAGCCTAACTGAAAAACTAAAATTTTATTCAATACCAAAGAACAACAAAATTTGAATTCTTCTCTTAAATAAAAACAGAATTTTTTTTATCAGTCTACGATTCGTATCTTTTCTATTTTGATACCAATTGACGTTATTACAGATTATTAAAAATGGTCCATTGACCCACTCTCGATAGTGTCTATTAATTTTTAATCCAACAAATTGAATAAAAATTAAATTGCCATTTTTTCACTTGAATTCTTCTCTTAAATAAAAACAGAAATATTTTTATCAGTCTACAATTCGTATCTTTTCTATATCGATATCAATTGACGTTATTACAGATTATTAAAAATGGTCCATTAACCCACTCTCGATAGTGTCTATTAATTTTTAATCCAATTAGTTAAATAAAAATTAAATTGCCATTTTTCCACTTGAATTCTCCTGTTAAATAAAAACAGAAATATTTTTATCAGTCTACAATTCGTATCTTTTCTATTTCGATACCAATTGACGTTATTACAGATTATTAAAAATGGTCCATTGATCCACTCTCGACAGTGTCTACTAATTTTTAATCCAATAAATTGAATAAAAATTAAATTGCCATTTTTCCACTTGAATTCTTCTCTTAAACGAAAACAGAAATATTTTTATCAGTCTACAATTCGTATCTTTTCTATGTCGATACCAATTGACGTTATTACAGATTATTAAAAATGGTCCATTGACCCACTCTCGACAGTGTCTACTAATTTTTAATCCAATAAATTGAATAAAAATTAAATTGCCATTTTTCCACTTGAATTCTTCTCTTAAACAAAAACAGAAATATTTTTATCAGTCTACAATTCGTATCTTTTCTATTTCGATACCAATTGACGTTATTACAGATTATTAAAAATGGTCCATTGCCCCACTCTCGATAGTGTCTATTAAATTTTAATCCAACAAATTGAATAAAAATTAAATTGCCATTTTTCCACTTGAATTCTTCTCTTAAACAAAAACAGAAATATTTTTATCAGTCTACAATTCGTATCTTTTCTATTTCGATACCAATTGACGTTATTACAAATTATTAAAAATGGTCCATTGATCCACTCTCGACAGTGTATATTAATTTTTAATCCAACAAATTGAATAAAAATTAAATTGCCATTTTTCCACTTGAATTCTTCTCTTAAATAAAATGAGAAATATTTTTATCAGTCTACAATTCGTATCTTTTCTATTTCGATAGCAATTGACGTTATTACAGATTATTAAAAATGGTCCATTGACCCACTCCCGACGGTGTCTATTAAATTTTAATCCAATAAGTTAAATAAAAATTAAATTGCCATTTTGAATTCTTCTCTTAAATAAAAAAAGAAATATTTTTATCAGTCTACAATTCGTATCTTTTCTATTTCGATACCTATTGACGTTATTACAGATTATTAAAAATGGTCCATTGATCCACTCTCGACAGTGTCTATTAATTTTTAATCCAATAAATTGAATAAAAATTAAATTGCCATTTTTCCACTTGAATTCTTCTCTTAAATAAAAACAGAAATATTTTATCAATCTACAATTCGTATCTTTTCTATATTGATACCAATTGACGTTATTACAGATTATTAAAAATGGTCCATTGACCCACTCTCGATAGTATCTATTAAATTTTAATCCAATAAATTGAATAAAAATTAAATTGCCATTTTTCCACTTGAATTCTTTTCTTAAATAAAAACAGAAATATTTTTATCAGTCTACAATTCATATCTTTTCTATTTCGATACCAATTGACGTTATTACAGGTTATTAAAAATGGTCCATTGATCCACTCTCGACAGTGTATATTAATTTTTAATCCAACACATTGAATAAAAATTAAATTGCCATTTTTCCATTTGAATTCTTTTCTTAAATAAAAACAGAAATATTTTTATCAGTCTACAATTCGTATCTTTTCTATTTTGATACCAATTAACGTTATTACAGATTATTAAAAATGGTCCATTGATCCACTCTCGATAGTGTCTATTAATTTTTAATCCAATTAGATAAATAAAAATTAAATTGCCATTTTTCCACTTGAATCCTCCTCATAAATAAAAACAGAAATATTTTATCAATCTACAATTCGTATCTTTTCTGTTTCGATACCAATTGACGTTATTACAGGTTATTAAAAATGGTCCATTGATCCACTCTCGACAGTGTCTACTAATTTTTAATCTAATAAATTGAATAAAAATGAAATTGCCATTTTTCCACTTGAATTCTTCTGTTAAATAAAAACAGAAATATTTTTATCAGTCTACAATTCGTATCTTTTCTATTTCGATACCAATTGACGTTATTACAGATTATTAAAAATGGTCCATTGATCCACTCTCGGCAGTGTACATTAATTTTTAATCCAATAAGTTGAATAAAAATTAAATTGCCATTTTTCCACTTGAATTCTTCTCTTAAATAACAACAGAAATATTTTTATCAGTCTACAATTCGTATCTTTTCTATTTCGATACCAATTGACGTTATTACAGATTATTAAAAATGGTCCATTGACCCACTCTCGATAGTGTCTATTAAATTTTAATCCAATAAATTGAATAAAAATTAAATTGCCATTTTTCCACTTGAATTCTTCTCTTAAACAAAAACAGAAATATTTTTATCAGTCTACAATTCGTATCTTTTCTATATCGATACCAATTGATGTTATTACAGATTATTAAAAGTGGTCCATTGATCCACTCTCGACAGTGTATATTAATTTTTAATCCAACAAATTGAATAAAAATTAAATTGCCATTTTTTCACTTGAATTCTTCTCTTAAATAAAAACAGAAATATTTTTATCAGTCTACAATTCGTATCTTTTCTATTTCGATACCAATTGACGTTATTACAGATTATTAAAAATGGTCCATTGATCCACTCTCGATAGTGTCTATTAATGTTTAATCCAATTAGATAAATAAAAATTAAATTGCCATTTTTCCACTTGAATTCTTCTCTTAAATAAAAACAGAAATGTTTTTATCAGTCTACAATTCGTATATTTTCTATTTCGATACCAATTGACGTTATTACAGGTTATTAAAAATGGTCCATTGATCCACTCTCGACAGTGTATATTAATTTTTAATCCAATAAATTGAATAAAAATTAAATTGCCATTTTTCCACTTGAATTCTTCTCTTAAATAAAAAGAGAAATATTTTTATCAGTCTACAATTCGTATCTTTTCTATTTCGATACCAATTGACGTTATTACAGGTTATTAAAAATGGTCCATTGACCCACTCTCGACAGTGTCTATTAATTTTTAATTCAACAAATTGAATAAAAATTAAATTGCCATTTTTCCATTTGAATTCTTCTCTTAAATAAAAACAGAAATATTTTTATCAGTCTACAATTCGTATCTTTTCTATTTCGATACCAATTGACGTTATTACAGATTATTAAAAATGGTCCATTGATCCACTCTCGACAGTGTCTATTAATTTTTAATCCGACAAGTTCAATAAAAAATCAAATTGCCATTTTTCTGCAATTCAATTGCATATAATATAATTATATTTCTTATTTTTAATTCCAGATTGAGCAGAAGAGCGAAGAGGCCTTCGCTGGGTGAGCTTCACGAAGGAAATATGGTGAAGGTACGTTAATTGTTGGACCTAGTGTGGCAATCGTCTTAACTACTATGTAGAAACTTGCATTAGGCAAAATTACCACGCCACTTACTTACGTTTAGCTTTGTTTTTCTTTATTCGTAAATAAGTGTTACGCGTGAGTTCGTTACAACCAGCTTACACGCAGGTTTACGTGTACTTCACCTGTCAAAGGCGAATGAATAGGGTGTGATTACGCAGCTGGATGATACCCGTTAATTCCAGATCACGTTGGATGTAACCAGTAAAGCTCCATTGGTGCGTGCCTGACGTGCCTCCACGAAACTTTGGCTGCGTCAACATACTTACAATCAATAATCGATAACGTGCTTTCTATATCGATCTACCGCTCCGATCCAAACATTGTTTTTTTTTGCTTATGACTCATAATCTCTCGTGCTCGTCGTGTCGCACGTTTACGCATACTAAGTTGCAGCTTCTCTTTTCTGGCAACCGGAATTATTGGGTTCTCTCGAAAAATACATCCTGTTTTCACACTGCGCACGAAAAAAGGATTATTTAGAACAACAAACATGTTTGTTTGAGAAAACTACCACGAAATTATTGATTCGTACAATCAAGTACAAGTACAACACAGATGTGTTGTAAAATTACTATACATTGTATGAAATTCCAACTGTGATGTTGAATTTTACAACACTGATGTGTTGTAAAATTGTTCACAATGTAGTCAAAATCAACGTCGCCGTTCAAGTTTCATAAACGGTTTTTGTAAAAGTGCTTTCTGTACGTGCTTAGTAATTTTACCTCCGATTTGTTTAACAGTGCAGTTAATTTATTACTTTGATGTTTAAGAAAGAGGATTGATTTCAAAGCAGTTACTATATTTAGAAAAAAATGTGTAAATCGTGCTAGAATTCAACCACCCACGAAGCCGGATGCTCTTGGCAAAAAAAAAAGAAGCAGAGCCCGAGTTTCAACGATAGCATTCCCTTTGATGATGGATTGTCCAGAATTGAAAGGAGACGACGATGAGGAAGAGCAGTGCGGTACGCCGCACGTTCTTCATCTCGTCTCGAGGACGATCTCTGATTAAGTTTGCCTGGCAGTAAACGGCGACGAGATTAGAAAGAAGAGCGAGATGAAGAAGCTCCGTGAGCTCTCTCGTTTGTTTATGTTCCCTCTGTCTCATTCTCTCTCTATCTCTTTATTTTTCGTTCTTTTTTATCGGTGCTGAAAGAGGAGAGTAAAAAAGAGTCTCACGAAAGTGTTCCAGACGCCAACATTACATACGGAATTGCTCGGACAGACATCAGAACTGTCCAGAGTACAGCGCACAGTAATTAAATACCTACACTGATAAAAAAATTGTTGGAACCAATAAAACGTACGCTTGCGGACGGTAAAATAGTATATTACGACCCTAGGCCAGAAAGTTGGATTTCCTGACGTATGTGATATACACCGAGAGATTTCATTGACGCCAAAGAAATGGGCGGATTGATTTTTTTTCATTGATTTCAGCGAAATATTTCATTGACGCCAAAGAAATGGGCGGATTGATTTTTTTTCATTGATTTCAGCGAAATATTTCTTTGATTTCAATGAAATAGTTCATTTGAATTTCAAAGAGAACATTTCATTGCCTGTGAATAAAGATTTACTTAGTGAGCATATAATAAAGAAACAGTTTTATTGATTTAAAGAGACGTTTTCATTGGTTCAAAGAAACGTTTTCATTGATCTCTCTCTCGCACCTAACCTCACTTTTTAGTTTTTCGGTTCTCCCGAACAAACGGCTTCGAGTTTCGAGGAGCCATAAGCTTAGCCTATTTCTGCCGTACTTCCTTACATACTCACAAAATTTGAGCTTTATCTGCCGCGTACTTCAGGAAAAAATAGGTTTCGAAATTTTGAGCTGGTAAGAAGAAGGTTTCATTGAATCAGAGACGATATCTTTGAAATCAATGAAAAAGTTTCATTGGTTTAATGAAATGTTTCTTCGAATCAATGTCACTACTTTTCATTGGGTTGGAGATCATTCAAAGAAAAAATAGTAGTGAAATTCAAGTATTTAATTTCATTGGCAAAGATTTCCGTGAATCAATGAAACTTTTTCTCTCGGTGTGTTTATCTTTTGAAATAATCAAAAAATATATATATTCTTTTGCACTCTGAAACAAAGATTTTTTGGTCTATGGCAAAAATATACGAAATACATGCGTTATTTAATTTCTTCATTTTTTAAATTCTTCTTATGTGTAATTAAGCAGCTTTTAGAAATTTTTTACTTTTCTCAGGAAAGTGTAAAGAAGTTTACACACTCATAAATTTCCTATGACTCATTTGCAATAGTTAGATGTTTGTTTTTCATAGAGCCGAAAAATCTTTGTTTCAGTCTGTCAATCAATTATTTTTTGCCATCCAACGGCAGTAAACACATTTATGGTGTAAATACGACATAGTGGTACATTAGAAAAAGTAGCTGTGGATACCATTCTAGGGGAGTCATTAGGCGTAGAATGAAGAATAAAGGGGAGAAGTGAGTCAGAACCAAATTGCTGATATCTATTGACAGGCGCTAAAAGACACTTGTTTATCTTTTGATGCAATAAAAAAAGATATATATTCTTTTGGACTCTGAAACAAAGATTTTTTGGTCTATGGCAAAAATATACGAAATACATGCCTTATTTAATTTCTTCATTTTTAAAATTCTTATGTGCAATTGAGCAGCTTTTAGAAATTTTTTACTTTTGTCAGGAAAGTGTAAAGAAGTTTACACACTCATAAATTTCCTATGACTCATTATCAATAGTTAGATGTTTGTTTTTCATACAGCCGAAAAATCTTTGTTTCAGTCTTCAACAGAATATATTTTTCTTGATGACATCTTTTGGGAGAAAAAGTCGGTGTTATCGAGTAACGGCGAGATTTATTAATGACAAAGCAAAGGGTTGTTATAAACAGTAGTGCAGTCCTTAGCAACAAAATAAAATAAAAAAGACAGACAGCTCTCGCTAATTATGCATGGCATCATAGTCGCGCACACTTCGCGTATTGCATGTAACATTATTTTAACAATAACATCAACTAAACATCAGACAAACAAGTGTGATATCTTTCAATAAATATAAACAATTTAGATCTAACTCCGTCCCCTTAACGCTCGGACAACTAGAGTCACACACTGACCACACGTCAACTCCTGTCGATCCAGAAAAATTATATTTCATGTATATAAAAAAAATGAGATTTTTTATACACTGATACATTACAAAATAAGCTTTTATTTCACAACAATTTAATTTAATGTAATTAAACAATTTGTATTATTATTAGCAGTGTGCAAATACGTGTACTGAAAAAAAGTCATTGATTCAATAAATCCATCGTCGTTTGCGGGCTGCCAAAAGAAGTATTTTTTAACTCTAGTCTAGTCTTATTTTGCTTATTTTAGAGTTATTGTTTCGATCTCGTACAAAATTGGAAGAATTAGAATTCAAATTAAATTGATAACGCTTGTTTTGGGCAGCCCGCAAACGATGGATTTATTGAATCAATGACATTTTTTTTCAGTGTGTACGTGGCCAAGAATTATTTCTAGCGGTTGCTTTGGGCCAAGTGTAAGACCCACACCGAGAGAAAAAGTTTCATTGATTCACGGAAATCTTTGCCAATGAAATGGAATACTTGAATTTCAATACTATCTTTTCTTTGAATGATCTCAAATTCAATGAAAATTAGTGACATTGATTCGATGAAACATTTCTTTAAACCAATGAAGCTTTTTCATTGATTTCAAAGATATCGTCTCTGATTCAATGAAACCTTCTTCTTACCAGCTCAAAATTTCGAAACCTATTTTTTCCTGAAGTACGCGGCAGATAAAGCTCAAATTTTGTGAGTATGTAAGGAAGTAGGGCAGAAATAGGTTAACCTTCTGGCTCCTCGAAACTCGAAGCCGTTCGTTCGGGAGAACAGGAAAACAAAAAGTAAGGTTAGGTGCGAGAGAGAGATCATTGAAAACGTTTCTTTGAACCAATGAAAACGTCTCTTTAAAACAATGAAACTGTTTCTTTATTATACACTCACTAAGTAAATCTTTATTTATAGGCAATGAAATGTTCTCTTTGAAATTCAAATGCACTATTTCATTGAAATCAATGAAAAAAAAAATCAATCCACCCATTTCTTTGGTGTCAATGAAATCTTTTCTCTCGGTGCAGCGAGGAAATTATAAATAATTTCAATAACTCGAATTGACCACTCCAAACAATAATTTATTTTTTTTAAAAGGTTTTAGTGTGAAATAAATTATGTTGCAGGACGCGAACATCGAGACTGGTCAAATTGGAACTGGACAGAACGTCCACGGAGGAATAAAGTTGGGATGGATTCAAGGGGTGCTTATACCTTGTCTCCTCAACATATGGGGTGTCATGCTGTTTCTTCGTTTGCCATGGATTGTCGCACAGGCTGGCATTTTTCAGTCACTCATTATTATCGGAATATCGGCGATCGTCTGCGTTATAACAACACTTAGCCTCAGTGCAATTAGCACTAATGGCGAAGTAAAGGGAGGTGCGTCGTCGTTTGAGCTCGTTGTTTTCTTTTGGGCGTGGCTCTCGCATGTTTACATTCGTTATTACACATACGCCTCTATACTTCACAGTGTGATTCACAATTAAAAAATTTGGCCTTTGTTAACGATCAAATTTACACCTCGATTTCGATAAATTTTATCTAAAAGCAAAACGTAATATTTAATCATAAAACATCTCCAAAAGACTTCAAAAGAACCACTATCTGGAAATTGAAGATCAACGGTAGTCTTTTGTTGAAATGATTTTTTTTTATGTACTAAAAATTCTACTAAATGAAAATACTTAACAAACTACTCTTTCAAAAAATCGATTTGAAGAGTTGAAAGAACTTTTTAAATTCCTCTTTGAAATTACTGATTTTTATTCGCACAACTTGTAATTTAAAATTATAGAAATTGATATACTTTAATATGGATAATCGCCAAATTTTGTGCTAAATGACACTCGGACTCAATAAAAAAATATCTCAATTCAGACTCACCCAGTATAAAGTTTCCCTTTTAATTAGCCTTGAATTGCACTCTAATTAATACGATTCAAGAGCGTTTCAAAGTATACCACGTAATTACGCCTAAAGCACTCGAAGCTCGAGTTTAATTAGATTCCGAAGTAATATCAATCGCGTTGTTTGCAGGTGGTATCTACTTCATTATTTCAAGATCTCTGGGACCAGAATTTGGTGCCTCAGTGGGAATTGTTTTTGCTTTTGCGAATGCAGTTGCAGCTTCGTTGAATACCATCGGGTTCTGCGAATCTCTTAACAATCTTTTGAGAGAAAATGGCCTTAAGATCATCGACAATGACGTGAACGATACGAGGATTGTTGGGATCGTGGCGATACTCATAATGGTTCTCATATGCGCCATTGGAATGGAATGGGAATCCAAGGTAAGTCTTTTGGTCAAAAATATTTCACCCATCATGTGACTGATGGAATTGTTTACGAAATTCATTATCGGAAAACCGTAATTTATTATTTTCTTTATTTTTTGTTTATAGGCTCAGAACTTCCTAATCGGTATAATCGTACTGGCGATTTTTGATTTTATGCTGGGTACTCTGATAGGTCCTACCGATATTCTTCAAAAAGCCCAAGGTTTCATTGGATTCTCAGGTAAGTCTTAAAAAAGTTTAACGCGCGGTGCAGAAATTAGTTCGGGCAGCCGCGATTAAATAAAGGGCCTTTTTAGGTATAAACGTGGCATCCACAATAGGGAATCTACTCTAGAACCCTACTAGGCTCAAGAGAGGCGGCCACGACAAACTTCGGGGCCTAATCAGGCTTAAATGTGGAACCGCCACTAGAGTCGCCCATATTGAGCCTCTAAAGGGTAGTACTTTCAAGCGTGACTAGCCTAGTAGGGCCCCTACTACAATTAGGGCTATCTAGAAAGGGCCAAGTTGGAGCCCCAACTATATTTCTGCACGAAAGCTGCCGTATCTGTTCTCTACTATGATTACATCACTTTGTGTCTTATTCCAAATATCTCCTCTTACAAATCAATCTAACGCATGCAACAATTACAAACCTTAACCCAGTCTGTCGTGCCATTTCTTTATAATTTGTATTAATTGCGATTGTGGCCCTCGAACAGGAGAAGTATTCAAAGATAATTGGGGCCCGGACTACCGCAACAATGGCACGACGAATCAGACCTTTTTCTCGGTATTCGCCATATTCTTTCCGGCGGTAACCGGAATTCAAGCTGGCGCCAATATTTCCGGTGATTTGAAAGATCCAGCGAGTAGCATACCAGTCGGCACTCTACTCGCGCTTCTCATATCAATGGTCAGCTATGTTGCCTTCGTTTTCTTTGCTGGTGCAGCGGCTGTAAGGGATCAAAGTGGCAAAGTCATCAACGGTACGATAGCCGACTGTATAGTCGCAACAGACGGTCCGCTAAAATGTACAAGTGGTCTTCACAACGATATGTCAGTAAGTTCTCCTTGATCATTAATCGTCGATACAATCTACATACGATTTATTTCTTTGATGTTCAAATTACTGGACATTAACGGACCCATTCTTGAGAAAATTACATACGAATTTGAATTTCATACACTTTTCAATTGATATTGATTTCGGTAAGTTCTCCTTGATCATTAATCTTCGATACTATCAACATACGATTTATTTCTTTGATGTTCAAATTACTGGACATTAACGAACCCATTCTTGAGAAAATTACATACGAATTTGAATTTCATACACTTTTCAATTGATGTCCCTTGGCGGACCGAGTTGATCCGTATTTAAGGAGGTTGGAGCGCTCCACACTAGTCAAATCAGTGCTAAATTTTTAAAAGCGTTTCTACAATTTCAGATGGTTTAATAATCTGTTCCAAGGTTTTTATCACATAGCAGCATTAGTTATTGCTATTCAAATACAATCACAGCTGTCATATGAACAGTAAATCGATCAATATCTCCAAATTTCCGATGTCATGTTTTTTTCATCCAGTTTTGTAAAAGGGTAAACCTTAATATCAGTCCGATTATGACGAAACATAGCTCATTTTGATCAGTGGAAGATCCTTAATCGATTGACCGTCCGGATTTTCTATAGTATCAGGCGTTCAAAAGTTACAGCCATTTGTATACTTGATGTTAGGTTATGATAGGATAAACAAACGGTTGTATCTTTTGAACTACTGATACGATTTGAAAAAATAGACGGCCATTCGATAGAATGTCTTTTAGTAAGCAAAATGAGCTATTGATCGTCATAATCGGACTGATATTACGGTTTACCCTTTTAAAAAACTGGATGAAAAAACATAACATCGGAAATTTGCAGATGTTGATCGATTTACTGTTGATATCACAGCTGTGAATGTATTTGAATATCAAGAACTAATGCTGCTATGTGATTAACACCTTGGAACAGATTATTAAACCATCTGAAATTGTAGAAACGCTTTTAAAAATTTAGCACTGATTTGAGCGCTCCAACCTCCTTTTCCAGTTTTGTAAAAGGGTAAACCGTAATATCTGTCCGATTATGACGAAACATAGCTCATTTTGATCGGTGGAAGATCCTTAATCGATTGACCGTCCGGATTTTCTATAGTGTCAGGCGTTCAAAAGTTACAGCCATTTGTATACTTGATGTTAGGTTATGATAGGATAAACAAACGGTTGTATCTTTTGAACTACTAATATGATTTTAAAAAATAGACTGCCAATCGATCGAATATCTTTTAGTAAACAAAATGAGCTATTGGTCGTCATAATCGGACTGATATTACGGTTTACCCTTTTAAAAAACTGGATGAAAAAACATAACATCGGAAATTTACAGATATTGATCGATTTACTGTTGATATCACAGCTGTGAATGTATTTGAATATCAAGAACAAATGCTGCTACGTTATTAACACCTTGGAACAGATTATTAAACCATCTGAAATTGTAGAAACGCTTTTAAAAATTTAACACTGATTTGAGCGCTCCAACCTCCTTTTCCGGTTTTGTAAAAGGGTAAACCGTAATATTAGTCCGATTATGACGAAACCTAGCTCATTTTGATCAGTGGAAGATCCTTAATCGATTGACCGTCCGGATTTTCTATAGTATCAGGCGTTCAAAAGTTACAGCCATTTGTATACTTGATGTTAGGTTATGATAGGATAAACAAACGGTTGTATCTTTTGAACTACTAATACGACTTAAAAAAATAGACGGCCATTCGATAGAATATCTTTTAGTAAACAAAATGAGCTATTGGTCGTCATAATCGGAGTGATATTACGGTTTACCCTTTTAAAAAACTGGATGAAAAAACATAACATCGGAAACTTGCAGATGTTGATCGATTTACTGTTGATATCACAGCTGTGAATGTATTTGAATATCAAGAACTAATGCTGCTATGTGATTAACACCTTGAAACAGATTAGTAAACCATCTGAAATTGTAGAAACGCTTTTAAAAATTTACCACTGATTTGACTAGTGTGGAGCGCTCCAACCTCCTTAAGGTAAATTTCAGGTCTCCCGACCGAAATAAGTAAAATATCGATCAATTTTACATCAAGATTTGTATTCGGTCAACTTTCGATCGACTTTTAGAACTTTAACCGATTTTAGACATAATTGTAGACTCCGTTCGGTTAATCTGAGGTCAACTTTTTGTTAGTCAACTGAGATTCAGCTTATTATAGTTTTGCGTCAGTTTATGGTCGATTTTTAGGAACTTGACCAATTCTCGACTAAATCGGATGAACTCTGTTCGGTTCATTTAAAGTCGATTTATCGTTATTCGACTGATATTTAATTTAGAGCATCTTTCGACTTTTAAGTAACAGAAGCACCTTCAGTTACATTTTTTTTCAAAAATGTGATCTTGTTGAAAAAAAAAATCGTATTCCATTCTTGACTCGTTATACTGATCCAACATCATTGCGGCTGCGAATGTTTTTTCGTAGATTATGCAACTTATGTCCTTCTGGAGTCCATTTATCTACGCGGGCTGTTTTGCCGCCACCCTCTCAACGGCCTTGACAAATTTGTTGTCCGTGCCAAGACTCATTCAGGCACTCGGTCAAGATCGCATCTATCCTGGTCTCATATTCTTCAGCAAGGGTTACGGAAAGAACGGAGAGCCCTACAGGGGCTACATCCTTACATTCATCGTAGCTGCAGCGTTTGTTCTCTTCGGTAAGATATATCTATGATTTCTTCTTTTTTTGCTAAATTTTTCCACCTTAGACAAAGTCGCAATAATAATAAAATTTCCTTTTATTTGCAGCAAATCTCAACGCCATTGCACCGCTCATTTCCAATTTCTACTTGGCATCTTATGCTCTTATTAACTTCTGCACTTTCCATGCAGCTCTCGTCAGGCCATTAGGCTGGCGTCCGACTTTTAAGGTACGCTAATCACCTTAATATTATTGGTGAAATACATGTTTTTAGATCATCAGAATTTTTCATGGAATTACGCGTATTAGTATTTCATGGATAAATTTATAAGTGACAAATTTTGTTCTGTAAACAGTATTACAACACGTGGATATCGCTACTGGGATTCATTCTCTGTGTGGCTATTATGTTCCTCATTGATTGGGTAACATCACTGATTACCTTCGTCATCATATTCGCTCTGTATCTTATCGTCGTTTACCGCAAACCAGACGTCAACTGGGGAAGCAGTACTCAGGCCCAAACTTACAAGACGGCCTTGTCTGTGGTTTATCGGTATGGATTTTCATTTACATATGTCCAATCATTCAGCCTTCGTTCAGAAAAAGAATTTTTTAAATTCAGCAATGAACGGATAGGACAGTATAAATAATAATTAATTATAACTTGATTCCAAAAAATGTTATATCAGTTTTTTGAGAAAAATGCAACGTCTAAGAATTAGAGATTCACTAACTTAATGTGAAAGAGATTTTTTAATTCGATAAACTTTATTCAAACTCAGAAACAGCAGAAACAATGTCTGATTCTTAGGTAATAATTGCATTCAATCCAGTGACAATATAAATAATTAATTGTAGCAATTAATTTTATTACAAAAAATGTATCAGTTTTTTTTTAGAAAAATGCAACGTCCAATGAGTCTAAGAATTAGAGATTCACTAACTTAATGTGAAAGAGATTTTTTAATTCGATAAACTTTATTCAAACTCAGAAACAGCAGAAACAATGTCTGATTCTTAGGTAATAATTGCATTCAATCCAGTGACAATATAAATAATTAATTGTAGCAAATAACTTTATTACAAAAAATGAATCAGTTTTTTTTTTAGAAAAATGCAACGTCCAATAAGTCTAAGAGTTTGAGATTCACTAATTTAATGTGAAAGAGAAATTTTTTAATTCTTTAAACTTTATTCAAACTCATAAACTGCAGAAACAATGTCTGATTCTTAGGTAATAATTGCATTCAATCCAGTGACAATATAAATAATTAATTGTAGCAAATAATTTTATTACAAAAAATGTATCAGTTTTTTTTTAGAAAAATGCAACGTCCAATGAGTCTAAGAATTTGAGATTCACTAATTTAATGTGAAAGAGAAATTTTTTAATTCGATAAACTTTATTCAAACTCAGAAACTGCAGAAACAATGTCTGATTCTTAGGTAATAATTGCATTCAATCCAGTGACAATATAAATAATTAATTGTAGCAATTAATTTTATTACAAAAAATGTATCAGTTTTTTTTTAGAAAAATGCAACATCCAATGAGTAAAAATTTGAGATTCACTAATTTAATGTAAAAGAGAAATTTTTTAATTCGATAAACTTTATTCAAACTCAGAAACAGCAGAAACAATGTCTGATTCTTAGGTAATAATTGTATTCAATCCAGTGACAATATAAATAATTAATTGTAGCAAATAATTTTATTACAAAAAATGTATCAGTTTTTTTTTAGAAAAATGCAACGTCCAATGAGTCTAAGAATTTGAGATTCACTAATTTAATGTGAAAGAGAAATTTTTTAATTCGATAAACTTTATTCAAACTCAGAAATTGCAGAAACAATGTCTGATTCTTAGGTAATAATTGCATCCAATCCAGTGAATTGAGAATTGTTAACAGATATGTTCTGTTGTGAATCGTAATTATCGATCCCAACATCAGCTAAAATTGAAAACGTATAAAAATTACTGACAACTCTAATAAAAAGAGCAAAGTTTACATGTTGCATAATAATAGAATGTCAAGCATAATCAGATATACCTACACTCTTAAAAATTCCGGTATCATTGCATTGAATTTTATTCATAGATTCGTAAATGAAAATTTCTCTTTTTGCATCTCTGAGTATATCATTAATGAAAATTTGTGTACAATGTACTGGAATTTGGTAGAACTATCAGATACTATCTCTTTTTCTCCATGTACACAATAAAATCGATCCAATAAAAAAAAAAAATCATAAATTCTAATAATTTTTTGTACAAAGCACGATTTCTATTAATTGATCAATTAATTCGTTGCTTAGATTAAATTCAATCGACGAGCACGTGAAGAATTACGCTCCCCAAATCTTAGCCCTGACGGGAGCACCGAGCGCAAGACCGGCTCTTCTTCACCTCGCCAATCTCATTACGAAAAACAATTCCCTCCTCATATCTGGCGAAGTTCATGCGGTAAGGCTTTAAATATTACCGCACAATTATACTCATAAATTAGAGAAAATATTTTTACAATTACATACAAATTCTTGTAATCTCGGATTTTTCCAGACACGATTATCCTACCGAGTGCGTTCGGCTCGTCTTCGAAGTGGTTACGCTTGGCTTCAACGTCATCGTATCAAGTCTTTCTACCACGTTGTCGGTGATCTGAGCCTTGAACGTGGAGCTTCTGCTCTGATGCAAGCCACCGGTGTCGGCAAATTGTCGCCTAACGTTGTTCTCATGGGCTACAAAAGTCATTGGGCGACATGCAACCACAAAGATCTTCAAGAGTACTTCAACGTCTTGCAGTAAGCATTATTTGACCCAACAACTGTAGAAAATGTGTCCATCATCAAGGATGTTTACAGCAGATTCTACAAAAATCTGTAAATTGTATCTAAGCATTTTTTTTTTCCTCGATAATTAGCAACGCTTTCGACCAAAAATTGGCCGTGGCAATTCTGAGGATTCCTCAGGGTCTGAAATGCTCGAATTTGGCGAATGGTGTCGGCGAGGACGAACATCCTAGTGTTTTAGTACAAAGCAGCTACGATCTCGCTGGCAATACTCTGATGCATGCGGACAGTGATTTGTCCATGTGTAGTGGAATTCCAAGGGTCCAGAGTGTACCGACTATCGGAACTCAATATATTCCTGGTGATGGTGTTCTTGTCGCTAGAGACTCCCCAACACACTTCAGCGCACGAGATCAGTTGAAGAATAAGAAGAAGCACGCAGCTGACAAGATGTTGTAGTGAGTCAAGCAATTTTCTCATCTGAAAGAAACATAAAACGTAACATTAGTTATTTTCGTAATTCAGTTGATGAACTTTGTTGATGAAATGATTTAGGGTATATGTATATTAGGGTGTGTCGAATTTTTTTTTTTTTTTTTCATATTGTATGGTCTCAAACCATTGTTTGTGCCTTTAAACAACTCGTCTGAAAATTTGAGCACGATAAAAAATTTTTTAGAGGTGGCTCAAACGATGTATCGATTTCTCATTTAATTAACACGTAAATGAATACGGCTCTTAATAAATTCATGTCCCCAAATTACGGATACGATATATTGGAGTTTGTATATTTTTTTTCGTCATCTTCATATCATTCGGAAGTGAAAAAGTGCTTACAAATTTTTCGTTTAGATCAATAGTTTTCAAGTCATGATTTTTGTAAGGCGCGAGATATTCATTTCGCCTAAATTCGAGAAATTCGGGCAAGAATTGCAAACACTTCGCGATGTTAAAAAAATTTGAAAAAATTCATACTTATTATAGGCACTCAAAAGACTAATTTCGCATTATAATAATTTCAAAATGTTATTAACAAATTGTTAAAAAGAAAATTGTTCATCAAAATATGCGGTGACTCAACTTTTTTTTGTATGAAAAAGATTCGTTCATTTTTCGGAATACATATGAATTTTTTCAGATTTTTATCTTTATTTTGATTTTTCTTGTTATTTACATGGAAAAATGTGCAAAAATAAAAATAAAGACAAAAATCTGAAAAAATTCATACGTATTCCGAAAAATGAACGAATTATTTTCATAAAAAAAAAGCTGAGTTACCACATATTTCGATGAACAATTTTCTTTTTAAGAATTTGTTAATAATCTTTTCAATGCCATACCAAAATATTATTAACAAATTGTTAAAAAGAAAATTGTTCATCGAAATATGCGGTAACTCAGCTTTTTTTTATGAAAATAATTCGTTCATTTTTCGGAATACGTATGAATTTTTTCAGATTTTTGTCTTTATTTTTATTTTTGCACATTTTTCCATGTAAATAACAAGAAAAATCAAAATAAAGATAAAAATCTGAAAAAATTCATATGTATTCCGAAAAATGAACGAATCTTTTTCATACAAAAAAAAGTTGAGTCACCGCATATTTTGATGAACAATTTTCTTTTTAACAATTTGTTAATAACATTTTGAAATTATTATTATGCAAAATTAGTCTTTTTAGTCCCTATAATGAGTATGAATTTTTTCAAATTTTTTTAATATCGGGAAGTGTTTGCAATTCTTGCCCGAATTTCTCGAATTTAGGCGAAATGAATATCTCGCGCCTTAAAAAAATCATGACTTGAAAACTATTGATCTAAACGAAAAATTTGTAAGCACTTTTTCACTTCCGTATGATATGAAGATGACGAAAAAAAATATACAAACTCCAATATATCGTATCCGTAATTTGGGACATGAATTTATTAAGAGCCGTATTCTTTTACGTGTTAATTAAATGAGAAATCGATACATCGTTTGAGCCACCTCTAAAAAATTTTTTATCGCGCTCAAATTTTCAGACGAGTTGTTTAAAGGCACAAACAATGGTTTGAGACCATGCAATATGAGAAAAAAAAAAAAAAAAAATTCGACACACCCTAATGTATATATGGAAAGGCTTTCTTTGACAGAAACTTCAGACAGAAAAAAGCAAAGTAATGTAAAATCATAGGAGTCAATAAAAATGAACAAAGATAATTTAATTCTTTGGCTGCTTATCAAATGGTGGTTTTATTGGTGGCTCGCAAATGGCATTATTGGTCTACCCTATTTTTTTTTAAATTTGCTACGCGAGTTCGCCGAGATAAATGATTCACGCGGAAATACCATAACAAACATTTTATAGAGATGTACTTTTTTTTGTTGTTGCAGCGACAAGAAGAATGGTATGGGCGAACCCGAGTATATGACAGTCTTCCAAAAGAAACACAAGAATGGCACGATAGACGTTTGGTGGCTCTACGACGACGGAGGTAATTCGTTAACAGAAACTTTGACAATTCCACAATTTTCCGACGATTGTTTCCAACTAATTTGTAAATGGCAGAAATGATTGTTTTACAGGACTGACGATACTGCTGCCTTACATTATCAGCACTAGATCAAACTGGGAACATTGCAAGATGCGTATCTTTGCCCTGGCCAATCACAAACAGGAAATTGGTGCACAGGAGAAAGAGTAAGTAAATGTAAAATATCATTAAATAATTACCGAAAAATTGTGTCTAATTTGCTTGTTTTTAATTACAGAATGGCCGAAATTATGGCCAAGTTTCGTATCAAATACACGAGTTTAAAAATGGTCGACGACATAAGTGTGGAACCACGTCAAGAGACGCAGGACTTCTTCGACAAAATTGTCGCTGACTTTAGGAAAAATGACATGACCGATACCTCTGGTAATTGATACATTTCTGTTTTAAATATGGATTGAGGAAATGTATGGTAAATTCAACTGCATGGGTTGTTCCACGTGAAGATTATAACATTTGGTGGCTCCAATATTATAATAAATTATATGTTTAATTATAATTTTTTAAGTTTTAATTATATGTTTCAGACTGTGTCGTAACGGACATGGAATTACAGACCCTCCGAGACAAAACTCACAGGCAGTTGCGACTGCGTGAGTTATTGCTCGAAAATTCTAGTCAATCAACCCTCGTAGTGATGTGAGTATGAATATAATATACATAGAGGAAACAAAGTACAACTTTGCAAATTGCTTCCTCATTATTATTGGATTTTTGCAGGTCTACCTCTATGAGGAAGCATGTTAATCTATTTTGGCTTCCTCATAGAGGAAGTTTTGTAAAAATCCAATCATAATGAGGAAGCAATTTGCAAAGTTCTACTTTGCAGCCTTGTTTTAAAAAATGTTAAATGGCATTAGTTTTGAACCCCTTGATAGATTCTCGCCAGATTTGAACTGATGCTTAGTTTACCCACACTTTACTTGTGAACCAAATTTGAGCCCGATATCTTAAAAATTGCGGAAGTTAGAGCACGAACAAAAAATTCAAAATGCCATAAATTTTAAACCCCTTAACGGATTGACGTCAAATTCACTCCCAAACTTTATTTAATAATAGTCCACTTGTGGACCAAATTTGAGCTCGATATCTTAAAAATTGCGAAAGTTAGAGCACGAACAAAAAATGTCAAAAAACTTTTAATTGCCATAAATTGTGAACCCCTTAATGGATTGACACCAAATTTAATGCCAAACACTATTTGATAACAGTCCACTTCTGGTCCAAATTTGAGCCCGATATCTTAAAAATTGCGGAAGTTAGAGCACGAACAAAAAATTCAAAATGCCATCAATTTTAAACCCCTTAACGGATTGACGTCAAATTCACTCCCAAACTTTATTTAATAATAGTCCACTTGTGGATCAAATTTGAGCTCGATATCTTAAAAATTGCAAAAGTTAGAGCACGAACAAAAAATGTCAAAAATTTTTAAAATGCCATAAATTGTGAACCCCTTAACGGATTGACACCAAATTTAATCCCAAATACTATTTGATAACAGTCCACTTCTGGTCCAAATTTGAGCCCGATATCTTAAAAATTGCGGAAGTTAGAGCACGAACAAAAAATTCAAAATGCCATCAATTTTAAACCCCTTAACGGATTGACGTCAAATTCACTCCCAAACTTTATTTAATAATAGTCCACTTGTGGACCAAATTTGAGCCGGATATCTAAAAAATTGCGGAAGTTAGAGACGAACAAAAAATGTCAAAAAATTTTTAAATGCCATAAATTGTGAACCCCTTAATGGATTGACACCAAATTTAATGCCGAACACTATTTGATAACAGTCCACTTCTGGTCCAAATTTGAGCCCGATATCTTAAAAATTGCGGAAGTTAGAGCACGAACAAAAAATTCAAAATACCATAAATTTTAAACCCCTTAACGGACTGACGTCAAATTCACTCCTAAACTTTATTTAATAATAGTCCATTTGTGGACCAAATTTGAGCCGGATATCTAAAAAATTGCGAAAGTTAGAGCACGAACAAAAAATGTCAAAAAATTTTTAAATGCCATAAATTGTGAACCCCTTAATGGATTGACACCAAATTTAATGCCAAACACTATTTGATAACAGTCCACTTCTGGTCCAAATTTGAGCCCGATATCTTAAAAATTGCGGAAGTTAGAGCACGAACAAAAAATTCAAAATGCTATAAATTTTAAACCCCTTAACGGATTGACGTCAAATTCACTCCCAAACTTTATTTAATAATAGTCCATTTGTGGACCAAATTTGAGCCCGATATCTTAAAAATTGCGAAAGTTAGAGCACGAACAAAAAATGTCAAAAAATTGTTAAATGCCATAAATTGTGAACCCCTTAATGGATTGACACCAAATTTAATGCCAAACACTATTTGATAACAGTCCACTTCTGGTCCAAATTTGAGCCCGATATCTTAAAAATTGCGGAAGTTAGAGCACGAACAAAAAATTCAAAATGCCATAAATTTTAAACCCCTTAACGGATTGACGTCAAATTCAGTCCCAAACTTTATTTAATAATAGTCCACTTGTGGATCAAATTTGAGCTCGATATCTTAAAAATTGCGAAAGTTAGAGCACGAACAAAAAATGTCAAAATTTTTAAAAATGCCATAAATTGTGAACACCTTAACGAATTGACACCAAATTTAATGCCAAACACTATTTGATAACAGTCCACTTCTGGTCCAAATTTGAGCCCGATATCTTAAAAATTGCGGAAGTTAGAGCACGAACAAAAAATTAAAAATGCCATAAACTTTAAACCCCTTAACGGATTGACGTCAAATTCACTCCCAAACTTTATTTAATAATAGTCCATTTGTGGACCAAATTTGAGCCGGATATCTAAAAAATTGTGAAAGTTAGAGCACGAACAAAAAATGTCAAAAAATTTTTAAATGCCATAAATTGTGAACCCCTTAATGGATTGACACCAAATTTAATGCCAAACACTATTTGATAACAGTCCACTTCTGGTCCAAGTTTGAGCCGGATATCATAAAAATTGCGAAAGTTAGAGCCCGAGCTGACATTCTCCAAAAAATTCAAAATTCCATAAATTTTGAACACCTTGATGGATTAACTCCAAATTCAATCCCATACCTTGTTTAACGACAGTTTACTCGTGGTTCAAATTTGAGCCCGATATCTTAAAAATTGCGACAGCTATCGTGCTAACAAAAAATTGTGCACATACGCACACACACACACACACACATACATACAAACTTTTTTCTAAACCACTTTTCTCGACGTTTTAGACCATTCTGAGTGTGCTGACATGAAAATCTCGAAAAAAAAAATTTCACGAAAACAAAGCTTTCTCTATGAGGAAGCAAAAAACAAAAATGGTGTAAAGAAAAACTAAACAAATCTGATGGGTTCCATCATTCAGATAAATGAATCCCATAAACCTTGAAACTTCAAATACACAGTGCGTAAAAACGTATAAATACCGTGAAATTAAAATTCAGTAATATTACCAAAAAAATACAGTATTTTTACAATAATTTGACTTCAATTTTTTTCACATTTTTATGACTTATCGTAAAAAGAGGTAAAATAAAATATTGTGCATCAAGTGCAATATATTAGTAAAAAAGGACGATCTGTTTTTGGAAAAAATGGTATAAATATCCTTGAATAAATATTCCAAAAATTCATTGCTATAAATATTTTTTCTGGGATACCAAGTGACGCACGAACAAGTATTATGCAAAGATACTGTAATGCGAATCATTCTTCACTATAGAAAATTCTTTCATAAAACTTATTAAAAACTATTAATAATATTTAGCAACAATTTTACTATTGCACCGCTCTTTAGCCTTGTGAAAAATTTGACGAAGATCGAATGAGGAGAACTATTAGATAAATTCTATTTTCTATTTTCAGGTCATTACCAATGCCGAGAAAAGGTGCTGTTTCCGCACCGCTTTACATGGCTTGGTTGGAGGCTCTTACCCGTGACATGCCACCAACTTTACTCATACGAGGAAATCATACTTCCGTGCTGACGTTTTACTCGTAGTTCACCGATCGATTACAAAAAAAAAAAAAAAACGATCGTATACCACGCGTTATTAAAAATATCGAGTCATTGTTTCATAATAATACTCCTATATTAATTTATCGCGAGGAGTTTTGAAATGCTCTCTCGACGAGTATAACAGTGGAAGAGACGTAGCAAAAACAGTATTGATGATATTTCGTATTTGCGAAGATTTCGCTATTCTAAACGAATTTTATGCCTGACTTTAATATGTTATTTATTTATTATACACAAGCAGACACGACATGGCTATACGCTCAACGTCCGTGATTAGTGCGTAGACGTAGAGCGTATCTCGTTAAGAATGTGCTAAGATAGCTCCGTAGTCAGATAAATCATGTCCAAAAAAAACACTACTACCTATTCACATAAGAATGAATACAGTATTTATTTTTAATTCGTTCCGAGAACGTGACTTTTTGTTTTCGAGTCTATCAGCCTGATGCTCCAGTTACTTCTAATGTGTATGCCGGTATTCGGTGGTATGTCATTAATATTATTAATTCCGTGGAAGATATCAGAGTTGTGGACCTCCATTATGTTTTGAAATAAAAATTCATAGTAAAATTATTTCCATATTTATTATTTCACAATAATAACCCGCAGCAACTGCAAAAAGGATTTTAACTTTTGTATGACTGCAAAGAAAATTCTTTTTTGATTGGATTCAACGAAAAATTATTTAAAAACTGATAAATAGGTTTTATTTAAATTAAAAGATTATTATATATATATATTAAAAAAATTATTTAAATTAAAAGAAATAATTTTGTTAGAAATAGTTTAACAACTTGAAACTATTTTCGTGAAAGCGCCATATAATTGCTAGAGGTTTGTGTCAAAAACATTCACATCTTTTCAGTTAATATTTATTGTAGAGTATTAAAAAAATATATACGTGTACATAAAATAATGTCACTCACAGATTTGTTTGGCAAAATAGTAGCCGTTTGTATAAAATTTTGCGATAAATGACTAGGCAACAATTTTTGTTATATAAAATTGATTGCACTTGTGATGCGCTCGCACACAGCCGACGATTACTCATTTAAATGCCGTCCTCAGCTAATTTCCGGTCACAGGGTTCGAGGATACGTAAGTGCAGTCACGATCTAGGAATCTGTGCTTCTTGTACGGGACCTTATACCGGTGAAGGATGAGGGTCTGGAGGAACAATTGATAAAGGATTACGGAAAATGCTACTTCAATTTTAACGAAATTTTCACACGATCTCAAATATTCCACACCCAACAAAAAAAAATGCTTAAGGTAGTTCTGTCGCTTCACGCTCACTTCGCATAAGTTTCCGAAAAATGAGAGCGAATTGCAAACACTTCTCGATGATATAAAAATCTGAAAAAAATCATGCATATTTAAGATACTTAAGACATTATTTCGACATAATAATAATTCTAAAATGTTATTAACAAATCGATGAAAAATAAAAATGTTCAACAAATCTTCCGACAACCTAATTTTTTTGTTTCGATGAAAATGATTCGTTCATTTTTCCGAATACGTATGAATTTTTTCAAATTTTTTTCTTTGCTTTGAATTTTGTGATTTTTTCCATGTAAAAAATCGAAAAATTCAAAGCAAAGAAAAAAATTGGAAAAAATTCATACGTACTCAGAAAAATGAACAAATCATTTTCACTGAATCAAAAAAATTAAGTTGTTGGAAAATTTGTTAAACAATTTTATTTTTCATCAATTTTTTAATAACATTTTGGAATTATTATTATGCCGAATTAATGTCTTCAGCTTCTTTAATATGCATGATTTTTTACAGATTTTTATATGATCGAGAAGTGTTTGCAATTCGCTCTCATTTTTCGGAAACTTATGCGAAGTGAGCGTGAAGCGACAGAACTACCTTAAAATATACAAACAAAGATGCCATTTTTTAAATAAAAAATTGTTAACGTTTTGAACTAATATTACAAACTTCTTTTTCATACAACAATTTCTGTGCAATTTGGCAATTGCAATGGAAAATAATTATCTGCATGAAAAGTGTTATCAAACGGCCAACAAAAACCTTAATTTTCATCAATAAACCATTAATAATTAGCCCATTTTTAAATTAAAAAAAAAACATCTCACTTGCTACACTGAACTTCGTAAAGTCTTGCAAATACAGGCTGTATTTGTTCGAGCATATCGGAGGTGAGCATTCCACGATGTTTTATCTTAAAAGCAGCGGCATTGGTTTCCCTGGTTAATCGTGAAGCAGCATAGGCGGCAATCATAGGAGGAGTAAGAGCAGAATCGCTAAAACCAGCATTAATGGCCCACCACCAAAACGTAGCGAGTGAACCAGCAAGAACGTCTCCCTGACCACCGCAACGTCTGCCAGAACCAGCCATAGCGCAGGAAACAGTCTCAGTTCCTTTGTGGCCATCGACGATAACGTCTTTCGCTCCCTTATGCAGTATCACGACATTTTTACCGATAGAATCGGCCAAATGCTTAACATCCGAGACTTTAACAACCGGAGCGGGTTGTATTGTTTTCTCTAGAAAAGCTTTTGCCAAACGACTGAATTCCATCGCGTTTGGCGTCAAAATTAAACCAGGATATTCTTTTACAAGATCTGGTTTCTGACTTATGAGGAAAAGACCATCGGCGTCGATCACCATTGGTTTCTTCAGTTCCCTGCAGATGTTTATGAGCTCCGTAATGGTCTTGAAAATTTTGTCATCTCTGCCGAGTCCTGGACCTATGAGAATAACATGGAGCCTGTCCAGCCAAGGCTTTATCTGTTTAATCGCATCGTGCTGATCCAGTATCGGATGAACTATTGGATCGGGGTTCATTGATTTAATTGGTGTTCCAGCATCCTTTGAGCAAAATATGTGGACCAAATCTGCTCCGGTTTTTAAAGCACTCATAGCTGCAAAGTAGGGGGCTCCAGTGTACTCCGTACTGCCTCCAAATATTCCTATTCTGCCATCCTGACCTTTGTACTTTGTAGTGACGAGAGCTGGGATTATTTTTTGAACGGCTTTCTGCATACGGTCATCCATGGGCACGAGAGTAGCCATATTTCGTTTTGTAAAAAAAAATCGTCGTTTCCTACGTAAAAAAACAATTGAAATAATAACCTCCACGTGTCAAATAGTGCGAAAATACTTAAAATTAATACTGGCTAATTTGTCTGCTTTTTTCCGCGTACTTTGATTTTTGGTAAGAAATTTTGCGTTGAAAATTTTGGGGATAATTAATAAGACTGGATTTTGAAACAATTGACAGAAACGGGGGAAAAAAAAGAAAGCGACTTTGGAGAGATTTTAGTCAAACCTGAGCGAGCTGAAGAACTTCTATGGAACCGGAAAAATGGGAGGAGAGATATCGTCACAATGGTCCAATTTTTTTTTTTTTTTTTTTTAGTTATTATTACCTCACGATGACGCGTACGTATTTTTCGAATAAAAACATTGCAGGATTGAACTTAGTTTACTGATCAGCTGGTTGCCGGCATCGCCATCAGCTGATATAAATACTCGGCGGTAGTGGGGGACGCGATACATATGCATGTCCAAAAACAGAATGACTATAGTATTAGTCATGTGAAAATACCGGTATATTTATTTGCGGTAAAATGACCGTAAAAATACGGTACTTTCACCGTATTTTACCATCATGTTTTTCCTACAAACTTTGTGTTGTGAAAATACGGTCCCGAAAATTGCTTGTAAATTTGACCGGTCACAAATTATGTTGGTAAATTTACCGGAAAAAATGGTTAAACTTCGTCTATATTCTAGACGAAAATAATTTATATAATTAACGTAACATTTTTTCGCAAATTTACCATATCTTGACGAGATTTTAAATCACTATGAGACCATATGAGTATTTTCAATGTAGTAATTTTTTATGCGGTCACGTACCGTTTTTTTACGGTAAAATTACCGGTCTTGTTTTCCGCTCCCATCTCTAGACATGTACAAAACTCTCGTACTGGAATATCTTTTCCACGGCTGCAAACGTTTTCGAACATGTCACGAAGAATTCGAACTGAGTACAAATGATTTTTCAACGATTCTGTATTACTCTCTGAGCGAAATCATGCTTAGGCCAATCCCCACCAGTGTTGTAAAGCGTTAAATAATCGGTTAATTACTCATGGCTAATTATCATATTTTATGCCACGCCGTGCGAGAAATGCGTACTTCTCACACGCTTCGCTTCGCGTGCAAGAAATGCGTACTTCTCACACGCTTCGCTTTGCGTGCAAGAAATGCGTACTTCTCACACGCTTCGCTTCGCGTGCGAGAAATGCGTACTTCTCACACGCTTCGCTTCGCGTGCAAGAAATGAGTACTTCTCACACGTTTCGCTTCGCGTGCGAGAAATGAGTACTTCTCACACGCTTCGCTTCGCGTGCGAGAAATGAGTACTTCTCACACGCTTCGCTTCGCGTACGAGAAATCGCACTTCTCGCACTAGTGGCATAAAGTTGTATACGAAACTCGTGCGAGAAACTTTTTCTGAACTCACATTCGTCAGAAAAAGTTTGATCGCACTCGTATCGTAATATACTATTACCTGCGTTCAAATATATTTAAGTTGGTACATTACTTGATTATTTCATTTTGAATTCACACGCCAAACGACGCCAGTTTTTAAAAAGATAATAAGTACTATTTGAATGAGATAAGCAACGAATACTATTATTTAACGTATTTTCAGTCTTAATTATATGTACGCAAATCTCTGCATGTGATAATCGATGTGCGACTATTTATCTATGGAAAGACTCATTATTATAATATCTGGCATAAATATATCGTCTACTGTAATGGATACATTATTTAATCAGATTTTGTTGTACTCGATAATGCGCCGTGAGTTTGAATCCTCAATATAGGTTTCTATAAGCAAAGTACTTTATATTTAAAACTTCCTATTTTTACCTTAATTTTTTTTTTATAAACATTAATTCCGATGCTCTTTATCAGGGCGTTATCGAATGGATTTGGAATTCATCTTACAAATTTAAATTTAAATTTAAGTACTATGTATTGGTAGCACTGCATTTGCCATTAAATTTAAATAAATTACTTTAAAAAATAACGCTGCATAGAAGTAGTTTCTTGCAACAAAAAAACTCGAAAATCATCACCATGACTTTCGAAATAACCAAACTATAAGAATCTGATAGTTGCTCTACCTGGAATGAATTAGTTATCGTTATAACGACCTTGATAACATTAGTTCCAGCGAGAAAAAAACAACTTTTCGATTCTTTTAGTTCGGTATTTTGACCATTTCCGTTTTGACAGTTATTTTTGTGAAAAAAATAAAAATTATCGTGATTGCTAGGGTCTAAAACTGGTATGAGGTTCCAACAGTTGGACTAATAAAAGAGGATTTGAGGTATTCATAATACGTGAAATCTTTCAGTGCGCGTCACAATTTAATATTCATCTTGGGGCAATCTTCAGACACGAGGAATTTTGTGGAAGGTACATTATTTTCGTACATTTGTCTATATATCTTTCCAACAACGATACTCAACAAAAACTCCAAGTGATGTAACGACCTCTTGGCTCTTCTTCCATTTTACATTTAAAAAATAAACTATTATCCTAAAACGCTCAATCGACAAGTCAGTTTTATGTACAGTGGAAGTATGTTTTAAACATTTCGTTACATATATTTCATAAATATATATATCAAAATATTGTGTTATTTCAATTATTTATAATAGCATGTACAGTACAGATACAGTGTTATCGTTTGGCTCTGTAGGCTGTCGTTTCGTTTCAAGAAATATGCGTCTCGATCTCTCTCTACTATGTCAAAGTAAAACGTCTGCGTGTAGGTGAATGGCACTTGAATCATCCGTGTTTCGTCTATATATGCATACGAATAATCACAAGTACCAATTGTGTGGATTCTTATTAAGATTTTCACTATTCTTCGATAAGCCTAGATCTGAACATCCTCCGGCAAGGCATTCGACATTCGAATTAAAAACTACTGCTTTAACGAAATAACAATGAATTGTACGAAAAAAATCTTGTATAACCAGGATAATTACCATATAATTGGTAATTGAATCAATTTGTACCATGAAAATAATATAGTGACTTTTAAGATTTCTACGACTTTTTTAACATACAATTATCACTTTTATTTTGGCGAGATAGTAATTTAAATTGAAGTTTTTCATTCGAGTGGTTTCCTGTCGGTGGATCGTGCAGTTCTAGACAACAATTTGTTTTTAACGTTGCTTCTACAATCTGAACGGTATTTCGAACCATCAGAAAAATAAAGTTCGTAGAATTTCTATCAGCTTTATACAGGCATTTCCGTAAACTCCTGTCCGTTGTCGACGATGAACTCGAGAAATTTACAGAATGGCACCGAGCCACTTTGGCCCAGTGTCCGTTTTATCTTTTCACAATTATTACAAAACACGAGAATGACGAATCTCCCCGTGTCGAAAATCGGCTACACAAATTGCTCTGAACTGTTGGCACTGAGATCGAGAAGTCGCCACGCCGATTTTGGATTGAGTTCGCTCGGATCACGGCACAATACCCAGATGTAATTGACCCGCATTACTTTTTCCGGGTCACCCTCAACCACTTTGTTGCTAGAGTCTCGGACGCACATTATTTGTTGCGATTGAAAACTTATTATCAGAACTGGTCCTTGCTCCATTACTTTGCCCATAAC
Organism: Ephialtes manifestator; assembly: GCA_963970395.1. NCBI lineage: Eukaryota > Metazoa > Arthropoda > Insecta > Hymenoptera > Ichneumonidae > Ephialtes > Ephialtes manifestator. The sequence continues at coordinate 36,966,995 of OZ019970.1, forward strand.
TAGGTCTACGTTGTCGATATCTGGAACAAATGAAGCGATCCATATCAATATATAGAACAACCAATATCTTTAGGACGTTAATATTTGTTGTGCCCAGAATTTGTGCTAAATTCTTTTAATTGTTACAATTACACAACGTTCACTCGGCTTATGCTGGTTTGTCAAAACAGCACGATCGATTGGCGTGGTTTGATTGCGGCCAGTCGAAGGCAAATCAAAAAGAGCAAATTCAGCAATTTTTTGGCTATGTCAGTTAGGAACTGCAATACCCAAAATTCAGTCTTCATTCGAACATCAAAGTGACCAGTCGGTCTTGGGTCAGACAATGAGCTCGATATTGTAATCGAATTAATTGTTATCTGTTTAAATAAATCTTCCTCAACTTTACGTAATTTACTTGAGTCTATCTCTTTATTGGCAAACGATTCCGATAAATAAAATATATGTTAAATTGACCCCCCGCGGATTATAACACATTAAAGATTCTGCAGCATAACTTCGGTGTCTATTATTAAAAAAATAACCTACTTTACGCACTTAATACAAAATATACAATTGTTTTTAATATGACTGGTATTTTAATATTCGCAGTCTGTACAGATGGATGAAAATGTATAATGAGCGGATAATTTATCGCTAGATGGAGCTACATAAAAAAAATCTAGACTTTTCACAATTTGTTAACAATGTTAAGCACAAACTATAGATTGATTTTTTTTAAAGCGTTCTTATTTTGTTGATATTAATTTTTTTTCGTTTGCATAGTTTTTATTAAGAATTAATAACAGATTTACCAACAAAATACAAACCACACTGTACATTTTTATCTGTCTGTATCTAGACTACGACTGCCACAAAAAAATAATAAAAACATGGCTTTTATTAAAAGAAAAAAAAATCTTGAACAATTTAATTTAGCAGGACTCTTAAATTTGTAACAATTCATTATAATTTACACGATATCATTTTACAACTTCTAAGAATTTTCATTAAGATGATGTGTCAGACGGAACGTTACCTCACATTACTTCAGAGTATAGTATCATTATCAACGTACCCAAAATTTTACTGTCCAGTCTATAGCCCAATTTCTTAGCTTGCTGAAGAGGCTGCGCAATCAGATTGTACGGTGCTTCGTGACACCAATCTTTGAGAATCTCGAAATCACCTCGCACCATCGCCTCTAGAATATTAGGAATTATATCGACTTCACAATCCTTCAAAAATTTGACTTTGTCGAAGCTAGGATCGAGTTTGCAAATTTCGGTCAAGGTTTCGGAGAGTTCAGTCTTTTGGAATAGACCTCCCATCATGTCGGTTACTTTGTCGGTTAGTAATCTCGACGCGCGAATCACTGGGTTATCGGATTCCTCGTACTTCATCTTCCAATCGAGAACTTTGTTTACGTACGGATTATTATCCTGAAATCGCCGATTATAATCATCATTATTAGTATTTATTCATTATCAATAATCATCATTATTAGTATTTATTCATTAATTAGAATGTATATTATTAAAAAATTGTTATTGGTTGGTAAGCGTTAAACGATGTTACCTTAAAATTTTGCCACGATTGGTAAAATTTGGAATCCTTGTGTAACTCAACGCCAGTGGCTTCAGAATTTGCTTCGTATTCTCTGTCGTCGGGCATATCCAGTGTTTCTTTTCTCTTTCGCAATTGCTTTAGAGGAACATAAACTCTTCCCTGAATACCGTGTTGATCCAATTCCTGACGCACAGCCTCCGCTGTCTGTGATATCGTTTGAAAAGCTCCGGTCTTTCCCAATGCCTGACCCTTCTCTGTTATCGTCTCGGCTGCTCCCTTCGCGGATTTTGTTATCTCCTCGCCTATCTGACCCGCCTTCTTGCCCAATTCCGACTTACTCGCCTCGTCCAGGACTTCTTGTACCTTAATAATTATAAGTATTGAGAGTTTAATATAGTATAGAAACATCGATAATGTAAAAAAATAAGGATGCAAAGTTGAACTTTGCACATTTGCTTCCTCGTTAATTTTCATCTTTCGCAACGTCACCTCTATGAGGAAGTTTCTTCATTTTATTTTTGGCTTCCTCATAAAGGGAGCTTTGCGAAAGATGAAAATTATTGACGAAGCAATGTGCAAAGTTCAACTTTGCATCCTTATTTTAAATACAAATTAAAGTACGAAATTTTTTTTTTTTTCATAAATTCAAAATTCTATAAAATCTAAACCGCTTTATGTATTTCGCTTAAATTCAATGCCAATCGTTATTTTTCATTGCTTTATTCGTCAAAAACTGTTTAAGCTCATTATCTAAAAAAATTGTCGCAGCTAGAGAACATACCGAGAATTTTTGAAAAATTCAATGTCTTATAAAATCTGAACGGCTTTACCAATCTTCACCAAATTCGATATCTGCTACAATTGGATGTTAATTTTCTCTTGCAAAAGAATTGAGCAGGTTTGGTCGGACTTAACTTGAATAAGAACGAAAACAGAATTTTTTCGAGAATTCAAAATTTTATAAAATCTAAACCGCTTTATGGATTTCGCGCAAATTCAATACCGACCTTCATTTTTCATTTCTCTATTTGTCCAGAATTATTTAGCTCATTAGCTGAAAAATTGCGGAAGCTAGAGAACATACAGACATTTTTCGAAAAATTGAATGGCTCATAAAATTTGAATTTCTTTTTAAATTTTTTCGAATTTTTACGAAAACAAAGATTCCTGTATGAGGAAGCAGAATATAAAAATGCATATTAAAAGCGTCTAGTTTTCGTATAACAACAGAAAAAATTAAATTAAATATAATCGTTTTTTCGTAGATTTATGTCTAGAAACGTAAACAGTTAACAATCAACATAATCGAAAATGCAATTTATATATTTAAATTTGCATAAAAAGATAATTGAATTTACGCAATCAAAAATTAATTAATACTTTTTCTTTTAACGTGTCTAATTTTTCCTTCAGAACTTCGGAACTTTTGCTGGCTTCCGACTCGACCGACTGAAACTTTTGTCTCGCCGATTTTAGCGCTTCCGATTGTTCTAATTTCTCAGCTTCCTCTCTAAATTTTTTCAAGGACTCCTTCATTTCCTTGTTTTTTTGCATCTCCTGCTTGATATTCTCCACAAACTGAGAGAAGAAATTTGGTCTTCTTGCAGGATTGGAGTATAATCGAGTCTGAAAAATAATATGCTATTAGCAAATGGAAACATACAATAACAGAGACAACTTTTTGCTAATTTTAAATCCTCTGTTCAAGTTTATTTCTCCAATAATTCATTTATTATCAATTACTTCATTAAAAAATGTGTGTAATACATAACGTCAACTTAAAAAAAAATATTAAAACCTACAAAATAATTTTCTCCAATGAAATTCATGAAAAAAAAATTATAAAAACCAAATTTAGGCCCTAATAAAATAAAGTAGGGTTTAATAATTTTTTTTTTACATTAATTTCTCCTAATTTTTCTTGTCTAATTTCATGCAACAAATTGTGTTGAAAAATCGTACATAAAATAAAAATATGTAGTTACATCCTATATAAGTCGCTTTAATTGAATATTCAATTGTTAATAAATTATAGCGCAAATAAAAAAAAAAAGTATATGTTTAATAATAGCAAAAGTAGCCTGTTTCTGCACAGCACAGAGGAAATACAGCAACATACCACATTGAGTTGTGTTTGTGAGTTCTGTGCAGGTGCAAAATAGTCTATTCGGCAAGTCAAACATCGTTCCCCAGAGCCGACAAATTTTCTGGAGATTTGAGTAGACCGTGCTACTCCGGCTAAGTTGGCCCTGCATGCTGCAAAATTCTGAAACTTTGCGACAGAAATTAATACAATTTGTATGCAGAAATGATACACATTTAAAATATTTTCTGCAATTAATCGGAGAAGCGGAAAAACTGTAGTTCAGATAAATCATAGAAATGATACCATTTTCCATCGATTGCGCAAGCGGTCGGCTCAAATCATCGAGTACATGCATAATTATTTAAAAGACACGCAATAATTATCCGAATGACGGTATCTCGGATATGTAACCATGAGGAAGAACATCTCTGTAGGGAACCTAACCTCTGCACGATTCGTATAAAGCCGACAATAAAGTGACACGCGCGAGTGAATAGAGCCAAAAATAACGTGACGCGGACGATTAAACTCGAAGATTATCCGTGCTGATGATTTACGTGATGTCTTTATTTATTAATCGCGAATATTTACCATTTTGCGAGCGATTTAGTTTGGGCCTTTGACAAAAATCTTGAGGAACGATGGAACGGCCATCTGACGATTATATTCCGGACTTTGATCGGACTATTGATATTAAAATAGGACAGCGGGAATCGAATTCATCGGTAGAAGATAATAAAGTAATATGTAATATCCCTACTTTACAAATTAGATCCTAAGCAAATCTGTAATGTCTGCAACACAAACGAATTCGAAACGATGGAACATATAATTATGCGCTGCCCGATCTACGAACCATACAGACACCACTATTTGGGCAAAGAACAATACCCACCTAATACAGATTCGTAACTTTGATATAATATTTACGTAAACGAAATAACGTGTTCTGTCAAAATAACATCACTAGTGACGCACCAGTGATATATTATTTCTCACTCAAGAAGGTCTCAGGATATAGAAAAATTTTCGTAACATTTATATTACGCTACATAACATTTATGTAACAAGTAAATTTATTACATCACATTTTAATAAAATCTCGATAACAAATGTTACTTATTTTTGTTACATAAATAATCTATAACGTTTACATATTATTTAAACAGAATTTTGTGTCACAACTAAATACGATTGTTATCAAAACAAGACATCATGATTATGTCAATGTTACACAACAACGTTATGATTTTTTACAATTCGAAAGTTATGTAACTGCTACATTCTGTGTTAGGTGGGTAATATAGGGTAGAAGTACCGGTTGTGGCCACTGTACCGGTTGTGGCCACCCCTACACTTAAATACGTTTTTCATGGCTATTTTAATTCTGTACCTGTATTTAATCATAATTTTTCATAACGTTGTGTATTTTGGAAACATTTATCGTGATTTTCACGTCCGTTCGTCTCCATTACAAAAAGTACTGTGTCAGTAATTAAAGTATCATCAGCTGATTCATCAAATTGTCAACTCCTTACGGAATTCGACAAGATTTTGACGAAAGCTCTAGATACATATTCGGATTATATAGTTGGCGAATTGCATGCAGCTTTGCACATATCAATCTTAAGAGTCATCACTGCAAATGTTGATGTACTAAGAGTTTGAAATAAAGCTATACATTTATAAAAAATACGATGGCCACAACTGGTACATGGAATAAGCATGTTGCCCCGGATATGGCCATGATAATATAATCATTAATTTTTCGTTAATTATTACACAATCAATTCATAAATTCGTAAAGAAGAAACAAAAAAACGAAAGAACGCTAAGAAAAATATATCCTTAGAAATGTATAGTAAAAAAAAGATGCAAAGTAGAACCTTGCACATTGCTTCCTCATTATTTTTCGCTTTTTACAAAGCTCCCTCTGTGAGGAAGCAGTATGTTATTCAATTTTGGCTTCCTCATAGAGGAAGCTTTGTAAAAAGCGAAAAATAATGAGGAAGCAATGTGCAAGGTTCTACTTTGCATCTTTTTTTTTTATACCTTGTGTCTCTTTTGCAGAGGTGTTTTATACAGCTATAAATCACCTCTGCAAACACCGTTACATCTAATTTTGATTAGATACAAATTTTTGTCGTACTTTCTCAACTTTTCCGGAAGTTATAGCGAAAATCTACATTTTTTTAAAATGAAAAATGGTGTAAAATCCGAACGACTTTACCGATCATCACCAAATTTGGTACATGGCATTTCTGAATGTTATTTTTCGTCTGTACAAAATTTCTGTTCATTTGTTGAAATTCGACGTAATTTAGATCAAAATCTATTTTTTTCGAAAAATTCAAAATTCTATAAAATCCGAACCGCTTTACCGATTTCGTCGAAATTCAATACCATACAACATTGAACGTATCTTCAGTTATGAAGAACTATTTAGCCAAATCGGCGAACGTTTACGAAAGTTAGAGCGACCACGCCCTTTTTTCAACAAATTAAAATCAACATAAAATCTTAATGACTTCACATATTTTGGCAAAAATCACAACATTCAAAGAGGGGCAGCTACTCTACTTGCGTGCCAAATTTGAGCCGGATCGCTCGAACGGTTACCGAGTGAGAGGAGATTGAATTTTCGAAGCCCAGCACACACATACACACACACACACACACACATACATACATACGGACATTTTTTCTAAACCACTTTTCTCGACGTTTTAGGTGATTCTAAGCATACTGACATGAAAATCTCGAAAAAAAAAAATTTCATGAAAACAAAGCTTCCTCTATGAGGAAGCAAAAAGAAGGTAAAGCGGTGGAACACCTTTCATGTTGAAGATTCCCATCATTATGCAATGCGAAAATCTACTTTCGGAAAGAACTCTGGTAGAAGTAAAAATAAAAGTGTAAAGAGTAAAACATTAATATAATGTATGACTATTTGTGACAAAGAAAGCTGCTACGAAAAAGTGCAAAACGAAGGAGACGAATGTCAAAAAAGGTTAGTTAGGTTCACAGATGGCATCTGTAGAGGAATTGGATGCTTTCATAAGAATACGATTTTGATTTATTAAACACACCTTAATAAATGTTTGAAGTGCAATGAATATTGAGGTATTCTAATTTTAAGCATGGCCAAAACCGGTACATTACTGTGGCCAAAACCGGTGCATAGGTGGCCAGAACTGGTGAAATGGCTATGCTCCTACTTTTTTCTATTTTCCAGTGTTTTCTCGATACATATGAAGATTTTAATGCTAGAAATCTGAAATTATATTCTTCTCAGATATGAAAAGTATAGGTTCAAAACAGTTTTATGATATTTGGTCCCAATCACAAGTACTTGAAAATGGGAAAATTCTTAAAGTGGCCACAACCGGTACCTATGTTCTTTGATTTGGGCCATCCGTTGAGTTTAGAAATGGTGGATAAAATCCTACAAGCGGAGAGAATAGTCGATATAAAAAATATGTATTACTTCATAACAAAGTCGCTAATGCTGCGCGCTTTCGCGCTCGACCTATAAGTAACGAATCATAGCAGCTGATACGGAGTCGTTAGGTTAAGTGATTTTTTTTCATTGTGTGAATTTAAGTTAATTTATGTTTACATCTGCAAACAGAAATCCCACCCTCCCCCCCTTGCTATGAGAATCACATGTATTCTAGAGAAGCAGTAAACTATTTATTTATTTATTTATTATATGTAATATCCCAAGTAGCACAAAGACAAAGGATATCTATTTCGTATACGAAAAGGTATATTTATTTCCGTCCAAATGATATCTTTTTGGATTTGGATATCTTAAGAACGTCTAAAAGCTATCCAAATCCAAAAGATATCATTTGGACGGAAATTAACATACCTTTTCGTATACCAAATAGATATCCTTTGGCTTTGTGCTACTTGGGATTAATTCGCATATTCAAACGCGTTCTTGGTTATCCAAAATTAATATTCCTATTCTGAGTAGCAATATGATGATATTCCTGGCAGTAATGCGCACACCTCGAATGAAAAGCCAGTAGAATAATATATACTATTTTGTATAGCGTTCTTAGAAAGTACAAAATGCGATAAGATTTCTGGCTAAAACTAAAAAAGGCATTGATTTCATTCCTCCATTTTACACCATTTACTCAATCTACATTTCATCATAAAAGGATATTTATAAAATAATTTACTATTTTATATTAACAATTGCAAATGATTTTTCGAAAATTATTATAATAATTATGCAAAAATATGGCATTAAATAATAGTATTTTTTTAGGACAGAAAATATTTTTATTATTGACAATAATTATACTCATGAAAGTTCGGAAGTTTTTATGCATAAACTCGTAAATTAAATTCGATATCCAAATGTGATATGAAATTAACATATTTTTACAATAAAATTAAAGCAAATTATTATAATTAAATTACTTTTACAGTAAAATTCAAATAAATTATTGAAATTCCTAAACCATACATTTATTTTACATCGCACGTGTATATTAAATTTAATATACCAGTTGATGTATAGAAATATCTGATAATTGTACATTAAACTTCAAGCAGATTTTTTTTCCAGTGTTTTGTCAAAACACTAACATTTTAACAAATGTTTGTGGTATCAACCAATATCTATCAGGCGCTCCAAAACGTTATTTAAATCTGTCCATATGTATACAAAATAAAAAAATGAAAATACACACATACGTTTTAACGACTTGACAAAATAATTATGAATATAATTATTGTCAACAATAGAAATATTATCTGTCTTAAAAAAAATACTATTATTTAATGCTATATTTTTGCATAATTATTAAAATAATTTTCGAAAAATCGTTCGAAATTGTTTATATAAAATAAACTGTTACAAAAGATTGGAAGTTTTTATTCATAAACTCGTCATCGAAATTTAGTATACAATTGTGGTATAAAATTCATGTACTTTTCCAGTAAAATTAAAACAAATTATTAAAATTCAAGTACTTTTACTGTAAAATTAAAGTAAATCATTGAATGTGCTGTACCATACATTAATTTTACATTACACTTGTAATTTAATATACTAGTTTATGAATAAAAACTTCCAGTAAAAGTACACTAAATTTCAAGTACATTTTTTTTTACAGTGTACACAATTTTTGCAGTAAAACGAATATAAAGTACGAAAGAGTCGTTCCAGGCATTCAACACATCAGCACATTTACATTTACTTCTAACGCTGATCTATAAAAATGAACTATGGTATTAGCGTCATTTATATAGATAGTTATGGTGACTAGTAGAGGTATAGAAAAAGAAAACGGATGGACACGGCGAGAATGTACCACGCGCAATTGTCGATTTAATAATGCAGGTACTCGAGACCCCGTGGAACTGCATTATCCCATTTAGTCATAATGTCCACTTGCGATAAAAATTCTTTTATAACGAAATGTATACAGACAGGAGACATAATAACAATAATTGCTCATAAACATTTCACGAGATTAAAAATGCACAGCTCTAGACTGCATGTAACAGGAATATCACATCACAAATGCCTTAGAGGACCGAGTATTATTTTATCTCTTAATTCTCATTCTATCGCATAATTCTCATTCGGTCGCCATATATTGTTCGACAACGATGAAAACACTGGAGTATTCATTTGGTGCACTTCAGTGGTGTGGATTGTGGCGACCGGTGCACTGGTCTCCGGGTTGGAAAACTAAGCTTTACAATATTTATACCTGGTTTGCGTTGATTATTCTAGTATCCTTTACTCTTGCACAATTCGTCGAAGTCGTAAATTCTATAAACGACGTTGGGGAACTCGCTAATAATTCGTTTTTGATGTTGACATTGTGCGCTGATTGTGGAAAAGCAGCAAATGTCTTAATGAAGCGAAATGAAATTATTAAATTAACTAACAGTTTGCAACACGATCCTTGTCGACCGAGAAATGAAAAGGAATTCGCTATACAGCATAAATTCGATTATATTGCCAGGTCCGTAATGAATTATTCTTATTCTGAATAAGGTAGTGGTCCCAGTCATGGATATCCCCAATAAAACACAATGTATGAAACTTGAAGATATTTGGACCAAAACGCGTTTCTGTTTGATCGCGATGGAAAACAGTACGCTGAATTGTTTATAAATAAAAAAAAAAAATTTGACCTTGTAGTATTTTAGTAATTTAAGGAACCTAAAGCTACATAAGGGTCATTAAGCGTTAAAAAACCGGTCGAAACCAACTGAATATTTCGGTCGGATTTTCCGACCAAAAATCGGATCTGTGAATTCTGGAACCAGAACCGACCAAAAGTGACTTTTTCAAAAATCATCGTAAAAAGGCATGTAACCGGTACTTTTTGAGGTACAATATGCGACTTGAAAACGATAGTGAAGGCCAAAATTTGATATCTTGAAGAGAAAAAAATTTAGGTTCTTTAGGTTGGATTTTCCGACCAAAAGTCGGATCTGTGAATTCTGGAACCAGAACCGACCAAAAGTGACTTTTTCTAAAACCATCGTAAAAAGGCATGTAACCGGTACTTTTTGAGGTACAATATGCGACTTGAGAACGATAGTGAAGGCCAAAATTTAATATCTTGAAGAGAAAAAAATTTAGGTTCTTTAGGTTGGATTTTCCGACCAAAAGTCGGATCTGTGAATTCTGGAATCAGAATGGACCAAAAGTGACTTTTTCTAAAACCATCGTAAAAAGGCATGTAACCGGTACTTTTTGAGGTTCAATATGCGACTTGAGAACGATAGTGAAGACCAAAATTTGATATCTTGAAGAAAAAAAAATTTAGGTTCATTAGGTTGGATTTTCCGACCAACAGTCGGATCTGTGAATTCTGGAATCAGAACCGACCAAAAGTGACTTTTTCAAAAATCATCGTAAAAAGGCATGTAACCGGTACTTTTTGAGGTACAATATGCGACTTGAGAACGATAGTGAAGGCCAAAATTTAATATCTTGAAGACAAAAAAATTTAGGTTCTTTAGGTTGGATTTTCCGACCAAAAGTCGGATCTTTGAATTCTGGAAGCAGAACCGACCAAAAGTGACTTTTTCAAAAATCATCGTAAAAAGGCATGTAACCGGTACTTTTTGAGGTACAATATGCGACTTGAGAACGATAGTGAAGGCCAAAATTTGATATCTTGAAGACAAAAAAATTTAGGTTCTTTAGGTTGGATTTTCCGACCAAAAGTCGGATCTGTGAATTCTGGAAGCAGAACCGACCAAAAGTGACTTTTTCAAAAATCATCGTAAAAAGGCATGTAACCGGTACTTTTTGAGGTACAATATGCGACTTGAGAACGATAGTGAAGGCCAAAATTTGATATCTTGAAGACAAAAAAATTTAGGTTCTTTAGGTTGGATTTTCCAACCAAAAGTCGGATCTGTGAATTCTGGAACCAGAACCGACCAAAAGTGATTTGTCTAAAACCATCGTAAAAAGGCATGTAACCAGTACTTTTTGAGGTACAATATGCGACTTGAAAACGATAGTGAAGGCCAAAATTTGATATCTTGAAGAGAAAAAAATTTAGGTTCTTTAGGTTGGATTTTCCGACCAAAAGTCGGATCTGTGAATTCTGGAACCAGAACCGACCAAAAGTGACTTTTTCTAAAACCATCGTAAAAAGGCATGTAACCGGTACTTTTTGAGGTACAATATGCGACTTGAGAACGATAGTGAAGGCCAAAATTTAATATCTTGAAGAGAAAAAAATTTAGGTTCTTTAGGTTGGATTTTCCGACCAAAAGTCGGATCTGTGAATTCTGGAACCAGAACCGACCAAAAATGACTTTTTCTAAAACCATCGTAAAAAGGCATGTAACCGGTACTTCTTGAGGTACAATATGCGACTTGAGAACGATAGTGAAGGCCAAAATTTAATATCTTGAAGACAGAAAAATTTAGGTTCTTTAGGTTGGATTTTCCGACCAAAAGTCGGATCTGTGAATTCTGGGACCAGAACCGACGAAAAGTGACTTTTTCTAAAACCATCGTAAAAAGGCATGTAACCGGTACTTTTTGAGGTACAATATGCGACTTGAGAACGATAGTGAAGGCCAAAATTTGATATCTTGAAGAGAAAAAAATTTAGGTTCTTTAGGTTGGATTTTCCGACCAAAAGTCGGATCTGTGAATTCTGGAACCAGAACCGACCAAAAGTGACTTTTTCTAAAACCATCGTAAAAAGGCATGTAACCGGTACTTTTTGAGGTACAATATGCGACTTGAGAACGATAGTGAAGGCCAAAATTTAATATCTTGAAGAGAAAAAAATTTAGGTTCTTTAGGTTGGATTTTCCGACCAAAAGTCGGATCTGTGAATTCTGGAATCAGAATGGACCAAAAGTGACTTTTTCTAAAACCATCGTAAAAAGGCATGTAACCGGTACTTTTTGAGGTTCAATATGCGACTTGAGAACGATAGTGAAGACCAAAATTTGATATCTTGAAGAAAAAAAAATTTAGGTTCATTAGGTTGGATTTTCCGACCAACAGTCGGATCTGTGAATTCTGGAATCAGAACCGACCAAAAGTGACTTTTTCAAAAATCATCGTAAAAAGGCATGTAACCGGTACTTTTTGAGGTACAATATGCGACTTGAGAACGATAGTGAAGGCCAAAATTTAATATCTTGAAGACAAAAAAATTTAGGTTCTTTAGGTTGGATTTTCCGACCAAAAGTCGGATCTGTGAATTCTGGAAGCAGAACCGACCAAAAGTGACTTTTTCAAAAATCATCGTAAAAAGGCATGTAACCGGTACTTTTTGAGGTACAATATGCGACTTGAGAACGATAGTGAAGGCCAAAATTTGATATCTTGAAGACAAAAAAATTTAGGTTCTTTAGGTTGGATTTTCCGACCAAAAGTCGGATCTGTGAATTCTGGAAGCAGAACCGACCAAAAGTGACTTTTTCAAAAATCATCGTAAAAAGGCATGTAACCGGTACTTTTTGAGGTACAATATGCGACTTGAGAACGATAGTGAAGGCCAAAATTTGATATCTTGAAGACAAAAAAATTTAGGTTCTTTAGGTTGGATTTTCCAACCAAAAGTCGGATCTGTGAATTCTGGAACCAGAACCGACCAAAAGTGATTTGTCTAAAACCATCGTAAAAAGGCATGTAACCAGTACTTTTTGAGGTACAATATGCGACTTGAAAACGATAGTGAAGGCCAAAATTTGATATCTTGAAGAGAAAAAAATTTAGGTTCTTTAGGTTGGATTTTCCGACCAAAAGTCGGATCTGTGAATTCTGGAACCAGAACCGACCAAAAGTGACTTTTTCTAAAACCATCGTAAAAAGGCATGTAACCGGTACTTTTTGAGGTACAATATGCGACTTGAGAACGATAGTGAAGGCCAAAATTTAATATCTTGAAGAGAAAAAAATTTAGGTTCTTTAGGTTGGATTTTCCGACCAAAAGTCGGATCTGTGAATTCTGGAACCAGAACCGACCAAAAATGACTTTTTCTAAAACCATCGTAAAAAGGCATGTAACCGGTACTTCTTGAGGTACAATATGCGACTTGAGAACGATAGTGAAGGCCAAAATTTAATATCTTGAAGACAGAAAAATTTAGGTTCTTTAGGTTGGATTTTCCGACCAAAAGTCGGATCTGTGAATTCTGGGACCAGAACCGACGAAAAGTGACTTTTTCTAAAACCATCGTAAAAAGGCATGTAACCGGTACTTTTTGAGGTACAATATGCGACTTGAGAACGATAGTGAAGGCCAAAATTTGATATCTTGAAGAGAAAAAAATTTAGGTTCTTTAGGTTGGATTTTCCGACCAAAAGTCGGATCTGTGAATTCTGGAACCAGAACCGACCAAAAGTGACTTTTTCAAAAATCATCGTAAAAAGGCATGTAACCGGTACTTCTTGAGGTACAATATGCGACTTGAGAACGATAGTGAAGGCCAAAATTTAATATCTTGAAGACAGAAAAATTTAGGTTCTTTAGGTTGGATTTTCCGACCAAAAGTCGGATCTGTGAATTCTGGGACCAGAACCGACCAAAAGTGACTTTTTCTAAAACCATCGTAAAAAGGCATGTAACCGGTACTTTTTGAGGTACAATATGCGACTTGAGAACGATAGTGAAGGCCAAAATTTGATATCTTGAAGAGAAAAAAATTTAGGTTCTTTAGGTTGGATTTTCCGACCAAAAGTCGGATCTGTGAATTCTGGAACCAGAACCGACCAAAAGTGACTTTTTCAAAAATCATCGTAAAAAGGCATGTAACCGGTACTTTTTGAGGTACAATATGCGACTTGAGAACGATAGTGAAGGCCAAAATTTAATATCTTGAAGACAAAAAAATTTAGGTTCTTTAGGTTGGATTTTCCGACCAAAAGTCGGATCTGTGAATTCTGGGACCAGAACCGACGAAAAGTGACTTTTTCTAAAACCATCGTAAAAAGGCATGTAACCGGTACTTTTTGAGGTACAATATGCGACTTGAGAACGATAGTTAAGGCCAAAATTTAATATCTTGAAGACAAAAAAATTTAGGTTCTTTAGGTTGGATTTTCCGACCAAAAGTCGGATCTGTGAATTCTGGAAGCAGAACCGACCAAAAGTGACTTTTTCTAAAACCATCGTAAAAAGCCATGTAACCGGTACTTTTTGAGGTACAATATGCGACTTGAGAACGATAGTGAAGGCCAAAATTTAATATCTTGAAGACAAAAAAATTTAGGTTCTTTAGGTTGGATTTTCCGACCAAAAGTCGGATCTGTGAATTCTGGAACCAGAACCGACCAAAAGTGACTTTTTCAAAAATCATCGTAAAAAGGCATGTAACCGGTACTTTTTGAGGTACAATATGCGACTTGAGAACGATAGTGAAGGCCAAAATTTAATATCTTGAAGACAAAAAAATTTAGGTTCTTTAGGTTGGATTTTCCGACCAAAAGTCGGATCTGTGAATTCTGGAAGCAGAACCGACCAAAAGTGACTTTTTCAAAAATCATCGTAAAAAGGCATGTAACCGGTACTTTTTGAGGTACAATATGCGACTTGAGAACGATAGTGAAGACCAAAATTTAATATCTTGAAGACAAAAAAATTTAGGTTCTTTAGGTTGGATTTTCCAACCAAAAGTCGGATCTGTGAATTCTGGAACCAGAACCGACCAAAAGTGATTTTTCTAAAACCATCGTAAAAAGCCATGTAACCGGTACTTTTTGAGGTACAATATGCGACTTGAAAACGATAGTGAAGGCCAAAATTTGATATCTTGAAGAGAAAAAAATTTAGGTTCTTTAGGTTGGATTTTCCGACCAAAAGTCGGATCTGTGAATTCTGGAACCAGAACCGACCAAAAGTGACTTTTTCTAAAACCATCGTAAAAAGGCATGTAACCGGTACTTTTTGAGGTACAATATGCGACTTGAGAACGATAGTTAAGGCCAAAATTTGATATCTTGAAGAGAAAAAAATTTAGGTTCTTTAGGTTGGATTTTCCGACCAAAAGTCGGATCTGTGAATTCTGGAACCAGAACCGACCAAAAGTGACTTTTTCTAAAACCATCGTAAAAAGCCATGTAACCGGTACTTTTTGAGGTACAATATGCGACTTGAGAACGATAGTGAAGGCCAAAATTTAATATCTTGAAGACAAAAAAATTTAGGTTCTTTAGGTTGGATTTTCCGACCAAAAGTCGGATCTGTGAATTCTGGAACCAGAACCGACCAAAAGTGACTTTTTCAAAAATCATCGTAAAAAGGCATGTAACCGGTACTTTTTGAGGTACAATATGCGACTTGAGAACGATAGTGAAGGCCAAAATTTAATATCTTGAAGACAAAAAAATTTAGGTTCTTTAGGTTGGATTTTCCGACCAAAAGTCGGATCTGTGAATTCTGGAAGCAGAACCGACCAAAAGTGACTTTTTCAAAAATCATCGTAAAAAGGCATGTAACCGGTACTTTTTGAGGTACAATATGCGACTTGAGAACGATAGTGAAGACCAAAATTTAATATCTTGAAGACAAAAAAATTTAGGTTCTTTAGGTTGGATTTTCCAACCAAAAGTCGGATCTGTGAATTCTGGAACCAGAACCGACCAAAAGTGATTTTTCTAAAACCATCGTAAAAAGGCATGTAACCAGTACTTTTTGAGGTACAATATGCGACTTGAAAACGATAGTGAAGGCCAAAATTTGATATCTTGAAGAGAAAAAAATTTAGGTTCTTTAGGTTGGATTTTCCGACCAAAAGTCGGATCTGTGAATTCTGGAACCAGAACCGACCAAAAGTGACTTTTTCTAAAACCATCGTAAAAAGGCATGTAACCGGTACTTTTTGAGGTACAATATGCGACTTGAGAACGATAGTGAAGGCCAAAATTTAATATCTTGAAGAGAAAAAAATTTAGGTTCTTTAGGTTGGATTTTCCGACCAAAAGTCGGATCTGTGAATTCTGGAACCAGAACGGACCAAAAATGACTTTTTCTAAAACCATCGTAAAAAGGCATGTAACCGGTACTTCTTGAGGTACAATATGCGACTTGAGAACGATAGTGAAGGCCAAAATTTAATATCTTGAAGACAAAAAAATTTAGGTTCTTTAGGTTGGATTTTCCGACCAAAAGTCGGATCTGTGAATTCTGGGACCAGAACCGACGAAAAGTGACTTTTTCTAAAACCATCGTAAAAAGGCATGTAACCGGTACTTTTTGAGGTACAATATGCGACTTGAGAACGATAGTGAAGGCCAAAATTTGATATCTTGAAGAGAAAAAAATTTAGGTTCTTTAGGTTGGATTTTCCGACCAAAAGTCGGATCTGTGAATTCTGGAACCAGAACCGACCAAAAGTGACTTTTTCAAAAATCATCGTAAAAAGGCATGTAACCGGTACTTTTTGAGGTACAATATGCGACTTGAGAACGATAGTGAAGGCCAAAATTTAATATCTTGAAGAGAAAAAAATTTAGGTTCTTTAGGTTGGATTTTCCGACCAAAAGTCGGATCTGTGAATTCTGGGACCAGAACCGACCAAAAGTGACTTTTTCTAAAACCATCGTAAAAAGGCATGTAACCGGTACTTTTTGAGGTACAATATGCGACTTGAGAACGATAGTGAAGGCCAAAATTTGATATCTTGAAGAGAAAAAAATTTAGGTTCTTTAGGTTGGATTTTCCGACCAAAAGTCGGATCTGTGAATTCTGGAATCAGAACCGACCAAAAGTGACTTTTTCTAAAACCATCGTAAAAAGGCATGTAACCGGTACTTCTTGAGGTACAATATGCGACTTGAGAACGATAGTGAAGGCCAAAATTTAATATCTTGAAGACAAAAAAATTTAGGTTCTTTAGGTTGGATTTTCCGACCAAAAGTCGGATCTGTGAATTCTGGGACCAGAACCGACGAAAAGTGACTTTTTCTAAAACCATCGTAAAAAGGCATGTAACCGGTACTTTTTGAGGTACAATATGCGACTTGAGAACGATAGTGAAGGCCAAAATTTAATGTCCTGAAGAGAAAAAAATTTAGATTCTTTAGGTTGGATTTCCCGACCAAAAGTCGGATTTGTGAATTCTGGAATCAGAACCGACCAAAAGTGACTTTTTCTAAAACCATCGTAAAAAGCCATGTAACCGGTACTTTTTGAGGTACAATATGCGACTTAAGAACGATAGTGAAGGCCAAAATTTCATATCTTGAAAAAAAAGTAGGTTCTTTAGGTGATTCTAGCAGTTCAAGGTACACTTAGAATTCGCGGTGCTGAAATTCGTCGTGACGTGACTTTTTTTTAATTACCGTTGTCGAAATCACGGTCCTGCTGGGAATTTTTCTATACCCTAACGTATGTTGTAGGCTAGGGTATAAACCACAATAAAAACGATCCACTTCGGTATATGGGCGTAAGGCGTCTTACGATAGTCTGTACTTCGGGTGAACGCGCGATGGCGATGGTGAAGAGGTGGACCCCCTCCCTTTTGTCACGCGGAAACCCGACTTAGCTCCGCTAGATGGCGAATAACCCGAAACGTTTCTCGCAAGTGATTACGAACAATCGCTTCATGAATAAGTCCAAGCTATCGTAAGACGCCGTTGGCCCATGTATCGACGTGGGTCGTTTGTACTCTCGTTTATACCATAGCGTACAACATACGCTAGGGTACAAGAAAAATCCCAGCAGAACCATGAATTTACCCACGATTACTGAAAGAAATTATGGCACGACGAATTTCAATCCGGTTGAACCTGGATTTGTACAACCCAAGGACCAACCGGTCGGTACTTCTTGCGACAGTCGGAATTCTGGTTGGATCTGGGGTTCCACAACCCAGGGACCAACTGGTCGCTGCTTTTTGCGCCGGTTGGTATTCCGGTTGGCAAAACGCTGCACAATCCTGAGACCAACCGAGCGATGCTTCTTGCGACGGTTGGAATTCCGGTTGGACTTGTATCTCAACAATCCGTGGACCAACCTATTCGCAAGCTGCGAGCTTTTGAAAGCTCGGTTCGTTTTTCGGTTGAATTGACAAGAAATATCCGTTGGATTTGTGGCTCAATCCGACCGGGTTGGAAATATGGTATTTTTTGGGTTGTTCTATCTGCTAGGGGTGCTGCGGTGGGTCTGCAAATTGACGAATTATCTAACAGAGTATTAATACCGATATACAATGTAAGAAAATTTCACTAGAGTTCTTACAACGAATGAAATCCCTTGGAAATATTTTTCTCCTCCAGTACACAAAAATCGTTACTTTTATTGGACGTGTTCAAGACTGGAACAAATACCTTAATACAGTACTACAAATGTTTATTAATCAACTCATTAGAATTTTGCTATACATTTCAAAGATTCAACCTTTTACGCTTTACCGCAGCTTCGGGGTTTACCGTGTTTGTCCTTGTGTTGAGATCATTTGCAGAAGACATACCTCAAAGATCGTTGCCTTTCAACGTTTGGCTACCATTTGAAAGTTACGAATCGTTATTGGGCTATTGGATTGCATATAGTCACCAGATGCTTGGTATCTGTATCAGTTGTGGAATCGGCGTTGCCTTTGACACCTTCGTGCCGGCATTAATGTTACAAATTTGCGCACAATTAAATATCCTCAAACATCGATTTGTCGAGATGCCTCACATATTACTCGATGTAATCCGCAAATTTCAAAATGAGGAACAATTGAATTCGTTCACCTTAAATGCAGAGTCGAAGCTACTCTCGCTTCAAGTTGAACATCATATTAAGATATTCAAGTTAGTTTCATCATTTTTCCCTGTAAATAACATTTTTAACACACTTCTAAGGTTATTTTTTGAGTCGACTTCGGTGATACGTGTGGACATTTTCCATTTACAAAACAATACATAATCAAAAAATCTTGGCCAAAAATTTAGATTTGCCGAGAACTTAAATGATCTCTTCGGACTTATGATATTTATTCAGTACACATTGAGTACATTGATTATTTGCGCATGTATGGTTGATGCATCACGAATGAATATATTCAGTCCAATATTCGCAGTGTTATTTATATACATAGCTGAAATGAGCGTGCAGATACTTATGTACTGTTTTTACGGTGGCGAAGTAACAATCGAGGTAAGACAGTGGAATAGTATATTGTGCAACAAGTGTCGAAAGTTGGCGATTGCGACCCTCGTTGCACATCATATTTTTCGTAACGAGTGCATGAATTTGCGGCATTTGCAATGACAGTTGCGCGAGACGAACACTGAAAAGTGAGGTTATGTCTCTAGGGACGAAAACGTCGAAAGTAAAATTTCAAGGGACGAAAGTGAACGAAATGCGAACTGCGCATGCGCGACTGTCATTTCACCTCGGGTTCACATCTGTCATGCTATGAGCGACTTTCGGCTCGCAAGACTGCCATGGAAAGTGCCGCGATTCATGCACGAGTGACGAAAACAATTTTTTACAGTATTTGCACCGTCCATTGAATAAATGTTGAGTTAAATGGCTGAATATTATTCTTTTTACATTTCAGAGTATAAATCTCTGCGATGGTATTTACGAAATGGACTGGACAATTTTAAGCATCAATTCAAAGCGAAGTTTATTGACGATAATGGCGCGTACTACGAGACCCATTACATTCACAAGCGCTCGTATTCTGACGATGAATCTTGAATCATTTAAAAGTGTGAGCGATTCTTAATTTACAGCACTTTTATATGTTTAAGTTTAATCGATAATTTCATTTATTATTATTATTATTATTATTTCATACAGCTCCTCAAACTGTCCTACTCGACTTTCAACGTACTTCAAACGCAGACATGAGGAAACTGCATGATAATGAAATAAAATAATATAGAATAGTGTAATAAGAATACAAATGTACAGAAATTATACGTGCTTCTCATCTCTATAAAGTTTTTCGAGATTAGTAAGTCCTTACCTCCTTAGTGCTTTCGATAAGTAAGTCGCAGGCCTTTCTGAACTTCTAAAAAAGTGTCGAGGTTGAATTATAATTGACTATTAATGATGTAGATGGATAATTGTGGTTCTTTTCCAGTCAGTAGTTTAGACATCATTAGTGATTTAATTATGTAGGAATTTGAATTATTGTACGCTGAATTTTTGTAATCGACAGCTTGCGAAAAGTGCGCTTTTCTCGACGGAGGACTGAAAAATCATATTAATCTTTTAGGCGTCGAGAAGCTACAGCGTTTCTTGATGATACCCAATTATTTTGTACGCTGGATTAATACTCGGATTCAATGTCTTACAAACGGTCAAATAGTGTATTCCGGTAGAAGTGCTGTAGAACTTTTTTTTTAACGAGTGTGAGTTAAGCCTTTTCACCCCAGATAAGGATGTTCGACTGTTTCAAAATAGTCAAGTCAGAGCAAAATTTTTGTAATTGTTTCATTAAAGTTTGATGCATTAAATAACAATAGTATAGAGTAGTTTGAATTGAAACATGTATATTTAACCCAGAGGAAGATTAATAGTGCCGGATTTGCATACAGATTAACTAATTAACGTTACTTTCCAATGGGATACATTTGTGTTCAGTTTTTTCCAAGAATAATCTATAATTTTTTGCCAATTTTGATGAGCGATGGCTCATTCTCTTTCTTAAAAGATGCTCTACACATTGATCTGTTGGATATTTGATATTATTGATCGTTTAATAATTATAGTATGTTGTTTAACAAAAATCAAAATACTTTCATAAACAAATAGGTATAATTATTAAACGATCTATAATATAAAATATCCAACCAGTCAGTTTACAGAGCATCTTTTAAGAAAGAGAATGAGCCATCACTCATCAAAATCGGCAAAAAATTATAGATTATTCTTGGAAAAAACTGAATGAAAATATATCCCATCGGAAAGTAACGTTAATCAGTTAACATTTATTCAAATCCGTCACTATCTATTTTTCTCTTGGTTAAGTGTATATGCTTAAATACAAATTAATGCTCCACTGCAGTTATTTAATGCATTAAACTTTAGTGAAACAATTACAAAAATTTAGCACTGATTTGACTAGTGTGAAACAGTCGAACATCCTTAAGACTTCTATACTGGTTATAGGGGGTTTTTTTTCTTGGATTTCATCGTTTTTTCTCCAGCTTATTATGAGGAGCAATACGTCTGCGGCCCAAAAAACTTAGAACTTAGATTGTTCATTTAGAATTCTGCGTTACTGATATTTCTTTTTTTTAAAATTAGCATTTGACCTGACTAGTATTTATACCTATGAAAGGTGCTTGCATGCTCCCAAATAGGTTTATAAGCATATGCGGATATTAACAGCCTTTATTCTCTATGTTGTTGTGTCTATTATAAAAAAAGACTGTACTCTTGGAAACAATAAACAATTTATTAATAATAAAAATAGACTTCTATACTGGCCTTCGTTATGGAAGAATTAGTTAAGGGGATGCTGGAGTAGATTTTGATACCGACTTTGGTCGGTAAGTTTCCCGATTAGGGCACAGGTGGCGCTGACGTAATCTGTTTACTTTTGGCAAAAGATACCGAAACTTCCGAAAAGCAAAATGGCCGCACACCATATATCAACAGGCCTTTGCTGTAAGATATAATTGTTTCTGGAAATTAGATATGTAAAATCAGACCGGACATCAATTCTGTGATGATTTCTAAATATTCCAAAATCATCAGAATGTTAACTACACAAGCCAAATCCATATATAGTGTATACTACGGTCGCATTGCAGAGGCTCGGAGCTTATGCCGAAAGTAAACAGACTACGTTAGCGCCACCTGTCTCCTAATGACGGAACTATAATCATGCTCTTTACCAGCTCTGAGCCTGTGCGAAAAGCAAACAGTCTTTGCAATCGTAGTATACAATATTCGTGGATTTGGTTTGTGTAATCGACATTCCGACGGTTTTGAAAGATTCAGGAATAATAAAAGTATGGATGTCCGGTCTGATTTAACACATCTGAGTTCCAGAAACGTTTATATCTTACGTCAAAGGACCTGTTGACATTTCGAGCGGCCATATTGGTTTTTAAGAGGTTCAGTAATATACAATTTATTACATTTCTTGTATGTTTTGAACAGTAATTCGACCGGACATCCAAGCATGAAGGTTTCTATTACATCCCTGCAAAATTTGACGTATATTTGTAGCATATTTTCGATGAATAGTGTATACTACGAAATCACCTATTTTTAACGACCAAAGTCGGTAAAAACATCTACTCCAGCATCCCCTTAAGATGATGTGTTAGTACTCGGTCGGTAACAAAAACTGTAAAGCGTTGTTTTTGGTCACAATTAATATTTCAGGCCAAAGACGAGAAGTACTGACTGCGTCTTGGTACCCTGCAGTCAGTACTTCTCAACTTTTATTTTAAAAATTAACCGTGGCGACGAATGACACTTCGGGAAGATTCAGCTATCTCACTCGCACTTATGGCGATCTGAGAGAGACAGACGATATGTAACACATCACCTTAAGCTAGCTTAGGGACTGAACTTATTTACCTTCATTTGGTAAATTTCCTAGATTATCGACTGTAATTTTTCTCGCCCTCTTTATATTCTCAGTCGGTAACGGATAGAAATTATCCTTCGTCGAGAACTTCCGGACTACGGCGATCTGTAGATATACCCTAACCATCTGCTGCATAGCAATTTCCTTCAGCAGATACTCCCCGTTTAAAAATGCTAGTACATAAACTCGCCGTGCGCTAAAGCATATAAAATAAATCGAGCAGAATTAATTTCAAGATATTTCCAAGTACATAAACATTCTGTAAGCTCTGAATGTACTATTATTCTCACAAACTCCTTTGTAACTTATCATTGAGAATCAGGCCTGAAAAATTTATCAAGGATAATACGATGCACATCATCCTTACGCTGTAAACTACTAAAGTAGCTCTCTCAAAGTTGCAGCAGAGTGCAATGATAAAATGGAGACGAAAAAAAAAAAAAGAATAATAGAGATACAATGATTCTTCACCCTGCAATGAATTGTCGTTCTTGCGTGTAATCCTGCAGCAAGGATGAATTCTTTTTAGTCGTATCATGTTGCTGTATGTAAGATCATATACAAGTGTGCTGTGTGTATCATCGGTTTAATCCTTCAGATGATTTTACACCATTTTGGGTCGTATCTGATGCGACATTAAATAGTGAGAGATTGGAGGAGTTTTTTTTCGGTTTATAAAGGGGTTCCACGATATAAAGAGACCGGAGGGGGTACTGGAAGCCCTTTAGGGATCTGTGGGCGAGCACCAGTGCGCGATGGATAGGATTTGAAGCGATTTGAAATCTATCCGCGTGAAATCTGGCTGCTTTGGTCTTCTGGTCTCGTTCTTGTCGAACCGAACATGTCACTGGGACTCAACGATCCAGAATTTTTCAGTAGCTTACTACAGGAATAATGAAAAGGCGATGTAACAGCGAGAGGCGAGCAACAGCAGCGAATTTTCATATTTGGCTTCGATAAATAACGCTTTATTAAGCGAACTAATGCCCTAGACGAGAAACCGGAAGATTTTAAGCAACATCGCTACGAGCTCACGCAGAGTGCGTTGCAAAGTTGTGGGAATGCTCACCCCCTTAAAAGCGAACTCACAAATGAGAAAACAACGCGCTCCGACAGCGGCAAGCCGCGTTTTTCTTATTATTTTCTAATTAAAACAAACACTGATTACAAGGTTCAACTTATATTCATAATCAAGGATAATTAGAGGCTGCGGAGCTTCGCTCCATTAATTATCTCTTTCTATAAGCAACGCTTCTACAAAATTATTCGCATTTCATTTTCATAATGCACAATTGTATACACCGAGAGAAAAAGTTTCATTGATTCACGGAAATCTTTGCCAATGATATGAAATACTTGAATTTCAATAATATCTTTTCTTTGAATAATCTCAAACTCAATGAAAATTAGTCATATTGATTCGAAGAAACATTTCTTTAAACCAATGAACCTTTTTCATTAATTTCAAAGATGTCGTCTCTGATTCAATGAAACCTTCTTCTTACCAGCTCAAAATTTCGAAACCTATTTTTTCCTGAAGTACGCGGCAGATAAAGCTCAAATTTTGTGAGTATGTAAGGAAGCACGGCAGAAATAGGCTAAGCTTCTGGCTCCTCGAAACTCGAAGCCGTTCGTTCGGGAGAACCGAAAAACAAAAAAGTGAGGTTAGGTACGAGAGAGAGATTAATGAAAACATTTCTTTGAACCAATGAAAACGTCCCTTTAAAACAATGAAACTGTTTCTTTATTATGAAGCATTCTCTGTCAATTCAGCCACTTTTTTTTCGATCCTCTCCGATTTGCCCTGTAATTGATTATATGAATGTACCACTAAAAGACACTCTATGTGAATTTTTTCAGATTTTTAAAAATAATTTTTCAGAAAATGGCTTTTTTTATTCAAGTGCAAATATCTCAGAATTTTGAAGTTACTGAAAAAAAATGTCTGCACATAAAAGTTGTCGTTTATTGTTAGCTTTCGAGCGGAATATTCCAAATAATTGTCACGTTCCTGTGAGTATGATTTTTTTCCGAAAAATAGAGGAATTATTTTTTAATTAAAAAAAGGATATTTTTTTTTACTGAAAAAATTACAGAGTGTTGCTACATGACTGTTGATATCACAAAAAAATCGCCAGAGTGGCACCGATCGATCTTCTGGTATTAAAAAATGCATTTGTCTGAAAGTTCCGAAAAACGGGGGCATTATTATTTTTTTGATAAAAAAAGGTTACTTTTTTTTTGGCTAATAAAATTACAGAGTATTCTTGCATGGATGTAGATATTGCAAAAAAATCATCAGAGTGGTACGGATCGAACTTACGGTATTAAAAAAAATTATTCGTGTGGAAGTTTCGAAAAACGGGGGAATTTATTTTTTATACCGGAAGCTCGATCCGTACCACTCTGATGATTTTTTTGCAATATCTACAAAATCTTTTCTCTTGGTGTAAGGAGATTATGAATAGAATTAAATAATCGAATGATATTCAGTGACTTTTATAGCCTTCATAAATATAGTACCAATCCTGTGTCATGGATCGTAACTCAAACACCCTTGCTAATATAATACGTTCTTAAGGGATGTGTTACACTGTAATCTGGTGGTGGTATCGATCGGTTACTGTAGAACCGATCGATTCTCATCCCTGTCCACTGTAATATCGACGTTTAGGCACCCGCTGGGACTGAGAGATCCGCTTATCCCCGCCTTTAGGTTATATAGAAGCGCGTGGTTATGCATTAAGTATTTACACGGCGAGCAACCCCTCGACAATGTGTACACACACGTGTCCATCTTAACACGTTTCATGTATCAACGGCCGTCTCGATCTATCTTTCTATCTTGCTCTCTCGGTTGGATATGTCATTTAATATGAAAAAACCACAATTGGAGCTTCTAGCCACTCCCCGACAACCCGTTGATCTCATTCGTCAGAAGTCAAGATGTTATTCATCATTCCACTTTATTTTTCATTACGAAAACTTTTTAATCCTACTATGGAGTTTAATTAAAAAGAGGGAGATGTGACGACTGGATAACGTATAATTAATGAATTTATCGTTCAGAATTAGAAAATAAAAGTTAGTCCTATTATTATTATTGAAAAATCTAATAACTCTCAAAAACTAAAATAAAACGATGTGGTTACAAATTATAGTAAACAATTCTTCCTTCGGCCACTCATGATGATCATATTTATCATTTCACAAGTCGGTCACCATTTCTAAAAATGTCTTCACCGTGGCGCAAGAAATAGACTGGTGTGCGTGAAAAAAAGTTTAACTATTTGCGAAATTTTTAGTAACTCATTTTGCTAGAATCATAAAATAAAGATTACCGTGTTTCCATTAATAACGAAAAATACAGCAAAAAATTAAAAAAATTAATGCTTGCCATTGTTTGCAAAGTCTGAACAAGCGTTTTTTGTTTCGTAGGGTATCTAATAGTCGTCCTCGAGTATATGTGTCATTGCATACCAAGTGGATCACCAAAAATTAGTATGGTTGCAAAAAGTCTTCATAATTTTTTTCAAAAGTTGTTTAGAATATCACGAACATTCATAAATTATTTCAGAATTTTAGCACCTATCGTTTGCCCAAAATTAAATAATGATTTTAAAAATTCCATTTTATTCAATTCGCTGTATATTCAAAATTACCGATCGTACAAAAAATTTGTTCCTGTTTAAAATTTAAGTTTTTGAATGTACTTTTGAATAAAATTTTTTGTATAGTCGCAAAAAAAAAGTTCCGCCTTTTTTTGATAAAAAATAAAATACAGTAGAGCGTCGATTATCCGAATTAATTGGGACTGACTATCGTCCGGATAATCGAAAATTCGGATGACCGAACATCAATATTTTATGAAGGGGTAGGGAGGAACTGAAACGCTTAAAATATTACAATATATACGTATAATATAATACATATATATTATATATATATAATATGTATGTGTTTATCGAAAATTAATATTTTTAATATATCATTGTTAGTATATATTATATATTCTGATAAAACCCCCGGACTCTATATAATATGCTATTTTCTTGGGAAAAAATGGAGAATTTTTTCGGTTTTTTCGTTCGGAAAACCGAAAATTCGGATAAACCAAATCATCGTTCGAATAATCGACGCTCTACTGTAATAATTTTTTTTTCGTCCATTCCGATCATTCTCAAAATTTCGCGGAGTTACCATTATTACGCTTACAAACTACAGAAAAATGTAGTTTGTAACCATATTAATGATCTTCTTAATTAATTTCCTTGGTTATAATCCCCCGAAATTTTTTAATCATTGCCGACTGTTCGTCACTATTGCGCAATAAGGGAGGTCGGTGTTGGGGAAAGAAAAAAAATTGTAATTAGTGTTCACAGGGATGGGGCATTGTGAGTTGCGTAGTAATTAGCGCTCGAGGAAAAGAGCGTCGAAAAGTTGCGATAACTCTGGTTGTTGGAAGGGGGTCGAGAGAAGCAGCGAGGTGGGCAAGTCGGTAGACGAGACGTGTTTCTTTAATTACGAAGTTGTTATCACGCGAGGCAGTTCCTCTGTCGGTTTTGCCGGCGGGAATCCTCAGGCAGCAATGCCCACACTATGCACAACAACGATGCGCTGCTGGTGCGCACAACGAAATTAACAACGCGCTTATATATATACATACCGTGATTTTGCTGGGGTTGAGCGCAGCGACGGGTAACGCGGTGGTGAGCATGTTTTATTAATTTATCACCCAGAGTATATTACGAGCCGTGCGCTTGCAACTCTCCGAGAAGTCAGTGAGCGAGATAAACGCAAAAATATATACATATAGAGTTATGGCAGAGGAGAGAAAAGGGGGTGGACGAAGCTGAGACGCTTGTTGCTCCTTGTAATTACTTCGTAATTAAAAACCCGTGCCGCACTACGTGAGAGAAGATACGCTTTTGCTTTTGCGCTCAGTTTTCAACGGATTAAAGGGACTACTACGTTTTTGCTCCCTTGCCGCGCTGTATCTACTATACAATACTTTCTAGAGCGCAGTCAGTATTATTATACTATGAGCCGATGGTGGAAAACTTCATTTCGCATCAGGCTCCGGGCTAATCGGGTTACGGGGGAGCGAAATACACATAGGAATGAAAAGGAAGAAGAGGGGATGCGAAGCGATCTCTTCTTCAGGACCCTTCTTCAGCCTTCACGACCTAAGCCGAATTAATGTAGCAAAGGTGCAAATAGCTACGCGCACCTGCATCTCCGTGACAGAAGCAGTAGCTGCAGCGATAGAGCAAGTCCTCCCTCTATTTTTGAGATTCATCCCTTAAGGGGAGGGAATTGATTTTGGAAATTCAATATCATCCAATTCCTATTGCATAAAAAAATGCCCAATGTACTATATTGTTGGTACTCGATGAAAGGATTTTTTACTGTCATTTGACTTGCATGTGCTTTTCAATATTATCTTAAGCAAAGTTCTTAGGTTTTCCATTCTGCGCATGATTCAGATCAAACTACAAGGCAGATTGGAATGGTTGACGTCTCATTTTCTTCTTCATAAAAAGATACACCGGCTACATGGAGAAAATGTTAATAAAAGGTAATATTTTTTAAGTGACATAATTAATAATAAATAAATTTTATGCTATTTTCTAAATCAGTGATTAACTTTGCTTTCAGAATGAAAAAAAATAGTTTGCTCCATTTAGCCGGTGTATCTTTTCATGAAGAAGAAAATGAGACGTCAACCATTCCAATCTGCCTAGTAGTTTGATCTGAATCATGCGCAGAATGGAAAACCTAAGAACTTTGCTTAAGATAATATTGAAAAGCATATGCAAGTCAGACGACAGTAAAAAATCCTTTCATCGAGTACCAACAATATAGTGCATTAGGCATTTTTATATGCAATAGGATTTGGATGATATTGAATTTCCAAAATCAATTTTTTTGACCTGACTCCCTCCCCTTAAGGGTAGGATATCCTTTCAGCTGGGATCTTGTAGCGTGAAATGTGTTTCAATTTTCCTTATTGACACGTCGCAAATCTATCTCTATTCTTTTTTTTAACGATTATTATATTTCTCATCTCCCTTAATATGATAGAGATATCGGTTAATAGTGAGTTATTGTGTTATAGAGATCTTATTAGATACAATCGACGAAGCTCGCGGACGTTAAATTTTAGTGAGTCACAGTTGAAATTAATTGACGTGACGTGGAGTATAGAGAGGGCAAAAAGAATGAGCAGGCAATGGAAATAATTACTTGCCCTACGGGGAACCCTTTCTCTAACGTCTATCCAATGTTTTCATCCCCTTCATGCCGCCGATTTATTGATACCACTCTATCGGCTAATTGTTTTAACCATAATGGATGGGGATAACGATGTTTCGTTGGATACAACCAATATCCGGGCATCAGCGATAGATAAGCTCGTTATCGCGTATTATCGAGTTTGTGGCAAAAGGGCGATCCTGTATAGCCGCGGTGAGAGGGTGGTGTCGGAGCCACAGCGGTTCAGTGAGACACACTTGATTACCGCTTCATTGGCCGCAGCCCACTTAAATTTCTCCCTCTGTGTCTTTCTTGCTTTTCGCCCGAGGACAAATCGAGCTGCGAAGGTACTCAAGGACCTTCAGGGCGCCCGCATATTACCACCCAATAAGGAACAATACTCATGTGCATAAATAAATAAATAAATAAATAAAAACGCAGGTCTACTACTGTTTTGGAAATAGAATTATCACAAAGTTTTCGTCCGTTATGCAGGTTATGAATAATTCAATGTCTGTCCCGACAATACACCGAGAGTTTAAAGTAACAAAGGCTGCAAAGTAGAACTTTGCAAATTGCTTCCTCATTATTATTGGATTTTTACAAATTTACCTCTATGAGGAAGCATGTTAAACTATTTTGGCTTCCTCATAGAGGAAGCTTTGTAAAAATCCAATAATAATGAGGAAGCAATTTGCAAAGTTTTAGTTTGCAGGCATGTTTCAAAAATTTTTTAATGGCATTAGTTTTGAACCCCTTGACAGATTCTCGTCAGATTCGAACTGATGCTTAGTTTACCCACACTCTACTTGTGCACCAAATTTGAGCCCGATATCTTAAAAATTGCGGAAGTTAGAGTACGAACAAAAAATTCAAAATGCCATAAATTTTAAACCCCTTAACGGATTGACGTCAAATTCACTCCTAAACTTTATTTAATAACAGTCCACTTGTGGACCAAATTTGAGCCGGATATCATAAAAATTGCGGGAGTTAGAAGCCCGAGCTGGCATTCTCCAAAAAAATTCAAAATGCCATAAATTTTGAACACCTTGATGGGTTAACGCCAAATTCAATCCCATACCTTGTTTAACTACAGTTTACTCGTGGTTCAAATTTGAGCCTGATATCTTAAAAATTGTGACGGCTATCGTGCTAACTAACAATTGTGCACATACGCACACGCACACACATACAGACATTTTTTCTAAGCCACTTTTCTCGACGTTTTAGACCATTCTGAATGTCCTGACATGAAAATCTCGGAAATTTCTTTTTACGAAATTAAAGCTTCCTCTATGAGGAAGCAAAAGCAAAAATATTGATACACCGAGAGAAAAGATTTCATTGACGCCAAAGAAATGGGTGGATTGATTTTTTTTTCATTGATTTCAACGAAATATTTCTTTGATTTCAATGAAATAGTGCATTTGAATTTCAAAGAGATCATTTCATTGCCTGTAAATAAAGATTTACTTAGTGAGAATATAATAAAGAAACAGTTTCATTGTTTTAAAGAGACGTTTTCATTGGTTCAAAGACACGTTTTCATTGATCTCTCTCTCGCACCTAACCTCACTTTTTTGTTTTCCGGTTCTCCCGAACGAACGGCTTCGAGTTTCGAGGAGCCAGAAGCTTAGCCTATTTTTGCCGTACTTCCTTACATACTCACAAAATTTGAGCTTTATTTGCCTCGTACTTCAGGAAAAAATAGTTTTTGAAATTTTGAGCTGGTAAGAAGAAGGTTTCATTGAATCAGAGATGATATCTTTATAATCAATGAAAAAGGTTCATTGGTTTGAATCAATGAAACTTTTTTTCTCGGTGTACCAGTAAATATTTGACAAATGAAAACAGAATAAGAAAATTCGGAAATTTTTATTTGATTCAACAAATTTGTAGTTTGATCCGCAAAATATTCACTTGTATAGTTGAAATTCATGTTTTTCCCGACTTCGGTAAAACAACATAATCTCGTGCGTACTAATCGGTCATTTTTAACCTCCAACGCATGCGCACTACAGATTCATTACTCCCTAGGGAAGAAAACGGTTTATTTCTGCCCGGAGGGTGGCATGAAAACCGTACTACAAATTAATTAAAAATGTGCAATTCTTGCGTCCTTATTGCAAATACGAAATGTGATTATTTTTTTTTGCGGAAGCGATAAATAAAAATCGTATGCTACACGGGAGGAAATGTGATTTTCTTCACTGAGAAAAATGAATGTGATAAATTGCTAACTATTGTGAGTTCAACTATAAAAATAATGGCCTGTGCCACAATTTAGTTGCTAGTTACATTTTCTACTGTGTCACAGTAACAACAACAATATTCTTGTCCTTTTAGGGAAACAGCTAAATAGTAGAATCGACTATATATTTTTTTGGTGTTTACCTCCCTTGTAGCATAATATACTATTTGTAGTGTGATGGAAAGCGTATTGAAGACGTTTAGAATGAAGGAAATATTAAATTCTCTTATATTCTACCGAAGACTGTTTTCCAAGTGGTTTCTCTCATACCCTTTCATCTTTTTCTGCAGTTCGAATTCGCTGTCTCAGTTTTTCTGGATCTGAGACTCTGGCTGAGTAGCGTGTGGACGTGGAAACGATAAATCAGGCACAGATTGGGTTATTCGGATGCAGAAGGTTCGGGCCTTCATCTTCTTCCTTTTACTTCGCTCATGGGCTTTAAAACAAACGTGTAATTTAACGGTGGCTAAAACGCGAAACCGAGCCGGCCCCCGTAACTACGCGCTTGGGGTAATGGGTCGAGAGGGATGGGGAAACGAGTCTGCGTGGCCGCAGAGCTTCTGGACGATTATGATGGGTTGTATTTTAGTAGGCGGGAAGGACTCCCGTTTAACTGGCAATTAAGCCACGCTCCGCCCACGATAACATTCGCTCTCCCTCGTTCATCTCTATGTTTCAAGTTCTACAAATAGATGAAAATGCAAGAGGTGAACAATCCACATATGTACATAAGAGAAAATCGGAAAAGTCCCCATTGAACAGTTCTATAATTATTTTATTACAACTTTTTACACGCTTAAGTAAGTACTCGTGGTTTCTGTGCCATTTATGGGCTTGAATCTAATTTTACGTATTCCATATAGATGACCATCCATCTTTTGCAATTATGAATTTTAAAAGTAGCCATGTGGCTACAACTCGTGAAATATTGGCCTTTGCGATTTCTTACTTTCTAATTTTATTAACTAAAACATTGGAGGATCTCAAGATTAAAGATAGAATTCTCATTTTGAGAAAATTATATCGGTTTATCAGCCGTATAAGAAAAAGTTCTTTTTTTTAGTTTAGAAAAGCTGGTAATTTACTTGACCCTTTGAAATTCTATAGAGTAACTTTACATCCAGTTACCTATTTTTATAAAGGTTCTTTGGTTGGTAGTAAGAATTGTAATTCAAATATCTTTGCTAGCGTTGATTTCTCCTTTCAAATACGAGAACGATGATTTGCGTTCCACTATTCTGCAATTGATAATCCCGGGCTAATTTTGTCCAGAATTTCTGTCGTAGCGAACAAATTTGCATTAAGAAAATTCACTAATGTATCGGTCTTGCATTTTCAAAAATTGGATCTGACACCAGGGAACAAAAGTCTTGGCTAGAACTACCAAAGACTTGGTGAAAAATGTTACCAAGAAAACTTGGAAGGTCCAACCAAGTTAATGGTTAATAACATAACCAAGGATTTGGCAAGACAATCAAGTATTTAGTACGTATAACCAATAACTTGGTTGCATTTACCCAATTTTTCTTGGTAAAATTTTTAACGAAGAATCTTAGTAAGCCCAACCAAGCACGAAAAGAAATGTTTGGTTGTGGCAACTACGTTTTCGATTTGCTGTACACAATGTCTAAAAAATTAGTTGCCTCAACCATATCGAATAGTAACCTCAACTATTCACGATTAGTTCTCGCGAGATTAGTTAGGTTAACTAATCCAATCGTTGGGATTGCCACACGGAAAAAAAGGCTTGGTTGGAACAAACAAGTGCCTTAGTTATATATGCGCCAGACAATTAATTAGTTAGGCCAACCAAGTTATTTGTTAGGCTATCAATTTCTTGGTTGGACTAACCAAGAAATTAGGCTACCAATTTCTTGGTTAGACTAATCAAGAAATTAGGCTACCAATTTCTTGGTTGAACTAACCAAGAAATTAGGCTACCAATTTCTTGGTTAGACTAATCAAGAAATTAGGCTACCAATTTCTTGGTTGGACTAACCAAGAAATTAGACTACCAATTTCTTGTTTAGACTAACCAAGAAATTAGGCTACCAATTTCTTGGTTGGACTAACCAAGAAATTGGTAGTCTAACAAATAACTTAGTTGGTCTAACTAATTAATTGTCTGGCGCATATATAACCAAGGCACTTGGTTGTTCCAACCAAGCCTTTTTTTCCGTGCACTCGAATAGTTGCGACTACCATTCGAATCGTCGGTATTACCATTTGAATCGTTGGTATTACCATTTGAGTTGTAAGGGAAATAGAATAATCGATTGGTTATGTCAACTCAATTCTTGGTTATGGCAACTAATCATTTTTTTTCCGTGAGCCTTTTTCTCAGTGTCCTAGATATATACCGTATGTATGTGTTTGGTCAAGACTATCTCCAACCCCCAAGATTTGATCGGTCCAGCCCGCGTCGTGAGAGTTATTTTCCTCTTGTGATATACGTCTGAGGCGCTCTACTTATTTTTTCGTTGCCAGGGCAAAACCGAACGTTGAGAAAGATAGTGAGAGGGGGGGGGGGGGGGAAGGAATATAACCAGAGCGCTCGTAGTCGTATAGGTTGTGCACGTAATTCCCGAGTGAGTTCGACCCCCTCCCGGTTCCCGGTGGGACGCCATCTTATTTATTGTTTTAATTATATCAGAATATATCGTTAGAAGCGCGCGCGTCAGGCTGCGCTCACCGCGCGCCGCCACCAAATACGTGAGATTTATGGTGGCGAAACTGAAACGTCGAGAGATGCTTCTTCCCTTACCTACCCCTTCGTTGCACTATTTTTTCCCCTCTCGTCCATATTCCTTATCTTAATATTTTTCGTCTCTCAAGTGTGTTTTTGTTTTTTTTTTTCCTAGTCTATCGTTCCCTTCCTCTCGATTCGAGCGATTGTGTTGACGCGCGTAATATGTTGCCTCGCATACTGAATGAATTATCAATTTATTAACGGCGACGCGGGCGCGAGGAGATCGGCTGCGATCTCGTATCCCATATCCGCTCTGATATTCCGCTCGCATGCCGAGAAGACGGCGGTGCGACCCCCCGCCAGAGATCCCGATCATTCGGGCACGCGATATGCCAAAGCGGTTTCGTTTACAGCCCGAGCGAGAAGAAAGAGCACCGTAGTACGTGATACACACTCGAGATTCGCTTTTCAGACTGAATTCTACTCTCCGTCTCGCTCCATCGATGAATGAACCTCCAATCTTGATGACGCGCGCTAAAATTTCATTCTGGTCTCATGTGCGGGATTCTCTATAATGACAAGACTCGTCAAATGCTGTGAAGCAGGCCACTTCTACTCTTACATTGAAAACTTTGCCCAATGGACACTGTACGATCAATTTCATTGTACGATTCATCGAATTCAATGCAGAGGACGACATTAAAAGCGACAGTTCGTTTGTGTGAGGTACTCAAAAATTTGCCTAACAAATTGGCAATACTAGCCAGTGGGTTGACTCATTGTGAACGTTCCCCTGCGGTATTCTTGAATTATCAATGGTGAGAACGAGGAGCTCCTCAAGGTTTGAACCATATAGATGTAGGAACGGTCCGGCATCAAATTGCCTTGTCATCACGACCTTATCACAGTTAGTGAAGAGAGGAAACTATTATTCTCTCTTGGATTTGTTCCTTTATTATTTTTTGTTGGTCCTGCTGCAGCTAATGACAAGATTCGTCGAATGCTGTGAAGTAGGCCACTTCTGCTTCTACATTGAAAAGTTGGCCCGGCAGGCACTGCACGGTCAACTTTATCGTACAATTCATCGAGCTCGGACATAAAGGAGGTTGGAGCACTCCAGACTAGTCAAATCAGTGCTAAATTTTTAAAAGCGTTTCTACAATTTCAGATGGTTTAATAATCTGTTTTAAGGTGTTAATCACAAAGCAGTATTGGTTCTTGATATTCAAATACATTCACAGCTGTGATATCAACATTAAATCGATTAATATCTGCAAATTTCCAACGTTATGTTTTTTCATCCAGTTTTTTAAAAGGGTAAACCGTAATATCAGTCCGATTATGATGACCAATAGCTCATTTTGTTTACTAACAGATATTCTATCGATTGGCCGTCTATTTTTCTAAATCGTATTAGTAGTTCAGAAGATACAACCGTTTGTTTATTCTATCATAACCTAACATCAAGTATACAAATGGCTGTAACTTTTGAACGCCTGATACTATAGAAAATCTGGACGCTCAATTGATTAAGGATCTTCCACTGATCAAAATGAGCTATGTTTCGTCATAATCGGACTAATATTACGGTTTACCCTTTTACAAAACTGGATGAAAAAACAT
The DNA here is from genome assembly GCA_963970395.1 of Ephialtes manifestator. NCBI lineage: Eukaryota > Metazoa > Arthropoda > Insecta > Hymenoptera > Ichneumonidae > Ephialtes > Ephialtes manifestator. The sequence goes on from OZ019970.1 coordinate 37,002,458, forward strand.
GACATCGGAAATTTGGAGATATTGATCGATTTACTGTTCATATGACAGCTGTGAATGTATTTGAATATCAAGAACTAATGCTAAACGGAAAAAAAAGTTTGGTTGTGGCAACTACGTTTTCGATTTGCTGTACACAATGTCTAAAAAATTAGTTGCCTCAACCATATCGAATAGTAACCTCAACTATTCACGATTAGTTCTTGATTGGATTAGTTAGGTTAAATAATCATTTATTAGGTATTATCATTCGAATCGTTGGTATTACCATTTGAGTTGCTAGGGAAATAGAATAATCGATTGGTTGTATCAATTCATTTCTTGGTTATGGCAACTAATCTTTTTTTTCCGTGGACTATGTGATTAACACCTTGGAACAGATTATTAAACCATCTGAAATTGTAGAAACGCTTTTAAAAATTTACCACTGATTTGACTAGTGTGGAGCGCTCCAACCTCCTTAAAAGCGATAGTTCGTTTGTGTGAGGCACTCGAAAATTTGCCTAACAAATTGGCAATATTCACCAGTAGGTTGACACATTGTGAACATTCCCCTGCGGTATCCTTGAATTATCTGTGGTGAAAAAGAGGAACTCCTGAAGGCTTGAACCATATAGATGTAGGAACGGTCCGTCATCAAATTGCCTTGTCATCCCGACCTTATCACAGTTAGTGAACAGAGGAAACTATTCTTCTCTCTTGGAGTTTTTCCTCTATTATTTTTCGTCGCTCCTGCGGCAGGTAACGACAAGATTCATTGAATGAAATAAAGGGGGCCACTTCTGCTTCTACATTAAAAAAGTGGCCCGGCAGACACTGTACGGTCAATTTCATCGTACGATTCATCGAGCTCGGACATTAAAAGCGATAGTTCGTTTGTGCGAGACACTCGAAAATTTGCCTAACAAATTGGCAATATTCGCCAGTGGGTTGACACATTGTGAACGTACCCCTGCGGCATCCTTGAATTATCAGTAGTTAGAAAGGGGAACTCCTGAAGGCTTGAACCATATGGATGTAGGAACAGTCCGTCATCAAATTGCCTTGTCATCCCGACCTTATCACAGTTAGTGAAGAGAGGAAACTATACTTCTTTCTTGGATTTTTTCCTCTCTTATTTTTCGTCGCTCCTGCGGCAGCTAATGACAAGATTCGTCGAATGCTGTGAAGTAGGCCACTTCTGCTTCTTCTACATTGAAAACTTGGCTCGGCAGGCATTGTACGGTCAACTTTATCGTAGAATTCATCGAGCTCGGACATTAAAAGCGACAGTTCGTTTGTTCGAGGCACTCGAAAATTTGCCTAACAAATTGGCAATATTCGCCAGTGGGTTGACACATTGTGAACGTTCCCCTGCGGTATCCTTGAATTATCAGTGGTGAGAAAGGGGAACTCCTGAAGGCTTGAACCATATGGATGTAGGAACAGTCCGTCATCAAATTGCCTTGTCGACCCCACCTTATCACAGTTAGCGAAGAGAGGGAACTATTCTTCTCTCTTCGGTTTTTTCCTCTATTATTTTTCGTCGCTTCGGCGGCAGCGACGTAGTCAGGCGGCGTCTGGGCGCGCGCCCGCTGGTATGTCTGGCATTTTTGGCTGAGCGCTCGTACACACGCCGGTTCTCCGGCTCCGGTGTAGTCGAGGAATTATTGTCCGGTGCCTCTTCGGAGGAAAACTTCCACTTCGATAAATTCAACCTACCGGCAAAGAAGTATAAACCATGATTATTAGAAAATTGCTTCATTAGTTTAAGTTGAAAGGAAATCAAAACATTCGAACTTACAGGACAATCTGAAGATTGGCAAAGAATTCTCTATGCTGAACGATAGCTTCGATACCTTTTTACATTTCTTTTCCTATCGTTCTTTTTCTTTTTCTTCTCAACATATCTCGACTGTGGAGTTAGCTGGGATTAGAATGGGACAAGACTTTGGCTGTTGGGCACACGCGACCAACGGTGATCCCTATCTGCGCTTGATAAATTACTGTCCCTACTCGAAGCTCTTCCCGACCATCTTTTCACTCGCTTTTCGTCTCCCTTTAACATCATCCACTGACTCGCATCCTCTTTATCCCTCCACACACGCCCACACGGCGCTCACCCCTTCTACCAACCAAAGTTGTCCTGCAACAGAGGCAGCAGCAGTGACCGGGGCGCCTCGACGAGGAGCCTCGTCGCACCGCTGCATCTGAATATTAATTTACCCCTTCATTGTCCACTTTTTATTACTCACATATTTTACAGATTTTTATTTGCCTCCATTATTTTGTCCTTGTACTTTCCAGCAGCCAGCTAGCAGTTCTCCAGTCGTTTGAACGTCCTCAGAAGTGAGGACCCAACGAAATTTAATAGTTTATAAAAAAACGTTTCGTTTCGTTTATTTGTTTATATGGAAGTGACTAAAATTAATGACTCATTGCTGTGTACCGTATCGTCAATGTCGATGTCAATGATGCATACGATCTTCAGCGCAAAATGCAAAATGTATTATTCCAAGAGTCGTTTTCTCTTGTGAAAAAGGGCGAAGCGTTATTCTCTCAAGTCCATAAATCATCGCTGCTGGGGTTATGGAAATAAGAAGAGAAGAAGATGAGGAAAAAAGAATAAATTCTAACCCAACGTTGCAGAGGCAGCAGGTACCTGCTACCCAAATTTCTACAGTCTAAAATAATTATCCGAGAGACGAACCGTGGAATTTTGAATAACGCTAAGTTTCGACGAAGAGCTACGATCCTTGCGTGGCACAGAACGAATTGGCGTATAGAATCTACGGATGCACCACCCATTGCACCAACTAATAGCAGACGTTTACACACTGCAATCCAACTACCACTCCTATTTTTCGCGCCACCAACACGTACTTGACAATAATAAAATTTGGCGAATAATGTCCATTATCGAATCTTTGCAAATACGACAATTTGAAAATTTGTCAAAGCGTCGAGGTGTACACAGACGGTCACTCCTCTTTTTCCCACGACAATAACGTATTTGACAATAGTAGAATCTGGCGAGTAATGTTCATTATCGATTCTTTGCAAATACGACAATTTGTACATTTGTCGAAGTGACGAGTGTACAGAAACGATCCCAGAGGTGCAATTGGTAATGGATTTTCACGTGAAGAATTTTTCTCGCTGAGGGGAGGGATGATACGCCCCTGACAACCCCCTTGAAGACAGTACTCGAATTTTCCGCACTCTTCAAGTATTACGAAATGTCTCGTCGAACAGTCGCTACGTTGACCCTATGGGAATTGCAGAGGGATCTGCCATTGAGGTATTTTCTAGTTAAGTAATTTTGTTGGTACATTATTTAACTACAAAAGCCTTTAACTACAAAAGTAGCATATTTATTGCATTGCAGGATTTGTTAACAGAATTTTTTCGATTTTACTCCGAAAATTGACCCTTAAAAGGTGTAATTTTTTTTACGGAAAAGTAATATTACTCATAAATGTTCATTGAATCATAAAATTAATAGTTATTATTTTGTTAATATTTATCTTTTAAACAAATGTTCAATTTTGTCAATAATATGTAAGAAAAATGGAATAAAACTTTACGGTAGTTTGAAAAAAAAAAGTTTATACACTTAATGCATTAAACATAAAAGAAGGATTCTTTCATTTTTTTCACAATTATTTGTGATATATTATTGGGAATTGAATTTGAAAATATATTTTCAAAAATTCACTGTATGTTTTGGGCGAAAATTCGAATACGTTTTTATAAGTACTGCAAGATTTTTATGGAATTATAATTATGAAAAAATGTAATCGTAAAACATTATTTATAATACTAACGGGGATTTGCAATTCTGTATAATACTAAGCAGGAATATTGAAAAAGGTAAATGACTTAAATATCCAATGACGTCATTATTTAATTCCACTCGGCATATCGAATGTGTTATAAATCTCACAAAATTTATAACAGATTAAAAAAAAATTTTTTCAATTATGAATTTGTGTATACATTCTTACGGCAGAAATTTACGCTAACATATAAATAAATAATGTATTTTCTCTAAATAGATGAAAAGTTTTATTAAATTTTTTTAAATCTCACCAAATTTATAACAGCGTAGAATTTTTTTTAAATTATGAATTTTTGTATACACTCTTACGTCAGAAATTTACGCTAATATATAAAAAAATAATGTATTTTCTCTACATAGATGAAAAGTTTTATTAAATTTTTTAAAAATCTCACCAAATTTATAACAGCGTAGAATTTTTTTAAATTATGAATTTGTGTATACACTCTTACGTCAGAAATTTTCGCTAATATATAAATAAATAATGTATTTTCTCTAGATAGATGAAAAGTTTTATTAAATTTTTTAAAATCTCACCAAATTATAACAGCGTAGAATTTTTATTACGTCAGAAATTTACGCTAACATATAAATAAATAATGTATTTTCTCTAGATAGATGAAAAGTTTTATTAAATTTTTTAAAATTTCCCCAAATTTATAAAAGCGTAGAAATTTTTTAAATTATTAATTTGTGTATACATTTTTACGTCAGAAATTTACGCTAATATATAAATATATAATGTATTTTCTTTAGATAGACGAAAAGATTTATTAAATTTTTGAGGCTGTGAGGCAAAAGATACAATTTTGATGATTACAAAAATAAATACATTACAAGTGAGAGAGAAAGGGACGTATTACAGCGGGAATGGAGAGTAAGAATTGTGCCAGGACGACCGTTGAGAGGAGGCTTGAGGATATATCCCTTTGAGAAGCCCCGCGACAATGCTAATACGAAGTTATTAGGCACCGTGACCCATGCTCGGTTTTGCGCCCCGAGGCGTACGGAGCATGATGTCCCATGGCGAAGAAGCAGTGTCTCGGAGGGTTTTCGAGAGTCCCCCGTCTGGATGCAAACCGCGCTACACCACGCCTTGACAAGTATATCATCGCGCCTGCGATTTACACCAGATCTGTTTAAAAATGACAAAACACTCATTGATTTTGGAATCTACACGGAGACAAATGTTTGGTTGTGGCAACTACGTTTTCGATTTGCTGTACACAATGTCTAAAAAATTAGTTGCCTCAACCATATCGAATAGTAACGTCAACTATTCACGATTAGTTCTCGATTGGATTAGTTAGGTTAACTAATTGGATTAGTTAGGTTAACTAATTTCACTAGTTAGGTTAACTAATTGGATTAGTTAGGTTAACTAATTGGATTAGTTAGGCTAACTAATTGGATTAGTTAGGCTAACTAATTGGATTAGTTAGGCTAACTAATTGGATTAGTTAGGTTAACTAATTGGATTAGTTAGGTTAACTAATTGGATTAGTTAGGTTAACTAATTGGATTAGTTAGGTTAATCGTTCGTCGGTATTATCATTCGAATCATCGGTATTACCATTTGAGTAGCTAGGGAAATAGAATAATCGATTGGTTGTGTAAACTCATTTCTTGGTTATGACAACTAATTTTTTTTTTCCGTGTATCATCGTAATTAGGTGCACCGAGAGAAAAGATTTCATTGACGCCAAAGAAATGGGTGGATTGATTTTTTTTTTCATTGATTTCAACGAAATATTTCTTTGATTTTAATGAAATAGTGCATTTGATTTTCAAAGAGAATATTTCATTGCCTGTAAATAAAGATTTACTTAGTGAGCATATAATAAAGAAACAGTTTTATTGTTTTAAAGAGACGTTTTCATTGGTTCAAAGAAACGTTTTCATTGATCTCTCTCTCGCACCTAACCTCACTTTTTTGTTTTCCGGTTCTCCCGAACGAACGGCTTCGAGTTTCAAGAAGCCAGAAGCTTAGCCTATTTCTGCCGTATTTCCTTACATACTCACAAAATTTGAGCTTTATCTGCCGCGTACTTCAGGAAAAAATAGGTTTTGAAATTTTGAGGTGGTAAGAAGAAGGTTTCATTGAATCAGAGACGATATCTTTGAAATCAATGAAAAAGGTTCATTGGTTTAAAGAAATGTTTCTTCGAAACAATGTCACTACTTTTCATTGAGTTGGAGATCATTCAAAGAAAACATAGTATTGAAATTCAAGTATTTCATTTCATTGGCAAAGATTTCCGTGAATCAATGAAACTTTTTCTCTCGGTGTGATATCGACATTCCATTTTACCTGATAGTTGTAATTAACTACCGAAAAATAATTGGTACGTTCTGTAATGCAAATTTGAACGGACGGAAAGCAGTAAACAGTTCTGTATTTTATTTGGGTTATGCCGTATATCTGATACAAGTTTGTACGTTCTCCCCTCTTTCCTTACCTTCTTAGAGAACCACCATTTTAATGGTAGAATAACGAATTCACATATAATAAATAAAAAATATAATTTGCCGAAACTGCAGTTTTTTAAACTATTTTAATTCAGAAAAGTGTCAGGCAATGAAAAAAAAAAAAATCTCCTGTGGACAAGAGTCTTGTCCGTTAAAATGATAAAAATGGTTGATCTAACAATCTTGCAACGTGCTTCGCGTAATTAATTTTTCATTTACAATTTCATTTACATCGAAGTTCTTAAAACCTCAAAATTGTACTCCTGAAATAAATTACAATGTTCCCCAATAAAAATGTCAATATTTCATAATTATAATCCGAAAGCTATGAGCGACACACGAAGAGAAATTTATGTGTCATGACAACATAAAACGTTGATAACAAAAATCGTTACGTTAGGCTGAAAAATCAGTATTGCCATGCTGATAAATCTTTTGTTCGGCTGACAAATCTTTTTCCTGGGCTGACCAATTTTTTTTGTTAGTCTAACAAAACGATTTTTGTCGTCACCGTTTTATGTTGTCATGACAATATAAATTTCTTTCCGTGCAGCTATGATAATTAATAATATATTTTTTCACCATACCTGTGTGGAAAGTTCGACTTCCCGCCCTACGCGCTTTACGTAATTCGAACTTTCCGCTACAGATATGGTGAAAAATAGTATACTCCACTGGGGAGTGAAAGTAGACTATCCCTCTCTAGCGGCGTAATATACTATTTTCGTGCCTTTTCTCATTTTCAGGCTAACATAGCCAAATATTTTCTATTTATCCACAAAACTCTCAGGAATATCGTTTTCGACCCAAATCTCGATAAGTCTTCACCCATTTAACAAAAAGTAAAATAAATCCAGTCTCCTTGCCTTGCACTTAAGCGCACGTGCTCCAAGTACGTTGGAGAGGGAAAATAGTCGTTGAGATTCCCGAGGCGTAAAATCGTTGACTCTGTGTACCTCACAAAAGGAGAATGACAAAAAAAAAAGCGAGCGAGGAGACTCTTGATAGAGTCGTGCCTGTTGCTCCGTGGATGTAGTCGCGTTTGACTCGAGCATATACGTGTATTGTTCATGACGACGCTTAAGGGGCCCGGGACAAATAGGCACCTGCGACAATACCGGCATCAGGTTACCTTTGGCTCCAGGTGGCTCAAAGTCGTCGATGAAACGGAAGGAAGGCGAGAAAGGGAGTTCGCGATGCTCCGCTGGGGGGCTTCAACGTCGCAACCCTCAACGTTGGGGAAAGAAGAAGGCGTTGCTCCTGTCCGATCAGAGCCAGAGCAAAAGTTCTTTGCATTGTTAGTCGACTCTCGCGGACTTTATGAGAACGGAAGTCGGAAATTATGTGGTACGTGCTTAGTGAGAGATTTTTCTCACGATCACTTTCGTCGTCATTTTCAAGCCAACGTTTTTATATGCCGCTCTGCGTCCGTTCCACTTGCTCATTCTTTGTACTTTTTCGGTACATCGAGACTCTATTAGTCGACGAATCGGCCGAGACCCCCAAGATGCGATTGTGCTATAATATAATATGCTCGGGATAATAATGAGACCGATCTCGTTATACGAACGGCGAGCATTCCAACGCATATTTGTCGCTGACTTTAACTGACTTTCTACTGTGAGCTTTGAACATGTACAAAATAATGAATGAGTGAATGAGAAAAGACGTTGACGCGAATCGGCGAGACGTAAAGTCTCATTCTTTGCGTATTGATGCTACTGTGCATCGAAGCTTGTTTGGTTAAAGAAATTGACGGAGTGTAGAAAGGCGGAAAGAAATATCGGCTCGTTTATGAATTTTGATAGAGTAATAGATAATTTTTGGCAAAAATCAAAGTTGCGATGCTGAGGCTTTGTTAAGAATTATAGAAAATGAACCTGAAGGGAATTGTAATATTTTTACTCGGAAAATATGTGACAATTTTCATCTATTTAGTACTGCAATTAATGTAGCTGGTAATAATGGAAACAAATAATACATCCCCCCCCCCCCCGAATGTAACGGTAATAAGCAAGAATAACATTAAAACAACGTTGAAAGTTTATGATAAAAACAAAAAATCCGATACCAAAACTAGAAGCATGGGCTGAAAGACTGCGGTCGATGGCCCATTGACAATATTGTTGGTAAATAAGTTTAAGGGGACCGAGACAGGTAAAAAAAACTGATTTTTGAAATTCAATATCATCCAAATCCTATTGCATATAAAAATGCCCAACGCACTATATTGTTGGTACTCGATGAAAGGATTTTTTACTGTCGTCTGACTTGCATATGCTTTTCAGTATTACCTTAAGCAAAGTTCTTAGGTTTTCTATTCTGCGCATGATACAGATCAAACTACTAGGCAGATTGGAATGGTTGACGTCTCATTTTCTTCGTCATGAAAAGATACACCGGCTAAATGGAGCAAATGTTAATAAAAAGTAATATTTTTAAAGTGACATAATTGTTAATAAATAAATTTTATGCTATTTTCTAAATCAGTGATTAATTTTGCTTTCAGAATGAAAAAAAATAGTTTGCTCCATTTAGCCGGTGTATCTTTTCATGAAGAAGAAAATCAGACGTCAACCATTCCAATCTGCCTAGTAGTTTGATCTGAATCATGCGCAGAATGGAAAACCTAAGAACTTTGCTTAAGATAATATTGAAAAGCATATGGAAGCCAGATGACAGTAAAAAATCCTTTCATCGAGCACCAACAATATAGTGCATTGGGCATTTTTATATGCAATAAGATTTGGATGATATTGAATTTCCAAAATCAATTTTTTTCACCTGACTCCCTCCCCTTAATTCTAAGAGACGTACACACTCAAATTCTGTCATGTATTGGCATTAATATATTCCCTATAACAAAATCTATATATCGTTTATACATAGCAGCCGGACCATTTTGTTGTTGTTGTTGTTTTTATTAATGATTGATTAATTGGTGCGATTTTTTTGCTAATTAAGTGAGAAAATTTATGTGAAAACGATAAAATATCCTTTGCACAATATTTTGGTGTCCAAGATGGCGTTACGATAATTAAATTTCTACCGCTTCCAACTGTCATTGCTCCAATTCCAACAGCAATAACGTGACAGTTTTACGAATGTCGTGAAAAGAGAGAAAAAAAGGTATAAAATTTGCCAATGTCTTACACATTTCTGTAAAACATAACCTAAAATTTTATAATTGCTTCAGCATTAATAACAAGTATAGGTGGCTGTAAGGAGATTTTAACACTCTGCTTAGCGAATAATTGGTGATAAAATCCTCGTAAGTACTGAAAGTAATTTATGTGAAAATAATTAAAGCAACCACCATATTTCTGTGTAGCGAAGTCAACACATAATTCATACTCATAAGTAAGACAATTTTTTTCATCAACATTGAATTAAGTGACGGGAATTTCCAACTAATTAAGCGCCGAGGGCCCAACGGAATCAACTCCGAGAAATGCTCTCGTTCCGTCATTACAAAATCAATAAAATATTTATCGTTCGGTCACAATGTCCGACAGCGATCTAAGATGGCGTTGAGACAAGAAAATTCCAAGCGTGTCTACCACTCTTTGCTTCCATCCTCAATGCAATAACGAGACTGTTTTACGAATGAAATAAAAAGAGATAAATAAAGAGCAGCGAAGAGTCGACGGCGCGAGGACAGCATCTCAAATACTCGAGAGAGAAAGATCGCCTCATTGCGATTGGTCAGTTCGTAGCTGGGCGGTACCTCGACAATCGACTTTTACTCTTCTATCGTGCTGCGCTCTTTCTCGTACCTCTTCGACTCTCCACCTTAGCGAGGCGCGCGTCGACTCGCGGCATCGAGAATGAGGACTCCAAAAGGAGGCTGGTCACGCACGCACGCGCGTATCGTTTCCTCTCTCGCCTCCTCGCGGAGTCAGCACCAAGTGGAATTTCATTCTGGTCCGAGCGTCGCTCGGATGCGACTCGAGAAACTCACGGCCATCGGTTCCATCTCCTCTGGGACCGAGTCTCGTCTTTTTCATCATTTTATTCTCGTCACACGAAGAAATGAAAATAAGCGTAATACTGATGATGACGACGACGACGATGATCAACTATAAAAAAAGGAAAAAAGGAAAACATTTATAATGAATTCCTATTTAATTTTCAGACATGTTAGCTTTACCTGTTTTTCCAATATCGTTTCTGAGAGACTGTCCTCAGAGGAGTTGGGCGGGTTACCAAACGAGAAATCTAGCGAGCGAAAGAGAGAAACGCGTGTCTTGCACCAAGACGTGTTGTCGAGTGAAGAAGAGACCACTTGGTCGAGTGTGCGTGCAGAGCAAGCTTGAAGAAAGAGAGAGAAAGAGTGACACGCCCGTGAGGACTGCAATGACAACGTGCACCACGGGCGGCGCGTGACTTAGCACCCGGTTTCTCTCTTGGTAGACACGAAACTTGCCGACAGACGCGAGAGACCGAGATGGAAACATGCGAAGGAGGAGGCGTACGACACGCTCGTGAATTTGTGATACGACGAGAATCTTTCTCTCTTTCCTGCTCTCTCATTCGTTGGCATCTCAGCAAACTATGAGCTACCGACGCATACAGGAATCTTTAAGATCAAGTTCAAAATACTGGGAAGTATTTATTATTATTTATTCAGCTTTACGCTGACAAATCAAATGAAAACCGTAAAATTGTGTAGATTCTAACTGTTATTTGACTCAAAAATCTAATTATAAATCGTTATCGGACATGGAATATTTTAGTATCGTTGAGATTTTCTTGCAACGCCTGAATGTCATATAAAAAGCAAAACTAATAGGTTTCTAAATCTAAATTGCAATAAAGTTATGTTATCTCGGTAATGTTACTTATGCACTAATGTCTTTACAAATATAAACAAAAGTCTGACAATCTGATAAAAGGTTGTTAAGAGTCAAGGAAACTTTCAGTATAATTGGGACTCCTTTTACCAACATTCGTGATCAACCTAGATGCTCCAAATACGTACATATAAAGATGAAACCCGCGTAAAAAAGATGTGGTGTCCAGGGTGGAATCCAGGACAGAATCCAGGATGGAGTCTGGGTTGTGTAGGATGGTTTCTGGATAATTCAGGATGGAGTCTGGGTAGTCCAGGATGGAGTCCAAGATCGACAATGGGATCGGATTAAATCCCATTCTCTATCCTGGACTACCCGGACTCCATCCCGGACTGCCTAGACTCCATACTGGACACATCATTTTTACGCGGGAAGCCATAGTAACTTACAAAACGTCCCAATGACGATATTCTCAGTTCTAATCAATGGCCCATCACTAACTAGAATGTTCACCTTAGATGGGACGTTTTCGGTTGGAGAGGTTCTGTTTTTTTCTCACACGGAAAAAAAAGGTTAGTTGGGACAATTCCCATTTTATGAGTTGGCTATAAATGAGTTGGTAGTAAGATTTATTTAGTGATTATAATCATTTTGTTAGTTAAGACAACGAGTAAGTGGTTGTCCCAACTCACAAATGTGTGGTTATATGGACTAACGAACACGGAAAGAAAAAAGTAGTTCTGGCTACTAATTTCAGCATATGCTGTGCCGCGTGTTAGTTACTGAAACTAAATCGGAAACGAAGTCTCAACTTTTTTCGATTGGTAGCAAAAATAGTACGTATAACCAACAATTTGGTTCCTGCAACTATCAATTACTATCGATACTCTACACCGAGAGAAATATATAGTACTGATTTCCAGATTCGTATAGTAATCGGGATCCAAAGTGGAAAAATGGCCTTTTTTTTCAGACACATACAAAGATTTACAAGGCGTCGCCCGCTGTACTATTTACGCTGCTGTACAACGCTATACAATGCATCTCATACTTCTCTATATTTTGCGCCCACAAATGTTCGGAATAATCTTCATACGCATACAGGTTAAAGCAATTCACGTTACGAAAAATAACGTAAAATCTATTGACAGCCTGCAAAATGTCTGTAGTTTAGTACGACATGAGATTTACGAAAGATATACAGCTCCCGTGTAGCGTTGATTAAACGTTCGACGTTTGCCGTCATAACCTCAAAGTTGCCCGAAAATGCCCAGACGTTTTGCGAGCGTCACTCCGCGTGCATCGCGTTTCTATTCACGGTACAAGTAAACATTTCCAAACTTCCAAGATTGTTCCTATTGACAATGTTGTCTGGGTTTTTTTATCAAACTATTTTAGATGTCTTAACTATATTTTTCTCTCGGTGTACCAACGAGGTTATAGTTTCTTCAACCGACCGAGTAGTTGGCGCTATGCTAACTATTTCGATTGGTAGTTGGGGCCGATAAATCGGTTTTCACAACTACTTTTTTCATTCCGTGAAAAGTGAGTCCGTGCAACCACTTTTTGAGTGTGCCCAACTCATTTTTTTTTCTCCGTGCAGATTTAAAAGCAAAAGTCTTTAATTCAGTTCATTCTAAAAACTAAGTGTGTTGCAAGTGCGTTGTTTCCTATTTTTAACATTGTGACGAGTTTTGACACACTTACAGGCGTGTTCCTTTTAGTTATAATTTAACATGTGAATGCTAACACGCTTGAAAGTGTGTAAAAACGCGTTACAATGTAAAAGACAGGAAACAACTCGCTTGGTTTTTAGAGTGTTGCACATTAAACACGTATGTAATCGTTATTGAAGTCTGCACTGATGAATTTGTCTTGCCATTATACAAGTTGAAGAATTTTGTAAGATAAAAATTGTCGTGCCGACGACTTTCTTGTATCATTGGTCTTCTGTCGTTAAATCGACCAAGTCAAACGGAAAGAGTAGAATTGTGTAGTAGGCATATAACGCGTGGAATCGTTGGCACTCAATGTGTACGTGAAAATAGCGAAAGCTCAAAAAGGTGGAAACCTTTATTCCGGTACGACTCGCGCCCAAGTGCACTTATGTTCTCGAGTTCGGCACTCGACTTCCGCGAGCTGTTTCTCACTCCATACCGAATTTCGCCGGTTACCGCTCGCGCGGATTTCAAGCACCAAACGCCAGATGTTTGCTGGTGCTTCAACATCTTACAGCACGCGTTACTGCACGCGCTCCACTTCACATCTGATCTTTTTTTCACTCCCTTCTTGATGTTCGACTTACTCGACTTCCTAACGCTTTGTAACTGTCACTAGTCAATAATACTCTTTAACAGGATGAACGGCTTCAACATCTTTGCATTTCGTTTTTACAAGTTGATCATACAAAATCAATTTGATATTCAGTGAATATTTGACAGATGAATAATATGTTTACCATATAAAAACCCTACTTAACATAGAATGTTACAAAAAAGTTATTTTATATCACTCCGTGCGTAAAACTCGGTTTTACGCACGCTTCGCGTGCATCAAGCCCCATTTACACACCTCGTGAAATAAAATTTTGTACGATACTCGTGCGAAAAACGTTTTCTTAACTCGTGTGATTGCAAAACTCGCATTCGGCTCGTGTTGCATACTCACACTCGCCAGAAAAAGTTTTTTCGCACTAGTATCGTAATGTACTAATTTAACTCAGAAGTGATGGAAAAGACAATCAATTTCAAACATATTCATTTTCGTAAATACAATGGGTACACCGAGAGAAAAAGTTTCATTGGTTCACGGAAATCTTTGCCAATGAAATGAAATACTTGAATTTCAATACTATCTTTTCTTTGAATGATCTCAAACTCAATGAAAAGTAGTGACATTGATTCGAAGAAACATTTCTTTACACCAATGAAGCTTTTTCTTTGATTTCAAAGATATTGTCTCGGATTCAATGAAACCTTCTTCTTACCAGCTCAAAATTTCGAAACCTATTTTTTCCTGAAGTACGCGGCAGATAAAGTTCAAATTTTGTGAGTATGTAAGGAAGTACGGCAGAAATAGGCTAAGCTTCTGGCTCCTCGAAATTCGAAACCGTTCGTTCGGGAGAATCGGAAAACAAAAGAGTGAGGTTAGGTACGAGAGAGAGATCAATGAAAAAGTTTCTTTGAATCAATGAAAACGTCTCTTTAAAACAATGAAACTATTTCTTTGTTATATGCTCACTAAGTAAATCTTTATTTACAGGCAATGAAATGTTATCTTTGAAATTCAAATGCACTATTTCATTGAAAACAAAGAAATATTTCGTTGGAATCAATGAAAAAAAAATCAATCCACCCATTTCTTTGGCGTCAATGAAATCTTTTTTCTCGGTGTATATTACTTGAGATAGCAATTTAAGAACCCACAAATTTTTCATTATAATCCCGAGTAGAAAATCAATAAAGTTACTGTAAATACGATACTTGCCAATGAATTACCAATTTATAACTCGTGTACTTGCAGTACCGCCCAACTTTTTTAATAATAGTAACAGGATTACAATACAGTCTTAGCGCTATCTTTCGTTTCTCATTTCATTGTCGGATTGATCGACGATCGATAAAAGAACAAAAAACAAGTAATTGATCCAGACGTTTTCAGGGAGAGAGGAATATGATCCTGAATGAGCAAGAGGCTACATAAATATAAATATAAATATATATACTACACAGTAGGTATAGATACGCGCGGCGAGTGAGTACAATGACTAAAAGCCGATGAGTCTCCGAGACGAAGAAAGCAGCAAAACTCATCTGCTCCTTCTCATCGTGCAACAATGCCCCGATACAATGATATACGCCCCGTTCTCTCATCACATCTCTCGTGCGTCTACAGGGACGAAGGCAACTTCACTCTTCTTTTCTTCACGATACGATACGTCTATACACTCCAGTACGTTACTCGATTGCGGGCAGAAGGCAAAACGCACGCGAGCTATCATCGAAACAAGCAACGAGGAAGGTGGTCCTCGCATAAGTTCTTCACTCTACGGTGAAGCTGAACGACGTGATATAATCTTTTTGTAACAACTCTACGATACATTATAGTCACCTAGTCAATTTCATCATGAAGACCCATCATACCGCTGGGAATATTTTCAAGAGAGTCGAATCGTGTGCGCGTTCGACTAATGAGGACCACAAACGCGCCGCCATTCAATACTGGCGTCGAGATATAAAAAAGAGATCTTTAATTTGATGATTTCAATGGGCGTTCAATATGAGAGAATCACTCGAGATTTCTTTCACTTCGATGATGATTTAAAAAAAAACTGTGGAGATAACGGTTTAATTACAAATTACGTGATTCACCTATCGTGAAGGTCTTTAATTTCCAGGACCACAGAGAGCGTGGTAGTCGAGAGGATGCGTACCGCACGTGTGACGCACTTCTATTTATTAGTTTTGCATGGAAAATTATATGTAAGATTGATAAATAAGAACGCTTGAGGACCTGTTGGTCTCATATAGGCTAACCAATGATTGGTGAGTCAATATTTTGCCAAGTATTGACCTTAAATCGGCAAACCAATGGCTGGCGAGTCAATACTTGGCTAAGAATTGGTCGTTTTAGCTACGAATAATAATATCATACACTTAGGACACTTCAATGCAGTTCTGTGCTTAAGTCTTGTGTATGATGCCTAGGTTCTATATGGACATCATCTACACTCAAACCGATAAAGGCTCATCCATGTATTTACAGGCAGATTTCGTATATGCAAAGAGGCATACATAGCGAGTGCATCATGGAGATGAGAAAGAAAAGAAGTACGTGTCAAAAAACTAGAAAAAGAGTTTATAAATTGCGAATAGAGTCTATCAGTGGGGCTAAAGAAGGAAAAGCATCTACTTTGAGGTTGTTGATTTTCAGGACCACAGAGGGCGCCCTAGTCGAGAGGGTGCATAGCGCACGTGTGGCGCACTTCTGTCGAACTCTGGTAAAGGAGCTGAAACTTACTCGGAGCATCGTCGGTGTCCAGCCTCGTTTTAGCTACGAATAATAATATCATACGCGTAGGACACTTCAATGCAGATCTGTGCGTAAGTCTGGTGTATGATGCCAAGGTTGTATATGGACATCGTCTACACTCAACCCAATAAAGACACTCACGCACGCGAGCACTCATCCATGTATTTACAGGCAGATTTCGCATATACGAAGAGGCATACATAGCGAGTGCATCACGGAGATGAGAAAGGAAAGAAGTACGTACCAAAAAACTAGAAGAAGAGTTTATAAATTGCGAGTAGAGTCTATCAGTCGGGCTAAAGAAGGAAAAGCATCTACTTTGATGTTGTTGATTTCCAGGACCACAGAGGACGCTGAAATTTACTCGGAGCATCGTCGGTGTCCAGCCTCGTTTTAGCTGCGAATAATAATATCATACACGTAGGACACTTCAATGCAGATCTGTGCGTAAGTCTGGTGTATGATGCCTAGGTTGTATATGGACATCGTCTACACTCAACCCGATAAAGGCACTCACGCACGCG
Source organism: Ephialtes manifestator (assembly GCA_963970395.1). Classification (NCBI taxonomy): domain Eukaryota; kingdom Metazoa; phylum Arthropoda; class Insecta; order Hymenoptera; family Ichneumonidae; genus Ephialtes; species Ephialtes manifestator. The sequence goes on from OZ019970.1 coordinate 37,019,092, forward strand.
AGCACTCATCCATGTATTTACAGGCAGCTTGCGCATATGCGAAGAGGCATACATAGCGAGTGCATCTCGGAGATGAGAAAGGAAAGAAGTACGTACCAAAAAACTAGAAGAAGCGTTTATAAATTGCGAATAAAATCCGTCAGTGGGGCTAACGAAGAAAAAGCATCTACTTTGAGGTTGTTGATTTCCAGGACCACAGAGGACGCGGTAGTCGAGAGGGTACGTAGCGCACGTGTGGCGCACTTCTGTCGAACTATGCTAAAGGAGCTGAAACTTACTCGAAGCATCGTCGGTGTCCAGCCTCGTTTTAGCTACGAATAATAATATCATACACGTAGGACACTTCAATGCAGATCTGTGCGTAAGTCTGGTGTATGATGCCTAGGTTGTATATGGACATCGTCTACACTCAACCCGATAAAGGCACTCACGCACGCGAGCACTCATCCATGTATTTACAGGCAGATTGCGCATATGCGAAGAGGCATACATAGCGAGTGCGACGCGGAGATGAGAGAGGAGAGAAGTGCGCGCAAAAAGCTAGCCAGCGGAGTTCATAAAGCGCGAGCAGAATTCGTCAGTGGGGCAAAAGACCCCCCGCGAATATGTCGGCGGTGTCGTGGGGGGTGAGCATTGTCAACGTCGTGGCCTCCCGGGTTTTTCGCAGATTGAATGGCCCTCTCGCCCTGGGAGGCATCATCGCGCTCTTTACTCTGCTCTGTAATTTTCGATCGGCTTGCGCCAGAGACTTTTCGACTTTTTATACAGAGAAAATACCTAAGAGCGAGCTCGCGCGTCGGCCGTTGATGCTCGCAAACAAATGCCCCGGGACAACGCACCTGGTGATAGTCCTACACTGGATTCGTTTAGCGTGATTTCTCTCTCTTTTTCTCGTTGCCCTCATCACCGATCGGATGGAAAATTCGCGACGGTGATTGTCAGCTTGACGTCGTCACGAATCCCGCGCTCGAATTGACAGGATCACCGTGCGTGTCGTCACTTCACTTTCGGATGATGGAATCAAAGCCTGGAAAATAGCAGTAAAAAGTCAAATTCGATGAACTGGATAAACGGTACGATTTATACCACCCAACCGATGATTTGTCCCTACTGAAAAGGCAAACAAACGAGAAATACAGTTGAAATTTAATATTCATACCTGATGTAATGCATTTATCAATTCACTTGATTTAACGTGATGAAATATTTGATTAATAAATGAGACTGAATGCATGTTACCATAAAAAATTGTTATTGTTAGAAATAACGGGGCAATATTAGAAAGTGAGGCTCCGCAAATAAAATACTGTTACTAAGAGATTAATATAATAAATGACACTTTACAAACAGAATGAATTTCATTCTCGTTTGCAATTAAAATCAAATGAATAAACAAGATATCTAAAATAATCATTATTATCACATTTCGACCAATAAAAATGTATCTACATATATATATTAACAGATGACGTTGGGTTTTACGAAATTTTTCTCTGCGTATATTATTGGACCATGTTGATCTATGAGATGTGTGTGTTTTTTTTAACAACGTGACAACTGCGTGACGAACAGTTGATGATATTGTTACGACGCTTACAATATATCGGTGGCATTTGGTTCCAGTTACAGTTGAAGGCAGGTCAGAGTCGTTGGGTCCTCGCGTATCGTCGCGGCGACGACGGGGCGTCATCGAGTCTCGTTTAGCGATCATTACGCATTTGGCACTCGTGTTTCCGTCGACGAACTGTTCACCGCCCAGCGAGAGATCGTCGCGGGGGGATGAAGCCAGAAGCAACAACGACGACAGAGAGGAGGCAGTGCGGAGAAAAGGGAGCTGCTACCCTGTGAGACCCCCCATCTCGCTTTTATCCAAGGGCCAACGGGGGTACCGCGCAGGGCCCATGGGCATTGGGCGCGCGCGCGGGTTCGCGCACTTCCATAGCTGCCACTGAGCGCGCTTAGGTGTATGTGGGCCACAGTCCTGTTCTCCGTATGTCGGACGTTGTACCCCCCACGTGCGGTACGGTACCCCCCGTATCGCGAGCAAACCGAGCAAACCAAGAAAACCACGCGTCAACTCGTGTACTCTGCTTTCTGGCTCTCTCGACGATTAAGGAAAAAAAAATAATAAAAGAGCGAATAATATAAAAGGGGAAAGAAGGGGTGGCGTACTAAGTGTAGACCGATGAGGAATGAAAAAGAGAAAAACATGTGCGCGAGTTGCTATGTATGCACTTCTGTTAACCGCTAATAGTACGATTTACAACGCATTTTTTGATAAAATATACCATCAAAATGTTTTATCATACATACAAATTAGACTCCGCACTTGACAGAAAAGAAGTTGTGTAGTACAAATAAATATTTAGGTGCAACGAAAATGTTCGTTGCTTCAAGTATATTATAGTACTAGCAGCGGATGTGTGCTTCACCATTAAACCTCGGTATTAACATTTTTATTAGTGTACTGTGACTTTTACAAATTATCGTGGCTGAAATAACTTGCATATTCGATATAAGAACTCATGCTATTTTTTTACACGGAAAAAAAAGTTTGGTTGTGGCAACTACGTTTTCGATTTGCTGTACACAATGTCTAAAAAATTAGTTGCCTCAACCATATCGAATAGTAACTTCAACTATTCACGATTAGTTCCCGATTGGATTAGTTAGGTTAACTAATCCAATCGTTGGGACTACCACTCGAATAGTTGGGACTACCATTCGAATCGTCGGTATTATCATTCGAATCGTTGGTATTACCATTTGAGTTGCTAGGGAAATAGAATAATCGATTGGTTGTGTCAACTCATTTCTTGGTTATGGCAACTAATCTTTTTTTCCGTGTAGTTTCGCGAATTCTGAAATCAAATACGGAATAAAGGCTCGACTTTTTAAATCATGGTAAAAATGCATATAAACGGTACTTTCTCAGGTACAATATGCGACTTGAGAACGATAGTGGCCAAAATTTGAGATCTTGAAGAAAAGAAAATTTAGGTTCTTTAGGTTGGATTTTTCGACCAAAAGTCGGATCTGCGAATTCTGAAATCAGAACCGACCAAAAGTGACTTTTTAAAAAATCATCGTAAAAAGGCATGTAACCGGTACTTTCTGAGGTACAATATGCGACTTGAGAACGATAGTGAAGGCCAAAATTTGATATTTTGAAGAGAAAAAAAATTTAGGTTCTTTAGGTTGGATTTTCCGACCAAAAGTCGGATCTGTGAATTCTGAAATCAGAACCGATCAAAAGTGACTTTTTCAAAAATCATCGTAAAAAGGCATGTAACCGGTACTTTCTGTGGTACAATATGCGACTTAAGAACGATAGTGAAGGCCAAAATTTGATATCTTGATGAAAAAAAAATTTAGGTTCTTTGGGTTGGATTTTTCGACCAAAAGTCGGATCTGCGAATTCTGAAATCAGAACCGACCAAAAGTGACTTTTTAAAAAATCATCGTAAAAAAGCATGTAACCGGTACTTTCTGAGGTACAATATGCCACTTAAGAACGATAGTGAGGGCCAAAATTTGATATCTTGATGAAAAAAAAATTTAGGTTCTTTGGGTTGGATTTTTCGACCAAAAGTCGGATCTGCGAATTCTGAAATCAGAACCGACCAAAAGTGACTTTTTAAAAAATCATCGTAAAAAAGCATGTAACCGGTACTTTCTGAGGTACAATATGCCACTTAAGAACGATAGTGAGGGCCAAAATTTGATATCTTGATGAAAAAAAAATTTAGGTTCTTTAGGTTGGATTTTCCGACCAAAAGTCGGATCTGCGAATTTTGAAATCAGAACCGACCAAAAGTGACTTTTTTAAAAATCATCGTAAAAAGGCATGTAACCGGTACTTTCTGAGGTACAATATGCGACTTGAGAATGATAGTGAAGGCCAAAATTTGATATCTTGATGAAAAAAAAATTTAGGTTCTTTAGGTTGGATTTTCCGACCAAAAGTCGGATCTGCGAATTCTGAAATCAGAACCGATTAAAAGTGACTTTTTCAAAAATCATCGTAAAAAGGCATGTAATCGGTACTTTCTGAGGTACAATATGCGACTTGAGAATGATAGTGAAGGCCAAAATTTGATATCTTGATGAAAAAAAAATTTAGGTTCTTTAGGTTGGATTTTTCGACCAAAAGTCGGATCTGCGAATTCTGAAATCAGAACCGACCAAAAGTGACTTTTTCAAAAATCATCGTAAAAAGGCATGTAACCGGTACTTTCTGAGGTACAATATGCGACTTGAGAACGATAGTGAAGGCCAAAATTTGATATCGTGATGAAAAAAAAATTTAGGTTCTTTAGGTTGGATTTTCCGACCAAAAGTTGGATCTGCGAATTCTGAAATCAGAACCGACCAAAAGTGACTTTTTCAAAAATCATCGTAAAAAGGCATGTAAACGGTACTTTCTGAGGTACAATATGCGACTTGAGAACGATAGTGAAGGCCAAAATTTGATATCTTGATGAAAAAAAAATTTAGGTTCTTTAGGTTGGATTTTCCGACCAAAAGTCGGATCTGCGAATTCTGAAATCAGAACCGAACAAAAGTGACTTTTTAAAAAATCATCGTAAAAAGGCATGTAACCGGTACTTTCTGAGGTACAATATGCGACTTGAGAACGATAGTGAGGGCCAAAATTTGATATCTTGATGAAAAAAAAATTTAGGTTCTTTAGGTTGGATTTTCCGACCAAAAGTCGGATCTGCGAATTTTGAAATCAGAACCGACCAAAAGTGACTTTTTTAAAAATCATCGTAAAAAGGCATGTAACCGGTACTTTCTGAGGTACAATATGCGACTTGAGAATGATAGTGAAGGCCAAAATTTGATATCTTGATGAAAAAAAAATTTAGGTTCTTTAGGTTGGATTTTCCGACCAAAAGTCGGATCTGCGAATTCTGAAATCAGAACCGATTAAAAGTGACTTTTTCAAAAATCATCGTAAAAAGGCATGTAATCGGTACTTTCTGAGGTACAATATGCGACTTGAGAATGATAGTGAAGGCCAAAATTTGATATCTTGATGAAAAAAAAATTTAGGTTCTTTAGGTTGGATTTTTCGACCAAAAGTCGGATCTGCGAATTCTGAAATCAGAACCGACCAAAAGTGACTTTTTCAAAAATCATCGTAAAAAGGCATGTAACCGGTACTTTCTGAGGTACAATATGCGACTTGAGAACGATAGTGAAGGCCAAAATTTGATATCGTGATGAAAAAAAAATTTAGGTTCTTTAGGTTGGATTTTCCGACCAAAAGTTGGATCTGCGAATTCTGAAATCAGAACCGACCAAAAGTGACTTTTTCAAAAATCATCGTAAAAAGGCATGTAAACGGTACTTTCTGAGGTACAATATGCGACTTGAGAACGATAGTGAAGGCCAAAATTTGATATCTTGATGAAAAAAAAATTTAGGTTCTTTAGGTTGGATTTTCCGACCAAAAGTCGGATCTGCGAATTCTGAAATCAGAACCGAACAAAAGTGACTTTTTAAAAAATCATCGTAAAAAGGCATGTAACCGGTACTTTCTGAGGTACAATATGCGACTTGAGAACGATAGTGAAGGCCAAAATTTGATATTTTGAAGAGAAAAAAAATTTAGGTTCTTTAGGTTGGATTTTCCGACCAAAAGTCGGATCTGTGAATTCTGAAATCAGAACCGATCAAAAGTGACTTTTTCAAAAATCATCGTAAAAAGGCATGTAACCGGTACTTTCTGTGGTACAATATGCGACTTAAGAACGATAGTGAAGGCCAAAATTTGATATCTTGATGAAAAAAAAATTTAGGTTCTTTGGGTTGGATTTTTCGACCAAAAGTCGGATCTGCGAATTCTGAAATCAGAACCGACCAAAAGTGACTTTTTAAAAAATCATCGTAAAAAAGCATGTAACCGGTACTTTCTGAGGTACAATATGCCACTTAAGAACGATAGTGAGGGCCAAAATTTGATATCTTGATGAAAAAAAAATTTAGGTTCTTTAGGTTGGATTTTCCGACCAAAAGTCGGATCTGCGAATTTTGAAATCAGAACTGACCAAAAGTGACTTTTTTAAAAATCATCGTAAAAAGGCATGTAACCGGTACTTTCTGAGGTACAATATGCGACTTGAGAATGATAGTGAAGGCCAAAATTTGATATCTTGATGAAAAAAAAATTTAGGTTCTTTAGGTTGGATTTTCCGACCAAAAGTCGGATCTGCGAATTCTGAAATCAGAACCGATTAAAAGTGACTTTTTCAAAAATCATCGTAAAAAGGCATGTAATCGGTACTTTCTGAGGTACAATATGCGACTTGAGAATGATAGTGAAGGCCAAAATTTGATATCTTGATGAAAAAAAAATTTAGGTTCTTTAGGTTGGATTTTTCGACCAAAAGTCGGATCTGCGAATTCTGAAATCAGAACCGACCAAAAGTGACTTTTTCAAAAATCATCGTAAAAAGGCATGTAACCGGTACTTTCTGAGGTACAATATGCGACTTGAGAACGATAGTGAAGGCCAAAATTTGATATCGTGATGAAAAAAAAATTTAGGTTCTTTAGGTTGGATTTTCCGACCAAAAGTTGGATCTGCGAATTCTGAAATCAGAACCGACCAAAAGTGACTTTTTCAAAAATCATCGTAAAAAGGCATGTAAACGGTACTTTCTGAGGTACAATATGCGACTTGAGAACGATAGTGAAGGCTAAAATTTGATATCTTGATGAAAAAAAAATTTAGGTTCTTTAGGTTGGATTTTCCGACGAAAAGTCGGATCTGCGAATTCTGAAATCAGAACCGAACAAAAGTGACTTTTTCAAAAATCACCGTAAAAAGGCATGTAACCGGTAGTTTCTGAGGTACAATATGCGACTTGAGAACGATAGTGAAGGTCAAAATTTGATATCTTGAAGAAAAAAAAATGTAGGTTCTTTAGGTTGGATTTTTCGACCAAAAGTCGGATCTGCGAATTCTGAAATCAGAACCGACCAAAAGTGACTTTTTCAAAAATCATCGTAAAAAGGCATGTAACCGGTACTTTCTGTGGTACAATATGCGACTTGAGAACGATAGTGAAGGCCAAAATTTGATATCTTGAAGAAAAAAAAGTAGGTTCTTTAGATTGGATTTTGCGACCAAAAGTCGGATCTGCGAATTCTGAAATCAGAACCGATCAAAAGTGACTTTTTCAAAAATCATCGTAAAAAGGCATGTAACCGGTACTTTCTGTGGTACAATATGCGACTTGAGAACGATAGTGAAGGCCAAAAGTTGATATCTTGAAGACAAAAAAATTTAGGTTCTTTAGGTTGGATTTTGAGACCAAAAGTCGGATCTGCGAATTCTGAAATCAGAACCGACCAAAAGTGACTTTTTCAAAAATCATCGTAAAAAGGCATGTAACCGGTACTTTCTGTGGTACAATATGCGACTTGAGAACGATAGTGAAGGCCAAAATTTGATATCTTGAAGAAAAAAAAGTAGGTTCTTTAGATTGGATTTTGCGACCAAAAGTCGGATCTGCGAATTCTGAAATCAGAACCGATCAAAAGTGACTTTTTCAAAAATCATCGTAAAAAGGCATGTAACCGGTACTTTCTGTGGTACAATATGCGACTTGAGAACGATAGTGAAGGCCAAAAGTTGATATCTTGAAGACAAAAAAATTTAGGTTCTTTAGGTTGGATTTTGAGACCAAAAGTCGGATCTGCGAATTCTGAAATCAGAACCGACCAAAAGTGACTTTTTCAAAAATCATCGTAAAAAGGCATGTAAACGGTACTTTCTGAGGTACAATATGCGACTTGAGAACGATAGTGAAGGCCAAAATTTGATATCTTGATGAAAAAAAATGTAGGTTCTTTAGGTTGGATTTTCCGACGCAAAGAGAAATTAGAACATGTGAAACCATTTGACTCCAGCGATACATAACATGAAGACTAACGTAAATGCAAACTAAGATAAATATTTACACCAATAAACTTGAGGACAAAAAAATGCCTCTTATAAAAATGTTTCATCAGTGGTTTTCTTTATCAAGATAGAAAATATCTCATGTACAATAGGAAAATCATATCATTTTTTAATTTATTTAGAAATGTTAAATATTTTTATAGAAATTCTTTTAACTCGAGGTTGTAGAATAGAATTCTTATTGATAAAAAGAATATGACAGAACAGCAAAGTGCTTAAAAAAATTTTGAGTTCTCGTTCTAATTGAGAGATTAGAGAGACAAGTTAGATGAAAGTTACGCAGACAGCGATGGCTTTTCTTTAAGCTGATGCTGTAATCCCCGAACACAAATTTGCGGATTACGAAGGCACAGCGGGAATTGTTTAATCTCAGCGCCATGTCGTTCGTACACACTATTTAATATGTATATGCGTAGCACTCACTCGGCTGAGCCGTACATGCGGGGATTATGCATGCAGAGAGAGAGAGAGAGAGAGAGATAGAAGCAAGAGGTGATCGTTGTGCACACATAGATCGAGACACGTTAGCTAGGGGTGACTAGTTCAGGGGGTGAATAAACAGTTTTAAAGAATATTATCATTCATAACAAATAAACGAGGGTAAACCCAGCAAGGGTTATTATTATTAATCAAATTTAGAGTTAGCGTCAAGTTTTATATGCAAAGATGTACTCAAAATAAATTTAAAAAAATACCAGTAATTAAGGTGGCTCATTAAAAGCCATGTATATTGAAAAAGCATGGAATGTTTGGAACAGAATTAAAAACATTCAAACGATGATTCTAATTCTCTATACTCAGAAAATTCGTAACAAATCCTGACAACTTTACGTAGAAACAATACATTCTATTAGCCTATTTAATTATTTTTATTTTGCAATTTCATTTGTTTAATTACTTTTTTAAAGTATTGATTACTCACTACCCGGTGAAAAATTATTAGTTAACATAAACTACGAGCATACGTTTGAACAGTTAAATTGCTAAAAAAATGGGTTGATGGTTTTCCGCATTGGTTCAAAACCTCATTAGGTGCATCCATCACTTAAGGAGGTTGGAGCGCTCCACACTAGTCAAATCAGTGCTAAATTTTTAAAAGCGTTTCTACAATTTCAGATGGTTTAATAATCTGTTCCAAGGTGTTAATCACATAGCAGCATTCGTTCTTGATATTCAAATACATTCACAACTGTCATATGAACAGTAAAACGCTCAATATTTCCAAATTTCCGATGTCATGTTTTTTCATCCAGTTTTGTTAAAGGGTAAACCGTAATATCAGTCCGATTATGACAAAACATAGCTCATTTTGATCAGTGGAAGATCCTTAATCGATTGACCGTCCGGATTTTCTATAGTATTAGGCGTTCAAAAGTTACAGCCATTTGTATACTTGACGTTAGGTTATGATAAGATAAACAAACGGTTGTATCTTTTGAACTACTAATACGATTTCAAAAAAATAGACGGCCAATCGATAGAATATCTTTTAGTAAACAAAATGAGCTATTGATCGTCATAATCGGACTGATATTACGGTTTACCCTTTTAAAAAACTGGATGAAAAAACATAACATCGGAAATTTGCAGATATTGATCGATTTACTGTTGATATCACAGCTGTGAATGTATTTGAATATCAAGAACTAATGCTGCTATGTGATTAACACCTTGGAACAGATTATTAAAACATCTGAAATTGTAGAAACGCTTTTAAAAATTTAGCACTGATTTGACTAGTGTGGAGCGCTCCGACCTCCTTAATTACTACTGGGTAAATCAACTAACTTAAAGACCTAATCGATTACCGAAGCAGTCAACTGATTGACTGGACCAACTTCTTGGTTGTCTCAACTCTGTCAATTGTATGAAGCATTTTAAAAAACCGGGGTTAGTTGAAACACTTTAGACTTGGGATTTAAAATAAAATTGGCTTAATGATTCGCCGTCCCAATACGGCGGTTGTATTCTACAATTGATTTGGTATATGTTGTGTATTATTTTAAACATCTAATACGTTCCTGACTATTTGTAGCAGCGAATAATGTGAGAGTTGCCGAAGTGTTTCAACTTGCCCCGGTTTCCCCTAGTATTTGTAGTAAAAAATACTACATTTTTTACTCAATGTCATTACCCGGCTTAAAAATTTCTGGTAACAAATTGTGATTGCACCTTTCTCTTATCGATTGTCAACCGTTTGAGTAAACAAGATTTTGAGCTCGTTGTAGTACCAATGATTAGATTTCTCAACTACACGAAGAAAAACGCTTAGTTGGGCTACTAAGATTTTGGTTAAAAATTTTACCAAGCAGAATTTGGTAGGCGCAACCAAGTTATTGATTAGGCGTACTAAATACTTGGTTGTCTTACCAAATCCTTGGTTATGTTAGCTAATAACTTGGTTATGTTAATCACTAACTTGGTTGTGCCCACCAACTTTTCTTGATAACATTTTTAACCAATTTTTTGGTAATTCTAACCAAGCTTTTTTATGAGTGTATAAGAATTTTCGTACGTACTCTGTTACAAAAAATAAGCATAACCCGTTGCGTTTACTATTGAAAGTAGCTTTGTGCCAATTAATTTATAAACGCTATCAATTTTCGTGAGCTTTTGCTGCCAAAACTATTTTTTTCTTTTCACGAATCACAGAGCATATTAACCAGTAATAATGCTATAGAGTTTCTTCTCCAAGCTATCAAAATTTTTATCCACACACAAAACAAGTGTAAAAGTGAGAATAAAGAAAGCAGTGGAAGAGAAGAAGGCGGAGGATGCACGATAAAGATTCCACGAATGTGAGAATTATTTACGATGCTAAAGAATACTCGCGAGAATCAAGATGTAAGCGTGGGCGACAGAAGAAGCAGGAGCAGCAGGGCAGCGACGCGAATTTTGTGTGTGAGTGAGGGGACACGCAGTGCAGAAAAGACGTGAATATGAGCGGCACAAAAGAGGTGAAGGGGACAGTGGGAGAAACGTCTCGTACAAAAAGTGCATAATTCTCATGTGGCTATATGAACACGGTTGGCGAGGTGCGATGTTCCAAACCCCGGGATAATATATATTTTTGTCTCCGTCTGTACGACAGTTCATAATTTCCACGACCCACGCAAACTCACGCACTCTATATAGGTACTATCTTGCAAAATAATCGTGTGTATAGTCGACGATGCATAAATTATTAACGTGAAATATACTACAATACTCTATATGTTTACTGTACACGTATTTATGTGTGTATAAACGCGTGCGCGGAGTTGGCAAGAATGTGTGATATGAAGTCGATGTCGTAAACGAGAGATGCCAATAACTTGTCCCGGTGTGTTGATTCCGTGCTATAGAGGTTTTCTCTTTAGGATCCAGCACCTCGACGAGTGGAGTACGGATCTCCCATTCAGGCCCAGCGGGTTGAGCTCGATGGAATATCAAAATGACAATATAAAACGACAAATGAAAAGCCCGTCGTTTCGTCTTGGACGAAACTGAAAATGTCTTTGACAGGATTAAATTGTGCCCCTCTCGTCGTTATATTCCAGCCTAATTTTCTGAAGAAAAAAAGAAAGGTAAACACAAATATGAAAATAAACGTTTCACCGGTCGCACTCGTCACGCACTTTATGCGACATCTTTTGCATAAGGTCCTGTCGACAACGACTATTACGCTGAAAATCCGAAGCTCGTTTACCCTCGCAAATGTCGTCGTACTACTTTTCACTTTGGCTGGAATCTTTTGGCTGAAAGAGTAAATACAGAATCTGTAGATAGTATAAATACGAATAATAAATAGGATAAATAAATTTTGTAATTCGGTTTATTGAGGGGATTCTTTCTATCTTTGGGCTTTGAGTAGTTTGAGAAATCAGTTTCAAGCTCAAGAAATTGCTAGATGAAATTTAAAAAAAATATAAATTTCGATAATGAGGCAGAAAAAACAATTATTAGATTAGACAAAAAATGAACATTTTTCTCTATTGCTGAATTATCTTTTTTTAGTGTTCGATTTACTATGACACTTGACAATTAGCAATTATATTGTACGATTATTAGTAAAGAAATTATTATTAAGGGTCGAAATATTTCACTACGAAAAACGTCCCTTTCAAACGTTCTCCCATAATTTTGAGAACAAAGTAATTGTTTAACGTTTGTGAATTTAACAATTCATAGATATCATGTTCAAACTTTGTCGAACAATTCATCGACTTATGAATTATCGTTCCCAAGTTGTATATTTCAACTCAAAATAGATAAAAAAATTAATAAATAGTAGGAAAATCCAAAACCTTATTTTTTCGAAAATAGATTTTCACAGCCCAAGTGAAAATATTATATGAAGATTATATATAAATATTTATATAGAAAATGGACATATAGAATCTTTATATATTTTGTATAGTCCATATGAATTTAAAGAGTTAATTTTCAAAGAACTATATAGAATCAAATATATTCTAGATAGTATCATATATTGATTCTATATAGTACCTTAAAAATTAATTACACAAGTTCTTATGGACTATACAAAATATCTGAATATTCTATATGTCCATTTTCGCATATAGCTTCTATATAAATATTACACCGAGAGAAAAGATTTCATTGACGCCAAAGAAATGGGTGGATTGATTTTTTTTTCATTGATTTCAACGAAATATTTCTTTGATTTCAATGAAATAGTGCATTTGAATTTCAAAGAGAACATTTCATTGCCTGTAAATAAAGATTTACTTAGTGAGCATATAATAAAGAAATAGTTTTATTGATTTAAAGAGACGTTTTTATTAGTTCAAAGAAATGTTTTCATTGATCTCTCTCTCGCACCTAACCTCACTTTTTTGTTTTCCGGTTCCCCCGAACGAACGGCTTCGAGTTTCGAGAAGCCAGAAGCTTAGCCTATTTCTGCCATACTTCCTTACATAGTCACAAAATTTGAGCTTTATCTGCCGCGTACTTCAGGAAAAAATAGGTTTCGAAATTTTGAGGTGGTAAGAAGAAGGTTTCATTGAATCAGCGATGACATCTTTGAAATCAATGAAAAAGGTTAATTGATTTAAAGAAATATTTCTTCGAATCAATGTCACTACTTTTCATTGAGTTGAAGATCATTCAAAGAAAAGATAGTATTGAAATTCAAGTATTTCACACGGAAAAAAAAGATTAGTTGCCATAACCAAGAAATGAGTTGACACAACCAATCGATTATTCTATTTCCCTAGCAACTCAAATGGCAATACCAACGATTCGAATGATAATACCGACGATTCGAATGGTAGTCCCAACTATTCGAGTTGTAGTCCAAACGATTGGATTAGTTAACCTAACTAATCTAATCGAGAACTAATCGTGGATAGTTGAGGTTACTATTCGATATGGTTGAGGCAATTAATTTTTTAGACTTTGTGTACAGCAAATCGAAAACGTAGTTGCCACAACCAAACTTTTTTTTCCGTGCATTTCATTGGCAAAGATTTCCATGAATCAATGAAACTTTTTCTCTCGGTGTATTCGTGTTTTTTTCCGCGAATGTAATTTTTGTCCATGGATGAAAAGTAGGTAAGTTGAAACAAACCGTAACTTTACTAAACATCAAATAAAGTTTTCCCATTCAAAAACATGGATAATAAGGTCACATCTATTTCGGACTTATTTGTTTGGATGATTTTTCATTTGTCGCGTAAATTCATTATCAATAAAGGAAAAAAAAGAAAAAACCTAAAGGGTCCCGATCCGGGATCGGGCGCACTCTTTTCTCTCTCTCTCTCTCTCTCTCTGTCTTCATATTGGGTCCCCAATGCGCCACGTCTAGACGTTCTAAATTTGAATAATATTTTTATGAATGAACGGACGTACCATAAATCCCGGGTGAGGCTGAATGCTGCGGGACTCTATGGGTGATGCTGTTGCTGCCGGGGTGTGTTGGTATACTCATAGTCTTCATTTTCCTCTTCCTCCTCTTCTTCAGCTTCTTCTTCATCTTCTTCTTCTTCTTCTATGCTGGATCCGGGGGCTCGTGCTTCTGCTGCTGCTGCCACTGCCGCTTTTGCTGCTTCAGAGCCTTTATACGACTCACGTAGCCCCCGCGTGACCCTGTGACTAATAGGCTTATTATTTTATATCGCCGCGCATTTGTTATCGCCAGTATACAACATAAGCAAGAGAGGCAAAAGATAGACGAGACGAGGGTGGAAGAGTCCCTTTTTTCCCTCTCTGTGCTTCTGGGACTAATGTCATGTTTACTCAATGCCGCGTGGAGAACGGGATTTCGGAGTTTGAGGGAGGCCCCAACAACGTCAACATTTAATATTCATGCGTGTACGTAATGCCGTGCATTCTGCCACGACGTATCACCGTCTCTTAGTCATTGTCACTGTACGATGCTACCGATCTCGTATTAATATACAATGTCAAATATTTATCACCAAAGTCGAGGCTGGCAGGGCACGAGCGAGAGAAAAATCTGTGGTACGTTTAATCCCCCTGGAAAATTGAACCCCGGATCACAACTAACATACGCATTAATTACGCGTTGGGAAATGTTTCAAGTAAATTCCTATGCAGCGAGTAAGGAATTTTAAATCTTGTCTCACTACATTCTTTTTGAAGAACGTCACCATTTATTAGGGTGAAATAATTTTTTAAATATTATAATGAAAATCGACACAATTTTTTGTGTCGTTGTCTTAACTCTCAAAGACATTCAATTTTATTTAGAAAAAGTTGATTCACTTATCATTTTATTAAATGAAACACATTATTAGCTAATATTTATTTATATGGCAAAGTTTTCTGTAAGCCTGTACTGAATGTAAAAATTTATAGCCTTGATCTAGAGTCGGACAACTTTTGCTTCTACTTTTACTTAGCAGAAGAATTATCTTGCATACTAAATACGCGCTCATCTTCGCCTAACTTGAAAATATTTATATCTATAGTAGAAACGTCGATAATTTTCTTCCAGTTTTCAAAAATATGGCTAACAATATTTTTACATCAAAATATTGTAAGTAAATTCAATGTATCTCTTACAATTGGAATAACATCAAGAATCTTAAGGGGAGGGAGTCAGGTCAAAAAAATTGATTTTGGAAATTCAATATCATCCAAATCCTATTGCATATAAAAATGCCCAATGCACTATATTGTTGGTACTCGATTAAAAGATTTTGTACTGTCGTCTGACTTGCATATGCTTTTAAATATTATGTTAAGTAAAGATCTTAGGTTTTTCATTCTGCGCATGATTCAGATCAAACTACTAGGCAGATTAGAATGGTTGACGTCTCATTTTCTTCTTCATGAACAGATACACCGGCTAAATGGAGCAAATGTTAATAAAATGTAATATTATTTAAGTAACATAATTATTAATAAATAAATTTTATGCTATTTTCTAAATCAGTGATTAACTTTGCTTTCAGAATGAAAAAAAATAGTTTGCTCCATTTAGCCGGTGTATCTTTTCATGAAGAAGAAAATGAGACGTCAATGATTCCAATCTGCCTAGTAGTTTGATCTGAATCACGCGCAAAATGAAAAACCTAAGAACTTTACTTAAGATAATATTGAAAAGCATATGCAAGTCAGACGAAAGTAAAAAATTCTTTCATCGAGCACCAACAATATAGTGCATTGGGCATTTTTATATGCAATAGGATTTGGATGATATTGAATTTCCAAAATCAATGTTTTTTACGTGACTCCCTCCCCTTAAACAAAATATAGGAGGTCAAGGATCTGCTCAGGGTTAATTTAGTATGGAATATCCTATAAATTATAAACCATCCAGTAATAAAAAATCTCATGAATTACAACTCAATTAATGAGTATAAAATTTCAAAAATTCATTGGGCTTTAACTAAACCCAAAGTGAGGTAGGTTACTATAATTCGTAACATGTTACTCCCCTTTCTTCACGGCAGAATACACATATATTTACTTCGAAATGATATCGTCACGTGTGTTCGGTTTCCGAAAGAAAAAAAAGCTGAATTCCATCTGGCACGCGTGAGGGTGGATCTGGTCTTCTTCGCTCCCGTCGAGCAAGGGGGTGGCCAATTTTCTTCGGCAAAGACCATGAAATAATGCGGTACGTGGTGAAAGAAATTTTCCCGGCAATTTTGGAGACAACGAATTGTCGGAAAGGTGCGAAGAGAGGGTGTTAGTCGTTGAACAAAGCGAATAAGGCGCGAGGGTGAAAAGTGTAGGGGTGAAGCAGAGCGAAAGAGAATCGAGGAAGAAGAATAAGACAAATACGAAGTGGAGAAAAGAGTAGAACGCGAACGGGGAGAGAAGGCATCAGAGGAACACATGTCGTTCGCTGTATCCCGCGGTGCTACGGGTTCGATGCGTGGGATTCATATATTATTAGGCCATCGGGCGTGCGGACCAGAGCCAAACTCGACTAGAGAAATAAAGATAGATATATATCCAGGGTAGAGATGAGAACAGCAGCCCGTGCCGTACAAACATACGTATATACACTGCTATACAACAGCCAGTGGTTGAAAGTCGACGCGAAAGCGAAGCGAAGCAAGAGACAGATGAACTAATGCTCAAAACCGCGGGGGTCTCTTGCTTCTTTTCGAACGAGAATAGTCTAATGATTTACCTGCCTGATGCACTGCGCCGGGTGCTCAGAAGGTGAGGAGATCTCCTTGCTCGCTTCGCCAACTCGAACCTTCACTCAACCTTTATAAATTCACTTGTAGGTTCGATTCTGTACAACTCGATCTTTCTGTCGATCAAAATATGTCAATTGTTATCAAGGCGTTTAAAAATTGTCGGATCATCATTAATGTCTTATGAATCCATCAAGAGGACAGATGAAATGCTACAGCCTGTGAGAGGACTGTGCATCATATTGACTTAGACCAATACATCGAGAGAAAAAGTTTCATTGATTCACGGAAATCTTTGCCAATGAAATGAAATACTTGAATTTCAATACTATCTTTTCTTTGAATGATCTCCAACTCAATGAAAAGTAGTGACGTTGTTTCGAAGAAACATTTCGTTGAACCAATGAACCTTTTTCATTGATTTCAAAGATATCGTCTCTGATTCAATGAAACCTTCTTCTCACCAGCTCAAAATTTCGAAACCTATTTTTTCCGGAAGTGCGCGGCAGATAAAGCTCAAATTTTGTGAGTATGTAAGGAAGTACGGCAGAAATAGTCTAAGCTTCTGGTTCCTCGAAACTCGAAGCTGTTCGTTCGGGAGAACCGGAAAACAAAAAAGTGAGGTTAAGTGCAACATTAATTTCTTATATCGTCATTAAGAGTCAGAGTCAGTTCAGATACACGGAGAAAAAGGTTTAGTTACATCAACCAAGGCGCTTGGTTATATATGCGCCAACTAAGTTATTTTTTGACCAACGAAGTTATTGGTTACATCAACCAAATCATCTTGCTTAGCCTATCAACAACTTGGTTGGTCTAACCAATAACTTAGTTGGCGCATATATAACCAAGCGCCTTGATTGTTCTAACCAAGCCACTTTTTTCTGTGTACGGAAAAAAAGGCTTGGTTGGGACAACCAAGTGCCTTGGTTATATATGCACCAGACAATTAATTGGTTAGACCAACCAAGTTATTTGTTTGGCTACCAATTTCTTGGTTGGTCTAACCAAGGCACTTGGTTAGCTTACCAAGTGACTTGGTTAGTCCAACCAAGAAATTGGTAGCCTAACAAATAACTTGGTTGGTCTAACCAATAACTTAGTTGGTGCATATATAACCAAGGCACTTGGTTATTCCAACCAAGCCTTTTTTTCCGTGTGAGGTACAGACTGTAAGACGATTCTGCACCGCAGGTGAACTTTACACACCACATAATCAGGAGAATATACTTCATCTAAATTTAACTACCCAATTGAACGGCAATTCATGTTCGGATTAGCCGAATTCAGAAGAAATACATATTATGGTACACCGAGAGAAAAGATTTCATTGACGCCAAAAAAATGGGTGGAATGATTTTTTTTTCATTGATTTCAACGAAATATTTCTTTGATTTCAATGAAATAGTGCATTTGAATTTCAAAGAGAACATTTCATTGCCTGTAAATAAAGATTTAGTGAGCATATAATAAAGAAACAGTTTCATTGTTTTAAAGAGACGTTTTCATTGATCTCTCTCTCGCACCTAACCTCACTTTTTTGATTTCCGGTTCTCCCGAACGAACGGCTTCGAGTTTCGCGGAGTCAAAAGCTTAGACTATTTCTGCCGTACTTCCTTACATACTCACAAAATTTGAGCTTTATCTGCCGCGTACTTCAGGAAAAAATAGGTTTCGAAATTTTGAGCTGGTGAGAAGAAGGTTTCATTGAATCAGAGACGATATCTTTGAAATCAATGAAAAAGGTTCATTGGTTTAAAGAAATGTTTCTTCGAATCAATGTCACTACTTTTCATTGAGTTTGAGATCATTCAAAGAAAAGATAGTATTGAAATTCAAGTATTTCATTTTATTGGCAAAGATTTCCGTGAATCAATGACATTTTTTCTCTCGGTGTAGCGTGGCGACCAGGGAATAGTAGCTTTAGAGATAAAAAACACGACTGAAATAAAATCCAAGTTGTACTTGTATTTTGGACTCACAAGGTTCAAACTCTTACGCGTATAAATATAGAAAGAACTTTAACCTTGCAGGATCATCTTCCTTGTCGTCATAACAATTTTTGGTTGAACGGGGGCGTGAACGAAAGAGGCAAAAGTTCGTTCGACTCTTGATTGGTTAAACCCTCTAAGCGTGAAACGATTCTTCAACAGGAAAATCGATTTCAGTCTCACCTTAACGATCGTACGATGACATGCAAAAATGCACCCCTCGACTCCCTCTGTCGTCTTATTTCATCATCCCCTCGAAAAAGGGAATAAAAGAGGTCTTTTCGGAGTTCACTAAATTCAAACGATCATTCACAAAAGGATTTTAATCGTTGTTATACATCCAGAAGATGGAGTATGAAAAGACGATGAGGAACTCTTCTCAGAACTACGGGAATGAAAAATGAAAGAAAATCGGTTAGCCAATATCTTTGCAATTTTGAATACACTCTCATAAGTTCTTCCTTCCTTTTGCTCGGAATTTAACGTTGTCTATAACTGAAATAAAAAAAATCCAGACATAAAGCAGAAAGTGGAGTAAAAGAAGCTAAAAGAATCGAACCATATTTTTCTTGAACTCCAAGGATGAAAAAAAACAAGAATCCAACAGCGTCATTTTTTTTGCACTTTCCAGGACCGCTCCTCGTAAATTCTTCAATACTTTTTGTCGCAATTTCGCGTCACCTCGTTGGATAAAAAAATGGAGTGAAGCAATAAGGAAAAGCTTCGTGAGAAAGTCGATTTACTCTTCTCGGCTTGTCGCCAAGTGGTCGTTGGTGCATCCCGGCAAATGCGCTCAAGGGACACTGTAAATCAAGTGTCTTAATAAGCTCGTATATCACGTTCGGTGGTTCCTCGCGTTCCAACATCGGTTGTCCGTTTGCTGCGGCCGAGGACAAGCAGTCATTCGGACAATGCTGAAGTCGACCGATATTGTTGAAACACTGATCGGCAAGAAGGCTGCTGAACAATCTCACTGTGTATATACAGACAGACGTTCCAGGTTCGGGCTCGAAGAGTTTCACTTCCGTCAAGATTTATACGACCGTGATGCGGGACTAGTACATTGGAAGGGGCGGCGGGAGTGAGCATCCGCACACCATCCGCTCAGCATATACCACTTATATATACATACCGGAGAATCCCCGCTTCGAGTCGACCTTTAAGGGCCAAACACCGTAAAACTTTACGGCCCGGTAGTGTGGTTTGCTGGATTTCCCTTTGCCGTTAGATGATTTACGATCTCGCGCGCTAGCTAGCTCGGCAATCCGGCATTGGCCCATCGAACCTCCCGTTCAACCATCACTGAACGTAGGAGCATCGACTTCTTCTTTCTGATGAATGCGGCAGCCAATTTTTTTTGTTACTGCAATTCTACTGTCGTTGACACATTAAAGGGTACGAGTCAGGTCAAAGTGGTAAAAATGCAAAAAATGATCATATCTTACTTTGTGGATCCCTGCACGCAAAAAAATGCTTGGTTAGAACAACCATGCGCTTGGTTATATGTACGCTAGCCAATTAATTGGTTAGACCAACCAAATTATTGGTCAGCGCCAACAAGCGCATTGTAATATAACCAATAACTTGGTTGGCGTAACCAACAATCTGATTGGTCTAAACAAGAAATTGGCTGGCGCGTATTTAACCAAACGCTTGGTTGTTCTAACCAAGCCTTTTTTTCCGTGTGTTATTCGAATAGCGAAACGTCGCTATGAATTCTGTCAAAATGATTGCTTTATTGAAGCCCTCACTCGTCGACTAGGGGATAAATATCCGCGTAGAAAAAAAGAATCTGGCCGAGATTCTTAAGAAGATTCTCACCGAGATTCTTAAGAAAATTCTCACCGAGATTCTTAAGAATATTCTCACCGAGATTCTTAAGAAGATTCTCACCAAGATTCTTTTAAAATCTGTTTGAGAATCTCGCTGAGTTTCTCTAGAATCTCGCTGAGATTCTCTAGAATCTCAGTGAGATTCTTATGGAGATTCTTGTTATTTTCAGCTTCCCACTAAAGAATCTGTATGAGTATCTCACTGAGATTCTCTGGAATCTCAGCGGGATTCTTATGGAGATTCTTCTTATTTTAAGCTTCCCACTAAAGAATCTTAATAAAAAGAAGCGGGATTCTTATGGAGATTCTTTTTATTTTAAGCTTCCCACTAAAGAATCTCTGAGTATCTCAGACAGATTTTAAAAGAATCTCGGTTCGGCGCGCAACCGTGATTCTCGCTGAGATTCTCGTTAAGATTCTCGATGAGAATCTTCTTAAGAATCTCGGCCAGATTCTTTTTTTCTACGCGGTTAGGTAAAGGCATCACTTAAACTTAGAACTTATATATCTCAGTTCAAAATCTCATTAAAAACCTTCAATTCCAAGTATGTTTATTTATTTTTTCATCTCATAGGAATTGACGATATAAAAATTTCGATTTTTTTCCATAATGCAAATTAACGTTTGAAGGGAAAAAGAAATTCACTTTTTTCCGACATCACGAAAGTAATCTCATTTCGTGCTCGTAATACGGAAGCAAAATTGTTCATTTTTAACTTTTGGATTGTCCGCATGCATAATTAAATTTCATTACTCCCTAGGAAGAAAAACGGGTTATTTCTGCCGGACGGAAGTAATGAAAGCCGCTCATGCGTGTTTATGATTGGTTAAAAATTTGTAATTTTTTAGTCCTTGTTGCAAGAACGGAATATTTATTTTTTAGGGAAATGCGAAAAAAATATCGTATGCTGCACAGAAGGGAGCGTGACTTTACCTCTTGTTATATCTACTCTCACTTCCCTCTCGGCAAACTTCACGAACTTCCCTCCCATATAGCATAATATACTATTAACATTTACTAAAACGTCATATCACTTTAAAAAATAAAATTTAAAAGACAAATATTACAGTTTCTTAGAAACAAACGTCATATCACCTAAACTTATGTTTGTCGCCAAATTTCTTTTCAAGTTCGAACTTAAATTTAAACTTAGAACTATAAATTCGTGCCTAACGGCGTAAAAATAATTATGTCAAATTGAGATCTCAAATCGACATATGTCGAAAAGTGCCATTTTTGAGATGCGTTAAGACAAAATATCTTAGAAAATTTCAAACCGATTTAATATCAGTATTCGCGATATGCACAATTGATTTTGATCTTTCAAATGTACAATTCTATTTCAACGCAATAATTGCACTCAGAAAAAAACTTGGTTAGAATTACCAAAAAATTGGTTAAAAATGTTATCAACAAAACTTGGTAGGTACAACCAAGTTATTGACTAACATAACCAAGTAATTAGCTAACATAACCAAGGATTTGATAAGATAACCAAGTATTTATTACGTCTAATCAATAATTTGGTTGCGCCTACCAAATTTTTATTGGTAAAATTTTTAACCAACATCTTAGTAAGCCTAACCAAGCGTTTTTCTCCGTGTGCGCTCAGATTAGTAAAAAAAAACTTGCTATCAAATCGATCTCAAAATGGCTTTGAAATTTTCTAACATATTTTGTCTTAACGCGTCTCAAAAATGGCACTTTTTGAGATATGTCAATTTATGATCACATCATTATTTTGAGATCATTATTTTTACGCGGTTAAAGCGGGCACATTTAAAAAATAAGGCCTAACTACTTCGTTTTGATATTGGTAAAAAGGCTATTTGGCATAACCCCCTTTTACACCTAATTTTCGAAGAGGCTATAAAATGTATCTGCCGTATTAGCAATGTGAGGTTACATTGAGTTGAGAATTGACCAATTAAATCTCGATCGATCGTGAATCCCGTGGTGTGCCTGAAAAATCAGTTTGTATTTTGAGAACCATGGGAAACTGTTGTGAATGAAAGCGGAAACCACCGGAATTTCACCATACCCCGCCCATATTTTGGTTCCCGACGTCCACGCAAAAATGAATACAATCAAGTTAGCTTTCCTGCTGCAGCTAAGTGTGATCTTGAATGAGAGGAAGTTCGCATATATTCCTGCAGACATATTGTATAGTACCATAAACTCGGAGGAAGAATTCAATAATCTAAACAACACATATATCAGCACAACCAGAATTCGTGTGAGCTCTTCTTCTTCTTTACAATACCCTAGTATATAGTGCAAGAAGAACTGACCACGCGTATGTCTCCGGGGAATGACCTCACACACAACACTTCCCATAAATGGCAGTAAATATCCAAAGTGATGGCTGGTATAGAATAAGATTCTGGCCCGTTAACGACTTCCTCGAGCGAGTTTGCCTTCTCTCTATTTCCTAGGAACGTTGAGATTTTCGTGAAATCATTGTTGGCCCCAGCATCCATTCCCTGGGCATCCTGGGTGGCTTGCCCTTCGTTCTACCCTTATTTCTCAGCCACAATGTCATCTCTTCGACTTCGGTGAATCGTGTGCCGAGCCTCAGTTCCTCGCATTGTCGTGAAATCGTCTTTTCTCCTTTCCACTGAAGGCTCAAGTCATATATAAACTATACGGACAGGTTTTGCAGTGTGAAATAGAGTGTAGAGGTTGAATAAATGGCGGGGGTGCTGTCTCGTGCGTGTGACTCGGTGAAACAGCCCTTAGCCCACCGAGAAAACGGCCATTATTCCAGCGAGCTCGAACTGTGAGCAGGTGAGAGAATAAGAAGTCCCGTGAAATCAAAGAGTAGTATACGAAAGTCACAGAGTGCAAAATGCACGGCTGTAGGCCACCTACTCGATACGATCGTTTTTAGGGGTTTAAACGTGTTGCCCCACACTGGGGGGTGTTCGACCAAGATTGCGCTTGCATAGCAGCAGCATCTCCCTTGTTCTGCACAGGATGATTCCCAATTTCTCTGCTCCTAACCGCCGCATAATGGAGAGTCCAGTATAAAGACGCTCTGGTATTGTTCACGCCAAATGCCTTGGCACGGGAAACTTGTTGGAAAACGTGAAAACTCAATATAGATGATCCTAAGGGAAGGCATTCTGTGTCATAGTTCTATACAGTGGGTCTCGCTGCTGTGGTGGGTGTCCTACAAAATAAGGAGGGCGAAAGACTCTAAAGAAAAGGAGAAACGCAGACGACTCTGCAAGTTCGTAATTTAGATGTTTATCCGGAGATGACAGGCATATGGTATATTAGAGGAAATTTTGTTTGAATCTTGCGGAAGAAATTTATTAATTAGCCATTAATTACGGTGTGGAATATAAATAAATGATTATTCGATGATTGTACCGATTTGTCAGGAATTAATTATTTATAGATATTTAAGGTACTAAAATGAATCATAAATAAGATACCGATTGATGGTGTTATGTGCAAGACAGAGACATACTTAAGTAGAGTATCGGAAAATATTTAGTGATTGATTAGACGGTTACTGTAAGACGCTCAGGTATTGTTCATGCCAGGGATGATGTCTTGGCGCGGGAATCTTGTTGGAAAACGTGAAAACTCAATATCGATGATCCTAAGGGAAGGCATTTTGTATCATAGTTCTATACAGTGGGTCTCGCTGCTCTGGTGGGTGTCCTACAAAATAAGGAGGGCGAAAGACTCTAAAGAAAAGGAGAAACGCAAACGACTCTGCAAGTTCGTAATGTAGATGTTTATCCGGAGATGACAGGCACATGGTATATTAGAGGAAATTTTGTTTGAATCTTGCGGAAGAAATTTATCAATTAGTCATTAATTAGGGTGTGGAATATAAATAAATGATTATTCGATGATTGTACCGATTTGTCAGGAATTAATTATTTATAGATATTTGAGGTACTAAAATGAATCATAAATAAGATAACGATTGATGGTATTATGTGCAAGACAGAGACATACTTAAGTAGAGTATCGGAAAATATTTAGTGATTGATTAGACGGTTGCTGTAAGACGCTCAGGTATTGTTCATGCCAGGGATGATGTCTTGGCACGGGAATCTTGTTGGAAAACGTGAAAACTCAATATCGATGATCCTAAGGGAAGGCATTTTGTATCATAGTTCTATACAGTGGGTCTCGCTGCTGTGGTGGGTGTCCTACAAAATAAGGAGGGCGAAAGACTCTAAAGAAAAGGAGAAACGCAAACGACTCTGCAAGTTCGTAATTTAGATGTTTATCCGGAGATGACAGGCATATGGTATATTAGAGGTCATTTTCTTTGAATCTTGCGGAAGAAATTTATTAATTAGTTATTAATTAGGGTGTGGAACATAAATAAATGATTATTCGATGATTGTACCGATTTGTCAGGAAATAATTATTTATAGATATTTGAGGTACTAAAATGAATCATAAATAAGATAACGATTGATGGTATTATGTGCAAGACAGAGACATACTTAAGTAGAGTATCGGAAAATATTTAGTGATTGATTAGACGGTTACTGTAAGACGCTCAGGTATTGTTCATGCCAGGGATGATGTCTTGGCACGGGAAACTTGTTGGAGAACGTGAAAACTCAATATAGATGATCCTAAGGGAAGGCATTCTGTGTCATAGTTCTATACAGTGGGTCTCGCTGCTGTGGTGGGTGTCCTACAAAATAAGGAGGGCGAAAGACTCTAAAGAAAAGGAGAAACGCAGACGACTCTGCAAGTTCGTAATTTAGATGTTTATCCGGAGATGACAGGCATTTGGTATATTAGAGGAAATTTTCTTTGAATTTTGCGGAAGAAATTTATTAATTAGTGATTAATTAGGGTGTGGAATATAAATAAATGATTATTCGATGATTGTACCGATTTGTCAGGAATTAATTATTTATAGATATTTGAGGTACTAAAATGAATCATAAATAAGATACCGATTGATAGTATTATGTGCAAGACAGAGACATACTTAAGTAGAGTATCGGAAAATATTTAGTGATTGATTAGACGGTTGCTGTAAGATGCTCAGGTATTGTTCATGCCAGGGATGATGTCTTGGCACGGGAAACTTGTTGGAAAACGTGAAAACTCAATATAGATGATCCTAAGGAAGGCATTCTGTGTCATAGTTCTATACAGTGGGTCTCGCTGCTGTGGTGGGTGTCCTACAAAATAAGGAGGGCGAAAGACTCTAAAGAAAAGGAGAAACGCAGACGACTCTGCAAGTTCGTAATTTAGATGTTTATCCGGAGATGACAGGCATATGGTATATTAGAGGAAATTTTGTTTGAATCTTGCGGAAGAAATTTATTAATTAGTCATTAATTACGGTGTGGAATATAAATAAATGATTATTCGATGATTGTACCGATTTGTCAGGGATTAATTATTTATAGATTTTTGAGTTACTAAAATGAATCATGAATAAGATCAAGATTGATGGTATTATGTGCAAGATAGAGACATACTTAAGTAGAGTATCGGAAAATATTCAGTGATTGATTAGGCGGTTGCTGTAAGACGCTCAGGTATTGTTCATGCCAGGGATGATGTCTTGGCACGGGAAACTTGTTGGAAAACGTGAAAACTCAATATCGATGCTCCTAAGGGAAGGCATTCTGTGTCATAGTTCTATACAGTGGGTCTCGCTGCTCTGGTGGGTGTCCTACAAAATAAGGAGGGCGAAAGACTCTAAAGAAAGGAAGAAACGCAGACGACTCTGTAAGTTCGTAATTTAGATGTTTATTCGGAGATGACAGGCACATGGTATATTAGAGGAAATTTTCTTTGACTCTTGCGGAAAAAATTAATTAATTACCCAGAAAAAATTAATTATCGAGAGATAAAGTTTCATTGATTCACGGAAGTCTTTGCCAATGAAATGAAATACTTGAATTTCAATACTATCTTTTCTTTGAATGATATCAAACTGAATAAAAAGTAGTGACATTGATTCGAAGAAACATTTCTTTAAACCAATGAACCTTTTTCATTGATTTCAAAGATATCATCTCTGATTCAATGAAATCTTCTTCTTACCAGCTCAAAATTTCGAAACCTATTTTTTCCTAAAGTACGCGGCAGATAAAGCTCACATTTTGTGAGTATGTAAGGAAGTACGGCAGAAATAGGCTCAGCTTTTGGCTCCTCGAAACTCTAAGCCTTTCGTTCGGGAGAACCGGAAAACAAAAAAGTGAGGTTAGGTGCGAGAGAGAGATCAATGAAAACGTTTCTTTAAACCAATGAAAACGTCTCTTTAAAACAATGAAACTGTTTCTTTATTGTATGCTCACTAAGTAAATCTTTATTTACAAATTTACATAAAATATTTCGTTGAAATCAATGAAAAAAAGATCAATCCACCCATTTCTTTGACGTCAATGAAATCTTTTCTCTCGGTGTATGGTGTAGAATATAAATAAATGATAATGCGATGATTGTACCGATTTAGCAAGAATTAATTATTTATAGATATTTGAGTTATTAAAATGAATCATAAATAAGATAAAGATTGATGGTATTAAGTATAAGGCAGAGACACATTTAAGTAGAGTAACAGAAAATATTTTTTCATTAATTACAAGGTTGCTGTAAGAGAACCATGCTTTTTAATCATATGGAATGGACACAGTGAATTTGCAATTTTATATAGCCATAGATTGTCCAAAAAAAAATTAAAGAAATTTTTTTTTTAAGATTATTTAGTTCCAAGTTCTAGGTTACCAAGCGATCACCCATCAAAGTTTATTTTACCTGGCATAATATAATGATTAAACTAGTATGCGGATTTTGAGTTTCCTGTTCGCATTTTAGTTGAAATAAAATATTTTTCAGTACGTGTATAGGAATTAAAAAATTACATCGTCTACAGCCTATTATTTAGTCAGCTTTTGATAAATATAAATTTGCGTACACACTTTTATTCATAATTTTCTTGTATATGCCTCAAATAAAAAATTCCTCTACGCGAAATGAAAGTGTTTAGTCTCAAGACGAAATATCGAAAGTGAAGATTCATTCACTGAATTAAGTGAATGTTTTTTTTTGCCGCTTTCGGATTCATATTATGACTGTGTCTAATTGCAGACTCACAGTGTATTTTACGACGTTTAAATGCAAGTATATTTTTAAGAAATATAACAAATAGAAATTATTTTCACCGCCCTCTTGAGGAAACTTGGTATCCACAAATCACTCAATATAATATTTTTCAAATATTGAAAGATCTACAGCTTTAGTAGAAAAGAAAAAACATCCCATCGTATAACTTGTTTACTAAGCCAACTAATTAAAAATCAACATAACTTCCGATCAAACAAAATGTTCATATATATATTAGGGCTGTTCAAAAAAACATAATTTTCTTATAATCGGTTGTTCCTGAAATGCTGTATTGATTATCACAAAAAAAATGTTTTCGCGAAAGCTGGCAGTTGTGCAATGATATTAAGTACTGCCGCATCAAGGCCAAAATTCATGAAAATCGCCGATTTCTATAAATTTTTTTTTTACGTAGTGAAGCGCTCATGGAGATTGTGGTTGCTTTCGATAGACTATGAAATTGTGTAAAGGCAGAAACATGTTCGATAATGTTTAGTACTGCCGCATCGACATTGAAGTTACCAAAATCAAAAAATTAAACCCTTTAAAACATTGAAATATTAGTCTGCTCATCGACTACTTCGTGCGATCTCAAATGAAAAAATGGCTCTTTAAACGGGAGTCATGTAAGACCATAATCACGATGATGATAAGCGATTTTCGAATTTTGGGAAACTGTGATGTCGATGCGGCAGTACTAAATTTGATCATACAGGACTCCCGTTTCATGAGCCATTTTGTCATTTGAAAACGCGCGAAATAGTCGATGAGCAGATGAATATTTCAATGTTTTAAAGGATTTCATTTTTTATTTTGTTAACTTCAATGTCGATGCGGCAGTACTAAATATTATCGAACATGTTTCTGCCTTTACACAATTTCATAGTCTATCGAAAGCAACCACAATCTCCATGAGCACTTCACCAAGTAAAAAAAAAATTTCTAAAAATCGCCGTTTTTAATGAATTTTGGCCTTGATGCCCCAAGTGAAAATATTATATGAAGATTATATATAGATAGATTTTCGCATATAGAAGCTATATGCGAAAATGGACATATAGAATATTGATATATTTTGTATAGTCCATATGAATTTAAAGAATTAATTTTTAAAGAACTATATAGAATCAAATATATTCTATATAGTATCATATATTGATTCTATATAGTTCTTTAAAAATTAATTACACAAGTTCTTATGTACTATACAAAATATGTGAATATTTTATATGTCCATTTTCGCATATAGCTTCTATATAAATATTTATATATAATCTTCATATAATATTTTCACTTGGGGCGGCAGTACTTAATATCATCAGACAGCTCCCAGCTTTCGTGAAAACATTTTTTTTTGGTGGTAATCGATACAGCATTTCAGGAGCAACCGATTACAAAGAAATTATGTTTTTTTGAACATCCCTAATATATATATGTCATCTATTCTCCACCTGAATAATAATCCATTTGTAATTAATTTAAAAACTTTCTCTCGAATGATTTGATCAATTAATCAACAATCGTTTCATAATTCACAAATAAATAAACGATTAATCACACATTCTTGTAATTCACTTATCGGAATTTTTTTCTCAATCTGCCATTTCCGGAAACTCTTGACAGTTGAAAAGTCGACGTGAATTATGATGAAACAAATGAACTATTTTTTTTTCTTCTCGGTGACAGTTGTCGGATATTACTGTATGTACCTGGAGCGTAGTAAAATTTGCTTCCGGGGTTGAGAATGTTATCTATACAACAGTAATATGCAGGAGTCGACGAGAGGGCGAGCAGCAACAGCAGCCCTCGCAATGGGTGGCTTGATTATAATAGAGGTATCATTGCCCCGGTGCACGGTAGATATAATATATCTACCACTGTAATATACTACACACGACGATACGCTTCCTCCAACACGAGGATAATTGCGAATCGGGGTCTGGGGAAGGGCTTCCTTTTGTATAATACCATTTATAATATATATATATATATAGTATATCTTTTCTCTATCTCTTTTTCTCGTTTTCTCTTGAGCCGATCAAAGCGGCGACGCTGCGACGGATAAATAAAAGATAATTATCTAATTATTCCATTGAGAGAACTCGCGCGGTCTTCGAGGTAGTTTTGCCGCAAGAGAACGAAAGATCTGCACTGCTCTGTCACGATTGTTCCACCGCACCAATCGCGATCACACAATAATAAGATCACCTTTTCATCTCCGCTCTCTTCTCACCAATCGCGTTCTTATCTTTCTCTCTTTCTTTCGTTTTATCGTTTCTTTATTTTTACCAATCGAATGTGCACTCGGCCTCGCCCATAACGCAGTACAAAATGTATATATGAGGCATTCCATACGAAGCGGGCCACCCTGATTTTCAATATTTATAAAGTTGTTTCATAATTTTTTTCTAGAGTGTATAGAGTTCCCCAAATACATATGAATTATTTCAGATTTTTGTTCCCTATAGTTTTTCCACAATAAAATACGCTTTTTGTTATTTTCATTTTTTTTTCTTTTCGCTGTCAATTTAAAACTATCTATGACACAACAAAAGTGTTCCGGGATAAAATGTAGGGTTTCGCGTATACTTTTTGATAAAAATGTTCCCAAATTAATCTAGATACATTTTCACGCATTTTTTGGCAAAATAATGCCGTATTATTTTTTTTCGTTGAGAGGGACCTTTTTTATTTTATTCAAAATTTCACAGAATTTCCGTTATAATGTTAAAAAACGACGAAAAAATCAACACGATGGCAAATTGATATCTTCACAATGTACGACTCGGTTATTTGCAGAATCATACACAATTCACATGTTCAAATTATGAAGGTATGAATTGATAATCGCACAAATTTTGGTGTAGTTAGTGAACATAATAACGGAAATTTTGTCAAATTTTGAGCAAAATCAAAGTTGTCCTTCCCAATGAAAAAAAATGGTATGACTTTGTATTGCCAAAAAGCGATTGAAAATGTATTTAGGCTAATTTGGAAATATTTTTATCAAAAAGTATACGTGAAATTCTACATTTTATCTCTAAACAATTTTGTCGTGTCATGGATAGTTTTAAATAAATCCGCAGCGAAATAAAAAAAATAATAAAAATGAAAATAAAGTATTTAATTTTTTTTTCATTCCGCTGCGGATTAATTTAAAACTATGCATGACACATCAAAATTGTTCAAGTATAAACTGTAGGATTTTACGTATACTTCTTGATAAAAATATTTCCAAATTAGCCTAGATACATTTTCAATCACTTTGTGGCAATACAAAGTCATACCATTTTTTTCGTTGGGAAGGACTATTTTGATTTTGCTAAAAATTTAACAGAATTTCCGTAATAAAATATCTGAAACAACTTGGAGTGTTCGGGGAACTCTAAATACTATGGAAAAAATTATGAACCCACTTTACGAACATTGAAAATCAAAGTGGCCCGCTTCATATGGAATGCCCCATATATAATATGTTACTTTCTCGACAATGTTTCGTACGCGATTATTGCCAGGTGTAAATCGTTTCGTGAATATAGAGAACGAAAAAATACCAACGACTATGACGACGAGAATGAAACGACTATTGCTATACTGGAAAATATGTTATAATAATAATGCCCGAGAAGAGCGCAGTTCACGGCGAAACGAATTTCTCGCCAAGCGGTGGCACAATAATTCGCCCAACGATAATTTATAACCGTCCTTTATCATCGTACATAGTATGCGGTGCTGAGGTACTGCACGTCACGTGTTCTCTCTACTCGGTAGCGTCGAAGATAGTTAAAATGAAACAGCGGGTATCCGGGCGGTAAGTGTGACAGGAACGACGAGCGTACTTGTTGGATATACGAGCTTCCATCCACCGAACGAAACACTCGTTGCTTTTTGCTGAAAAATAATAAAATAATAAACAATAAATATTGAACACCTTGATTGCTCGGTTATTGTGCAAGAGCCTTAAGCTTTTCAGTTATCGAAAAAGTCTTTATACCGGTTGCGGTGATTTTATCAATTTAGGAATTAAGCAAAGTTGATTCGTATTTGGTAAGTGATGGAATTAATAAATAATGGTTAGATTACCTTTCATCTATTTATGTATTATGTACATAAATATTTTGTCATTCAGGTTTTGTTGTATTTTTAATTAGTATAAGCTAACTTGATTTTCTGTAAATTTATTTATTATTGCTTTTGTAAATTATTACAAATTATATAGCGTATGAATATAGAGAGAAATAAGAAATTTCTGAAGAGGACTCCGAAGAGAGTCGAATCGTTAAAAAAAGGAAAATTATTATTTATTTTCCCTACGATCTAACATTGCCGAAAATATCTATACACTAGTTAAATACAACGTACTGAATATTATTTGCGAAAACATTACGTAAAAAATATTTTTTATTAGCTTATAGTATGGTTTAATGAATTACAATTTGTTTCAAGCTAATCTGATAAATCTTTACTAAAATTATTACTATAAAGTTTGACAGTGAATTCGTAACGTCGGTTATGCTTGTTTGTAGAAACTTTTAGTCATCCATCCTAGTGCATCAATTAATGATTATACACATTTATTTCAAAAATATTAATTATGAATAAATGTCTAATTGCTTTTTGGAAAGTGTGACAAAAATTCGATATTTTATAAATGTCACACTTTCCAAAAAGCAATTAGACATTTATTCATAATTAATATTTTTGAAATAAATGTGTATAATCATTAATTGATGCACTAGGATGGATGACTAAAAGTTTCTACAAACAAGCATAACCGACGTTACGAAGTATTTCTAAAATGGAGCATAAGGTCCTAGAAAAAAAGAAATACCAGGTGGTATTGCATTTTGCAATTCTACTACTCCAAGACAACTTTCAAAAATATTTTGACATATAAACATAGTGAGTACACGAAGTTAACACATTACTTTCTTAATTTTAATAAAGAAATCCAATATAACATTCAATAAAACATAATTTATCGCTGTCCCTGAGAAAAAGATATATGGCTTTGACTATTTAATGTAACGGTTCAGTGAACTAAACACAAACTGGTGTTCATTTTATTGAAGCACCTCTCAAATATACCGAAGCAACGATGAATGAATTTACAATTCTACTCAGTATTACAAATTTATTGCAATATTTTTTGTTTTTCTTTAACAAATATTTTTAGATATTGTGCCATACACCGAGAGAAGAAATTTCATTGACTAACGGAAATCTTTGTCAATGAAATGAAATACTTGAATTTCAATACTAAACCACACGGAAAAAAAGGCTTGGTTGGAACAACCAAGTGCCTTGGTTATATATGCGCCAGACAATTAATTGGTTAGACCAACTAAGTTATTTGTTAGGCTACCAATTTGTTGGTTGGTCTAACCAAGTCACTTGGTAAGCTAACCAGCTGACTTGGTTAGTCCAACCATGAAATTAATTTCAAAGATATCGTCTCTGATTCAATGAAACCTTCTTCTTACCAGCTCAAAATTTCGAAACCTATTTTTTCCTGAAGTACGCGGCAGATAAAGCTCAAATTTTGTGAGTATGTGAAGAAGTACGGCAGAAATAGGCTAAGCTTCTGGCTCCTCGAAACTCGAAGCCGTTCGTTCGGGAGAACCGGAAAACAAAAAAGTGAGGTTAGGTGCGAGAGAGAGATCAATGAAAACGTTTCTTTGCACCAATGAAAACTCTTTAAAACAATGAAACGGTTTCTTTATTATATGCTCACTAAGTAAATCTTTATTTACAGGCAATCAAATGTTCTCTTTGAAATTCAAATGCACTATTTCGTTGAAATCAAAGAAATATTTCGTTGAAATCAATGAAAAAAAAATCAATCCACCCATTTTGTTGGCGCCAATGAAATCTTTTTTCTCGGTGTACCTACAGTTGATGAGATCTCCACATTCTGTTGTCTGAATAATGAAGTCACCTTGCTCATTACAATGTCTCGTGACTCGTAATCTCTCTTGAATCGTTGTACACCGAGAGAAAAAATTTCATTGTTTCACGGAAATCTTTGCCACTGAAATGAAATACTTGAATTTCAATACTATCTTTTCTTTGAATGATCCCCAACTCAATGAAAAGTAGTGACATCGTTTCGTAGAAACATTTCTTTAAACCAATGAACCTTTTTCATTAATTTCAAATATATCGTCTCTGATTCAATGAAACCTTCTTCTTACCACCTCAAAATTTCGAAACCTATTTTTTCCTGAAGTACGCGGCAGATAAAGTTCAAATTTCGTGAGTATGTAAAGAAGTACGGCAGAAATAGGCTAAGCTTCTGGCTCCTCGAAACTCGAAGCCGGTCGTTCGAGAGAACTGAAAAACAAAAAAGTGAGGTTAGGTGCGAGAGAGAGATCAATGAAAACGTTTCTTTGCACCAATGAAAACGACTCTTTAAAACAATGAAACTGTTTCTTTATTATATGCTCACTAAGTAAATCTTTATTTACAGGCAATGAAATGTTCTCTTTGAAATTCAAATGCACTATTTCATTGAAATCAAAGAAATATTTCGTTGAAATCAATGAAAAAAAAAATCAATCCACCTATTTCTTTGGCGTCAATGAAATTTTTTTTCTCGGTGTATCTACAGTTGATGAGATCTCCACATTCTGTTGTGTGAATAATGAAGTCACCTTGCTCATTACAATGTCTCGTGACTCGTAATCTCTCTTGAATCGTTGTAGCGTAGTGTCTAATCTGTGAAGAGAATCTCGTTCGATTTTTCTGCTGTCTTTTGTCACCTGGCATTGGTGTTGCCAGGTACCCGGAAAAGAAGCTGTGCAACATAATCCCCGGTGAATCCGGGTGGAAGGTGTGACCGAGAATCGAGTAAACGAATATAAGGACACAGATAGGAAGGTGAGTTTAGGTGAGACAGCGTGTCTCCTCTCAAGAAGCGATGCGGATCCGCAGATAAGAATTTGTCACCCCTCTGCGTCACTGCTTCTGCTCCTGTTGCTGCTTGCTTCTCCTGCTGTTCGTGGAGGATTTCTCGTCGCTAATGCTTCACGACAAGATACTTGCCACCAGATAAAATGCCAGAGTTTCACGAGTCACTCTTCCCAACCGCGGAGTAAAAGATCGCCGCTGGATCACGCCATTCTTCTTCCTACTTCTCCGCATCATTCTCCTAGTTTTTTATATATTTTTTTTCTTTCTCATAGAGGAAGCTTTGTTTTCATGAAAACAAATTTTTTCCCGATTTTTATGTCAGGACACTTAGAATGGTCCAAAACGTCCAGAAAAATGATCTAGAAAAAATGTGCTCAAATTTTTGAGCACATTTTGCTCAATAGCAAGCTCAATAGAGCTCAAATTTGGCACACAAGTGTAGCAGCAGACCCTCTTCAACCATAGCAATTTTCGACAAAATGTGTGCGAAAATCTCGATTTTATGCCATTTTGAATTTTTTTAAAAAAGCAGGTGCGCGCTCTAGCTTTCGTAAAATTTAGTCTATTTTACTAAATAGTTGGTTATAAGTGCAGGTGCACTCAATATTGTTTGTTATTAAATTTGGCTCGAATCGTTAAAGTGGTTCAGATTTTATGGAATTTTGAATTTAAAAAAAGATTGACATTATTGCTCTATTGTGACTTTTACAAAACCTGAGATAGCGAGCTCAAATTTTATATATAAATGAAACAATATTCAGCCATTGTATATGTATAATTTAGTGACGAACGGTATGAAATTTTTGATTTTATGGAATGTAGAATTATTTGAAAAAATATACGTGTTTTATTACACATGTTTTCGAATTCCTAATGTCCATAAGTACCAAAATTCAATTGTCCATAATGTTCGATGTGCACAATGTATTGTAATTTATTATAAAAACTATCCACACATACAGATTTATAATATCTACAAAATGATATATTGAAATACTCAATATATTCTTTTTAACAATTTTTTCAAAAATGAAATACTGAGATTATTAATATTTTAAAACAGTTTTGCTTAAAAAAAAACCAACACATATATAATTATTATAAGAATATTTGATATTGAGTAATAATATATTTATATTGAAAAGTTACGGTTTTACATAATAAAGCTACAAAGTATTATTTTTTTTTCTTCTTCTTCTTTTTCTTTTCTGGATTTGCCTGTAAACAAAAATGTTTGATTTCCTTAATTGAGAATCCAAACGGATGGTCCGGATGGTCCAAACGGAGCAGAGATGGATTCGAGCAAATAGGAAAGCCAAATGATTTCTCGAAGAACGCGAGAATTCTTAAGGAGAAGAGGATCGGCTGTGCCACTGGGTGAGTGGGTGACTGACTTTGGTCCGGTGAGCTGTGGGCATTGTCGTTTCTGAAGATATACGACTCTCCGTTCCCAGAAACAGTTTATATTCTGAGGCGGGTAAACGGGAGAGAAAGAGAGTGAGAGAGTGAGAATATCGCTCCGAGAGAGATCGTTATTATAGTTTGGTATACCTGCCTGAGATCTTCGCGAGCGCGTCAAAATCTTTACCTCTCTTCCTCTCATTCGTGAGATTCCGTGGGTTCCGACACCCTTTTCGATCACCTCGTAATAACTCCCTCGAAATTTAATTGTCGCCTTCCAAGGAGATTTTTCGAATGTTTCGAAGCTGGACAAAAAGCAGAATAATTATGTTTCGACATTGATGATTGATTTTATTACAGCGAAGCCTCACATTAACGGATTCCCGAGAGAAGAGAAATTAAGGAGGTTCGAACTCGCGACTATTGTCAAATAAGTTCTCAATTATTTCAACAATAAATCCTATTATCTTTTTGGTGGTTTGATTAACATGTATGATGTATAATAATATAAAATAATGTGTTGTTAATGCACGAAAAATTGTATGGTCGCGTATTTTTTTATATTGGCCCTATTTCTGACGAGATATTGTCTTTGAGTAGTACAGTTTTTTTTTAAAGCATAATTTGCAATACAAATTTTATTCTACATGAGGATTTTTTTACCTACACGGATTTTTTCAAAAATCCAAATATTTGCACTGATTTAAAAATATGAAGTAATTTTTATTAATTTTAGTAATTCAGATTTTGCTTTCTCATAGAGGAAGCTTTGTTTTCGTGAAAATTCTTTTTTCGAGATTTTCATGTCAGGACACTCAGAATGGTCTAAAACGTTGAGAAAAGTGGTTTAGAAAAAATATCTGTATGTATGTGTGTGTGTGTGTGCGTATGTGCACATTTTTTTGTTAGCACGATAGCTATCGCAATTTTTAATATATCGGGCTCAAATTTGAACCACGAGTAAACCGTCATTAAAATAGGTATGGTATTGAATTTGGAGTTAATCCATCAAGGTGTTCAAAATTAATGGCATTTTGAATTTTTTGGAGAATGTCAGCTCGGGTTCTAATTCTCGCAATTTTTATGATATCCGGCTCAAACTTGGACCAGAAGTGGACTGTTATCAAAAAGTGTTTGGGATTAAATTTGGTGTCAATCCGTCAAGGGGTTCACAATTTATGGCATTTAAAAAATTTTTGACATTTTTCATCGTGCTCTAACTTTCGCAATTTTTAAGATATCGGGCTCAAATTTGGTCCACAAGTGGACTGTTATTAAATAAAGTTTGGGAGTGATTTTGACGTCAATCCGTTAAGGGGTTTAAAATTTATGGCATTTTGAATATTTTGTTTGTGCTCTAACTTCCGCAATTTTTAAGATGTCGGGCTCAAATTTGGTCCACAAGTAGAGTGTGGATAAACTAAGCATCAGTTGGTAGTCGGAAAAAATACCTCTGGAAAAAATACCCCCGATAAAATACCCCCTAGAAAAAATACCCCTGGACAAAATACCGCCGGATAAAATACCCCTTGGTAAAAATACCCCCGGATAAAATACCCCTTGGTAAAAATACCCCCGGATAAAATACCCCTTGGTAAACACGACAAAATATCACAATAAGAAATAGTCACAATGACAAATTATCACGTGAATCATCCACTTATATTGACTTCTTTAGGTTCTTCAAGGCGTTAGTTAAGTTGGCATTCGTTTCTTTAGGGAGTTAATTAGTTTGGTATTTTCCTTATATTTGTTCTTTAGGTTCTTTAGGGCGTTAGTTAGGTTGGCATTTTTTAGGGATTTAATTAGTTTGGTTTTATCTTTATATTTGTTTTTTAGGTTCTTTAGGGCATTAGTTAGGTTGGCGTTCGTTTTTTTAGGGAGTTAGTTAGTTTGGTATTTTCCTTATATTTGTTCTTTAGGTTCTTTAGGGCGTTAGTTAGGTTGGCGTTTGTTTCTTTAGGTTCTTTAAAATACCCCCGGTATTTTATCCGGGGGTATTTTTACCAAAGGTTATTTTATCCGGGGGTATTTTCTCCAGGGGGTATTTTATCTGGGGTATTTTCTCCGGGGGTATTTTTTCCAGGGGGTATTTTATCTGGGGTATTTTCTCCGGGGGTATGTTTTCCAGGGGTATTTTTTCCGGGATTCGCATCAGTTCGAATCTGGAGAGAATCTGTCAAGGGGTTCAAAACTAATGCCATTTAAAAATTTTTAAAACAAGGCTGCAAAGTAGAACTTTGCAAATTGCTTCTTCATAATTATTGGATTTTTACAAAGCTTCCTCTACGAGGAAGCCAAAATAGATTAGCATGCTTCCTCACAGAGATAGATTTGTAAAAATCCAATAATAATGAGGAAGCCATTTGCAAAGCTCTACTTTGCAGCCTTTTACTCATTTATTTTTAGAAGGTTTTAATTTATCTAAATCCTATTTAAGTAACGTAATGCAAAAATTGTTCGAATCAGCGAACCCAAAATATCTATATAAATTCAAACTCGAAAGTATTTGTATACCAATTTAAATACGGCCATGGAAACAAACGGAATATACCGATAGTCGTGGTGGATATCTTCTTCTTCCGGGCGATTTCACCTCACGACAAATAGAAATCTCGAAGCACCGATTCTTCTCCTGGCAGAATGGCAAACAGGTCTCTCGTTGCGAAGAAGAAAAAGAAGAAAAAAAAAGAACGCGAAGACAGAGCATTTTGAATACTCACTTCCAGAGAACGAAGTCAACGAGAGCTGGAGCATATCTATAGAAAACTGACTTCTCTCACTGTTGTGTCGGAGATTTTGTTCTGTGTTTGTGTACACAACTACTATACAGACAAAACAGATGTATAGCTACAAATATATATATATATATTACATATATATGTATGTATGTACATGTACAGAAAAGATCTGCAGGTATAAAGAAGTGAGAGCAATGGTGAACAGGCCAGAGTTCTTTGGGCATTGAGTCCCTCTCGGTCATAAATAATGCCGAATGTTGGGCCCCATAAGTCAGGTAGATTCGGGGCCCAGAGCCCAGAACGTTGGACGCGATGGACCCCCTTTCCCCCTCTATATTATAACTACAACTGTACTAGTATGCCAGTATATACTATAGCACTATACTGTCTCTCATTCTACGGTGTTTGGATGCTGGTGGTTTTCAGAGTCACGCCCTGAAACTCGCTGGTCTTCTAGCCGAGCGTGATATTCTCATCGTCGCGCAGTGATCTTCACCATCGATGGAAAAGCAGGACGAAAGAGTAGGAAAAGAAGAAGGAGAGAGGAGAAGTAGGAAAAAGAGGGAACGAGGGTGTATGGGAAATAAAAAAGGGGGCTCGTCTTACAGGTGTAATATATTTATATTCCTGGGACATCTTTATAATCTATTAACCTCGATGGAAAATAACGAGGCGATTCTTGGAGCTCCTTCTTTGCCTTAACTTAATCTCTGTGTAACTATGCATGTGTATTATACCCACAAAATGCAACACATCCACGGGGCACCTGCCGATTATTATATTCTTCAATATTTGGGATATTGAAGAATGTTGGGAGAAATACAAATAAATCTTGAATCTTTGTCGCTGAAGCTTATCGCTCGATTATTATGAAATTTAATGGAAAATATCGAGTCATCCACTTTGGGAATTTTCTTTGAGGATTTTGAGTTGCGTATTTATCGAGTTATTGTTGGTAGATTTTTGTAACGAATTTCATCTGCAGTCTGGGGAATTTTCGATAAATTGATTGTGTATTCATGAGTTAAAGTTTAAAATCTTCCAGCACCCTTCGTTGAATTTAAATGGGTAAAATATGCCACTTTTGGAGGTTTATATGGATAAAATGTAGATGGTGGTACAAAATATTTTGGAGGTTTATATGGGTAGAATATGCCACTTTTGGCATATTTTACCCATATAAACCTCCAAAATTTTCTTTGACTATTTTTTGCTGCATATTTATCAAATTATTGTTGGTGGATTTTAGTAACGAATTTCCTCTCCGATCTGGAGAACGTTCGATGAATTTGTGTATTCCGCAAATTTATCGAAGACTCTTCGTGAGAAATACAAATAAATCTTGAATCTTTATCGCAGAAGATTATCGCTCGATTATTATGAGATTTAATGGAAAATATCGAGTCATGCAATTTGGGAATTTTCTTTGAGGATTTTGAGTTGCGTATTTATCGAGTTATTGTTGGTAGATTTTTGTAACGAATTTCATCTGCAGTCTGGAGAATTTTCGATAAATTGTTTGTGTATTCATGAGTTAAAGTTTAAAATCTTCCAGCACCCTTCGTTGAATTTAAATGGGTAAAATATGCCACTTTTGGAGGTTTATATGGATAAAATGTAGATGGTGGTACAAAATATTTTGGAGGTTTATATGGGTAGAATATGCCACTTTTGGCATATTTTACCCATATAAACCTCCAAAATTTTCTTTGACTATTTTTTGCTGCATATTTATCAATTTATTGTTGGTGGATTTTAGTAACGAATTTCCGCTCCGGTCTGGAGAACGTTCGATGAATTTGTGTATTCTGCAAATTTATCGAAGACTCTTCGTGAGAAATACAAATAAATCTTGAATCTTTATCGCAGAAGATTATCGCTCGATTATGATGAGATTTAATGGAAAATATCGAGTCATGCACTTTGAGAATTTTCTTTGAGTATTTTTTTCTACATATTTATCTGGAGAACGTTCGATGAATTTGTGTATTTCCTAAATTTATCGAAGACTTTTCGTGAGAAATACAGATAAATCTTGAATCTTCGTCGCAGAAGCTTATCGCTCGATTATGATGAGATTTAATGGAAAATATCGAATCATGCACTTTGAGAATTTTCTTTGAGTATTTTTTGCTACATATTTATCAAATTATTGTTGGTGGATTTTAGTAACGAATTTCCTCTCCGGTCTGGAGAACGTTTGATAAATTTGTGTATTCTCTAAATTTAGTGGAGATTTTGCGTGAAAAATACAAATAAATCTTGAACCTGTGTCGCAGAAGCTTAACGCTCGATTATGATGAGATTTAATGGAAAAAATCGAGTCATGCACATTGAGAATTTTCTTTGATTATTTTTTCCATCGGAATTTCGGCCAATAGAAACGACGCATTTGGCCTCATGTGGGGGAACCTAGGCGATTTTATTTCGGATATTTTTCGGATATTTCCTAACAAGTTGCTAAGCAATAAAAAAAAATTCTGAACCACTTTTAACCTGAGAATTTTTCACATCTGTCAAACTTCTAACGAGAACTGGAACGTGATCTGAAGACTGAGCCGAAATCCCGATGGAAAAAATAATCCGACAAATACCCCTCGAGCTTCAAAATTAATCGTGTATTTCCCTCAAACTTCCTTGCATACAAACAATCGCGTCAAGTTTTGCAGAAAATTCCCTCGCGCAAGCGCTCGGGATTTTTTAATCTGCAAACCTTGACACTCTTGTTTGTATGCAACGAAGTTATCGGGAAACACCCGATAATTTTGAACCTCCTGGGGTATTACTACTGAGTATTTTTTGCTGCATATTTATCAAATTATTGTTGGTGGATTTTAGTAATAAATTTCCTCTCCAGTCTGGAGAACGTTCGATGAATTTGTGTATTTCCTAAATTTATCGAAGACTTTTCGTGAGAAATACAAATAAATCCTGAATCTTTGTCGCAGAAGTTTACCGTTCGATTATAATGAGATTTAATGGAAAATATCGAGTCATGCACTTTGAGAATTTTCTTTGAGTATTTTTTGCTACATATTTATCAAATTATTGTTGGTGGATTTTAGTAACGAATTTCCTCTCCGGTCTGGAGAATGTTTGATAAATGTGTGTATGCCCTAAATTTAGTGGAGATTTTTCGTGAAAAATACAAATAAATCTTGAACCTGTGTCGCAGAAGCTTAACGCTCGATTATGATGAGATTTAATGGAAAATATCGAGTCATGCACATTGAGAATTTTCTTTGATTATTTTTCCCATCGGAATTTCGGCCAATAGAAACGACGCATTTGGCCTCATGTGGGGGAACCTAGTCGATTTTCTATCGGATATTTTTCGGATATTTCCTAACAAGTTGCTAAGCAATAAAAAAAAATTCTGAACCACTTTTAACCTGAGAATTTTTCACATCTGTCAAACTTCTAACGAGAACTCGAACGTGATCTGAAGACTGAGCCGAAATCCCGATGGAAAAAATAATCCGACAAATACCCCTCGAGCTTCAAAATTAATCGTGTATTTCCCTTAAATTTCC
Source organism: Ephialtes manifestator (assembly GCA_963970395.1). NCBI lineage: Eukaryota > Metazoa > Arthropoda > Insecta > Hymenoptera > Ichneumonidae > Ephialtes > Ephialtes manifestator. Next base: position 37,061,206 of record OZ019970.1, read on the forward strand.
CTGCATACAAACAATCGTGTCAAGTTTTGCAGAAAATTCCCTCGCGCAAGCGCTCGAGATTTTTTAATCTGCAAAACTTGACACTCTTGTTTGTATGCAACGAAGTTATCGGGAAATACCCGATAATTTTGAACCTCTTGGGGTATTACTACTGAGTATTTTTTGCTGCATATTTATCAAATTATTGTTGGTGGATTTTAGTAATAAATTTCCTCTCCAGTCTGGAGAACGTTCGATGAATTTGTGTATTTCCTAAATTTATCGAAGACTTTTCGTGAGAAATACAAATAAATCCTGAATCTTTGTCGCAGAAGTTTACCGTTCGATTATAATGAGATTTAATGGAAAATATCGAGTCATGCACTTTGAGAATTTTCTTTGAGAATTTTTTGCTACATATTTATCAAATTATTGTTGGTGGATTTTAATAACGAATTTCCTCTCCGGTCTGGAGAACGTTTGATAAATTTGTGTATTCTCTAAATTTAGTGGAGATTTTTCGTGAAAAATACAAATAAATCTTGAACCTGTGTCGCAGAAGCTTAACGCTCGATTATGATGAGATTTAATGGAAAATATCGAGTCATGCACATTGAGAATTTTCTTTGATTATTTTTCCCATCGGAATTTCGGCCAATAGAAACGACGCATTTGGCCTCATGTGGAGGAACCTAGGCGATTTTATTTCGGATATTTTTCGGATATTTCCTAACAAGTTGCTAAGCAATAAAAAAAAATTCTGAACCACTTTTAACCTGAGAATTTTTCACATCTGTCAAACTTCTAACGAGAACTGAAACGTGATCTGAAGACTGAGCCGAAATCCCGATGGAAAAAATAATCCGACAAATACCCCTCGAGCTTCAAAATTAATCGTGTATTTCCCTTAAATTTCCCTGCATACAAACAATCGTGTCAAGTTTTGCAGAAAATTCCCTCGCACAAGCGCCCGGGTTTTTTTAACCTGCAATACTTGACACTCTTGTTTGTATGCAACGAAGTTATCGGGAAACACCCGATAATTTTGAACCTCCTGGGGTATTACTACTGAGTATTTTTTGCTGCATATTTATCAAATTATTGTTGGTGGATTTTAGTAATAAATTTCCTCTCCAGTCTGGAGAACGTTCGATGAATTTGTGTATTTTCTAAATTTATCGAAGACTTTTCGTGAGAAATACAAATAAATCCTGAATCTTTGTCACAGAAGCTTACCGCTCGATTATGATGAGATTTAGTGGAAAATATCGAGTCATGCACTTTGGGAATTTTCTTCGAGTATTTTTTGTTGCGTATTTATCGAGTGTTGGATTTTAGTTGACGACAAGAACGACCTAAATAACTGAGCTCTCGATAATAGATCCTGAAATACTTTCCGTGTATACGCCCTGGGGTCCTTCGAACAGGACTCTCCACGTTATACTCGCTCCCACTCTTACGACGCACACGATAAGATCCTGCGGCCGCGGGACTGAAGCAAAAGTGATTTTCTATGGCATTATATGTCGCGATAAGATCGTTCTAATGCCATTCACTTGTTTGGCACTCAAGGCCTGGCCAACCCTCGAGATAAGGATCTTTATGGGGGTTGTTGTTATTAAGTGCAGATATTCTATCGTTTATACATAATAGCGAATTTGCCTGGACAGTATGTGTGGCATTATATATTTTTTTTCTTTTAGAACAACTGTAGACAATTCCGAGGCATTGATATAATTATTACTTTTCTGATGGAATTGATTATTCCGAAGTTTGTAGTTTAAGTTAAATCAAGTTAAAAAAAATGTCTTCTAATTAATAATGATATCTATTAGTTGGAAGAATAAAAAAGGCATTATTAATTTGCTAAGTGAATACAGAGAAACATAATTTTTTTTTTAATCGGAGTAGCAGTTTTCGTAAGTAACGGACTTTGTATGAATTTTGCGAATTTGCAAACATTTTTGTGTTACATTACAAGTGACAAAAAAAATGTGTAAATTTTACAAAATGCTTGATTAAAAAATAAAAAGTAAATTATAAATTTTTCGAAAGAAATGTGTATGTTCAAATAATTTTTTCATTTCCAAGTTGCCATAGTTGAATTTTTAAATTCATATCTCATTGGAACAAATATCTTTGTGTTTTATTAGATTGCAGAAGCGATTATTTCAATCGCATTTTTCAATCACGCGGGAGTTTTGATTACAATTACAGGGCTTTTTAAACTAGATGAACATACATAGAAAATCATATTCCCGTCTCTCTTGCACACACACAGTGCGTCCAGTCACTGGGACATATCCAGTCATTGGACCGTTTACCTTGATGGTGCAATTGATTCAATGAATTAATGTTAAGTACGTCCGTGTCAGTAAAACGACGATATTTTTATACTATCTCCACGAGCACACTGCTTTTCAAATTATTTCTAACTCTACGATTAAAAATCTACATAATTTCAAGGCCTATACATTATGTAACCCAAATCGTGTACACACGTAAATATTATAGTGAGTACACGTAATTTACTCATGAATTTTTGTTTCTTCTCAGAGAAGTCTCATTTCTTTATGCGTTCGCACTATAATTTACTATAAGATTGCCGTAAAAATCTTATAGTAACCAAAAGTCCGTCCATATAACAAGTTAGTGGGATCTTTTATATGAAGAGTTCAGTTATCGTAAAACCATAAAACATAGAATCATCCGTATGATCTAATGACAATTAACAAGTAAAAAATGCTATAAAATTTCCCGCATTTCTTCCTTTTTTTGTATCTTAAATATTAACCACATCAATGTATTATTTCAACTAATAATCAACGTACAATTTGCAGTTTAAAATCCCCCTTAAATTTACCGTCTCTCCAGATTGGACACCGAGAGAAAAAGTTTCATTGATTCACGGTAATCTTTGCCAATTAAATGAAATACTTGAATTTCAATACTATATTTTCTTTGAATGATCTCAAATTTAATGAAAAGTAGTGACATTGATTCGAAGAAACATTTATTTAAACTAGTGAACCTTTTTCATTGATTATAAAGATATCGTCTCTGATTCAATGAAACCTTCTTACCAGCTCAAAATTTCGAAACCTATTTTTTCCTGAAGTACGCGGCAAATAAAGCTCAAATTTTGTGAGTATGTATGGAAGTACGGCAGAAATGGCCTAAGCTTCTGGCTCCTCGAAACTCGAAGCCGTTCGTTCGGGAGAACCGGAAAACAAAAAAGTGAGGTTAGATGCGATAGAGAGAGATCAATGAAAACGTTTCTTTGAACCAATGAAAACGTCTCCTTAAAACAATGAAACGGTTTCATTATTAAGGTAAACGTACCAATGGCGGGACGTTTAAGGCGGTGTCTGTTTTGTATGCCAATTTCCGCATGCATATATTAATTATTTTGCAAATGGTGGTAACGAATTGCAAGATTAGAGTTTCTAGTTTCCAAAAACTATAAAATAAAAATATTTCTGATTGTTTGATAAATAGTTATTGATTAAAACGCTGAAAAGTGCAGATGTACCAGTGCCGGGACGGGTATTTTTATGCATGTCCCGCTGCCGGGACACCAAATGTGCGTATCGGTGGACATCTACAAATTTTAATGCATCTGCTTGAAAAGAAATGCCAAAAAATGTGCGGTACACATATGTACACCTATGATGCAATAAATAAAACATATATGTTTATAAAATACATATATATATTTTAGTAAATTATCAATGAAGTTTTTGCTACCGCATAACCCAACATCCGCGTCAAAATGTCAATCGTGCGATTGTGTCCCGGCTCAGGGTCGCAGCGAGATTTCTTACTACTTGCCCCAGTGGCGGAACATACGTTGGACAGTGGTGCCAACGTATATTCGGTCAGCTCCAATAACGGGACACAAAAATTACGAGTTTTAAGATAGTGTACGTAACATTTGACAGTGTAATCTTAAACTTTAAGAATTTCTGAATTTGAAATACCTATGGAAAGTCTCGAACGAACTATAATCTCCGGGGTATCATATTAATGATTATTCGGCTCTCCTTAGCTAATTGGTTTAGGGATTTGCTGAAAAAGCTCGAACACCATAGATCCGCTAATATACTTATTATTTACATTTTCAATTTACGATGAAAAACATGAAATTTTTTCACGTATGTTAATTATATATAACAGATACAATTGGAAGAGTTATTTTTTAATATTTTATCCATTAAACTCTTAGTATCTACAAATATCCCTTTAGTGTCCCTCAATTGGGACCTGTCCCACCATTGGTACGTTTACCTTATATGCTCACTAAGTAAATCTTTATTTATAGACAATGAAATGTTCTCTTCGAAATTCAAATGCACTATTTCATTGAAATCAATGAAAAAAAATCAATCCACCCATTTCTTTGGCGTCAATGAAATCTTTTCTCCCGGTGCATTTTTCATCATCACAAGCATGATGTATGCATTTACAAATTTACAAGAAATATTATTTTTTGAGTACTCGAGACTGGCGATAACGCGTATAAATAAATGAAGAGCATGTATGATCCAAATACTCGTGTATAAATAATATCGAGCGATGGTACGCAATGCGTTCGCGTGCGATACGAGTTGAGAGAAGAGGTTCGCGCTCTCGCACGTTCCACGAATTCATCGAATACTCGCTGAATTATGTTTGCCGCAAAACTGGCCGAAATGCTGCGTGGCTCGTCGACGAAGAGCAACGCATCGGTCGCGCGCGCGCGCGTCTAAGGCTTGTAGTACGTCGTTGTCCCTGAATTATAACCGAGACGAGGGAGCCAAGAAACGGGCAATGGGCTCTCGCGCGTGGCACGAAAAAACCGAACGAACGTGTGTATATATATATACACACACGCGTGCATGTGGACCTCTCCCTCTTTCCTTTTCAGGTGTATAATTCACGGAACCTCTTCTCTATTTATGACCTGAGCGATAATTAACTCTCCCTGATATCTCTCGAGAATTCTTTGCTCTTCGATAACTCATTACTGCAAAACATTACGTGGACAATCGAAGTTTTTTTTTTTTTTTTTAAATACTAAATTCATCTTTGTGATTAATGGTAATTAATTGGTGAGTGATGGAATGATAAAAACTACCGAACGAAGCATTCAAAAGTACGTGAGCTGCATGTGAAATGTCTTGAATTTTGGGTTTATAATTTATAAAAATAAATTATAGAATAAGAGATTATAGATAATATTTTATTATAGATAATAGGTAATATTTTTTATTCTAATGTTACAATAAGTTGAAAAGAAATTCTTGTGGGATGCCCAGGAATTTCTCAGGATCTTTTGAAATTTTTTAAAATCATCTCCGGAAGATTTCAACTCTCAGAAATTTGCTAACTTTGATGTAATTTTATTTTGTTTTAGTAATAAGAAATTGACTTATGGAACTTTCTTGGCTAACTTGCTATTGGACGTTATAAATGAGGGAAATAAATAAATCTTGACAGAAACATGAAACAATGTTTTATTGCACATTTGATACTAATACGGAATTGAATACACAATTTTCTAAAATTCTTATGCGTACATTGAATTCAACATAATAAAATTAGCTATGATATGCAAAGATGTGCATATCACAACAGGTGGATTTTTAATAAACACGCCATTAATTTAATTTCCAAAGTCATTTATCACAGAATTTGTTTTCGTTTACTCTTTATTAATCACAATTAATTGGAAGTGCAACAATCATAGGAATAACGCATAACTTGTACATCGTACAATCTCTCATCACTCCACAAGTATTCGTTACTCACAGCACAAGTACATAAAAAATGAAGGAAAAAACATTCATCAAACTGCGGTAATTCGTAAAAAAAAAAGATATTAAGTCTCAATAATTTGCTAATTTTGATGTCATATTTTATTTTGTTTTAGTAATAAGAAATTGACTTATGGAACTTTCTTGGCTAACTTGCTATTGGACGTTATAAATGAGGGAAATAAACAAATCTTGACAGAAATATGTACCAATGTTTTGCTTCCTCATAGAGGAAGCTTTATTTTCATGAAAAATTTTTTTTTCGAGATTTTTATGTCAGGACACTTAGAATTGTCAAAAAACGTCCAGAAAAACGATCTAGAAAAAATGTCCGTATGTATATATGTGTGTGTGTGTGTATACAACTCCGAAAATTCGAACGCCGATAACTCAAGAACGGTTTTGTATATCGCGCTCAAATTTGGCACATTAGTGTAGCAGCAGACCCTCTTCAACTGTAGCAATTTTCGACCGAATCCGCCCGAAAATTTCGATTTGATGCCGTTTTGAATTTTTTGAAAAAAGGACGTGGTCGCTCTAACTTTCGTAAAATTTAGTCTATTTTGCTAAATAGTTGGTTATAAGAGTAGATGCACTCAATGCTGTTTGGTATTGAATTTGGCTCGAATCGGTAAAGCGGTTCAGATTTTATGGAATTTTGAGTTTTTCAAAAAATTGACATTATCGCTCTATTGCAACTTTTGCAAAAATTGAAATAGTGAGCTCAAATTTTATATATAAATGAAACAATATTCAGTCATTATATATGTATAATTTAGTGACAAACGGTATGAAATTTGTGTTTTTATGGAATGTTGAATTATTTTTTATAATATACGTTATCACATTTACTTTCGAAAACTCTCTAATAATAACGAAATAACGGAATAACGAAATTGAAAAAGCGAATTCACAACATGTTTATTTATCTAATTTAAAAAAGGATGCAAAGTAGAACCTTGCACATTGCTTCCTCATTATTTTTCGCTTTTTACAAAGCTTCCTCTATGAGGAAGCCAAAATTGAATAACATACTTTTTTGCTTCCTCAGAGAGGAAGCTTTGTAAAAAGCGGAAAATAATGAGGAAGCAATGTGCAAGGTTTTATTGCATATTTGATACTAATACGAAATTAAATACACAATTTTCTAAAATTCTGTATATTGAATTCAACATAATAAAATTAGCTATAATATACAAAGATGTGCATATCACAACAGGTGGATTTTTAATAAACACGCCGTTAATTTAATTTCCAAAGTCATTTATCACAGAATTTGTTTTCGTTTACTCTTTATTAATCACAATTAATTGGAAGTGCAACAAACATGGGAATAACGCATAACTTGTACATCGTACAATCTCTCATCACTCCACAAGTATTCGTTACTCACAGCACAAGTACATAAAAAATGAAGGAAAAAACATTCATCAAACTGCGGTAATTCGTAAAAAAAAAAGATATTAAGTCTCAATAATTTGCTAATTTTGATGTCATATTTTATTTTGTTTTAGTAATAAGAAATTGACAGAAACATGTACCAATGTTTTATTGCACATTTGATACTAATACGGGATTGAATACACAATTTTCTAAAATTCTTATGGGTACATTGAATTCAACATAATAAAATTAGCTATGATATGCAAAGATGTGCATATCACAACAGGTGGATTTTTAATAAACACGCCATTAATTTAATTTCCAAAGTCATTTATCACAGAATTTGTTTTCTTTTACTCTTTATTAATCACAATTAATTGCAAGTGCAACAATCATGGGAATAACGCATAACTGTACATCGTACAATCTCTCATCACTCCACAAGTATTCGTTACTCACATCACAAGTACATCAAAAGTGAAGGGAAAAACATTCATCAAACTCCGGTAATTCGTAAAAAAAAAAAAAGAAAAAAAAAACAAAGTTGGCTCTTTCCTGTATGATTGCTTCGTTAAGGATTATTCAAGAGCGTAGCGCTCCGCTGCTTTCATCGAGCAAACCATAGGATCATTATGCCAACATAGTCGCCATACGTGCGTTTGCACATCCACAAATTTCCCATGAGAATTCGGGGTAGGTATTCATAAAATCCACCTGAACGATCCATATTCCTTCGGGTAATGCGGGAATTCTCGTCGTCGTGTAACGAAGATGGTGAAGGGATATAACCGTGAGTAAAGCTGTCCTCAGTCTCGAAATCGGCCGTTTCGAATCTATAAAAGGTTTGGGCCCCAAACACGCAGAAATATTATGGTCGTGTCATTGAGTAAAAACGTTAAAGGCTCGCGGAAGAGTCGATGTAAATGGCGTTAACCCGAAAAACCGAAAGATTTCGACGAGAGGAAAAGTGCAAGGACCGGTCGATCCGTCATCTCGAGCGACGCGTGACGTCTCAACTCTGCGTGCATCATTCGTCCTTCCGACTTATTATTCTCCGACTCGGTGCCCGTTTGTTCTTTTTCCCTTCGAACGTGCAGAGTCGAATAATGAAGAGGAAGAAGAAGCAAAGAAGACGAGCGGAACCCACGTCGCTATTTGTTTGGCGTTTACGGCCATTTAGAGCGGAAAACCCTCGGCGCGCGCTCTGCGGTCCTTCCAACTGTGCGAGTCTTCATAGTATATTCAATTTTGGTGCTTTTCTATATGCTTACACTCGGAATTATTTTGCTGGTCTCGGGTATTCGACCTCCCGTCGCTTTCTCATTGTTACTTACGCGCGCCAAAAGTCAATGTACGTACTGCGTAAAGAGGACTTTCGAATTTTCACGGAGAACGACGATACGAGACCCATCTGCGGTCCAAGGACCAAGGAAAAGGATCAGGGAGAAAACGAGGCACCGCAGAAACATGAAGGACCGCGCGAACAAGTCTTGACGGTTATTCTGTTACTTATGCTGGTTGGCTCTCGTTCTTCAGCATCCTTCGACGACGACTTGCTCTAAGGAAGAAGAGGACCCCCCAGCAATATTCTCGACGAATTCGTTCGGGTCGACAGAAATTCGCTACGCTACTTCCGACACGGTCTTCAATTTTATGTATATATATATATATATAGTTGTTGGGTTCTTCGCTACCATCACTCGAATAAGAGGATGGGTAAGAAGACGCGACCCGATGAGGAACTGAGGTACCCGGTCAATAAAGTGATGTTTCAAATCTAGGACCAAGGTCCTTCTTCTTATTCTATGACTTTTCTTTGATTCTTCAAATAGCAATGGAACTATTGGCACATTTTCGGTGGATTCTTAGAGCGGAAGAGCTGAGGAATTGTAAACTGGGCCTACAGTGACGTCTTTTAGTTATGTTAATCTCAACAGCCATTTTGGATTAAAGTAAAAACGTTCAAATGAGAGATTACGCAGTAAAACCAAAATTCTAATTTTTATAATTGTAACTTGAAGTTTTTGGTAATATTATGAAAAGTATTATTACAAAAATTTATATTACAACATTTAAAATATTGCAAAAAGTTCTGTCGATTTCTAGTTAAATAAAAACCATAAAACAAGTTTTTAAAAATGTTGTATTTTCATTTGACGTTTTTTTTTTACATTTATACAATTAACATTTTTGTTCAAAAAGAATAATATCATTTTACAAACTAGAAACGAATTTTGTCTGCAGTCTGGAAAACGTTCGATGAATTTATGTATTCCCTAAATTTAGCGGAGACTTTTCTCTAGTCTGTGAAATGGCTTTACTCTTTATGTAATTACGAAATTTCCATTTTTATTTTTATTCGCTGGTCGATTGTACCTGGATGAAAATTGAATCATTAGCCCAGTGATATTTAACAATCAAGATCAAGCCCTTTTTCTTATCCTTTTAGTTATTTTTCCTTTAATTTTGAATCCGTAGTGGGAAAACTTGCTAATTTTCTTGCAATTTTTTTATAACGTAGAAGATTTATCCTTAAAATGTCAAGACGTGTGTGAACGTAGAGCATCACTTTTTTTTGCAATTTTTTTTTTCTTCAAAATCTTCCTTTTCTGTGTCTCTACTCGACCGGTCGACTATAACTGACCGGAAATTAAATTCACCACGGGAATTCTCACAGCTGCAACTATTCGTCGAAGAAAATATACACACAAACCGTGAGAGGAATTATTTATCGACGGCCCTAAAAGCGTTGATGGAATAAAATTTGTGTATATGACGACAATAAAATGCTTGTAACATCGCGATAAAGTCGTTGTAGTTTTACGCCAACGCGTCATTTTCTCAGTATCTTTTACACACCTTCGATATCTTTGCGAAATTTTTTTTTTTCGAGATTTTCATGTCAAAACGTTTAAAATGGTCTGAAATGTCGAGAAAAGTGGTTTAGAAAACTTGTCCACACTGAGAGAAATTAAGATGATACTAGTAACTAATCAGTGATAATTATATTTTATTAGTCCAGGTGACTATTTTTGTAGTTACATTAACTACGTTATTGTTATTGTGACTATTTTCATTGTTACATTAACTACGTTACTATTAATGTAACTACGAAAATAGTCACCTAGACTAATAAAATATAATTATCACTGAATAGTTATCAGAACCATCTCAATTTCTCCCAGTGCAGATGTATTTATGTGTGGGATGAAAGGCCCAAAAATTCATATAACTGTAACTTATAAAGTATTCGACCGAATCAGCTAAAATTTAAAGAACATCTACAGTACTGGCTATCTTCAATTGGTATAAATTTTACAAAAATCACTTAACGCATTTCCTTTTTATAAGAATTTTGAAATTTTCAAAAAAGTACGTAAATGCTCTAGCTCGAACGAATTTTTAGCTATCGGGCTGAAACTTCGTATTAAAATTGAACAAAGTGATACGACCTTTGATATTGAATTTGAGACAAATCGGTAAAGCGGTTCGGTTTTTATGAGATTTTGAATTTTTTGAAAAATTTTCGTTTTGCTCTAATTCAGATACAATTTCAACTAATTGACTGAAATTTTCTACACAGAAAAAATAACATTCAGCCCTGCTACGTACCAAATTTGGCGATGATCGGTAAAGCGGTTCGGTTTTTATGAGATTTTGAATTTTTCGAAAAATTTTCGTTTTGCTCTAATTCAGATACAATTTCAACTAATCGACTGAAATTTTCTACACAGAAAAAATAACATTCAGCCCTGCTACGTACCAAATTTGGCGATGATCGGTAAAGCGTTTCGGTTTTTATGAGATTTTGAATTTTTCGAAAAATTTTCGTTTTGCTCTAATTCAGATACAATTTCAACTAATCGATTGAAATTTTCTACACAGAAAAAATAACATTTAGCCCTGCTACGTACCAAATTTGGTGATGATCGGTAAAGCGGTTCGGATTTTACGTGATTTTGAATTTTTCAAAAATTTATTGGTGTCGCTCTGGATTTCGTAAAACGTCAGAAATCATCAACATCGTCAATAATTTTCATCTTTCGCAAAGTTTCCTCTATGAGGAAGCGAAAAACAAAATAAAGAAACTTCCTCATAGAGACGGCTTTGTAAAAACCAAAAATAAATGAGGAAGCAATGTGCAAGGTTCTACTTTGCATCCTTTTTTTTTAATTTTGCTTTGTTTTGGCTACTCGAGTCAATCCTCTTAAGCTTTCGTTACGGCTGAGTCATTTAACGCTCATCTTGTTACGCTCTGAAATTTAACGTCGTTCTGTTTACGTTTCTCGTGAGAAATCGCTTTCTCTTGAACGTTTGCTTTGCTATTCGAGCCCCGAAGAGTCGCGTGTGCATCCCACATGGGCGGAAATGAGAATACAATGAAAAAGATGCTGAACTTTCGTGCATTCGACTGGTAGTCGTTGTTAGTACATCGTCGACCACCCTCGCAGTATACGTGCCGCTGCGTGACGAGGTTATATATGGAGGTCCTTAAATACCGCAAGGACCAGTCAAAAAGTTGGCTCTTGCCTCGATTCTTGCGGGTAGTTATACGCTAAGAAAATATGGAAGGGAAAACTTGGAAATGCACCTATAACTTCTGAGTTCCTTCCAACTTCTTCCAAAGCACGACAGACACTATATTACAGAATGTACGTTCCATTGCTGAAACATTTGTGGACTCCCGGTCGAGGACAAAAAAAACACAAGAAGCCAAGGGGGAATGTTCGGTTTATTGGCCCTTCCGGAACTGCCTTGCTCATAAAAATTATCGCACTCCTCCGACTTCTCGACAACGAGAAACTCGAACTGTTCTTACGTGTTTCTGACATTTTTTTATAACAGTAAAGTAGAGAGAACAGTAAATACTACAGTCATAACCAGAGTGAAAAAAATAGTAATATTTCAAAAATGTAACTCAAAGAGAAAATAACTACAACTTCGCCCATATAACTTAGTCACTTAACTTTTTTTTTTCAGATGTTATAGCAAAAGAAAAAATCAACACATACTTTAGAGCTTTTAATATTTCGTTCGGTTTCAAGAACTACATAAATAAAATGATGAGAAAACTATTACTTCGATTCTTAACTTATGATTTCTTCAATAGTCAATTTATAATAAAATTATTTCCTTTTTAAAAAGTTATAATTTTTATTTTATTATTTATATAGTTTAATTAATTATAAGGACGTTTATTTTGCTTTATATTATTGATATTTTTATTTATTTTTAATTCTTCTTTTCTTGTTTTTCTTTTATTAACACTCGAGCCTGAAGATGGAGATTTTGTAGTCACACCTATTTTATTATCCACTTATATTTATATTGTATGAAATATAAATATATGAACATAGTTGAATCTTAACTAATTAAGATGACGTTTGCTAATTAATCAACTAAGAGGAAGTATGCTAATCAATTTTGGCTTCTTCATAGTGGAAGCTTTGTAAAAAGCGAAAAATAATGAGAAATCAATGTGCAAGGTTCTACTTTGCATCCTTGTTGTATTTTATTCTTATTTTCTGATGTGTTACAAAATCCAGAATCCGACACCAGTCAATTTTTAAAAAATTCGAAATAACGTAAAATCCGAACCATTTTACCGATCATCACCAAATTTGATACGTTGCAGGGCTGAATGTTACTATTCCAGTGTAAAAAAATTCAGTTGATTTGTTGAAATTTTACGTGAATTAGAGCAAAACGAATTTTTTTCGAGAAACTCAAAATATCATAAAAACCGAACCGCTTTGCAGATTTCGCCCAATTTCAATTGTTAACATTTCAAAAGTCGCATCACTTTGTTCCATTTTTATACGAAGTTTCAACCTGATAGCTAAAAATTCATTCGAGCTAGAGCATTTATGTACTTTTTTCAAAATTTAAAAATTCTTATAAAAATGAAATGTGTCAATCGATTTTTCCGAAATTTATACCAATTAAAGATTAGGCAGTACTGTACATGTTGTTTTAATTTGAGCTAATTCGGTCGAATAGTTTAAAAGTTACAGTTGAATGAATTTTCATCACACACACATACATACATCTGGACAATTTTTTTAAACCACTTTTTTCGACGTTTTAGACCATTTTGAGTAATCTAACATAAAAATCTCGAAAATTAAAAAAAAAATCAAAACAAAGCTTCCTCTATGAGGAAGCAAAAAAACGTAAAATTCACTGTATTTTTTGAGCGACAGATAAATTGAGCAGTGCAAGGTGCAAGATCAATGGCTGACCCTATATGCGATACGCGAGTGTGAGGATTTCGTTTCCCTCGATTTTTCCAAAATTTATACACTGAGAGAAACGGTTGTTAACATTTGTTAACAAAGCCTGGTTAAATATGGCGAAATGAACCATTTAGTTATTTTAATTGAATCTCACTTGAGCTAAATAAAATTTGCTTGTCGCAAATGAGGCTCGCTGACATTTGTTAATAGTTAACAAATCTTATTTGGCACAAGTGAGATTCAATAAGAATAAGTAAATGGTTCATTTCGCCATATTTAAACAAGATTTGTTAACAGTTATCAAACTCTTCTCTCAGTGTACCAATTAAAGATTAGGCAGTACTGTACACTGAGAGAAAAGGTTGTTAACATTTGTTAACAGTTAACAAATCTTGGTTAAATATGGCGAAATGAACCATTTAGTTATTCTTATTGCATCTCACTTGAGCTAAATAAAATTTGCTTGTCGCAAATGAAGCTCGCTGACATTTGTTAATAGTTAACAAATCTTATTTGGCTCAAGTGAGATTCAATAAGAATAACTTAATGGTTCATTTCGCCATATTTAACCAAGATTTGTTCACTGTAAACAAACTCTTCTGTCAGTGTACATGTTGTTTTAATTTGAGCTAATTCGGTCGAATAGTTTAAAAGTTGGAGTTGAATGAATTTTCATCACACACACACACACACACACACACATACATACATCCGAAAATTTTTTTTAAACCACTTTTCTCGACGTTTTAGCCCATTTTGAGTAATCTCACATAAAAATCTCGAAAATTATTTTTTAATGAACATAAAGCTTCCTCTATAAGGAAGCAAAAAAACGTAAAATTCACTGTATTTTTTGAGCGACAGATAAATCGAGAAGTGCAAGGTGCAAGACCAATGGCTGACCCTGTATGCGATACGCGAGTGTGAGGATTTCATTTCCTTCGATTTTTCCGAAATTTATACACTGAGAGAAAAGGTTGTTAACATTTGTTAACAGTTAACAAATCTTGGTTAAATATGGCGAAATGAACCATTTAGTTATTCTTATTGAATCTCACTTGAGCTAAATAAAATTTGCTTGTCGCAAATGAAGCTCGCTGACATTTGTTAATAGTTAACAAATCTTATTTGGCTCAAGTGAGATTCAATAAGAATAACTTAATGGTTCATTTCGCCATATTTAACCAAGATTTGTTAACTGTAAACAAACTCTTCTGTCAGTGTACATGTTGTTTTAATTTGAGCTAATTCGGTCGAATAGTTTAAAAGTTGGAGTTGAATGAATTTTCATCACACACACACACACACACACACACACACACACACACACATACATACATCGGAAAATTTTTTTAAACCACTTTTCTCGACGTTTTAGCCCATTTTGAGTAATCTCACATAAAAATCTCGAAAATTTTTTTTTAACGAACATAAAGCTTCCTCTATAAGGAAGCAAAAAAACGTAAAATTCACTGTATTTTTTGAGCGACAGATAAATTGAGAAGTGCAAGGTGCAAGACCAATGGCTGACCCTGTATGCGATACGCGAGTGTGAGGATTTCATTTCCCTCTCTCTTCTCATGTAAGCAGGAGTTCGTACATCGTGTACAGGGTCCCGAGAGGTACGTTTGCTATACCGAAGAGATCGTGTGAGCGGGTATGTTAGACACACCCACGCCACTCCCACTCGACATCGAGGCAGAGGTTTTCTGGTGGAGCTTTCTTCCTCGAGCAGCCGGTTCAACTCCCTTTAGCTGAACCGTATCTTTACTCTACCAGAGTCATGAAATTAGCAACATTTTCTTATCAAGATGAAAATGAATATATTGCATAGAAAGTTTTTTTGCAGAAATTAAAATTTGCCGATAAAGAAAATTAAATTTGAAAATTCAATATCATCCAAATTTTCTTACATATTAAAATGAATAATAAACTATATTGTTGGTACTGATGAAAGGATTTTTTTACCGTCATCTGACTTGTGTATTCCTTTCAATATTATCTTAAGCAAAGTTCTTAGGTTTTCCACTCTACGCATGATTCAGACCAAACTGCTCGGCAGATTGAACTAGTTGACGTCTCATTTTCTTCTTCATGAAAAGATACACCGGTTAAGTGGGGCAAATGTTTATAAAAGTCAATATTTTTTAAGTGACATAATTATTACTAAATAAATTTGATGCTGTTTTCTAAATCAATGATTAACTTTGCTTTCAGAATGAAAAAAAATAGTTTGTTTCACTTAGACGGTGTATCTTTTTATGAAGAAGAAAATGAGACATCAACGAACCCAATCTGCCTAAAAGTTTGGTTTGAATCATGCGCAGAGTGGAAAACCTAAGAATTTTGCTTAAAATAATATATAGATACTATCTTAAGCAAAATTCTATTTTGCTTATTATTATTAATAAGCAAAATAGATTAATACAATCTTATGAATAATTGTTATTTATTTATTATTATAATCTTATGAAAGATTATAATATAATCTCATTTATTAATTAACGTTTTATTAAGATATTTATTTTTCAGAATTATTATTCGGAAAAATAATTATATTATTATTAATATAATTATTATAATATATTAATATAATCTTATGAAAGTCAATTGATTATTGTTTTTTTTTAGTACGTTATTATTTGCTTAGGTCATGAGTATTATTTTCCGTTCTGTCGTTAGGAGAAAATATTAATATTTTTTGATGCATCAAATTCCGTATGCTTTACCTTTACCTCACAATTTCATCGCAAATAAATTTGTATTGCTGCTGTGCAAAAGCTGAAATATGTTTTACCATAAGTAAGACAAAAGATTCTTCAATAAAGTATTACAGATTTAATAAGTACCTACTAACTCTAATCGCTATTTGTTTACAAATTCCTTTCCACTTTTTGCCATTCCTCAAATTTTTCGATCTCACAAAAACTATGACATTGAATTGAAATTTCATTTTTTTAACTGCGTTTTGAATGTCTACTATTCAATAAATTGTTCTGTAAATTTGCATTTCATACTTACTAACCATAAAAAATTGTACATTTAACAGGAATGTTGAATATTAAAATATCCAAATTTATTTGCTCAATATTTATTTGTTTATTTATTATTCACCTTCGCGAGTATTTGACGTTGGAAACATACAACATAAAAAAATGCTCCTGATCAGTAAACGCTGATGAATAATCATATGATAAATATGAATATAAAAGTTGTAAAATCATTTTTTAATTATTAAGGTTTATTAATTTTTACCACAATTTTTAAAGATTTAACACACATTAAAATTTGTACAATCACATAATCTTCTATGTGCTTTTTTTTTATTTACACTAACATGTGTAATAAAATTTTAATTTTTTAATTCTTTAATTTTATATTTTTTTTACATGACTTTAGGTAACATTTTCTTTTTTTTTTTCTTTCAAATCATATCAGCATCAAACATCTGCTCGCATCATTGCACTGATGCACGGGTTTATGATGTCTTTGAAAAATCGAAAGTCACTTTCTGTCTTAAGAATTGCAGGGTTGAGGAGAAAAGTATAAATCGTTCACAGCCCGAAGGAGTGACATGATCTATCGACTGCAATTGAGTAAGAAGAAACTCTCGGTACATTTGGAAACCTGAAGGCCACGACGGTGGTAGCAGAAACGTTAGGTATAGAGACGTAACGAACAAACAAGGGAGAAACTCACAGCCACCGAATTTACGATCGAACAAAAAGGATCGAGCAATAAAGGTGACAAAATATTTCCATCGAAATATTATTTACGACAGCGGTCGTATCTCCCTGTTGAAATGCCTCTCTTTCAGTTCGACTACTGACTGACCAGCCCGGTGCAATTCTCTCCTCGTTGCCATTCGCAGCTCTTCTTCTCACCGGTAAATATTATACCATAGTTGCGCAAATATTTTCCCGACAATAATAATAAACCTCACAAATATAGGGAGTCCGTGAGTCCTGATATATATATATATATATATGTATATATATATACAGTGGAAGTTAACTGTGATGAGTGAAAATTACACTTGAAAGTATCTCCGGAGTGATGACGTCAGAATAATATGTTTTATATTCTCATTGATGTAATAATTTAGTAAAAGGTAATTATGTTGGTAATTTATTAATAAAAATTGTGAAAGTCGAAGTTTTTTTTACCAATAATAATAAAAGTATAAATATACTGACTCTCTGAGTCTCCATATTGCATATGGAAATTAAATAAAATAAAATTTCGGGAAATTTTTATATCAGATTACATTTTTTTAAAAATATTTTTGCTGATATTATAAGTTTTGCTTGAAAGTATCTTCGGAGTGATGACGTCAGAATAATATGTTTTATATTCTCATTGATTTAATAATTTAGTAAAAGGTAATTATGTTGGTAATTTATTAATAAAAATTGTGAAAGTCGAAGTTTTTTTTACCAATAATAATAAAAGTATAAATGTACTGACTCTCTGAGTCTCCATATTGCATATGGAAATTAAATAAAATAAAATTTCCATATGCAATGTCAACTGCAGTGGTAGAAGGCAAGTCAAAAAGTTTTTATATCAGATTACATTTTTTAAAAAATATTTTTGCTGATATTATAATTTTGTAGAACGTAATAATAATTCTAGATTTTTAATTAAATTTTGTGAAAGTCAATGTTATTACTATATGTGGACAAATGTTTTTTTTTCTGACAGTATTAATAAAATACGAATATATTCCACCAAGTATTGGTGTTATATTTTCCCGACAATAATAATAAACCTCACAAATATAGGGAATCCGTGAGGCCTGATATATATATATATATATATATATATATATATATATATATATATATATATATATACAGTGGAAGTTAACTGGGAGGAGTGAAAATTACACTTGAAAGTATCTCCGGAGTGATGACGTCAGAATAATATGTTTTATATTCTCATTGATGTAATAATTTAGTAAAAGGTAATTATGGTGGTAATTTATTAACAAAAATTGTGAAAGTCGAAGTTTTTTTTTTACCAATAATAATAAAAGTATAAATATACTGACTCTCTGAGTCTCCATATTGCATATGGAAATTAAATAAAATTAAATTTCCATATGCAATGTCAACTGCAGTGGTAGAAGACAAGTCAAGAAGTTTTTATATCAGATTACATTTTTTAAAAAATATTTTTGCTAATATAATAATTTAGTAAAACGTAATAATAATTCTAGATTTTTAATTAAATTTGTGAAAGTCAATGTTATTACTATATGTGGACAAATGTTTTTTTTTTCTTACAGTATTAATAAAAATACGAATATATTCCACCAAGTATTGAGGCCGCTGAGATCAAATACTGCATGAAAATTTAACTAGTCGTAGACATGAGAACTTCACATTGAAATATTCCCAGTGAGGAGGTCATAAAAAGATTTTTTCTTTTACTGACGTAACATTTAGTTAATACATGATAAATCAGGCAATAACTATCTGCAATAATAAAATCCTATGCAAAATTTAACCGCAATGAACGAAGAGATAATTGCATTAAACTAATCCTATTGACGTCACGAATTTCCGTTTTTTCGTTGACGTAATAATTTTGTAAAACATAGTAAAAGATTAAACTCGTGAAGTATATTTGTAAGCGAGGTTAAACCGAATCTTGACATTGAATTTCAATCGATAAAGATATTCTATATACTTCATATACACAGTGTGTATATAATGCATTCCACGTCAGTTTTTTTAATCTGTTTAGAATCAACAGATAAAATCTGAATAAATTTTCTTATTAGGATATAATAATAAGAAAATGTACTAAAAAAGGCATATTTTCATGATAACAAATTTTAGATCCCATCGACCGTTTCCGAGATATCATCGATTAGATGAAAAAATAAAATTTTGTTTAAAAAAAAAGTTTAGTAAAAAAATAGTATATTTGTCAGAATTATATAAGCTGATTTTTTTTTAATCATTCAATAAAAATTTTTTTAGTGGCTAAACTGATATGGAATGTCTTGTATTAGAATATGAATAGCCAGTCAGGCCCAGCATTTCTGTAGGTGATTATCAATGCCGGATTATGGAGACGTCTAGGATGTTACGATCTCGACAAACCGTAAAAGTAGTACTTTACGAACGCGGTGCTATGTGACTCGCCGGGAAGCGCGAGGACTTCCTACATAGGAAAACGATATGTATAGTAATATATATATTTATTTTATTTTTTTTTCGTTCCGAATCGTGCAACGATTCGAATATGGTCTCCGAATCGTGGCAAGGATCTTTCTCAGGTCGATCTTGCTGGCTCATGGGTCTGTTCACGAGCTGAGTTAATTCTTTAATCGCCACAGCTAATTGGACCCGAGTGGCGCCAGGCAGAAAGTTCCTCGTCGCTGTGTGTCCAAGAAAAATCATCGAGAGATCTTCGACGTAGAAACTACTGGCCATATCGTGGTTATTATTTTATTACAATATTAAAGGAACTTCGCAGGGTCACTATTTTACGTTCGTCAAAATATTATTGAAGCGCTGTACGTACATGCAACTCAGTGTGAAATATATACACTGTTAAAAAAATTTGTTGTAAATTTACAACACATGTGTATGAAGTTTTTTTTACCAAAACCGTTTATGAAATTTCAATGGCGACGTTGAATTTTACAACACTGGTATATCAAATTTACCGTTCCTGTATTGTAATTTTACAACACATCTGTTTTGTAAAACTCAACGTCGGAGTTGAAATTTCATAAACGGTTTTTGTAAAAAAAACTTCATATGTGTTAAATTTACAACACACATGTTGTAATTTACATGTGTTGTAATTTAATGTGTTGTAATTTACATGTGTTGTAATTTAATGTGTTGTAATTTACATGTGTTGTAAATTACAACATATGTAATTTACATGTGTTGTAAATTACAACATTGTTTAATATTGTTAAATTAACATTGTTAAATTTACAACACACTACATGTGTTGTAAATTTAAAATGGGCTTAAAAACAATTTAAAAAAAATATAATTATTACTCGGGCATTATTTTTTCAGACATATTATCTCATTAGAAATCATTGGCTATTGATTTTCGCCAAAGAAAATTGTTCACCTGCCCCGGGATTTGAACCTATGACTTACCTGCACTGTTAGAAAAGATTGGAAGTTTTTATTCATAAAATTGTCATCAAAATTTAATATACAATTATGGTATAAAATTCATGTACATTTCCAGTAAAATTAAAGCAAATTATTAAAATTCAAGTACTTTATTGTAAAATTAAAGTAAATTATTGAATTTGATGTACCATACATTAATTTTACATTACACTTGTCCTTCTCTAAAGAGTATGTTGCGAGATTTTATCAAATTGCGAGTTGGTCCATTGTTGTCACGTTATTCGCGCTGTGATTGGTCCAAATTGGCGCGAGATCAGATCGAGATCGAGACCGAGTTCGTGTTTAACACGTTTGACAGTTGCAAATCTGACAGTTTTGTCAAGCATATCGGGCGCGCGAGGTTTGAATTCCCAAGTTGGTTGACTTTACAATATTTCGGGGTTTCCGGATTATGTGTTAATTGCGAATATTAAACTAGGCTTAAGATGTTGAACGACAAAGTGCGATTTAGTCTCTATGGCAGCAATAAAACCAGGCGTACGCGGAGTCACTACATGCGGATCAACAGAACAATCGTGAATAAGATGATAAGCGAAGAGATCGGGGAGAATTGAAATTCTGCAGTCAAGTAAATCAGACCTCTTTGTTCACTGTTACTTTTAGCAAAATCCATGCCAGAGATTTCCAGAATTGGAAATCGTGTATTTATTTCATTGAGCAAAGAGGTCCTACTGCTTTACTAAAAATGTAAAGCCCCATATAATGATGGGACTTTACATTTTTTTCTAAAGTCTGGAAATGCTCCAGACCTCGCAAAATTGAAGTTATCAAGGTAAATACTAATTCACAATTGAAAGAATGTTAAAGATCAATTGGTAATCATTGAGTCAAATCTATAAAGAGTTTCCGATTCGATAAGATTTGGAATTATTGGAAAAATTTGTTAGATCTCTTAATTTTTGGGAATTCTGATTATATATATTATATGTATTAAATAAGCTCTCTGCACCGACACACGATCTCTATTCGCGCGTGCAGCGTGCCTAAGTTTTCTAGTATAGTAAATTTAATATACTAGTTTATGAATAAAAACTTCCAGTAAAAGTGCACTAAATTTCAAGTAGTTTTTTTTTACAGTGTGTTGTAATGTTACTATACCGATACTAAAATCACCGCCGTGTGTTGTAAATTTATTATACGTATAGCAAAATTACGGGTTATTTGGAAATTTAAAACACAATGTATATTAATTCTCATTTACTACACAAAGTTTGTGAATTTAATATACACACTTGAATAGTAATTTTTTTTTTTTTAACAGTGTATTCATGTATGAGGCACATTCCCACGCTGAAATGATAATCGATGCCTATATAGACAATTAAATAATGAACGGCTCATGAGAAGATTCAATGAATTTGTAATATTAATGACCACGAACGAAATTGAATTACTCCGGATGGTAGGAGCGAGATCGTTTAGTCTCAGTTGGGATATCTCGAGCGTGATCGCGTTCGAAGATCGAGGATCGTGGATCGCAGTATTGATCCCTACTGGACTATCAGTCTTGCCAGCGACGAGGAGAGTTTACGGACCGGACCAAAGACAAGGCATTCACTTCGATAGGAATATCACTACGATTAATAAGCTTATGAAAGTCAATCGATTATTGTTTTCATTTTTTATTTTCTTTTTTTTATGTACGTTATTATTTGCTTAGGTCACGAGTATTATTTTTCGTTCGGTCTATAGGAGAAAATATTAATATTTTTCGATGCATTAAATTCCGTATGTTTTAACTCAACCTCAGAATATGATAGTAAATTTTTATTGCTGCTGTTCAAAAGCTCAAATATGTTTTACCATATTAATTTTAAATGTTTATTTTAAAAAGCATATTTAACAATTCTGATCGTCAAACAAACTGAAGCTAATACTGCAAATAAGGATTCCAATTTTTCAAAGTTCTATTAACGTGACTACTTAATTGCTAACGTTATTGCTATCTTATATTACAGGTTAAAAACACATTATAGGTAATTTCTGAGTAATTTGATGGATAATTTCAAGATAAAATTCAAATAATACCCCGACTCGTTAAATACATGTGTAGCCAAGGGATTTAATGGTAACAATACGCAGAGACCTTGTAGATACATATGGACATGTTATCGTACAAATAAAAGTAATTTGTGAAATAACGTGGAGGGAGATGTTGCCTCTAATTTGCACATTATTTTCTAGGGGGTCGAAATATGCTATATATAGTCAAGTCATTCGGCAACAACAGAATTCTTATTGGTGAAAATAAAAATACCGAAGAACATGAAGCTACTTTTCCTAATTGTTTCTCTGATGCTAGCGTTGGCTGGTGCAGCTAAAATTATTGACACTGTAACGGTCGATCGTCCGGCCGGAAGGGCTCCACGAAGCGCTGATCCTGGCCCAGTAATCGTTGTACCCCATAGTGCAAAGAAGAATTTGAGGAAAAGCTTCGGATTAGATTGAACTACAGTACTACTGAATGTCCATAATGAAAATTGTCATCTGTGGTTATTGAAAATGTGAGATAAAATATTCTTCAATAAAGTATTACAAATTTCATACATTACCCACTGACTCGAATCAGTTCTTGTTTATAAATTTCTTTCCGCTTTTTATCATTTCACAAATTTCTCGCTCACAAAAACTACGATATTGGATTGAAAAAAAAACTGCATTTTGAACGTTTACTATTCAACAAATTGTTCTGTAAATTTTTGGTTCATGTTTATTACACATTAACCCCTAAGCTGACAAAGTGAATTCAACTAAATCTGCAACGCAAATAATCATATGATAAATATGAACATAATAATAGGCCAAATATTGTAATTCTCAAGGTTCAAAAATCTTGACCACAATTTTTTCGTTGGCCCAACTAACTAGTTATTAGTTGAGTGAAAATTTGTTGCCACAACCATCCGGTTGGTCGGTGTAACGACCTGGTATTAGCCACATTTACCATTCCGACTTAGTTGACTTAAATAAGTCATACAACAAATTTTATTCGTGTTCCAACTAAGTCAGATAGTTGGGGCCATTGGATTGGAGCCATGCCGTCACATCAAAATTTTGATCGCACGTCATGACTGCACGGTGACGGCATGGTGACGGCATAGCATCACATATCGAAAAATTTTGAATGCACGACGCGACTGCACGGTGACGGCACGGTGACGTGCCCGCACGGCATGCCATCACGGTGCCGTCATCGTGTCGTCATCTTCGGTCGTACATGACGGCCCGGTGACGGATGCCGTGACGACATGGTCATGGTGCCGTCATCTTCGGTCGTACATGACGGCCCGGTGACGGATGCCGTGACGACATGGTCATGGTGCCGTCATATTCGGTCGTACATAACGGCCCGGTGACGGCATGCTGTGACAACATGGTCATGGTGCCGTTATATTCGATCGTACATGACGGCCCGGTGACGGCATGGCATTATGGTGCCGTCATGGCGCCGTCATATTCGATCGTACATGACGCCCCGGTGACGGCATGGCATCATGGTGCCGTCATGGTGCCGTCATATTCGATCGTACATGACGGCCCGGTGACGGCATGCTGTGACGACATGTGACGGGACGGTGATGGCACGGTGCCGGCATGGGTCTATCTGGGTAGGGACGAAAGTGTAACACACAAGGGACGAAATAGAAGGATTCGTTGTTCATGAACGTGTAACAAAAAATAACACGTTCATGTTCGTCACTGCGGACGAAATTGAATTGCTTTGGATAGGGTGCCATCGTTTAGACTCAGATGAGTTATCTGGAGCGTGATCGTGTTTGAAGCTCGAGGGTCGTGGATCGCAGTCTTGATCCCTACTCGATTATCAGTCTCGTCAGTCACGAGGAGATTTTGTGGACTGAACCAGAGACAAGACATTCACTTTGATGGGAATATACGATTAATAAGCTCATGAAAGTCAATCGATTATTGTTTTGCTTCCTCATAGAGGAAGCTTTGTTTTCATGAAATTTTTTTTGTTGAGATTTTCATGTCAGGACACTCAGAATGGTCTAAAACGTCGAGAAAAGTGGTTTAGAAAAAATGTCTGTGTGTGTGTGTGTGTGTGTGTATGTACACAATTTTTTGTTAACACGATAGCCATCACAATTTTTAAGATATCGGGCTAAAATTTGATGCACGAGCAAACTGTCGTTGAAAAAGGTATGGGATTGAATTTGGAGGTAATCCACCAAGGTGTTCAAAACTTATGGCATTTTGAATTTTTTGGAGAATGTCAGCTCGGGCTCTAACTCCCGCAATTTTTATGATATACGGCTCAAACTTGAACCAGAAGTGGACTATTATCAAATAGTGTTTGGGATTAAATTTGATGTCAATCCATTAAAGGGTTCACAACTTATGGCATTTTTAAATTTTTTGACATTTTTTTGTTCGGGTTCTAACTTTCGCAATTTTTACGATATCGGGCTCAAATTTGGTCCACAAGTGGACTATTATTAAGTAAAGTTTGGGAGTGAATTTGACGTCAATCCGTTAACGGGTTTAAAATTTATGCCATTTTGAATTTTTTGTTCGTACTATAACTTCCGCAATTTTTAAGATATCGGGCTCAAACTTGGTCCACAAGTAGAGTGTGGGTAAACTAAGCATCAGTTCGAATCTGGCGAGAATCTGTCAAGGGGTTCAAAACTACTGCCATTTAAATTTTTTTAAATCAAGGCTGCAAAGTAGAACTCTGCAAATTGCTTCCTCATTATTGTTGGATTTTTACAAAGCTTCTTCTACGAGGAAGCCAAAATAGATTCACATGCTTCCTTATAGAGGTAGATTTGTAAAAATCCAACAATAATGCGGAAGCAATTTGCAAAGTTTTTTTTTAAGTACGTTATTATTTGCTCAGATCACGAATATTATTTTACGTTCTGTCGATAAGAAAAACAATGAATATTTTCAATGCCTTAAATTCCGTATGCTTTGAATTTATCTCACAATGTGATCCTAAATGAATTTTTATCGTTGCTATTCAAAAGCTGAAATACGTTTTACCATAATAATTTAACCGGAAATATTTATTTTAATAAGCAGGTCTCATAATTCTGATCGTCAAACAGACTGAAACTAGTACTACAGATAACGATTTCAATTTTTCAAAGTTCTTTCAACGTAATTATTTTGCTATCTTATATTGCTGCTCAAGCACGCATTACATTTTCTGCGCAATTTAAAAGACTGTTTCCTGGTAGGAAAAAATTGCGCCGTTACGATAAACACAGCAAAGGAATCTAACGCCAAAAATATGCACAGACCTTTAAGATATATCTGGATATGTTATCGTACAGGGAAATGAAATTTATTAAATTATGCGGAAAAAAATATTGCTTCTTATTTCCGCATTATTTTCTGGGGGGTCAAAATATGCTAGGGTATATATAATCAAGCCGCAGGCGTTTGTCAACAACAAAATTAATTTTCTTACTACAGAAACTAAAAAATACCGAAAAACATGAAGCTCATTTTCGCATTTGTTGCTCTGATGTTGGTGTTGGCTGGTGCAAGCCAAGCTAGTCCCATTGCAGCGGACGACAGTCCGTCCGCGATGTATAAACGAAACGCTAATCCTACCTTGAACGGTGCAGTCAATGGGGGATGGAAAAGTGGGCTGAAGGCCGACAGTGAAGAAGATGATGAGTACTAAATATTTCTAACGAAAATTTTCATCTGTGGTTATTGAAAATGTAAGACAACAAATTCTTCAATAAAGTATTACAAATTTAATACGTTACCCACTAACTCGAATTATTGTTTATTTACAAACTTCTTTCCTCTTTTTACCAATCGTCAAATTTTTCGCTTACAAAAACTATGATATTGAAATGAAAAAAAAAAAAAACTGCATTTTGAATGTCTACTATTCAACAAATTGTTCTGTAAATTTTCATTTCATATTTATCGGGAAATTGTACGTCTAACAGGAATGTTGAACATCAAAATATCCATATTTATTTGTTTATTTATTAATCACTTTCGCGAGTATTTGACATTGGAAGCTTTTATCGTCATTAAAAAAATGGTCCTGATGAGTAAAGGCTGATGCATAATCATATGATAAATATGAATATAATAATTGCAAACCAAATTTTTAAATTATTAAATTTCAATAATATTTACCATAATTTTTAAAGAATTCATGCACATTACCATAACGATTGTACAATTACATAATTTTCTATGTGCTTCTTATATTTACATTAATATGTGTAAAATATACATATTTTCTAAAAAATTCCCGAAGAAATATTCTAATAAATAAAACTGGCGATTGTTTTTTTTTTCTTATGAGAGTTGTATATTTGAGCAACACCATAGATCCTTCGGCCGTCTCTAATGACAAAACACTATGTTCCTGAAGACATTGAATATAAGTTCACCCTCGAAACTCCTGCCAACCCTCGTTACAAATGTGTGTGGAATTATTGGACGTGTTATTGAGCATATTTTTCTGCCACATCGACGTATGAGGAGAAAGACAGAGCCAAAAAAGTGTACATACATACGATATACAAAAAATTGCATTTTGAATGTCTCCTATTCAACAAATTGTTCTGTAAATTTTCATTTCATATATATCAACCACGAGAAATTGTACGTCTAACAGGAATGTTGAACATCAAAATATCCATATTTATTTGTTTATTTATTATTCACCTTCGCGAGTATTTGATATTGAAATCTTTCATCGTTATTAAAAAAATTCATCTGATCAGTAAACGCTGATGCATAATCATATGATAAATATGAATATAATAATTGCAAACAAAATTTTTAAATCATTAAATTTCAATAATATTTACCATAATTTTTAAAGAATTAATGCACATTACCATAACGATTGTACAATTACATAATTTTCTATATGCTTCTTTTATTTACACTAATACACCGAAAAGATTTCATTGACGCCAAAGAAATGGGTGGATTGATTTTTTTTTTCATTGATTTCAACGAAATATTTATATGATTTCAATGAAATAGTGCATTTGAATTTCAAAGAGAACATTTCATTGCCTGTAAATAAAGATTTACTTAGTGAGCATATAATAAAGAAACAGTTTCATTGTTTTAAAGAGAAGTTTTCGTTGGTTCAAAGAAACGTTTTCATTGATCTCTCTCTCGCACCTAACCTAACACTTCTTTGTTATCCGGTTCTCCCGAACAAACGGCTTCGAGTTTCGAGGAGCCAGAAGCTTAGCCTATTTCTGCCGTACTTCCTTACATACTCACAAAATTTGAACTTTATCTGCCGCGTACTTTAGGAAAAAATAGGTTTCGAAATTTTGAGGTGGTAAGAAAAAGATTTCATTGAATCAAAGACGACATCTTTGAAATTAATGAAAAAGGTTCATTGGTTTAAAGAAATGTTTCTTCGAATCAATGTCACTACTTTTCATTGAGTTTGAGATCATTCAAAGAAAAGATAGTATTGAAATTCAAGTATTTCATTTCATTGGCAAAGATTTCCGTGAATAAATGAAACTTTTTCTCTCGGTGTATGTGTAAAATATGTAAATTTTCTAAAAAAATTCCGAAGAAATATTCGAATAAAATAAAATTGGCGATATTTTATTTTTTTTTTCTTATGAGAGTTGTATATTTGAGCAACACCATAGATCCTTCGGCCGTCTCTAATGACAAAACACTATGTTCCTGAAGACATTGAATATAAGTTCACCCTCGAAACTCCTGCCAACCCTCGTTACAAATGTGTGTGGAATTATTGGACGTGTTATTGAGCATATTTTTCTGCCACATCGACGTATGAGGAGAAAGACAAAGCCAAAAAAAGTGTATATACATATGGTATATAAAAAACTGTATTTTGAATGTTTACTATTCAACAAATTGTTCTGTAAATTTTCATTTTATATGTATCAACCACGAGAAATTGTACGTCTAACAGGAATGTTGAACATCAAAATATCCATATTTATTTGTTTATTTATTATTCACCTTCGCGAGTATTTGACATTGGAAGCTTTCATCGTCATTCAAAAAATTCATCTGATTAGTAACCGCTGATGCATAATCATATGATAAATATGAATATAATAATTGCAAAACAAATTTTTTAATTATCAAATTTCAATAATATTTACCATAATTTTTAAAGAATTAATGCACATTACCATAACGATTGTACAATTACATAATTTTCTATGTGCTTCTTTTATTTACACTAATAATACATCGAGAGAAAAGATTTCATTGATTTCAACATTTCTTTGATTTCATTGAAATAGTGCATTTGAATTTCAAAGAGAACAGTTCATTAAACATATAATAAAGAAACAGTTTCATTGTTTTAAAGAGACGTTTTCATTGGTTCAAAGAAACGTTTTCATTGATCTCTCTCTCGCACCTAACCTCACTTTTTTGTTTTTTGGTTCTCCCGAACGAACGGCTTCGAGTTTCGAGGAGCCAGAAGCTTAGCCTATTTCTGCCGTACTTCCTTACATACTCACAAAATTTGAGCTTTATCTACCGCGTACTTCAGAAAAAAATAGGTTTCGAAATTTTGAGGTGGTAAGAAAAAGGTTTCATTGAATCAAAGACGACATCTTTGAAATTAATGAAAAAGGTTCATTGGTTTAAAGAAATGTTTCTTCGAATCAATGTCACTACTTTTCATTGAGTTTGAGATCATTAAAAGAAAAGATAGTATTGAAATTCAAGTATTTCATTTCATTGGCAAAGATTTCTGTGAATCAATGAAACTTTTTCTCTCGGTGTATGTGTAAAATATATAAATTGTCTAAAAAAATTCCGAAGAAATATTCTAATAAAATAAAATTGGCGATTGTTTTTTTTTTTTTTTTTTTCTTATGAGAGTTGTATATTTGAGCATCACCATAGATCCTTCGGCCGTCTCTAATGACAAAACACTATGTTCCTGAAGACATTGAATATAAGTTCACCCTCGAAACTCCTGCCAACCCTCGTTACAAATGTGCGTGGAATTATTGGACGTGTTATTGAGCACATTTTTCTGCCACGTCGACGTATGAGGAGAAAGACAGAGCCAAAAAAGGTGTATATACATACGATATACAGGTACAGCGTGCATTTAGAAAGCTGGTCTCGATATCTACCGAAGGATCGAGGGCTCTGAGATGGATGGCCCAGGTCTCGAAATCTATTAGTCATCACCCACACACGTTGAGGATCCTTTCGTTGCTGCACGTAGTCCTTATTCTGTGTTGCGAGTTCCAATACGCGTCGTAGACGGCTGGTGCAGACAGCCCAGGCGCATCAGGCTTATTATGAAGATTGGGTCGCATCTCTCGTAAAATCAATGCATTTTCCATATGCAGATGCCTCAAGTATTTTAATTCAATGAATTTGTAATGTTAGGGTTAGCTGGATAGTTAATTGCGAGTGGCAGGTGAAATGCATATATGAACTAAGAAAAATTGCCAAGAGAATTTTCTGCTTGATACTAATTATTGAATCATAATACATTTTTCTAATGTCTATTTAAAATACTAGCAATTAATTTTTTTTTAATAAAAAGTATATAAGTATAAAAGTATATAAGTTATTATTTTGTAACAAGTTGGCAAAAAATACATTTACTACTACTATTACTAATTAGATAATTTTAATGAGACCTCTTCTGGCAAAAAAGAAATCTGTCTTAACTTCAGATTGATCTTTTTTTAAAATTCTGACGCTTATTGCAATGTTGTGATAGAATATTCGCAGAACGAATGGGGCACGTACGTGACAACTGGAGGGGTTCTCCGATGCCAAAGTTGCTCACTTCCCGCTTTGCACTCGTGTCGCTTGGCCAGCCAGCCAGTCGGCCACTCCATGCACTCTCGTAGCCCATTCATTCAATTCATTTTCATCTACGATTCACCGTTCACCCTTTCTGTTCTCTCATTAGCCACGTTTCCGGTCCATCTATATACTCGCGACATTACATCGTCGTAGGCAGCCTTCCTAAGAAGAATTGGGAACACTTCCGCTTGCGAATATGGTCCTCGAAGTATTACACCGAGAGAAAAAGTTTCATTG
The DNA here is from genome assembly GCA_963970395.1 of Ephialtes manifestator. Classification (NCBI taxonomy): domain Eukaryota; kingdom Metazoa; phylum Arthropoda; class Insecta; order Hymenoptera; family Ichneumonidae; genus Ephialtes; species Ephialtes manifestator. The sequence continues at coordinate 37,091,809 of OZ019970.1, forward strand.
ATTCACGGAAATCTTTGCCAATGAAATGAAATACTTAAATTTCGATACTATCTTTTCTTTGAATGATCTCAAACTCAATGAAAAGTTGTGACATTGATTCGAAGAAACATTTCTTTAAACCAATAAACCTTTTTTATTGATTTCAAAGATATCGTCTCTGATTCAAGGAAACCATCTTCTTACCACCTCAAAATTTCGAAACCTATTTTTTCCTGAAGTACGCGGCAGATAAAGCTCAAATTTTGTGAGTATGTAAAGAAGTACGGCAGAAATAGGCTAAGCTTCTGGCTCCTCGAAACTCGAAGCCATACGTTCGGGAGAACCGGAAAACCAAAAAGTAAGGTTAGGTGCGATAAAGAGATCAATGAAAACGTGTCTTTGAACCAATGAAAACGTCTCTTTATAACAATGAAACTGTTTCTTTATTATATGCTCACTAAGTAAAAATCTTTATTTACAGGCAATGAAATGTTCTCTTTGAAAATCAAATGCACTATTTCATTGATATCAAAGAAATATTTCGTTGAAATCAATGAAAAAAAATCAATCCACCCATTTCTTTGGCGTCAATGAAATCTTTTCTCTCGGTGTATATTTTGTTTTCATTTGTCAAATATTTCCTAGTACACCGAGAGAAAAAGTTTCATTGATTCACGGAAATCTTTGCCAATGAAATGAAATACTTGAATTTCGATACTATATTTTCTTTGAATAATCTCAAACTCAATGAAAAGTAGTGACATTGATTCGAAGAAACATTTCATTAAACCAATGAACCTTTTTCATTGATTTCAAAGATATCGTCTCTGATTCAATGAAACCTTCTTCTTACCAGCTCAAAATTTCGAAACCTATTTTTTCCTGAAGTACGCGGCAGATAAAGCTCAAATTTTGTGAGTATGTAAAGAAGTACGGCAGAAATAGGCTAAGCTTCTGGCTCCTCGAAACTCGAAGCCATTCGTTCGGGAGAACCGGAAAACAAAAAAGTGAGGTTAGGTGCGATAGAGAGATCAATGAAAACGTCTCTTTAGAACAATGAAACTGTTTCTTTATTATATGCTCACTAAGTAAATCTTTAGTTACAGGCAATGAAATGTTCTCTTTGAAATCCAAATGCACTATTTCATTGAAATCAAAGAAATATTTCGTTGAAATCAATCCACCCATTTCTTTGGCGTCAATGAAATCTTTTCTCTCAGTGTATTATGTTTTCATTTGTCAAATATTTACTAGTACACCGAGAGAAAAAGTTTCATTGATTCACGGAAATCTTTGCCAATGAAATTAAATACTTGAATTTCGATACTATCTTTTCTTTGAATGATCTCAAACTCAATGAAAAGGAGTGACATTGATTCGAAGAAACATTTCTTTAAACCAATGAACTTTTTTCATTAATTTGAAAGATATCGTCTCTGATTCAAGGAAACCTTCTTATTACCACCTCAAAATTTCGAAACCTATTTTTTCCTGAAGTACGCGGCAAATAAAGCTCAAATTTTGTGAGTATGTAAAGAAGTACGGCAGAAATAGGCTAAGCTTCTGGCTCCTCGAAACTCGAAGCCGTTCGTTCGGGAGAACCGGATAACAAAGAAGTGAGGTTAGGTGCGAGAGAGAGATCAATGAAAACGTTTCTTTGAACCAATGAAAACGTCTCTTTAAAACAATGAAATTGTTTCTTTATTATATGCTCACTAAGTAAATCTTTATTTACAGGCAATGAAATGTTCTCTTTGAAAATCAAATGCATTATTTCATTGAAATCAAAGAAATATTTCGTTGAAATCAATCCACCCATTTCTTTGGCGTCAATGAAATCTTTTCTCTCGGTGTATATCAAAGATGGTACGATAAAAATGGCTCTTGCAATTCATTAATTGAAAGACATTTAAAACTTGCACTTGTCATTCAAAACAAATCACATATGCGACAAAAAAAAATCGTATACTGAGAAAAAAAATCGTTAGAACCGACAAAACGTGCACTTTTTGGATTGATCAACTGTTGCTTTGATCAATGACATATTTAATTCGATCAAAAAAATATTCTTTTCGCCGCCCGCAAGCGCACGTTTTGTTGGTTCTAACGATTTATTTTTTCTCGGTGTAGCACCGACGCTATATTTGGCAATACAATAAAATATATGCTTTAACATTTTCTAATCGCCGTCATGTAACTATTTATTAAATACAGAATGAGTTGACGTTATCCAAAATAATTTGGACAACTCAAGTCTTTCCTCGAAAAAAAAATAAATATGGTCACGATTTCTTCAAAACATAAAGTTTTTTTTAAAATGTATTTTACATTTTACATTGATTTAACGTTATCATTAGCTTTTATTGATGACAAACATTAATTAGTTCCATTTTGCTTACGACCATTAAATTTTAGCTAGTCTAAGATGTGCGCACTAGAATTTAATGTAAAATGCATGAAATTTGTATACATACAGATGTACTTGAAATTTAAAGTATCATTTCACATTCAAAATTCTGGAATTTTACCAATTGTTACAGTATGCATAATTGAAAAGCTGCAAGTACTTGAAATATAACGTATAATTTTACACAAAAAATTCTGGAAATTTACCAATTTTTACATTGTGCATAATTCAAAAGATGCAAGCAACATACTCCAAAAATATCATTGCAATGATGCTCAATTTATTGCTCTGGAATTTCATCCTGAGATTGAAAAAAAAAAAAAAAAAAATTCGAACAACCCCGGGGGTATGTCGATATCTCCTGAGCGCAAAGGCAAAATCTCCGCTACGTTTCTAGCTGGAATGTAAAGATTGCCGTGCGAGAGGACAGGGGCGTGTGCGGTCTCGAAATACGTGACCAAGTTGTCGAGGTAGTTGGTAGAAGAACGATCGGTCGTGCACACAACCGATCGTCCAGCCGTGGGCGTGGTGCGGACTTGATGAGTTACGATCCATCTATTGTCTCTCTCTCTCTCTCTCATTTTTTTCTGTTCTTCCACCTCGCATTGAATGACTCGATCGTCGTTGACCACAGATAGAGAGAGTGAGAGAGAGAGAAAGAAAGATAGCACGAGTTATAGTAATTACAGAGAGAGATGCGACATTCGGTAGAGAAAATTATGGTCGCGACGGCATGAAACCGTGAAAATCTCGGGAGTCCCAAGAAAAGAGAAAAAAATAAATAAATGAGAGAAAAGAGAGAAGACAATCAGACAACCTCCGATCCGCCCATTCTGCTCGCTGCCACGACTGTATTGATGATTAACACCGGTCGACTCAATGTGGACGCTACTCTCTGGAAGCTTCACGGTCCATTCCAAAATATTGTATATTATGTATATGAAGAAGGAGAGTCTCGTTAGTATTCGAGTAATTTGAAGAAATGTCCACCGAGACTACTGCGAGAGCTCGAGCACAACCCTCTTCTCCTCCTCACGTTCCTGCATTTAGATAAAGAAAGGAAAAACAGTTATAGGAAAATATCAACTCCTGCTGTTCAGACACGATCCACGCGTTCGAATAAAATAAATTAGAGAATATTTAAAGAGATGAGGGTAAAACGATATAATCGTAAACAAAAGGATTGATTTTTTGTTTTCTTGATTTTTTCGATAATTCACAGAATCTATGGACCACTGCAATTATTTTGATGCTTGCGAGATACACCGAGAGAAAAAGTTTCATTGATTCACGGAAATATTTGCCAATGAAATGAAATACTTGAATTTCAATACTACCCAAGTAAAAAAATTGTATATAAAATATATAAAAAATATAAGACTTACTAGTTTGTAGCAGTAGTAGTTTATTCCATTGTATGGCTTCAATAGGTTTTTTTTGGTGATTAAAAATGAAAATGTGAAGGGATGGGATGTAAAAGGCAATTGAAGCCATACAATGGAATAAACTACTACTATATAAAAAATATATATAGTTTTAAATATAGAATTGGGCATATATAGTTTGTATAAAGTCTATATACAATTTATACGCAAATCCGAATTTACAGGTTATCTTATATATAGATTGTATATAGAGTTTATACAGACTATATATGCCCAATTCCATATGTCGGACTATATATCATTTTTTTACTTGGGTATCTTTTCTTTGAATAATCTCCAACTCAATGAAAAGTAGTGACATTGTTTCGAAGAAACATTTCTTTAAACCAATGGACCTTTTTCATTGATTTCAAAGATATCGTCTCTGATTCAATGAAACCTTCTTCTTACCACCTCAAAATTTCGAAACCTATTTTTTCCTGAAGTACGCGGCAGATAAAGCTCAAATTTTGTGAGTATGTAAGGAAGTATGGCAGAAATAGGCTAAGCTTCTGGCTCCTCGAAACTCGAAACCGTTCGTTCGGGAGAACCGGAAAACAAAAAAGTGAGGTTAGGTGCGAGAGAGAGATTAATGAAAACGTCTCTTTAAAACAATAAAACTGTTTCTTTATTATATGCTCACTAAGTAAATCTTTATTTACAGGCAATGAAATATTTTCACTTGTAATACCACAAGAGCTTTGAAATTATCGGATATTTCCTGACAGGTTCGTTGCAAACAAATGAACGAGTCAAGTTTTCCAGGTTAAAAAATCACGAGCGCGTAGCGCGAGTGATTTTTCTGGAAAACTTGACGAGTTTATTTGTTTGCAGGGAACCTGGAGGGAAATATCAGATTAATTTCGAAGCTCGAGTGGTATTCGGGGGATTATTTTTTCTATTCAAATTGCGACAAATGGAATTGCACCATGAGACAAAAATTATCATTCTGACAAGGAAATTTCATAATCAGAACAAAAACCTATGTTGCATCCAACACATATTTTCTCTCTGCACAAAATGCAGTGAATTGCGCCCAAATCGATTTTTTACTCTTTTCTGTATTTGCCGGGACATTTTGTTTTATTTTTTTAGCGATGTTCTGAAGCGATTCATCACCAAATCGCTTTTTTGACTCACTCATATTGACGACCGTTAATAGTACCTTGACGTTTTAAAGATTCGCAGAGGTTACAAGTGTCAAAAAAATTATTGTTTATCGCTTAGCAACCGAGCCGGGAAATTTTCGAAAAATTATCGATATAATTTTACCCTAGCTGTACCACGTGATGTTGAATACCGCGCTCTGATTGGTCGAAATTGGAGTTGAAAAAATAATCTTTGAAATTCAAATGCACTATTTCTTTGAAATCAAAGAAATATTTCGTTGAAATCATTGAAAAAAGAATCAATCCACCCATTTCTTTGCGTCAATGAAATCTTTTCTCTCGGTGTAGGGTAAACGTGTTGAATATAGGCCAATAAAAAGTTTTGTCCTGTATTTTTTACTTCCAGAGATGAATTTCAATACAATGGTAGCAATAAATTCCCGGGATCGCACACTATAAAGGCGAGGGAATGAAATATTTTTGAGAATCTTTTTCACAATCGTCACGCGGTGACTCCGTATTTTATGAAGTTTGGTAATATGGACCATCATTAAAGACGTCTAATATGGACCACCTGGAAAATGTTTCGATATTGTTTTTTTTTAAATACAAAAATGCTTTTAAAAATAAAATTCTACAAAAACGTGTATTATATAAATATTGTTTTTGAAAAAAAAAGTGCATCATAGTGCAACGGCTCATATTTACAATTTTTACCCTATCTTGCCAACACAATCAAACAATATAACTATAAAAATAATCACATAGACTACCAATTAATAGTAGCCACTTAATAATTATCATGATGACACCAATTACTCTGATTGTAGTAGAGAATAAATAAATTGTAAAAACCCATAACTGTATGAATAGAAAATTATTGGTGCAATAATTTTCAAAATAATAATTCACACTGCTTATAAAAAGATATTTAAGCTCTTAAATAACTGCAAAAAAAATTAATTTCCAATAAAATATCATAACATTTTTTACCCCATTTTTTTTGTTTTAGTTATTTTTCCACTTTTTTTTTCAAAGAAATCTCGGTTGACTTTAATTAAATTTTTTTCTTCTCAGGAATTATTTTAAAAAATCAACATCATTTGCTGAAATTATCACACAATGGTTACACAATAATAACAATTAAGTCAATTATCCGATTAATGTTTGTCAAATGAAATGTTGTAGGTTTACAACCCTGAAATAAAAGCTATATTAATTGATTTATGATATTTTTTATTGCTTGTCACAAAAGCTACCAAATTTTTTTACGATGATAAGGGCTGATTACCAATAATAATGAAAAAAAAGTTGCGTGCTTATCAGGGCCGAATCGATGTGGGATTAATCTTTGCGACGATCGCACGATATCTCAAAAGTGGGGATGAAGATTGAGGTGAAGGGATGAAAACAGCGCGCCCTTACGATATTCACTCGTGAAGCAAACGCGAGCGCGTGCTGCGAGTTGCTCAGAGTGTCGGCTGCGCAGGAAAGTTGCATCTGCTACGCGACGGGGGGTTGGCCGATCATTTTTTTAAGGGTAAGTCCAGCGCGACGTTGTATTTCTTTCGCTGCGTACGAGGTTTTTCTCTCCTGTGCAAGGGCTACTACATATATGTGAGAACCTTGACTAACTAAGCGTTTTGTTGCCTGTGGAGTGAAATATACGCCAATGTCCAATCACCCCCAAATCTATCAATTTTTTTTTTCATGTTCTCACGTCAAGAGAAACTGACCGCAGTATACAGTTTTTTTTCTTTTTTTTTCTTTTTTACGTCTACTGTATAATATTTGACGACCCGATAATTAAATATCCAAAAAATGCTCCAGCGTCGCGAACGACCGCGTCTTTATTCGCGACTTCTCCTTCGACTTTAAGCATAATAAAATAATACGTCGTTAAAAAAAACGTTGAACAGTGACACAAACCCCTGAGAGCCATAGAATCGAGAGGAGACGCTAACCCGGAGTTGTAAATTCGCCCGTAAAAATTCTCGAGCCTGGAGAAAGACAGAGGTAAAGAGTGACGTGATGCTGTGTGCGCGAAACGATAAATATTAATGGGTCCAACAATCGCCATCTTTTTCTTATTCCCAACTGGTAGATTTCTTCTCTCTTTCTTTCTCTTTCTCTCTCTCTCTCCATTATTCTCTTTTCGCTTGTCCTGTGTGGTTTTTTCAAATTTTTTGGCTTTACGGGGCGTCATAAATCACCGTGGTTGGAAGGTGGTCGTCAGCGAAAAAATAAGGCGGGTAAAGACCGTCCAGGGAGGAGAAGGAGGAGGAGAGGGAGGACGTGAAGGAGGTTTGTTTTACACCAGCAGCTATAGCTCCAGCAGAAGCACCGGACTCTTCAGGCTGATTCCCTTTCTCTCTGTCTTTTCGTCTTTCTTTTCATCCTCAACGTGCGTTATTCACGAATGAAATTCCAATTAGAGAAAAGCGAGCGGGAGAAAAAATAAACACGATTTTATTAGATTGCACCATAATTATTATTGGGGAGTCGATATAGTTAATGATCTTCGACAATCGCGTGTCCGCACGATATCTGTAACAGGACATAGATTTTCTCCTGAAGTTCCTTATAGCAGTGAATTCAGGGTTCGGAACGTTACTTAGTAAAAGTAATTCGTTACCGTTACCGTTACTTCTTATGAAAAAGTAATTCGTTACCGTTACCGTTACTTCTTATGAAAAAGTAATTCGTTACCGTTACCGTTACTTCTTATGAAAAAGTAATTCGTTACCGTTACCGTTACTTCTTATGAAAAAAGTAATTCATTACCGTTACTTCTTATGAAAAAGTAACGCGTTACCGTTACTTCTTATGAAAAAGTAACGCGTTACCGTTACCGTTACCCCTTGTGAAAAAAAGACGCGTTACCGTTATCGTTACTGAAAATGTAACGCTTCCGTTACTTTTCGTTACTTTAAAACATATTAATTGTACAACGTTTACAATTGAACAATACTCAATAATAATCAAGTGTATAATATTAACAAACAACATATATATCGGGACAACTTCAAGGAAGAAAAAGTTTCGAACAAACATTAATCATATAACAAATATAGACGTATATAATTATGTACGTGTAGAATGAAGGTTAATAACGAAAAAAACGAATAATTCAGAGGAAGCGTTTATTAACGTTGAGCAAAAGTGGCTGATTGTGAATTAAAGCTATTTGTTAACAAACATTTTGTATCTCAAAAAGTAACGAAAAAGTAACGGCAATTTCGTTACCCGTTACATACAATTTGTAACGGACGTTATTTTAAAATTATTCGAATAATAATGTAACGAAGTTGCCGACCGTTACCACCAAAAAGTAACGAATTCACTAACGACGTTACTAGTAATGCGTTACTTCCGAACCCTGAGTGAATTTAAAATCCTGTCACCTGTAACTCAAATTAAAACACCTTATGTTTAACTGGCGTTAATCATGGAATATTCTTACCTGTGTTACGTCCTGGCTATTTTTCACATCCAATTTCCAATTATTATTATCTACTGGAATTATTCTAATCACTTGTTTCTTTCAACTCTAAGATGTTACACATTCAGTATTTTTCTTTTTATTAAGAACTTTTATACGAAAACCAAAAGGAAGTTGTCCAGATGCTTACTCTTCACTTGCACTGGACATTAATATTAGATTTCTGTAACTTCATATCAACTCAATTATCCCTCTTTTTCTGCTATTCTGCTAGTCGCGAGTGCAGCGCGCTGTCAGCATCTTTCGGTCGCATCGCGACCACTAAAAATTCCCCCACTATGTACGCCAACCATGCTTCCTGCCTTTCCTTCATAATTTTTAATCCTTAGTCTTGAATCAATTTCCAAACAGTCAACATGTCTTAAATACAATATTTCAAGCGCTTGAGCGCCGCGTTTAAGTATAAGTTTGTTAAAATAATCAACTAATAATTGTCATAAGCAGTGACAATATAAGAAGTTTTATCCTGTTAAATTGGTGTTTCAAGCTGTTAAATGCGGATAAAAAAATCGACATATTTTACGCTTGATAATTCGAAATATTGATTTTAATCATTAATCGAACAGATAACTCCCAAAAATATATCCCTTTCCAACGTCTCTTTGTGAAAAATTCGAAAAAGAGAAAACGTATTTACATTAACATTTGGAAATGTTTGCCCCTGAATTCTTTGAATTTTTATCATGATTTTTCATATTATTGTAACTGCTTGAAAAGCCCTCCATTATTAACAGATTTTTAGAACAGATATGTTAAATTTTCTTGTTTTTGAAAATTCGACATTTCGCGCCAATTATTAAAATCTGAAAAAATTTCCAATCTTTTAGAAAAAAAAAAAATTGTATACAAATAAGCATTAAAAATTTTTGTATACCAAATTTCCAATCTTTTAGAAAAAAAAAACCAAAATTTGTATACAAATTAGCATTGAACATCTTTGTGTACCAAATTTGCTGAGAATTGCTGAAGGTATTTAAATAACACAAGATATATAATCTTCTATCAGTAACAGGCATAGATTTCCTATAACAAAACAGACCATAATTTTGTTATCTCGCATTGATATTAAACCAAAGTTTCCGACTGGCTTTAATGTTATTTTCCTACCAGATCTTCTCTTTTCCCGATTGTGTTCCAAGAAGCCCTTGATAGTTTCAATATATTATTGTCACCTGCCGAAAATTCGAGAGAGACAAAACATCACAGGTGCCTTTTTGTTATTCGGCTATTCAAATTTTTTAAGACCTGCATGCCGGCGATATTTTATTTTTATTATCATATTTCTGGGATTTTTCATGGGACGAGCATCCTCTGACCGAACCATCCCTTATTCGTTTGAGTCCTCGTGACTGATCTTGCTCGTCTCTTGGAAATTTTCGGCGGCAACCACCTTGAAGATTACTATCTTTCGTCCACGCTGCTCTACTACTATTGCTTTTAAAATAGTATATGCCTACGTCTTGTATCTGTTCTAGGATCACTGGTACCAATTCTTATCTCCAAAGTTGAACAAAGCCGCCCAACGATCTGTCATCCTCCATGGCTTGACGATGTCCTTTCGCGTGCCTCCACACTCCAGAAAATGATCACAGCCAACTCCTTCTTTCGCTCAATCTCTTTGTAATCTCTTCTCCTTTCATCGTCATTAATTTTTGCTTCCTCATAGAAGCTTTATTTTCGTGAAAATTTTTTTTTTCGAGATTTTCATGTCAGTACACTCAGAATAGTCCAAAACGTCGAGAAAAGTGATTTCGAAAAAATGTCTGTATGTGTGTGTGTGTGTGTGTTACACGCTTAAAAATATAAACCTTTATAACTCGGGAACGCCTCGAGATATAGAGCTGAAATTTACACCATAGATAGAGGGTTCAATCCTCATCGTTCATACCAATTTTTGTAAAAATCCCCATGATCATTACATTTTTACGCGGTTTTGAATTTTTTCAAAAATGTCTGTTAACGCGATAACTCTTTTAATTTTCGAGATATTAAGCTCAAAATTGGTATGTACGTGAGCTTTCATACACCGGTGATCCCTATTAAATTTGGTTAAGATCGGTTGAAACGTTAAAATTTTCTGAGATTTTGATTTTTTGAATTTTTTGATTTTTTTTCTGCGATGCGAATTTCGGTATCAAATATCGAGCTGGGAGTCAAATGAGTGCTAAATTCATGATTAACAGAAAAATACGTCAGATATGGCCCAAAAATGTTGAACGATAACATATTTTCATAGCGATGTTGTAGAGTCTATATTGCGAAAAGTAGCGATTTATGTCGTATAAACTAGCCATATCCTTGCTTCCCAATGAAATTTCGGAAACCACCGATTTCTATCGTGTTCTACAAAAAAAAAAACAGAGAAGATAGAGTATTCGAGGGAGTTTCTGGACTGTTTGTCCTTATTATATTTTCACAAAGCGAGAGTGTGCACTTATTTATATTTATTTAAAACAAGGATGCAAAGCAGAACTTTGCACATTACTTCCTCATTATACTTCGCTTTTTACAAAGCTTCCTCTATGAGGAAGCCAAAATCAATTCCCATACTTCCTCTTAGAGGTTGCTTTGTAAAAAGCGAAATATAATGAGGAAGCAATGTGCAAGGTTCTGCTTTGCATTCTTGTTTCGTATTAGCTTCAAAAAATATCACTATAATATTAATTATTTCAACACTAAGAAAAAAACAAATAGCTTAGAACCGATTACACAAAGCTACATTTCATTATGGAAAGGATTATTTCTGAAAAAAAAAAATAATCATAACAATTGTTTTGAAACCAAGTGATTTTTAATTATTTAAAAAAAAATATTTTTATGGAACTAGCTTAATTAAATTTCAACCAAACGAATGTACTATGGTTCAGAAAATTATTCATTTAGTAAACTCCAAGAAAATAGGGTTTTCTAAATACTTAAAAATTTATCTTATTTCACTTTAATGTGATTTGGAATTTTGTAGTAAATAATTTCTTGATTAAATTTCTAGAATATTTTTGAAAGGTTTTTTTTCTTCTCTTGCAGGCAGCAAAATATCGACTTCAATAGTAAAGACATACACGGGTTTGAAATTTTATTTCTTGAAGCTTGAAACTAATTCGATAATATCTCGTCATCTTTTAACGTAATTTACTGACGTGAAGTCAAATAAATCGTCCATTTGTCTGAGGGTAAAATGAAGCTCTTCGTGCATCGTTCAGTCAACGAAGCCGCAGCCATAGTCGCGAGTTGCGCCCGAGAGAGGTTCAGATCGAAAACGCGGCCCCCTGCAGCTTGCCGACACCGATTGTCGTTTCTCTAATGACTCCGAGACAAGATCTTGAAATGGTCCTTTGCTACGCTGTGCCCTAACGTCCTCGTAGAGTGTACGTAGGCTTCGTCCAGACGGTTGGCCGTCTGGAAGGAAATCCATTCCACATCTCACCGAAAAATCTACAAAGTTTTGCGTGTGTCTGAAGCAGCGGTATTCTTTGTGCATTTCTTTCCTTGTTACACCTGTAACTTTGCGACGTAACCGGGAAGCCGACTAATCGTGACTTCACCACCGCAAACTTCTTGTCTTGTTTTACCTTCGTTCCAGTTCTTCCAACCAAATGACAAAGGTTAGGTATTTAGTAGATCGTAACGGACTTTAGTGGTTTGCAGCGTGGCCGGAACTTTTCTGTAATAATTCTTACAACGCTTCTCTAAATTAATTTTTTTTTCAGCTATTTGTACTATCTGATCAAGTACAAAGTATGTGGAAAGGGAAAGTATCGCAATAAAAAAAACAACTTACAGCTTTTGATGGAAATACATGTTTTGATTCTTCTAGATTTTTGTAAAAACTCTGTCTATCTGTCGGTCTGCCCGAAAATACAATAAATTTTATAAAAAGCCGTGGACCACAGCGAAATTTCGTGTGTATATTCTATGTTTAAAATGTAATATTAATATTGAAGTCGGATCCAAAATTTTCACCCCTTTGAATGCGAAGGTTTCTGAATTTTTCAAAAAGATTACCACAAAATTTTATTGAAAATAAATATATGCTGCATTATATATGAAAATATGAAAATAAATATATTCTAAGGTTTACACAGCATAATACTCTTTTTGCTTCCTCATAGAGAAAGCTTTGTTTACATGAAAAGTGGTTTAGAAAAATTGTCCGAATTTGTGATGAAAGGCCAAAAATTCATATAACTAACTTATTAAGTATTCGATCGAATCAGCTAAAATTAACAACATGTACAGTACTGGCTAATATTTAATTGGTACAAATTTTACAAAAATCGCTTAACGCATTTCATTTTTATAAGAATTTTGAAATTTTGAAAAAAGTACGTAAATGCTTTAGCTCGAACGAATTTTTAGTTATCGGGCTGAAACTTCGTATTAAAATTGAACAAAGTGATACGACCTTTGGTATTGAATTTGAGCCAGATCGGTAAGGCGATTCGGTTTTTATGAGATTTTGAATTTTTCGAAAAATTTTCGTTTTGCTCTAATTCAGGTAAAATTTCAACGAATCGATTAAACTTTTCTACACAGGAAAAATAACATTCAGCCCTGCTACGTACCAAATTTGGTGATGATCGGTAAAGCGGTTCGGATTTTACGTGATTTTGAATTTTTAAAAAATTTTTTGGTATCGCTCTGGATTTTGTAAAACGTTAGAAATCATCAACTTCGTCAATAATTTTCATCTTTCGCAAAGCGTCCTCTATGAGGAAGCCAAAAATAAAATAAAGAAACTTCATCATAGAGGTGGCTTTATAAAAAGCGAAAAAGAATGAGGAAGCAATGTGCAAGGTTCTACTTTGCATCCTTTTTTAACTTGGCGTCGAGTCACTACCGCGAATCTTGATATTACTATCATGAAAATATAATCACAAAGTCTATTGTATCATAAATATGATTTCTAAAATAATCAGGGATATGCAAACCCGATTCCAGCACAAAAATAAATTTCAACTTCATGTTAAATATTCGTGAAATATTTATTTATTTATTTTTTATCCAATATTATGCATTCAATACGCTTCCTCTTTGGAAAAATATTTGAACGCATTGCTCCACGTCACGCCATCAGGTAGCCACACCGAGTAGAGGGGGGGTAACGAGCCTCATATCTTTTTTTCCAGTAATAATTCTATCGGTAAGTACCAGAAGCGCATACGGCGCCGAAGAACGCACTGCGGGTGAGAAACAGTCGCATAGCGACTCCAGGAGTCATACGTGCTGTGGCTAACAAAAAAAAGAAGAATAATAATACGTATTATAAGAGATGATGTTGGTAAAGAGCGAGAGGAAGAATGAAGACTCGCCAGAACGTCTAGAGTGCATCAGGCCATCGCTCACGCGATAAACGCATCTTCGCGTAGCGTGACGTATTACTATACAGAGAACGGGGCTACTTGCCGCATTTATACATTTTCATTTTCCATTTTGGCAACCCTTAATAAATCGATTTGCCTTTTGATACAACATTTTTGCCAAAGATACAAAATGTATGTAAAATTATTTTAATCGACAGATTATTTTCAAAAACTCAAATCTAAACCTCTCGACCTGGGAATTAAAGATGTGTATCTGTAGACATTTTATGCAGTTTGAATTTAAAATTATCTTAATCGTTGGATGTTCCGAATAAATAAACAATATCGATTCAATATCAATATAAGGTATTTCTAGCCTGGATCATGCTAAGTAACTGCTCGAAAAGACTTTAGTTCTTATTTTATATTTTTTGGAAGATTTAATTTTTATTTCCATCTTTGGAAATTCCACTTTCTACCGGAATGGAAATATCTGAAAACATTTTAAAAAATAATGTGTCTAATATGATAAAAGATTTTGTTTATCGAGAATATGGGCAAGATTTTCTTTCCTCGGTTCGAAATCGTTTCGAAGTTTAAAATCTGTTTCAATGCTGTAACTTGAACAATATTTGAGAAAATGAACCAAATATTTATATATAAATTAACATTGAATACATTTATGAATCGTATTTGCCAAGATTCGTTAAAAGCTTTTAAATTATATGAGATTCAGAATGTAAATATCGAATATAAAATTTCATTAAGTTTATATTCACCTTCGTTTACTTCTGTTTAATTTTTTATGTATAGATAACTCAATGATTGAAGGTTAATTATACACTTTTGAAATTCTAAATTTCATGTAATTTTAATTCTTGATAAATTTGGTATAGAAATGAGTTTGTTATTAGTTCAATTTATATGAAAATTGATGGTTCATTTGCACATTCCATAAATACAGCTCAATAATTTTGCTTAGTTGAGTGTGTCAAATATCCCCGGTCTCCACATACCCATGGAAATATCGCTACAAGACATGTGCATGATCATTTCTGTTGCAAAAGAAGGGTCATAACTTCTTTGTGTACAAATTAAAAGTACTTGCAATGACTAATAACATGCGTTCGTACCAAAAAATGACATTATTCTCTTGAGTATTCTAGTATTTTATTCCCGAGGCAGAGAGGGAGCAATGAATCGTGATACAGCTCTTCGCCCTTAATGATTAATTAAATAAAATAACCGGAGCGAGTGGAACCTTATTTATTAGGTTTTGGATACTCAAAAACCATAAATGTAGCTCAATAATTTTATTTAGTTGAGTGCGCCAAATATCCCCGGTCTCCACAAACCCATGGAAATATCGCTACATGGCATGTGCATGATCATTTCTGTTGCAAAAGAAGGGTCATAACTTCTTTGTGTACAAATTAAAAGCACTTGCAATGACTAATAACATGCGTTCGTACCAAAAAATGACATTATCCTCTTGAGTATTCTAGTATTTTATTCCCGAGGCAGAGAGGGAGCAATGAATCGTGATACAGCTCTTCGCCCTTAATGATTAATTAAATATAATGACCGCAGCGAGTGGAACCTTATTTATTAGGTTTTGTATACTCAAAAATAACATTATCCTCTTGAGTATTCTAGTATTTTATTCCCGAGGCAGAGCAATGAATCGTGATACAACTCTTCACCCTTAATGATTAATTAAATATAACGCGAGCCGACCTCGCGGAGCGAGTGGAACCTTATTTATTTGGTTTTGTATACTTCAAACCCCATAAATATAGCTCAATAATTTTGTTTAGTTGAGTGTGCCAAATATCCCCGGTCTCCACATATCCATGGAAATATCGCTACATGGCATGTGCATGATCATTTCTGTTGCAAAAGAAGGGTCATAACTTCTTTGTGTACAAATTAAAAGTACTTGTAATGACTAATAACATGCGTTCGTACCAAAAAATGACATTATCCTCTTGAGTATTCTAGTATTTTATTCCCAAGGCAGAGAGGGAGCAATGAATCGTGATACAGCTCTTCGCCTTTAATGATTAATTAAATATAATGACCGCAGCGAGTGGAACCTTATTTATTAGGTTTTGTATACTCAAAAATAACATTATCCTCTTGAGTATTCTAGTATTTTATTCCCGAGGCAGAGCAATGAATCGTGATACAACTCTTCACCCTTAATGATTAATTAAATATAACGCGAGCCGACCTCGCGGAGCGAGTGGAACCTTATTTATTTGGTTTTGTATACTTCAAACCCCATAAATATAGCTCAATAATTTTATTTAGTTGAGTGTCCCAAATAGCCCCGGTCTCCACATACCCATGGAAATATCGCTACAAGACATGCGCATGATCATTTCTGTTGCAAAAGAAGGGTCATAACTTCTTTGTGTACAAATTAAAAGCACTTGCAATGACTAATAACATGCGTTCGTACCAAAAAATGACATTATCCTCTTGAGTATTCTAGTATTTTATTCCCAAGGCAGAGAGGGAGCAATGAATCGTGATACAGCTCTTCGCCCTTAATGATTAATTAAATATAATGACTGGAGCGAGTGGAACCTTATTTATTAGGTTTTGTATACTTCAAAAACTATAAATATAGCTCAATAATGTTGTTTAGTTGAGTGTGCCAAATATCCCCGGTCTCCACATACCCATGGAAATATCGCTACATGGCATATGCATGATCATTTCTGTTGCAAAAGAAGGGTCATAACTTCTTTGTGTACAAATTAAAAGCACTTGCAATGACTAATAACATGCGTTCGTACCAAAAAATGACATTATCCTCTTGAGTATTCTAGTATTTTATTCCCAAGGAAGAGAGGGAGCAATGAATCGTGATACAGCTCTTCGCCCTTAATGATTAATTAAATATAATGACTGCAACGAGTGGAACCTTATTTATTCGGTGTTGTATACTCAAAAACCATAAATATAGCTCAATAATTTTTTTTAGTTGAGTGTGCCAAATAGCCCCGGTCTCCACATACCCATGAAAATATCGCTACATGGCATGTGCATGATCATTTCTGTTGCAAAAGAAGGGTCATAACTTCTTTGTGTACAAATTAAAAGCACTTGCAATGACTAATAACATGCGTTCGTACCAAAAAATGACATTATCCTCTTGAGTATTCTAGTATTTTATTCCCAAGGCAGAGAGGGAGCAATGAATCGTGATACAGCTCTTCACCCTTAATGATTAATTAAATATAACGCAAGCTCACCTCATGGCGCGAGTGGAACCTTATTTATTTGGTTTTGTATACTCAAAAACCATAAATATAGCTCAATAATTTTGTTTAGTTGAGTGTGCCAAATATCCCCGGTCTCCACAAACCCATGGAAATATCGCTACATGGCATGTGCATGATCATTTCTGTTGCAAAAGAAGGGTCATAACTTCTTTGTGTACAAATTAAAAGCACTTGCAATGACTAATAACATGCGTTCGTACCAAAAAATGACATTATCCTCTTGAGTATTCTAGTATTTTATTCCCAAGGCAGAGAGGGAGCAATGAATCGTGATACAGCTCTTCGCCCTTAATGATTAATTAAATATAATGACCGGAGCGAGTGGAGCTCTAGAGCCCGCGTGCTCAACTCGTGATGAACGACGACGACGCGGGCCTGCAGAGACAATGACAACCTCCTGCCTACTCTGCACTACACTATATTGACCGAGTCTATACCAAAACGGATGTAGGTACCCAACCGACTGAAAGAGAACAATCTACCAGCAGACTTTAGCACGCTAAACATTTTCTCGGCATACATACAATTTATTTTTATATTTGTACCACCTTTATTCTATATCTTCCCAACGACATGCGGTGGACGCAAATGCAATCGAGCACTAATAGACACAATGTTCCCGTTACTTCGTCTCTTCGAGTTTCTTGCTTTCATGTACTATTTACATTATTGACAGCTCGATATAACGGATCCGCTCACGATGAAGCTTACCAGCTTGTTGTAGTCACTGCCGCAGTGGAAATTGTGGTTAAGCGGTCAACTTCGATGTAACCGTGCAGAAGTATTATACCATTAGTCTGCTGCTAGACGAGAGTCTAGTTGGCAAGCTGCCTGTAGTTATTGATGTCCGTTGGGAAAATCGTAGTATAATGTACCAGCGAATAGCATCAAGAGAAACTGTACAATATTCTGTGATGAATTAATGAACAGCATGAACGCGGCATTGCGCCCGCAGTGTGAGAGAATCGGTGAATATGATGTATGGTTGAATTATTGCAACCGGAAGTCTTCGTGTCAGCTGTTTGCAGAATTATCACGTTATTTATAACGGATTTAATATTTACCGACGGCTGAGTGTCGAAAACCTCGGTGCGTTTAATTACTTTAACGATAATGCAGTTCAATTATTACTATCGTCACATTTCATCTAAATCCAGCTTAAGACTTGACACAAATTTTTATAATTTCGCAAACCAACTGCGTTTTGCAGTTTTGGTCGTGCAGGTAGCTAACTTCTTGGAATTATACGGAACTTGAGAGTCCCTCGTCGAGTCTCCGTTTAGCTTGACGCTCTCGAAGCACCTGAAGGTATGGCGAACACAGGTGCCACTAAACAGCGTGGCCAAGATAAAGATTTTACGGAATCTCGACTTATCCGGATCGTCGGATCAGGATTATCCTGATAATGTCGAAAATTCTCCAGGGAGCAACTGAGTATTAATTTCATAACCTCCGGTATAATAGGTATAATATCGCTTCACTCATACCGACAAAAACACAAGTATATAGATTGGAATAGGATTTACTTGCAGATGCTTATTAGGATATGGCAAAAATTAACATTTAATAGTTATTAACCAGTATTTATTTTCGTGTCAATAGAAGCCTCATTTTTTTCACATTCCAAATATACCAGAAAAGACAAACCGCAAAAGTAAAATAATATTTTTTGTGGATTATATTAAAATGTTCAGAACCGGAATTAGTTTTATGCTTCAAAAAGAATTTTTATTTTGGTCGACAAATAGCAGTTTTGAAAAACTCTTTTTTAACTTGCAAATGCGGAGGTTGATTTTAAAAAATGATTAATATAATTAATATAATGGTTAATATAATTGTTTGAAAAAAATTATAAAAGATGTTTTGAAAAATAGCAATTCCTCCAATGTAGACAATGTGCTAAGTTAGTAGTTGTAGCGTTAATGAAAAATTACACTTTTATATTTATGTAATAACAATGCAACAAGCGTTTTTTTAAACATAAAAAACTATGCAATATCTGCATAAACTACTGCGATCATTTTGTTTTAAATGTAGCGAAAAATGATTAGAAAAATTTCTATTAGAATAATTAATAACAAAACTTTATCCTACAAAGCGTATTATTAATCCAATAAAAATAGATTATACCAGCATAATTTACACAACTGACTAAAATAATACAAGTCTAGACTACAAAATAAATAAAGTAATTCTTAAATAAATAGTTTGGCAACTTCGTTATAATACAACAGCAAATACATATTCTAAACGACTAAATATATTTCGTAAATTTCATGGTCACGTAAATTGAGTTTTTGCAAAAACTAAAGTGTCCAATGGAGTATAACAGTTAACAGTCTTTTAGTCGCAGGTTTTATTGTGTCTTTATTGTTCACGACAGACAGCACGAAACAAGACATTGAGCATCGGTTTGATGAAACCGAGAGCCGGGAAAAACCAGGTTGAGGTATTTTACGAGTAAAGGGTTTTCGCTAATTTTCCAACAATGAAGAGGTCCCATAGTGCGAACAATGGAGGTCGGTTACGCGTAGTGAGCGCGGCCGAGTTTATTGACCGACAATAGGGCCCCTCGGCCGCAGTTAGGTGTTGGGATTAGGCCCATTAATTCTTGTTATTCGCAAAACCGAGCAATATACTGCAACTGCGCACATAAACTAATCGTTAGGCTATGCATTAAGTGCAATATATTGGTGTGTTTCTCAGTCCGTTATAAAATACCTGTCGCCTCGCGTGTTCAATAACCGTTCGAGTTTAAACCGTTGAAAATTACGACAGCAATGAACAGCCTGCAGCTCCACAGCTCTCCACATCTCATTGTAATTGAATACGAAGATTGACCGGATTATACGAAGCTAAATACCCGTGAACTCTTCAACCAGAACGCGTCGGTCTCTTAAATAAGCAAAAATAGTTTTTCATAAACCTCAAAATCTTGGCAGATTAGACACTTTGAAATAACTATAGGATTTCAAACTCTGAACTCGTTACAATCTCACCTCAAGAGAGGTGTTGGATCTAATACGGTCTCGAAGCGCCGTACCAAAAAGGTTGATCCTTATCGACAGGTTATTCGTCTCTTGTTCCCAAGTTTTCCATAAGTAGCTCTTGAAAACGTTCCTATCTTTGTATTCAATAACAGTGACATTACAGTAGTCTCTCGTTGCAAATCCAGGATTTGTTCGGGTTGACCAAATCCCTAGTCTCTCGAACGCCGCACATAATAATCCTTGCCTCGAGGATAACTCGTGGAGTGCGAATTTTAGTCCGCATAGAAGTGGCACTAGTAGCCCGGAAGCTCATCGAGGTCTCCCGGTTCAAGAGTTCTGCAAAAAGATAGAGAAAAAACGATGAAAAACCGACGTTGTTCACGCCCAGAAAAACGAATCTCCGAAATGTGGGCGTGCTGTAATGGGAGGAGTTCACTCATGCGCTTTCCCGTCGTCAACGCCTGCAACCCTTTACTCCTACCAATAAGAAGCGTTCCCAAGCTGACTGGCGTTCGAATTGGGGCTGGGAGAACCAATGTACGCCTGGTAGCAGCTAAACTGAGCTCCCATTGGACGTCCACATGGTGGCGAGGGTCACGGGGCCACGTAGGAGTGGCGCGCAAGAGTGGGGATCGAACTACGGGTCAGAGCGTCGACTTACCCTTACCCAAAAATCGAGTCGAGTCGAGTCGCCCCGCGGCGAGTGCCCAAGACCCTGCACCTCAGTCCCGCTGTGAACGCAGCAAGGAACACAGCAGCAGCAACGGATTTTGCCGCTACCTGTCGTCGTAGAGTCCGTGTCTGACGTCGTTGACTCACTTCGTGAAATAGCAAAGTGTTTACTTGTCGGTTTTACGAAAACGCTTTGCGTCAACGTGCTTCAATCATTCGTAGCTTTGCCGAGAGATTGATAAATATTCGTCCTGTTTATTTGTTCATTCAACGCGTGCATAGCGAGTTCTTCGGCAGCCCGAGGGTGTGCAGACCCTAAACTGCTAAACGGTGATTTTTTTCCGCCAAAAACGAAAAAAAAAACTAATCGTGACGCGGAAAAGTAATTAACTCGTGTGATTAAAGTGGCTAATATAGCTGAAATATACTTTTCAGGGCAGTGACAAAGTTCTGAGTTTCTTGATCTGAAGAATTGTTTGGATACAATCCTATGTTGACAACTCTGAAGGTTCGGTATATACTAGCCTACTGATTTCCGAGTGAGCGAGAGATTAATCAGTGCGTGAGGATTATCGGCGGTAAACGAAGTGTGAAAAATCGAGAAATCGCCGTGTCGAATAATTACACTGTCGACAGATCAACGATATTAGTGTAATAATCACGTGATGCTCGAACCCCGGTGCTTCGTACCGAAAAGAGTGTCAGGAGCGTTGAAAAACGTTCTCTGAGGTGTTGATAAACAAAGGACATCCTAGTAGAATATCCATAAAATTAAAAAACAAAAGTTATTTACGTTAATGTACGATAATCATCCATTCAAGATGATGAACACATTTCTGGACACTGTCCAATCGCATCCGCACCATCTTGCCAATCTGGGTATTAAACTGTCACCCGGCGGTTCGTCAGGAACGCCAGATTCTGTGGGCACAGGTGGCGCAAGTGGTAATGGTGGTATACAAGGGGCAGCGGCACCAGGAGAAGCACCTTCCCAGCAGCATCATCACTTTCATCCGTCCCAGGCAAGTTACCCGCCGCATCATCCCCATCCTGGAAGTCACATGGCACCTCACATGGGTCACCACATGAGTCATCATCCGGGATACGCGGCTAGGGATTTTCTGTTGCGACGGGAGCATGAATTCAACGCGACAGCCAATCCTACAACCCCCGAAAGTGGTTTGGGTCTCTTTACGCCTTTGCATCACGATGGAACGGCCGCGGGGATGCAACAGTTTCCACATCATCCGAGTCAACATCCACTCGCTGCCGCTGCCAGTCATTATCCAGGTCATTACGGTCAAGATGCCAGGCTACCGCCTCACCATCAGTATCTCAGTGCACCTCATCTAACACCAGCCTCCATACACCACCAACAACATCCGGCAGTCAGCCATCCAAGTCATCATCCCCATGGCGCTTTCCTCAGGTACATGAGAACCGGTGGTAGCGCCCAGAGACAAGAGATGTCCTGCATGTGGGTCGATCAGGACACTCCAGGACCCGCAGGACGGAAATTGTGCGGCAAACTCTTCAACTCGCTTCACGACATCGTGACGCATCTCACCGTCGAACATGTGGGTGGCCCAGAGTGCACGACGCACGCGTGCTTTTGGCAAGGCTGTTCACGCAACGGAAGAGCTTTCAAGGCCAAGTACAAACTCGTCAATCACATCAGAGTACATACCGGCGAAAAACCTTTTCCCTGTCCGTTTCCAGGATGCGGAAAGGTTTTTGCGCGATCGGAGAACCTCAAGATTCACAAGAGAACCCATACCGGTGAGTTGTTATTATTTATTACGTTTTCTTTCTGGATTCTCGTCGTAGTAGATATTATAGTCGCTGAATTATGCGACTGTGAGGGGTTTAAGAAATTTTGAAAGCGTGAGACACTTCTTGACGTCATTCTGAAAGCATTTCGGTGGCTGTTGGTGTGATCCTCGCTGGAATCATACGCGGGATCGGCTATTCTTCGAATTGAAAAGTTTGCGGGTCAACCGAGTTTCTTGATACATTCCTAGTGGGCGTGGTAAGGTTTTATATCCACCGGCACCGGAAGGATAAACACGAGAATGAGATCCTGGAGAATGAGAATACAAGATGAGAGGAGACGAGGTATAGATGAAAGAGAGACGAAGGATGTGGCGGTGATGGTGCTTAGAGTGTATAGCACTCACGCCCCTCTTTGCTCTGGGACCTAACCGCGGGATCTCCCGTCCAGGCATTATTGCCCAGACACTTTATACTCATCTCCCGCGCTCAACTCTCCGTCGCCGGCTCTTGTACACTCGATACCCTTGTGTAATCGAGATTACCAATCTCCATATCTCGGATCCGGTTATGATCCACTTATACCGGGGCTATACAATGTTATAACGGACCCTTGAGAAGCCTCCCGCACCCTATCATCATCATACTCTTCAAGATTCCTCATTCAGGAGCATTGCTTGTTGACTAATCTCTTATTAACTGATTCCAATCATCTTTTTACGATCTTTGAAAGCCAAATTCGTTCATAAGTTTAAGTCAACTCAGAATTAAAGCAATTCTTTTGCCATACTCAATATACAGATGTTTAAAAGCGAAATATATAAAAAACCGGTTAACTGTATAAAAAGAAAAAAAGAGCAAGGTGCACAAGAAGTTCAGTAAATCAACCAACAAACCAACAATTTCGATCTACACGGAAAGAATGGCTTGGTTGAAACAACCAGTGCTATGGTTATATATGCGCCAGACAATTAATTGGTTAGACCGACCAATTTCTTGGTTAGGCTACCAATTTCTTGGTTAGACTAACCAAGTGACTTGGTAAGCTAACCAAGTGACTTGGTTAGACCAACTAAGTGACTTGATAAGCTAACCACGTGACTTGGTTAGACCAACTAAGTGACTCGGTATGCTAACCAAGTGACTTGGTTAGACCAACTAAGTGACTTGGTAAGCTAAGCAAGTGACTTGGTTAGACCAACTAAGTGACTTGGTAAGACCAACCAAGAAATTGGTAGCCTCACAAATTACTTGGTTGGTCTAACCAATTAATTGTCTGGCGCATATATAACCATATCACTTGGTAGTTCCAACCAAGCCTTTTTTCCGTGTAATAGCATTCAATTCAATATGTATAATGAACAATAGAAAAAATAGATGCTGGTTATTAATATTGCAACCGCAAAACGTTCTGAGATTCCATCTCCATAGAATTGGGAGAATAGGAGGAGCCCACGGGACAAAACCCGTGGGATTTTTGGTCTTCTCGATTTGTTTTTTTCCCCCCTCGTTTTGGATATATCCCCTTCCCTTCTGTCTCTCCCTTGGTCGTCTCGAGCTGGTCAACCGGTGGCGCCTGGGGTCCCAGAGCCGTTTCAATATAATCAAGCGCCTCTTTACGATGACAAGAATTTTTCGGGGCGCAATTAAGAAATTACCGGACCATATATCGTGCCTCTTTATGCCCGTGTTTCCCTCTCCCGTTTGCCTCAACCTTCCTCTCGCTTCTCAGGACATTGTATTTACATAAGTTTATACACCATGCACATCGAAAGGATAGTATATATGGGGAAAGACTTCTTATGGCGTCTCGAGAGTCGTCGGAACGATCGTGCTGTCCGACGGCCGGACTCGAGACGCCTGGCGTCTCATCATCTGCTTGATTCTATATCCCGAGCTCACGGCGATGACCAACTCTAATTCTAGCTGGTTTGGACACAGTCGAGTACCTGGTTTGTTGCCTCGCCTATGTCGACAAGCTCACCGGAATTCTCATCGAATTCCTGGCGTTCCCAATCTTATTAATTTATCTCTCAGACATTCTTATTTATTAACGTAGCTCATAACCCTCGTAATCAGGCCCACGAGCTAACTAGCCACTCAATTCTTAACATAGCGTAATAGTGCCGAGCATCTCCCTAAGCAATGCAAACAAACACAGCAATGAATTGTTCTCCATTAATGTCTAATTATAATCCATTAATCATATCTTCAGCAAACACATTATTGCCAATGACAAATTTGCTGAATTAATATGAAACACAAATTTCCTAAAGACACAATTCACATTTTAACACGTTAAATATACTCCCTTTTTTTAAACTACTTCAAAACAGCCATACAAAATTTAATTTATTAACGGATCACTCCTCACAATTTACAAAAGGGTTATTTTTTATGCGGAGCCACAGCTTAAAATTACAAGTAATAACAAAGTACAACTACAGAAAATACAAAATATAAAAATACACAAATATAAAAGTACAAAATACTGTTTTAAGTATAATTATGAACATAAGTTAGACGATTTAAAGGGAGCCTAATGTAAACGGTAATAAATTTAATAAAATATTCAATTAAAATCCAAACAATTTTTTTGATACCAAAATAATCTCAGAATTAAATTTAAAAAAAAAAACAAATAAAAGTACACCCAAATGGCTGCTAGAATATCGATAACGCCATGAAAATATTAAACAAAAGTGATTTTAAAAAATGCATTATTCAACGTGGCTCATAACCCTCGTAATCAGGCCCACGAGCTAACTAGCCACTTAATTCTTAACATAGCGTAATAGTCCCGAATATCTCCCTAAGCAATGCAAACAAACACAACAATGAATTGTTCTCCATTAATATCTAATTATAATCCATTAATCATATCTTCAGCAAACACATTATTGCCAATGACAAATTTGCTGAATCAATATGAAACACAAATTTCCTAAAGACACAATTCACATTTTAACACGTTAAATATACTCCCTTTTTTTAAACTACTTCAAAACAGGCATACAAAATATTCAATTAAAATCCAAACAATTGTTTTGATACCAAAATAATCTCAGAATTAAATTTAAAAAAAAACAAACAAATGTACACACTGAGAAAATAGTTTGTTAACATTTATTAACAGTTAACAAATCTTGGTTAAATATGGCGAAATTAACCATTTAGTTATTCCTATTGAATCTCATTTGAGCTAAATAAAATTTGTTTGTCGCAAATGAAGCTCGCTGACATTTGTTAATAGTTAACAAATCTTTTTGGCTCTTTTGGCTTTCAATAAAAAATAACTAAATGGTTTCCATTGAATCTCATTTGAGCTAAATAAAATTTGCTTGTCGCAAATGAAGCTCGCTGCCATTTGTTAATAGTTAACAAATCTTATTTGGCTCAAGTCAAATTCAACAAAAATAACTAAATGGTTCATTTCGCCATATTTAACCAAGATTTGTAAACTCTTAACAAACTCTTCTCGCAGTTCACCCAAATGGCTGCTAGAATATCGATAACGCCATGAAAATCTTAAACAAAAGTATTTTTAAAAATTGCATTGGACAAAGACAACTTCAATAGAAAAATTGTTTCTTATTATCAATTTTGCCCCAATAGCAACACCACAGCTTGTAGTATATTAGGTATGCAGAGACTATAGTACTCCATTGTAGTCGTCAACCCGTTCACGTGTATATCTCTCGCTTAACGACTCGCGATAATTAAGTTGCCGGTAGTGTTCTCGCATGCGGGCAACAGCGGCAAACTCGCACGCATACTATAGAGAGACGAATGAAACGTGTGTACTACAGCACACAGTAAGTACATAGAGAATCCCGGCGCCCCGTAATAATCACTGCTGAACGCGCGATTCTCGCGCACGTGCGCCACCAGAGAGAAGAGCTCGTTCGACCGAACGATATTCTCTCTGTTTCCGAGGGTCGTGTATTCCAGTGCAAGGAAAAGGGAACGCGTGGATGAGGATCGTAGATCCTAGGTCTATAAACATTATTTTACAGGCGACATTTTGCACCATTGCAACATGCCTCGAGATTTAATTTTCCGCGAGCCAAAACCGCGACTACCAATCGTAGAATCACACGCCCATCGTGGGTGTTCCCAGTGAACTCATTCTCGAGGGGATTGCGAGAATTTTGCACCCTTCCAAAACCTCCAGTCGAGCACCTCGCAGAAAATAAATATAAATAGCGATGAAAATACTATAAAGCACGGGCAACCCTCTTCTTTTTGATCGACCAACGAGAGCTCTAGTGTGTAACTCTGGAACATTCAACCCTTTGTTTCGTTCACGATACACACTATGCTTGAAATTTGACGTGCTCGACGGTCCTCCCGCCGCTCGATTCGGTGCTCCCTCACGTGCAATTTCATATACGCCGCACGCATTATACTCGATAACACTGCTGTACACTCATAAGCCAAGGCATTGGCCAAGTGCCTCTTGCTTTGTTGACGTCAATATACAACGATCCAAATATTTACTTGGACACTCTCGAGTGATTTATTTTTTGTTTGTGGGTCACACGTGTAATTAAGAAATTTTTGTCAAAGTTTAATAGAGTAAATATCGATCAAATTTATTTGTAAATTTTAATAAGTAAAAAAAACATACTCATGTAATTATTAATCTGTCAAACAATAACTGAATATCGATATAGAGACTAAATTTACTATGCCAATTTAGTGTATTATTGAAATGATAGAATTATAAGATACTAATTTGAAATATTAATACATAAAATAAATATAAAACAATCCATAAGAAAAATAATACAATGATTGAAATATTTTCTTGCACACTCTCGAGTGATTTATTTTTTGTTCATGGGTCACACGTATAATTACCAAATTTTGATCAAAGTTTAACATCAGAGTAAATATGGATCTTTCAATACCAATTAATTGATCAATCAAATTTATTTGTAAACAACTTTAATAAGTAAAAAAAACATACTCATATATTTATTAATCTGTCAAACAATAACTGAATATCGATATAGAGACTAAATTTACTATGTCACTTTAGTGTATTATTGAAATGATAGAATTATAAGACACTAATTTGAAATATTAATACATTTAAAAAAATATAAAACAATCCGTAAGAAAAATAATACAACGATCCAAGTATTTACTTGCACACTCTCGAGTGATTTATTTTCTGTTTATGGGTCACACGTATAATTACCAAATTTTAGTCAAAGTTAAATATCAGAGTAAATATCGATCAAATTTATTTGTAAACAAATTTAATAAGTAAAAAAAACATACTCATATATTTATTAATCTGTCAAACAATAACTGAATATCGATATAGAGATTAAATTTATTATGCCAATTTAGTGTATTATTGAAATGATAGAATTATAAGATACTAATTTGAAATATTAATACATTAAAAAAATATATAAAACAATCCGTAAAAAAATAATACAACGATTCAAATATTTACTTGCACACTCTCGAGTGATTTATTTTCTGTTTATGGGTCACACGTATAATTACCAAATTTTAGTCAAAGTAAATATGGATCTTTCAATACCAATTAACTGATCAATCAAATTTATTTGTAAACAACTTTAATAAGTAAAAAAAACATACTCATATATTTATTAATCTGTCAAACAATAACTGAATATCGATATAGAGACTAAATTTACTATGCCAATTTAGTGTATTATTGAAATGATAGAATTATAAGATACTAATTTGAAATATTAATACATAAAAAAATATAAATCAATCCGTAAGAAAAATAATATCCCCGATTTATCGAATATCAACGATCCAAATATTTACTTGTACACTCTCGAGTGATTTATTTTCTGTTTATGGGTCACACGTATAATTACCAAATTTTGGTCAAAGTTAAATATCAGCACTCAGAGAAATCGTAATAGCACAGTCAACTATAAAGTCATTTTTATTAAATGCAACTATTTTTATAGTTACGATAACTACGAAAATAGTTATGGTAACTATTTGTTAGTTATAGTAACTATTTGATAGTTGTGTCAACTATAAAAAAATTGTTGTACCAACCATAAATGAATAGTCGTCACTTTATAGTTACTAATACCACAATTTTCTCTCAGTGAGAGTAAATATGGATCTTTCAATACCAATTAACTGATCAATCAAATTTATTTGTAGACAACTTTAATAACTAAAAAAACATACTCATATATTTATTAATCTGTCAAACAATAACTGAATATCGATATAGAGACTGAATTTACTATACCAATTTAGTGTATTATTGAAATAATAGTATTATAAGATACTAATTTGAAATATTAATACATAAAAAAAAATATAAATCAATCCGTAAGAAAAATAATACCAAACATTTTTTTATCAAACGTTTCAGTTAAACTGCGGTGATTTTATTGCATTGCGTTTGGTAGAAATACGCCATTAAGCAAAATTGATATGCATGATAAAAGAACGTGTCAGGAAGGAAAAACGTGCGTGTCGTGCAGAGCAACAGTAAGAGAGAGCCGCATGTGCGGGGTGAAGGCAAACGGGCTTTTCCGATTGGTCCCTTCGACAATGGGATTCACCCCTCGTCGCTGATGTTTGCCATTGGCCTACGCGAAGTCCAGCACCTCGTCTTCTTTGCTGTGCTTGCCACTGAAACGTTGCCGCTGCACCGAGGGGTTACGATAGAATAAGGGGATGATAGGGGATGAGTCCTCGCGCGAGGGGTGTTGGAATAAGCGTTAAGTAGGGCCGAGCTTGTCGGTAGCGTCTATAGGGCGAATCCTCTGCACGTTTTGCTCTTTCCCTTCTCTCAATGCTCATCTCTTTCCTGAGTATCTTTATCTCGCTTTTCGGCCCTTCCCCTTCAACTCGAAAAAAAAAAAGTATAAATGGCTGCTCACCGGATGCTGAGCTCCCTCTACTACTCTGATCGCCGTGGAAAAAGGAACCTAAAATGAAAACCAGTTTCCATATTAGTATATTTAGTACAAATGTACCAAGTCTTGATGAAAATATTTAAATGTCATAACGGGGCAAAGAATTAATGGTTTTATGAATAAACTAAATTATACGAGGATAAACCTTAATACACGGAATCAAGTTGAAATATCATACCGATATACCTGCAAGAAATTGTGGTCGTTCTAGCGATTATTAGGTGACAATTATCCATCCATGCGACTAATTCCATATAGTTATATTCAAGTTTATCGACTATTGAATTATTAAAGTAACCTCTAACTTTTTTCGCAACTATGGTAATTTAAAAAAAAGAATTTTTTTAATCTACCATTTATATTTACATATAACAGATTTTTCTCCTGGTCTGTATTGTATACATACAATTAAAATTAGATGAGTACAAGCAACATTTTTATTTCAACGTAGCAAAATTTATCTTCCTGCTTTGGTTCATATCTATGAAAATAATTTCTACGGTACAAACTTATGTCGTTGTTATTTCGGTTATACACCAAGAGAAAAGATTTGATTCACGCCAAAGAAATGGAAATGCACTATTTCAATGAAATAGTGCATTTGAATTTCAAAGAGAACATTTCATTGCCTGTAAATAAAGATTTACTTAGTGAGCATATAATAAAGAAACAGTTTTATTGTTTTAAAGAGACGTTTTCATTGGTTCAAAAAACGTTTTCATTGATCTCTCTCTCGCACCTAACCTCACTTTTTTGTTTTTCGGTTCTCCCGAACGAACGGCTTCGAGTTTCGAGGTGCCAGAAGCTTAGCCTATTTCTGCCGTACTTCCTTACATACTCACAAAATTTGAGCTTTATCTGCCGCGTACTTCAGGAAAAAATAGGTTTCGAAATTTTGAGCTGGTAAGAAGAAGATTTCATTGAATCAGAGACGATATCTTTGAAATCAATGAAAAAGGTTCATTGGTTTAAAGAAATGTTTCTTCGAATCAATGTCACTACTTTTCATTGAGTTTGAGATCATTCAAAGAAAAGATAGTATTGAAATTCAAGTATTTTATTTCATTGGCAAAGATTTCCGTGAAACAATGAAACTTTTTCTCTCGGTGTAATTGGAGCGAAGCTAAACTTCTCGTGAAAAACTAAATTCAGAGACGAAACGAGCCAACAAAATAAATTCGAAACAAATGAGGGAATCGAGAGCTGTTGGGTTTTTAATACACCGAGAGAAAAGCTTTTATTGACGCCAAAGAAATGGGTGGATTGATTTTTTTTTTTTCATTGATTTCAACGAAATATTTCTTTGATTTCCATGAAATAGTGCATTTGAATTTCAAAGAGAACATTTCATTGCCTGTAAATAAAGATTTACTTAGTGAGCATATTAAAAAGAAACAGTATTATTGTTTTAAAGAGACGTTTTCATTGGTTCAAAGAAACGTTTTCATTGATCTCTCTCTCGCACCTAACCTCAATTTTTTGTTTTTCGGTTCTCCCGAACGAACGGCTTCGAGTTTCGAGGTGCCAGAAGCTTAGCCTATTTATGCCGTACTTCCTTACATACTCACAAAATTTGAGCTGTATCTGCCGCGTACTTCAGGAAAAAATAGGTTTCGAAATTTTGAGCTGGTAAGAAGAAGGTTTCATTGAATCAGAGATGATATCTTTGAAATCAATGAAAAAGGTTCATTGGTTTAAAGAAATGTTTCTTCGAATCAATGGCACTACTTTTCATTGAGTTTGAGATCATTCAAAGAAAAGATAGTATTGAAATTCAAGTATTTCATTTCATTGGCAAAGATTTCCGTGAAACGATGAAACTTTTTCTCTCGGTGTAATTGGAGCGAAGCTAAACGTCTCGTGAAAAGCTAAATTCAAAAATGAGATGAGCTAACAAAATAAATTCGAAACAAATGAGGGAATCGAGAGCTGTTGGGTTTTTGATACTTAAGCGAGACGAGAAAGAGACACAAAAGAATATTATGTTGAGATCGTGTTAGCGACGCGGGGCGTCGTCGAAACGAGGCGCGTCCACGCAGCGATCAGCGCGAAGATCGGGTCGCGCGAAAACCCACAAAGAAATATATGGACGATGCATGCGCGAGGGTCTATCTTCTGCAATAATAACTGATGTGAGAAGAACGCGCTCACCGAGACAGAGAAGGGCTTCTCGTGGCGAGAAAACGATATTTGCTGGTCGCAACGAATCGGCCACTCGCTCACCACATCTGAGAAATAAATTACTACGTCAGCAGTGAGAGGAACATAATAACGAGAAGAAGAGAGATGGAAAGAATAAAGGATTGACCGGGCGACGAGTGTAACAGATTTTTCGTAGTCACGATATCATTCGTGGACGGCGATTATTGCGGGTGAATGATCGATCGAACCATATGCCAGCATCTAATACCCTTTATACGGTACAGCACGACTACGGCAATATCGACCATACACAAAATCGTCGAACCAAAAGACAAGCCGTTGATCCAATCGATACAGAGATCGATAAAATATATTATAACGCAATCTCTCGTAAATGCCACTGGTAGAAGCTCAATTTTTTTTTCCTGTACGTCATACTCACGGATGAATCAACGGCATCGTAAACACGAGCGTTACTTTCTAAATAACTCTCAAACTCTTACAGGAAAATGATTGTTGTATGGCGTAAGGAGTTTTTAAAAATTCAGAGATACACGGAGAGAAATTTCTGTGTCATGATAACAAAAAAAGGTGACAACAAAAATCGTTACGTTAGGCTGACAAATTTTTTTGCTGGGCTGACCAATTTTTTTTGTGAGCCTAACAAAACTATTTTTGTTGTCATGATACAGAAATTTCTCTCCGTGTAATTTCGAATATAATGAACAATATTTCAAAAAGAATGCAAAGTAGAACCTTGAAAATTACTTCCTCATTCTTTTTCGATTTTTACAAAGCCGCCTCTATGAGGAATTTTCCTTATTTTATTTTTCGCTTCTGAAAATTATTGACGAAGTTGATGATTTCTGACGTTTTACGAAATCCAAAGCGACACCAATAAATTTTCAAAAAATTCAAAATTGCGTAAAATCCGAACCGCTTTACCGATCATCACCAAATTTGGTACGTAGCAGGGCTGAATGTTATTTGTCCTGTGTAAAAAATTTCAGTCGATTAGTTAAAATTTTACCTGATTTAGAGCAAAACGAAATTTTTTCGAAAAATTCAAAATCTCATAAAAACCGAACCGCTTTACCGATTGAGCCCAAATTCAATACCAAAGCTTGTATCACTTTGTTCAATTTTAATACAAAGTTTCATCCCGATACCTAAAAATTCGTTCGAACTAGAGAATTTACGTACTTTTTTCAAAATTTCAAAATTCTTATAAAAATGAAATGCGTTGAGCGATTTTTGTCAAATTTATACCAATTGAAGATTAGCCAGTACTGCAAATGTTGTTTAAATTTTACCTGATTCGGTCGAATACTTTATAAGTTACAGTTATATTCATTTTTGGCCCTTCATCAATCACACACAATTTTTCTAAACCACTTTTCTCGTTTGCGGCCATTTTAAACATTTTAACATGAAAATCTGAACAAAAAATTTTCATAAAAACAACGCTTCCTCTATGAGGAAGCAAAAATAAAACAGTCTTTAAATTTCAATGAAGAAATCTTTTTTTGGAGATTTTCACTTGACGTAAGTAAGATCTTTTTGGCAAGGGCGGATCGATCGATGAGAAGTGTTACGCTGAAGGTCCTTTGCGAGAAAGCTCGATGTAGCAACCCTGAAACGTCCACCCCCGTGGCGCTATTTATATACCAACAGTAGGAGG
Source organism: Ephialtes manifestator (assembly GCA_963970395.1). Classification (NCBI taxonomy): domain Eukaryota; kingdom Metazoa; phylum Arthropoda; class Insecta; order Hymenoptera; family Ichneumonidae; genus Ephialtes; species Ephialtes manifestator. Next base: position 37,125,016 of record OZ019970.1, read on the forward strand.
AGGTTGAGAGGTGTGAGTCTCATCGATCGCTTTTATACCGCAAGGTCCCCGAGCTTCAAGACGTCATCAAGACGTCCGAGTCCTTAAAAAAAACAATCCAAATTATTCTGACATTTATTGAGTATAAAAATCGATCCAAATAAATTCATGCTAAAGGGGTAGAAGCGAAACGTCGGTGTATTATATTTCTGAGCCGGGCGTTTAAAGTCCGGAAGGAAGTCCCATACCTTGAGGTATGGGCGAAGGACGCGTAGGGACTCAATCCGCGAAGGACTTGGCCGCCTCCCTGTGCTCCAATGCCGCAGGGCTTGAAACACTTATCTCACTTGAAACTGATTTAGACAGAAAGATTTGTTGCAAATCTCCTCCTACTTCTCCACAGGGCCCTACGAGCTCACGGCCTCACTCGGCCTAGACCCTCGGGCGGACTTTAAGCATCATATAAATGCTCCCAACCTTTCGTTCACTCAAGCAAAACATTTTGGCTGTTTTTTAAATACATTCTGATAACCCACTGAAATTTCGACACTGCAGATCGTCCCATCGAAAAGATGTGCCAGTGTTGATCGTCAGTTCAATACAATAGTACCTTGAACGTAACAAGATGGTTGACAAAAATAGATATGAACGAAAAAAGTACAAAGATAAAAATACCATTCTTATGTATTTAAAATTTCTTACACACAGAAATAAATGGTGCAGATCTTGGAATTAACATAATTAATAAGTGGTAAAATTGTGAATTTTTTAAATATATTATTTTTATCTACTAACTAGTTATGATAATTATGGTACTTTGAAAGATATAGTTGCAATTTTTTAAATTATATAGTGTAAAAAGATAAAAATTCCATTCTTATATATTTCAAATTTTAAACATAATTAAACTTAACATAATTAATAGGTGGTAACAATTAATTCTGATTTTTTTAAATATATTATTTTTATCTACTAACTAGTTATGATAATTATGGTAATTCGAAAGATATAGTTGCAATTTTTTAAATTCTATACTGTAAAAAGATAAAAATTCCATTCTTATATATTTCAAATTTTAAACATAATTAAACGTAACATAATTAATAAGTGGTAACAATTAATTGTGAATTTTTTAAATATATTATTTTTATCTACTAACTAGTTATGATAATTATGGTAGTTTGAAAGATATAGTTGCAATTTTTTAAATTCTATATTGTAAAAAGATAAAAATTCCATTCTTATATATTTCAAATTTCTTACACACAGAGATAAATCGTGCAAGTCTTGGAATTAACATAATTAATAAGTAGTAACAATCAATTGTAAATTTTTTAAATATATTATTTTTATCTACTAACTAGTTACGATAATTATGGTACTTTGAAAGATATAGTTGCAATTTTATAAATTCTATACTGTAAAAAGATAAAAAATTCCATTCGTGTATATTTCAAATTTCTTACACACAGAGATAAATCGTGCAAGTCTTGGAATTATCATAATTAATAAGTGGTAACAATTAATTGTGAATTTTTAAAATATATTATTTTTATCTACTAAATAGTTATGATAATTATGGTACTTTGAAAGATATAGTTGCAATTTTTTAAATTCTATACTGTAAAAAGATAAAAATCCATTCTTATATATTTCAAATTTCTTACACACAGAGATAAATCGTGCAAGTCTTGGAATTAACATAATTAATAAGTGGTAACAATCAATTGTGAATTTTTAAAATATATTATTTTTATCTACGAACTAGTTATGATAATTATGGTACTTTGAAAGATATAGTTGCAATTTTTTAAATTCTATAGTGTAAAAAGATAAAAATTCCATTCTTATATATTTCAAATTTTAAACATAATTAAACTTAACATAATTAATAGGTGGTAACAATTAATTCTGAATTTTTTAAATATATTATTTTTATCTACTAACTAGTTATGATAATTATGGTAGTTTGAAAGATACAGTTGCAATTTTTTAAATTCTGTACTGTAAAAAGATAGTATAGAATTTAAAAAATTATATACTGTATATATAATATAGTTGCAATTTTATAATATATTTTAAAATATATATATTTCAAATTTCTTACACACAGAGATAAATCGTGCAAGTCTTGGAATTAGCATAATTAATAAGTGGTAACAATTACTTGTGAATTTTTAAAATATATTATTTTTATCTACTAACTAGTTATTATAATTATGGCACTTTGAAAAATATAGTTCCAATTTTAAAAAAATTCTATACTATATATTGTGTACAAATGACAGTATTTTCTGAGTTTATCGATTGGGAATCAATTGAAATTGTTGCTTTCTACTGTAAAATATCGCAATGAATAAAAGTCGTGACAAGATTGAAAGAGATAGCGAAAGAATTCCGGAAGCGAGTGTCGAGAAGGTTAATGGCGCGTATCGACGTTGACCACAGTATAGAAAAGATCGAAGTGACAGGGAGTCCCGGTAGTTCATCAAAACCCGAAGAGACAGCTCGTTATATTGGCTTCTGTGAAAACAACTGGTGCGCGAGTCTGACATCAGCTAATTGTTTTGTCGTTCCTCCTCTTCCATCTCGTCTTTCTCACTGCCTCGATTAGGTTTCTCTCGGCGCATCAGCTGAAAAAATAATCCTCCAGCGGATTCATCGGAGGGCACGCGTGCTTCGTGTCTCCTTTAGCTGCGGGCTTTGCATCCAGCTCGATTATATCTTTCGAAAAGCGGAAAAAAAAGAATCTTTCCTGGATTCCACGCATTCTGTCCTTCTTTCCTTCAGCAAGATGGACGTTAACCAGAAGCCTCTTTGATTATACAAAACTCTCAAACGCACCAAGCCTTATTCTATTTTAATTTTAAGCATTTCTCATGACTAATAGACCTTTGCTGATGATACACGCGCAGAATTAAAGAAAACTAACGTTATGAATTTCACAAAACACTAACGTCGAGGTTTCAACATAAAATACAAACATTTTTGTTTAAAACTCCAATCTTGTTATACGCACGTAGAATTAAAGAAAACTAACACTGTAAAAAAATCTATTTGAAATTTAATATACGTGTACTGAAAGTTTTTATGCAGAAACTAGTATATTAAATTTAATATACAGGAGTAATGTAAAATTTATGTACATGAATTGTATATTAAATTTCGATTACGAGTTTATGCATAAAAACTTTCATTCTTTTCTAACAGTTATGAATTTTTCACAATACTAACGTCGAGGTTTCAACATAAAATACAAACATTTTGGTTTAAAAACTCCAACCTTATTATACTCACGTAGAATTAAAGAAAAATAATGTTATCTTATTATATAAAATAATGTTATGTTATTATATATATGCTAAATCATCGGGCCTTATTCTATTTTAATTTTACGTTTCTTAAAGCATTTTCCATGACTAATACCACTTTGCTGATGATACACACGCAGAATTAAAGAAAACTAACACTGTAAAAAAAATCTATTTGAAATTTAATATACAGGTGTAATGTAAAATTTATGTACATGAATTGTATATTAAATTTTGATTACGAGTTAATGCATAAAAAAATTCAGTCTTTTCTAACAGTCAACGTTATGAATTTCTCAAAATACTAACGTCGAGGTTTCAACATAAAATACAAACATTTTGGAAAAAACGTCTATCCTTGTTATACGGTTCTTTCTAATGTACTTGTACTGGAAGTTTTTAAGCATAAACTAGTATATTAAATTAAATATGCAGGTGTAATGTAAAATTAATGTATGGTACAGCACTTTCAATAATTTACTTTAATTGTGCTGGAAAAGTACATGAATTGTATATTAAATTTCGATTACGAGTTTATGCATTAAAAAATTCAGTCTTTTCTAACAGTCAACGTTATAAATTTCTCAAAATACTAACATAAAATACAAACATTTTTGTTTAAAAACTCCAACCTTATTATACTCACGTAGAATTAAAGAAAAATAATGTTATAAATTTTTTTAAATTACCAACGATGGAATTTTAACATAAAATACAAACATTTTGGAAAAAACGTCTATCCTTGTTATACGGTTCTTTCTAATGTACTTGTACTGGAAGTTTTTATGTATAAACTGGTATATTAAATTAAATATACAGGTGTAATGTAAAATTAATATATGTTACAGCACTATCAATAATTTACTTTAATTGTACTGGAAAAGTACATGAATTGTATATTAAATTTCGATTACGAGTTTTAGGCATAAAAAAATTCAGCCTTTTCTAACAGTCAACGTTATGAATTCCACAAAATACTAACGTTTCAACATAAAATACAAACATTTTTGTTAAAAACTCCAATCTTATTATACTCACGTAGAATTAAAGAAAAATAATGTTATAAATTTAAAAAAATTACCAACGATGGAATTTTAACATAAAATAGAAACATTTTGGAAAAACGTCTATCCTTGTTATACAGTTCTTTCTCTCTATCGAAAGTTCATACTAACTGAGTAAACGAAGCTAGAGTAAATCATCGAGCTTTATTCTATTTTAATTTTACGTTTCTTAAAGCATTTCCCATGACTAATACTACTTTGCCGATAGTACATACGCAGAATTAAAGAAAACTAACACTGTAAAAAAAATCTATTTGAAATTTAATATACATGTACTGAAACTTTTTATGTATAAACTAGTATATTAAATTAAATATACAGGTGTAATGTAAAATTAATTTACGTTACAGCACTTTCAATAATTAACTTTAATTTTACTGGCAAAGTACATGAATTGTATATTAAATTTCAATTACGAGTTTATGCACAAAAACATTTAGTCTTTTCTAACAGTGAACGTTATGAATTTCTCAAAACACTAACATAAAAAAAAAAATTTTGTTTCAAAACTCCAACTTTATTATACTCACGTAGAATTAAAGAAAAATAATGTTACAAATTTTTTAAAATTACCAACGATGGAATTTTAACATAAAATACGAACATTTTGGAAAAAGCATCTATCCTTGTTATACGGTTCTTTCTCTATATCAAACATTCATACTAACTGAGTAAACCAAGCTAGGGTAAATCATTGGGCTTTATTCTATTTTAATTTTACGTTTCTTAAAGCATTTCCCATGACTAATATCACTTTGCTGATGATATACACGCAGAATTAAAGAAAACTAACACTGTAAAAAAAATCTATTTGAAATTTAATATACATGTACTGAAACTTTTTATGTATAAACTAGTATATTAAATTAAATATACAGGTGTAATATAAAATTAATGTACGGTACAGCACATTCAATCATTTATTTTTGTTTTATTAATTTACTTTAATTGTGCTGGAAAAGTACATGAATTGTATATTAAATTTCGATTACGAGTTTATGCATAAAAAAATTCAGTCTTTTTTAACAGGTAAACGTTATGATTTTCTCAAAATACTAACGTCGAGGTTTCAACATAAAATACAAACATTTTTGTTAAAAACTCCAACCTTATTATACTCACGTAGAATTAAAGAAAAATAATGTCACAAATTTAAAAAAATTACCAACGATGGAATTTTAACATAAAATACAAACATTTTGGAAAAAGCATCTATCCTTGTTATACGGTTCTTTCTCTATATCAAACGCTCATACTAACTGAGTAACCCAAGCTGGGGTAAATCATCGGTAGTTTCTCCGTTCACTACCGTGCACTACAGTAGCGAGTAAACGGGGGCCTAGCGTGGAATCCCCGGCGGTCACAATGACGATCATCGGGAAAATATCGAGTGTCTCCTCTCTGGTAACACTATACTTTTCTTGGCTTTTAAATGCCTCTGGTTTACGCCTCGCGCTTGTACACACGACCAAACGGTCTTATATATACCAATAACTATACGTAAACATTCGTATCCCTTTCTACCTTCAACTTTACACAAGTATATTTCATCCTCAACAGTGTATGCGTGTATTATATAAATCTCAATGATTCACGTCTACATTGAGTGGGAAAAGAAAGAAAGACAACATTCGTATGGACGATGCGTTTCTAAAAAAGCCTAAAGTATTTTTTTTAATCCTCAATACATTCGACAAGAGAAGTGAAGGAGGAGGAAAAGGAGGAGGAGGAGGAGAAGTAGGAAGGAGGAAGAATCCCGCGCGTGAATCTATCGCCTGGTTGGCTGTTGGGTATATGAATGGAAACGCGAAAACCGAGAATGAGAGGTGGCTACTGATTCACGTACTCGCACACTCGTATACAACATAATGCCATCGCGGGACAATTTCGCTGCCGGTAATCTTGAATGGCGAAGAATCGACGACAATTCAAACGCATATATCCACTAAATTTCACAGACTGTAGGAATATATATTATCGTTATTATTTATCCCGATATAATTAATCCCGTGGAAATAAAAAGATTGTTATAATAAGATCTGTCAAAAGCGTAAGCGAGTCGCGAAAAAAAATTTCCCACAGTTCTCAATCGGTTGGAGATTAAAAAAAAAAGAAAAGAAAAGAAAAGAAAAAAAAAAAGCAGACGAGAATAAGAATCAGCGTTGTCTCCTCCGTGGACACGCGGAGGATGTAGAATGAGATGCGCCGAGTGCGAGAAAAAGGAAAGAAATATATATATGTATATATGTATATATATATATATGTAAGTATATTACAATAAAACGAATTGGTCAGAGGCAGATGATGCAGTGATGCAGTGCGAATGAGAGAGACAGAATTATACGAGTATAAAATAAATAAATAAATAAAGAAAAGAAAAGAAAAAAAATGAGAGAAAAACGGGTGGAAGAGGAAGAGAGAAAGGAGAAAACAAAACGGAATTGCGGGCTAGCGGTGGATGATTTAGGAAGCGAGGGTCGGGGGTCGCGGGTCGAGAGTCCAGGCTCTGGAATGCTGGACCCTCTCGTTTTTCTCTCTCTCTCACTCTTCCTCACTTTTTATCTTTCTCGCACTCACAAGGAACCTCGAGATTGGAGCGGGTGCGCCGAGCACGAGATAGAAATATGAAGAGAAAGAGAGAGAGGTAGAAAAAAAACAGGATAAAATGATAAGGGACAAGGATAACGGATAGAGCATTTACATAGGTCTCGTTAGTATATATATATGGTCAGAAATGTTGCTGTACAGAGACACACACAAGTACAGTGAGTATATAGCAGAAGAAAAAGAGAGGAGAGAGGGCAGCGTGTGCCCACGATTCTCCAGGGGCGCATGTCCAACTTCAATTCTCTTTTCTTATTGCTCTTTATTATTTCGCGTTACTCCTCGCTGTAACTCCAAGCCGAATCGTATAATATTCTCTAGCCACACGCGCACACGTGCAGATATTTTGTGTACTGTCATATCCTTACGTGGAATATATGTCGTGACGATTCTCGATACGAATAGAACGATTAAAATCCCTCGGAAATATTTTCTCTACACCGAGAGAAGGAATATTGTACTCACTGCCAGATTCGTATAGTAATAGGGATTCAAAGTGGAAAAATGGCATTTTTTCCCACAATTTACGCTAAATAGTACAGCGGGCGACGCCTAGCAAATCTTTGTATGTGTCTGGAAAAAAATGCCATTTTTCCACTTTGGATCCCGATTACTATACTAATCTGGGAATGAGTACTATATTTTAACCGAAAATAACTGAAGTTAACCGACTTTTTAACCGAGAAAAGATAAGTCCCGATTATCCCACTCTTTCACCGGCTTTAACCGACAATTTAACCGATTGCAAAACGTTTCGTTCGGTTAAATTGTCAGTTAAAATTGGTTGAATTCACAAAGCAAGATGAATTTGAAATTTGCACCAAAAAGATGATTTGAATTTTTTTTTAATTTGGTAAGAATGTCGGTTACAATCGGTTAACTCACCAGTAAAAATCGCGTAAAAAATAACAATCCCGGTTAAAAGGTGAGTTAAACTGGGTAAAACGGACTAATCGAGACTGGTTAAAAAGTCGGTGACACTGTTTGCCAGGGCTTCCAACACCCTTCGTTGAACAAAAATGGGTAAAATATGACACTTTTGGAGGTTTATACAAGGGTCTAAGAACCTCATCTCACTCTGCACAACCTAATTGGAGGTCCAAACATAAGAATTTCAGTCTACAGTAGACATCGTTTACTCCATTCGGGTGATATCTGCCATTTTCGGAGGTTTTGACGAGCGTCAAAGAAATGGAGGAACCTCCGTTTACCCCGAGAGAAAAATATAGTACTCATTCCCAGGTTCGTATAGTAATCGGGATCCAAAGTGGAAAAATGGCATTTTTTCCCACAATTTACGCTAAATAGTACAGCGGGCGACGCCTAGCAAATCTTTGTATGTGTCTGGAAAAAAATGCCATTTTTCCACTTTGGATCCCGATTACTATACTAATCTGGGAATGAGTACTATATTTTAACCGAAAATAACTGAAGTTAACCGACTTTTTAACCGAGAAGAGATAAGTCCCGATTATCCCACTGTTTCACCGGCTTTAACCGACAATTTAACCGATTACAAAACGTTTCGTTCGGTTAAATTGTCAGTTAAAATTGGTTGAGTTCACAAAGCAACATAAATTTGAAATTTGCACCAAAAAGATAATTTGAATTTTTTTTAAATTTGGTAAGAATGTCGGTTACAATCGGTTAATTCACCAGTAAAAATTGCTTAAAAAATAACAATCCCGGTTAAAAGGTGAGTTAAACTGGGTGAAACAGGGGCTAATCGAGATTGGTTAAAACACCGGTTAAAAAGTCGGTAACACTGTTTGCCAGGACTTCCAACACCCTTCGTTGAATAAAAATGGGTAAAATATGACACTTTTGGAGGTTTATACAAGGGTCTAAGAACCTCATCTCACTCTGCACAACCTAATTGGAGGTCCAAACATAAGAATTTCAGTCTACAGTAGACATCGTTTACTCCATTCGGGTGATATCTGCCATTTTCGGAGGTTTTGACGAGTGTCAAAGGAATGGAGGAACCTCCGTTTACCTCGAGAGAAAAATATTGTACTCATTCCCAGGTTCGTATAGTAATCGGGATCCAAAGTGGAAAAATGCCATTTTTTCCAGACACATATGAAGATTTACTAAGCGTCGCCCGCTGTACAATTTATGCTAAATAGTACAACGGGCGACGCCTAGTAAATCTTCATATGTGTCTGGAAAAAATGCCATTTTTCCACTTTGAAAAAATGCCATTTTTCCACTATGAAAAAATGGCATTTTTCCACATTCCGATTACTATAGGAATCTGGGAATGAGTACTATATTCCTTCTCTCGGTGTACCCCGCGGGACTGCTACATTTAGGTTTTGAAGAGGGTCTAATTTTCAACCCGGGAGGTCGTTTCTCAAAATTTCTCTTATGAGTAATATTGACTTTTGGGTCTGAATTTCTTGCCGATGGTCAGTCCCGAATTCGAAAAGGTTTCCCTCCCAAGGGATCGAAACAGCCCATTCCTCGCAATTGTTCGCTGTACGTTTATGTACCCTGAGCAACGAATTGCCTTAACCCATCGCAAGTTTTGACGGCGGTTACCGCGAACCCTAACTGCTCCGTTATTATTGTAATTTTCATTTAACGTATGTAACTCGATATTTTTGCCACGTAGGTATCATTATGGGATCATAATTTCCCCCACCATAACCGTATTCACCCTTTTTTTTCCGTTACAATTATTCGATGAGAAATTAATTTCGCCTCTACAATGTTTCTAATTGAATATACGACGAGAACGGTAATCGTGGCTACGAGCATCGAGCAATATTGCTGAAACGTGAATCTCGACCGCGTATTAATTATACCACTGGTACTATTACTATTTGTTTACGATAGTTGGATAGTTGCCATCGAATACACTTCTCTCTCTCTCTCTCTCGACTCTAATGCTACGTACTTGCCCCACGAATATATATGTGTTGTGATATTTACACGACCGTATGATCCGGTAATTGCGAGTATTAGCTCGCTCTCTACTACTGGGATATCGTCTCAACTATGTGTATATTGTTACCCATACGTTACTGAGTAACCGAGCTGCTCTCTGGTCTGCTGCTCTCTGCTCCTTCGATCTCACATAGCTAACTGTAAAATTCATACCCTAGCCAGACTCGCTCTTCCAGCTTGTCGACTATTATAATATAATATCCAGCAAGTATATATATAGGGCCTTTGGTGAGTCGCGTATAGATTATGCGTGTTTATATCCACGTGCGAATAGAACTCAGTGCGTCGTCGAGGGACGAAAATAGAAACGAAGAAAAAGGTTAATGTTGAAAATAAAAAATCTCGGTAATAGAGCCAGGTGACAATAAATAACCTTCGTTTCCACTTCCATAGGCAACGCAAAGTTTCTTTATAGCAATAAGGGAAAATATCATAATGATCTAAGCCGCATTTAACATCGCAAAATTGTCCAAACAAGTGATCGGTGTAATTGCTATTTTCACTAAGTCCACGAGGTAGATATACACCGAGAGAAAAGATGTCATTGACGCCAAAGAAATGGGTGGATTGATTTTTTTTTCATTGATTTCAATGAAATAGTGCATTTGAATTTCAAAGAGAACATTTCATTGCCTGTAAATAAAGATTTACTTAGTGAACATATAATAAAGAAACAGTTTCATTGTTTTAAAGAGACGTTTTCATTGGTTCAAAGAATCGTTTTCATTGATATCTCTCTCGCACCTAACCTCACTTTTTTGTTTTCCGGTTCTCCCGACCGAACGGCTTCAAGTTTCAAGGAGCCAGAAGCTTATCATATTTCTGCCATACGTCCTTACATACTCACAAAATTTGAGCTTTATCTGCCGCGTACTTCAGGAAAATATAGGTTTCGAAATTTCGAGCTGGTAAGAAGAAGGTTTCATTGAATCAGAGACGATATCTTTGAAATCAATGAAAAAGGTTCAATGGTTTAAAGAAATGTTTCTTCGAATCAATGACACTACTTTTCATTAAGTTTGAGATCACACCGAGAGAAAAGATTTCATTGACGCCAAAGAAATGGGTGGATTGATTCTTTTTTTCATTGATTTCAACGAAATAGTGCATTTGAATTTCAAAGAGAACATTTCATTGCCTGTAAATAAAGATTTACTTCGTGAGCATATAATAAAGAAAAAGTTTCATTGTTTTAAAGAGACGTTTTCATTGGTTCAAAGAAACGTTTTCATTGATATCTCTCTTGCACCTAACCTCACTTTTTTGTTTTCCGGTTCTCCCGAACGAACGGCTTCGAGTTTCGAGGAGCCAGAAGCTTAACCTATTTCTGCCATACGTCCTTACATACTTACAAAATTTGAGCTTTATCTGCCGCGTACTTCAGGAAAATATAGGTTTCGAGGAGCCAGAAGCTTAACCTATTTCTGCCATACGTCCTTACATACTTACAAAATTTGAGCTTTATCTGCCGCGTACTTCAGGAAAAAATAGGTTTCGAAATTTTGAGCTGGTAAGAAGAAGGTTTCATTGAATCAGAGACAATATCTTTGAAATCAATGAAAAAGTTTCATTGGTTTAAAGAAATGTTTCTTCGAATCAATGTCATTACTTTTCATTGAGTCGGAGATCATTCAAAGAAAAGATAGTATTTAAATTCAAGTATTTCATTTCATTGGCAAAGATTTCCGTGAATCCATGAAACTTTTTCTCTCGGTGCATTCAAAGAAAGGATAGTATTGAAATTGAAGTATTTCATTTAATTGGCAAAGATTTCCGTGAATCAATGAAACTTTTTCTCTCGGTGTATGCAATTAGCGTGCGATTAAAATGAAAAATGAACCGGACGCCCTCGATCTTTCGTTGGGCGCTGCGCGGTACGGTGGTCGAACCCACAGAGGTCCCAGCATATTAACCGCGGCAAAGACTCACGAGAAGTCTCCTCTCTCGTGCGGTGCCTCGATTCGCCTTGCGCCCTAGCTATGCGCGAGTCGTTTCGCGAAATCTCAATAAATAAAATTGTGGCGTGAAACGGTGCCTAAGCACGCCAACGGCATATCAACGATAAAAAAGGGCTGCGGGGCGGACGCGCGTGGGGTTGATCAGAAGGTCCGTTCGCTTTCTTTTTTTCCACTCCAACCATACAGCAAATGAGAGAGAGAAAGAGAGAGAACCAACGTTTGAAAAAAATCAGGCAAAACGATCGAAAAAGAATATTAAGCTACGATCTCTGCATCCTGGGAACATTGCTGCATTTCTTCCGAGCGTCTTTCTCTTTTTATCCCAAAGTATTTTGCGCATTTGGCAATGAATTTCGTTAAATTAGAAAAATTATCTCGATTTGCTGTAAATGTTTTTTATACTAAATTTGATGCAAAATTTATATTAAAAAAATAGATATTTGAAGACCATATTTCTATACGTACCACATAAAACCAAAGTTATAAGGTTTCGCTATTTTTTAAAATAAAACGTTCATCGTCCAATTGACTTGGTAATTATTATTCTGTAATAATTGTCTGCAGATTTTACTTTTAAATGTTCAATTTTTTTAGCTATAAACTACGTAATAACTCGTCCATTTTATTCGGCACAATTTTTGGTAAAATTTTATTGAAAATGAATATCTATTTTAACCCAACTCAAAAGTACAAACATTTCGTTTTATAAGCCAGCAGTTGAATAGTATAAAATGGCTTGCATCGTAAATGAGTTTTTCATAAATTTCATGGTTTGCAACTCTGTATATAAAACTTTATAGAGATTTTATAGAAAATAAAAATATATATATATTTTTTCTAATTTAAATACAATAAAAGATGAAATGTTTAAAATCGACCGAACAAACGACAAATAAGCTACAAATTATTACAGTGAGCGCGTACGAGTTCAGCCACGGAAGTACATATCTACTGTGGTCAACTCGCACTGCAACGACTGCATTCTACAGTTTATACTGCGTATGTACTGGGCGCGTATGCGAAGAAATTGGATGTTTGCACGTGTACGCGTCTGTACGTACGTGTAGAGCGTTCGCGAGCCCCCGCGTGAATTATGTCTCGTGCGAGATGTCAAATTGCTCGCCATATCGTAAAATATACAACTCCGCGCGCTGTGGGAAACATTATGTTCAACCGCCCCTTCTCATTCGCCTCCACCTCTCTTCGTTCTCTTCAATACAGCCACAATATACCTCACTCTTACCTTCGCCAATGTCCTCTCGCATTCCCTCTTTTTCTCACCCCTTCGTCTGGCGTATTTATCAATTTATGGATAAAAACACAACAACGTTGCCATAAAAATGCACTTTTGTATTATTGCTAGAGCTTCGATCCTTTTATTTATCGCATGCCTATTGTAGTCCTTTTTTTCATCATACATAAGCTTTTCAATTATATTTTCTAAACTTGGTATAAAAATCTAATCATTCATTCTATTATTTTTTCGCACCGATTTATTAATTGCATTTTCTTTTCTTCTTAGTATAGAAGTTTCAAGGTGTTTTTATTTTTTTTCTTAATTTGGTTTAGTCAAAATTAATTTAAAATGTACATTTTGTGCGCTAAACGAAACTAAATTTCATCTTTTCTCTTTTTTTTTGTATAAAAATCTAATCATTCATTCTATTATTTTTTCGCACCGATTTATTAATTGCATTTTGTAATATTTAGAAAATAAATTATATTTTCTAAATATAATTATATATATAAATATAAATTATATTTTTTAAATATAATTTAAAATTATATTTAGAATTTATATTGGTTTATTATTTATATTGGTATAAAAATCTAATCATTCATTCTATTATTTTACTAATAACCAAATTCGATTTTTTCTCTGTGTTTCACCCAAAATAAAAATGCACTTTTGTTATTTGTATTGCTACAGCTTTGATGTTTTTATTTATCGTATGCTTATTTTCTAAACTTGGTACAAAAATCTAATCATTAATTCTATTATTTTTTCTTACCGATTTATTTATGCAAATTGCATTTTGTTTTTCTTCTTAGTATAGAAGTTTCAAGTTGTTTTTATTTTTCATCTTAATTTGGTTTAGTACAAAATTCATTTAGAAACGTTTGGCACAAGACGATTGATTGTATCGATGGAAAAGGGTTGTAGAGGGTTTTGTGCGTCTCGTCAAATTTCGACGTTTCATTCTCTACGAAAGAATCCTACGCGAAGGGCTCCTCTCTCTGATTTAGCAATCTTCCCGCCACGCCCTGTGTCCAGTCATTAGATGACCCCCAGCCGGTTCATTAATAAGGCGAAACCGGCCACACGCGAGACTCCGCAGCTCTTTCTCCCATACGAGCCTATGGGAAAAACGTAGAAGATAGAAAGAGTCTGCTACGAAATGGTCGAGTGAGAAACGACGCGAACGCTCGGAGAAAGGAGTACGCAAGAGGGCAAGTTCTTGGACGTCGAGACGCCCGGAGGGTTGCACGATTTCGTGGGACAGAGACGAGGCTAGAAACTCGCGAGAGAAACGTCGAATCATCGGCCGTCAATAAATACCGATCGATCTTCTCGTCTCGGCATCCATTAATGACTAAACGTCCGCTAACCAAATTAACTGTGACTAAAGTTCATTTAACCATCACTGGGCTTAAACAATATTCATAAATGATCACAGTTATTTATTCTTTCTCGCAACCTCAACTTTTAGAGGTTGCGATTAATTTACATGCACGGAAAAATAAAGATTAGTTGCCGTAACCAAGAAATGAGTTGACACAACCAATCGATTATTCTATTTCCCTAGCAAATCAAATGGTGTACCAATGATTCGAATGGTAATACCGACAATTCGAGTGGTAGTCCCAACAATTGGATTAGTTAACCTAACTAATCCAATCGAGAACTTACACGGTAAAAAAGGCTTCTTTGGAACAACCAAGTGCCTTGGTTATATATGCTCCAGACAATTAATTGGTTAGACCAACCAAGTTATTTGTTAGGCTACCAATTTCTTAGTTGGTCTAACCAAGTTACTTGGTTAGCTAACTTGGTTGGAACAACCAAGTGCCTTGGTTATATATGCTCCAGACAATTAATTGGTTAGACCAACCAAGTTATTTGTTAGGCTACCAATTTCTTGGTTGGTCTAACCAAGTCACTTGGTTAGCTTACTTGGTTGGAACAACTAAGTGCCTTGGTTATATATGCGCCAGACAATTAATTGGTTAGACCAACCAAGATATTTGTTAGGCTACCAATTTCTTGGTTGGTCTAACCTAGTCACTTGGTTAGCTTACTTGATTGGAACAACTAAGTGCCTTGGTTATATATGCTCCAGACAATTAATTAGTTAGACCAACCAAGATATTTGTTAGGCTACCAATTTCTTGGTTGGTCTAACCAAGTTACTTGGTTAGCTTACTTGGTTGGAACAACCAAGTGCCTTGGTTATATATGCTCCAGACAATTAATTGGTTAGACCAACCAAGTTATTTGTTAGGCTACCAATTTCTTGGTTGGTCTAACCAAGTCACTTGGTTAGCTTACTTGGTTGGAACAACTAAGTGCCTTGGTTATATATGCGCCAGACAATTAATTGGTTAGACCAACCAAGTAATTTGTTAGGCTACCAATTTCTTGTTTAGACACTTGGTTAGCTTACCAAGGGACTTGGTTAGTCCAATCAAGAAATTGGTAGCCTAAAAAATAACTTGGTTGGTCGAACCAATTAATTGTCTGGCGCATATATAACCAAGGCACTTAGTTATTCCAACCAAGTCTTTTTTTCCGTGTATCGTGAATAGTTGAAGTTACTATTCGATATGGTTGAGGCAACTAATTTTTTAGACATTGTGTACAGCAAATCGAAAACGTAGCTGCCACAACCAAACTTTTTTTTTCCGTGTGTGATTAAATCAGTGTTCCTATTTTTCGAGAATAAAAAATCGGTAAAATTCGCTGCATCCGGTTATTTCCGACAAAGTGCGAAAAATCGTTTCGAGTGTCGCACTGCACCGGTCAAATAAACAGTCCGTTACATTGAATCCTCTTCCACGCCACTCGAAATACAATTCATTTCGGTCCTTCGCTGAGAAGTGCTAATCCCGGTTTTCCTTCTAAGGCGCGCCCGCTCATTGCCTATTCATTCGGACCAAAAGCAACAAACTCGAAGCTCGTTTTTCCAAAAGGGATCTCACGGCCGACGGAGCTTTTCGTGTCGTATGAAGAGACCGCTCGATGACGGGAGATGGGAAAAATGAGTAGCGAAGGAAAAACGCGCTGGAAACATCGACAATGGGCGCCTAACAAGCCGGATCGTCGCTCTTCGGGATTTCCTTGACGTTTAGCAACACTGACCAACAATACCGTGCTGAATTCTTGCTGGCACGCTCACGAGTGCCGCGCACTTCGTTCTCTGTGTATCTCGAGTCGATGTATATAGTGTCGCTCACTCCTATCCGATCCGCCTTTCTCTCACGAATAGGGTATAAGAAAACCGCCCTCCTTTACGCTTTCACGACGAAAAAGTAGCAAAGTGGTTATTCACGGTGAAGTTGGTCTGTTTGATTCAAACATTTGAAGTCTTGGCTGCCAAATTGTGATGTCTGCACTGTTTATCCTCCTGAAAAATAAATTTTCTCACTTTGGATGTGTCCAACTTTTTATCGCTGTATAAATTAAAAAACAATATCGAAAAATGTTTTTTAAATGCATATACGAAATATTTTTTATTTTTAGAAAATTTGTACTTGTTTAGTGTTGCTCATTCCTCTCCGATCTGCCTTTCTCTCACGAATAGGGTATAAGAAAACCACCCTACTTCACGCTTTCACGACGAACAAGTAGCAAAATAGTTGTATACGATGAAGTTGATCTGTTTGATTCAAACATCTGAAGTTTTGGCTGCCAAATTGTGATGTCTGCACTATTTATCCTCCTAACAATATAGTGCCTACCAACAATATAGTGCGTTGGGCATTTTTATATGCAATAGGATTTGCAGGATATTGAATTTCCAAAATCAATTTTTTTACTTGACTCCCTCCCTTTAAATGCGTATACTAAATATCTTTTATTTAAGAAAATTTGTACTCTGTTGCATTTAAATATAACAGCAAATCTTACGAAATTTTGAAAGCAGTTTTAGACGTTTGTCTAAAATCTGGCCAGATTCATCGTGCTGTTTAGAATTTGCTTTTCGACACTTTTGGCGTTTGGTATTTCCGCTTCCGTCATTGCTCGAGAGTTGTGCGTGACAAACTTTGAGATTCTTCTCGGTCTCATCCTCTGTATTACACACTATAGAGGGTTTCTCCCTTGGAAGGGATTCGCCGTTTCGCCAACAAAGTTCAAGGGTCTCACCACGAAGCGCAAGCCTCTTCTTTTCCCCGTGCTGCTTTTCTCCCTTTTGCGCCTCAAGAGTAGAAAACCCTCGAAACTTTTCTCTGTTAAAATCTCTTTCGCCCTTTTTCTCCCTCTTGTGTACACCGCGCTGTGGGCTCTGAGCACGGCACACGCGCTACGGCCCCGCGTGTCATGGGAATTCCACGGTATTCATGAATTCAATGGCTATTTACGCCACGTCACTGCGGCTCGTTTACCTTTCGCACTCGAAGCCAAAGCGCGCGCGCGCTAAATCTAGAAAAAAAAATATTATGAAGCTCAGGGGGATATATACTTCACTCTGGCAGGGATATGAAGTCCATCAGATCTACATATATATAATAAAAATATATCTACCAAAATACATTCTTTAAATCTGCATGAATTCTACCTTTTTTATTGATATTTAAATTCTTATAAAATAATTGTTATTTCAAAATGTGAAATTAAGCTTGTTATCTGTGTTTTGTTGGTGTAATAATCACATGAAAAGCACAAACAAAAAAAAAACAAAAAAAAAAACAAGAAAACAATAAAACCTTTGGGTCAATTTTTATGACTTTGTTTTGTCGTTGATACTCTTTCTTTCCCCACGTTGCTTCTGCTTCTGGTGGTGGTGCCGTGAGAGATATTCAATTACGGTTAGATCGGTGCGAAGATTAAGCGTCCCCCGCGCGCCGGTATGCAACGTATGGGTCGTCTGGCTTCTTCCTCTTGTCGTCGTCGCGCTCCTCTCCTCGTGACAACTATATACAAGAAAGGTGGAAGTAAGAAAAGAAGTCGCGCGTGGGTCAGTGTCCAAAAAAGAGATGCCACCTTCCACGAATAAAATATACAAGGTGCGGAGGAGGGGAAGAATAAGCATAGCTTGTGGTGTGCTTTGCATGCGCGGTGTATATCTGCCGTGGCGTCGACCGAGGATAGGATTCACCTCTGCGTGGTAACTCTAGACGCGACGTCCGAGTCTTCATATCGTGTCGTGTAGCTTCTTGCTCGCGAACTCGCCGCATGTCCAGCTACTCTTCTGGCGCCCCTATCTTTTATGTCCAGTCTGAAGCAGGAGTAGCCAGTTTCGGGAGAGAAAAATCTCCGAGCTTGATCTCTCCTGTTGTCCGACCCAAAACACCAGCCAACTACACGCTTCCCCTCCACATTTATAGCGCGGTTTACGTATATAAAAAACAAAAAACAAAAATCCTCACCAACAGACGATGCTCGAGACAGAACTTGCTGAGAGATGAAAACGAAATTCCACTCGTTCTCTCTGTTTCACGCAACGGTAGCGCTGGACGACTCGTATAACCGGCGGAGATACACGACTCTAAACTGCCCCTACGTGCACCGCCAACTTGCTACCGAATTTTCGTTTCCTTCCCTCAACAAAAAAGTAAAACTTTGCAAATTGCTTCCTCATTATTGTTGGATTTTTACAAATCTACCTCTATGAGGAAGCATGTTAATCTATTTTGGCTTCCTCATAGAGGAAGGTTTGTAAAAATCCAACAATAATGAGGAAGCAATTTGCAAAGTTCTACTTTGCAGCCTTGTTTTAAAAAATTTCTAATGGCATTTGTTTTGAACCCCTTGACAGATTCTCGCCAGATTCGAACTGATGCTTAGTTTACCCACACTCTACTTGTGGACCAAATTTGAGCCCGATATCTTAAAAATTGCGGAAGTTAGAGCACGAACAAAAAATTCAAAATGCTATAAATTTTAAACCCCTTGACGGATTGACGTCAAATTCACTCCCAAACTTTATTTAATAACAGTCCACTTGTGGACCAAATTTGAGCCCGATATCTTAAAAATTGCGAAATTTAAAGCACGAACAAAAAATGTCAAAAATTTTTAAAATGCCAGTAATTGTGAACCCCTTAACGGATTGACACCAAATTTAACCCCAAACACTATTTGATAACAGTCCACTTCTGGTCCAATTTTGAGCCGGATATCATAAAAATTGCGGGAGTTAGAGCCCGAGCTGACATTCTCCAAAAAATTCAAAATGCCATAAATTTTGAACACCTTGATGGATTAACTCCAAATTCAATTCCATACCTTGTTTAACGACAGTTTACTCGTGGTTCAAATTTGAGCCCGATATCTTAAAAATTCCGACGGCTATCATGCTAACAAAAAACATAGTGACAGCAAACTTTATTTGTTGGCCTAGAAAATGTATTTGCTGGCCTAATAAAGAATTTTGCTGGCCTAGCAAATCTTTTTGCTGGTCTAGCAAATTTCTTGACAAGCCTAGCAAATAATTTTTGTTAGGCTAAGAAATAAGGCTTTGCTGTCACTATATTAGCAACTGATTTGTTGATGCAACAAAAGTTTTCTCTCCGTGCGTTTTAGACCATTCTGAGTGTTCTGACATGAAAATCTCGAAAAAAAAAAAATTTGACAAAAACAAAGCTTCCTCTATGAGGAAGCAAAAACAAGAGCAACATTTAGAATTTTTTCTCAGCTTAAATATTTCGTTTCTAATTCGTGTAATTGTATCATTAAAATTGTTATTATAATTGACACCAAAGAACGAGAGCCCGACGATTCGAATAATTTGAGGGGCGTCTACGAGGCCTATGAATTTCGAATGGTATTGGCAGTCCCTCGATGTGTATACAACAACACAGTTAGTATAGAATTGCAAGTATAGGCGCATGCAGTGGCGAGGCGGACAGTGGCAAACAGTCCAATTGGCCTGCACTGGTGAAAGTGTGACAGAGATCGAGAGAAACATCTGCCGATGGCTCTTATTCTTCTTCTCCCTTTCGTGGCCAACATGGCGGAATGATCGGTGCGCATCAACCGGTAGTTAGGCTTTACCCACGGATTTGCGGTTCTTTTTCACGTTCTCCGTTTTTTGTTTTCTTCTTCACTCGTCCTCTCTCGCTCTTGCGCAGACTTTTCGAGTGTACTTCGCCAATATTATTCTCCCTTGCCATATCCTTTCCAGTGTATCTTCCGGATCATCGGAGGAGTAGATCCTTAGCTAACACCGAGGCATTTTGGCGAGTGCGGAAAGCCGCAATGGTACTCAAGATGGAAACGCTTCTTTCCTTTGGTTCATCCACAGCTTTGCTGGTCCTTCCATACGGTTCCTCGGATCACTCGGCCGGTTTGTTTGGATGTTATACGTGTAAACACGACTCTCTCTCTCTCGAAAAAAAGCAAGATCAAATGATTTGAGGGCTGACTGGTGGAGCACGAAAACTCGACGAACCGTGTTGATCCTCGAAGCCAAGTATTAACAGCGATCTATTGTGTATATGGTCTCTTGATCCTAGCGTCTGTTTGAGTATCTCTTAACTACACACTATATTATAAACTGGAATTTACCACAACGAAAATACTTCAATCTATAGTCGAGTAGATTTGGAAAGTAAAGATGTTTGGGCAGATGGTCAACTACATTTTGTATAACCCAATTTCCTCCTACTGGCCAGCGCCGATTGGATGCCAGTTGGAACACCGTCGAGAATATACATATTATTCCCCTGAATATACATATTATAACACGCAAGACTTTGTCTTCGTCAAGATACAATCTGTGCCTAAATCCATAACGTGTGAAAGAGACGAAGAGTGAGAAATTCGACTGGATATCTGACACAACCATAGACATGATTTTCACTTATCTGTCGTTGTATCTGCGGCAAACGATTACAAATAGACGAAGGATAGCGAAAAGATTTAAAGACCGATATGACGAAGTTCGGTATCGCGGATCCCTCGTTAAAATCGTGCCAAAGTTACAAATGGTCGATGGGTATCCCGAGACCGCCAATTCCAAATCTAAATCCAATATCTCACGGATCGTATGGAGCAACGAAGAGGAGGTAAGAGTGAAAGATAGAAGAGTTTGTGGGGCTGTCGATCGCCCTGCCTCGGCCCGGACAATCGATTATCGATCTTTCCGATCTCTTCTCTCTCTTCCCCCCACTCAACGACGGTGCGTCTTCCCCGACGACTTCTCGGGTTATCCGGAGTACCGATCTCCTTTGACTCCTAAAGTCTTCACGAGTCATATAGGGCCTGGCAAACTTCACGAATGTTCAATGCGAGTGAGAAGGACGTGAAAAAGAAAAAACAACGGAGACTAAAAGTAATAGTGAGTTGCATCCAGCCGAAAAAGAGTGTCAATCGCCGGGGATGAATCGATCCTGCTGTTCGATAAATATAAATACGCAAGGGCGGTCCTGGACCTTATTTCAACACCAGAACAAACTTGGTGATCCTCTCGTGTTATTCTTCGTATCGACACTTTTCCTGTTACTCTAATATCAAACGTATAACAAGAAAATTATCCACTTGAGAACTCATCGAGAATGGTTCAGTGGTGGCAGGAGGTGGAGCACTTTCGAGGGGTCCCCAAAAATCTTGAAATGGAAGGGAAGGGGAAGAGGATGCGCACGCTGCCCTCTTCGTCCCACTTTCAGGAATATCAAAGCTGCTGTTGCTGGTGGTGAAGAGCCTTGGGGTGTGTGCAATACAATGGACGCGAAAAATCATCCATTATCCCTCATGGGCCAAGGCTGCGCTGTCTGGCCATCCCAAAACCCATCGGGACAATGCCCTCTCTCTTCTTATTCCTCGGTCATGCCCATATATCACTCCGCCTGAATTTTCCAAAAACTGCAGTTCAATGAATTTCCACCGGTGGCTTTTGCCGTGATTCCTCGGGCAAGTCCTGTCATTTTGCTCTGACCCCCGGGCCCTAAACCATTCTCGAACTAGAATCTCGTTTGCCACTATTTGGAAGTGCATCTTCCGTCCTCCTCGTTTATAGCAGCATTGGTATACAGTAGAACTGAAAAATTACGGTCTTTGACTTTGTACAATTTTTCTCGCAGAAGATCCGAGCTTTTTTTTTCTCTCTTTTCTTCCAGTTCTTCCGACCTCTCTCACTCGACACTGCATCTTCTTCTGCGCGCTTCTTCCTGACGCTTGCCACTTTTTTTTTCCTCTCCATCCGGAGTGCAGAACGTGGCCGAGAGAAAAAAGGTCGAAGAATTTACTGAGACGTGGCGGAAGTCACCCCTGCCGCTCGTTCTCTCTACGTTTCACAGAATTTGCTGCTGCTGCCGAGAAAAAATGAATAAAAGAGCTCCTCTACTTCCTTCTTCTTTTATTGTTCCATCTTTTGTATCCTGCAACAGATAGATAGCAATCTACATTTTTCTAATCCAGTCATTTGTGCCCTATCGTCTCGTCGTACAATAATAAATATACCTATATAATCCGGACGTTACGTGTATATGTGAGCTGTGTATGTATATTCAGGGATGGGTCGGTTATACGGTCGTGGCCAATCGTTCCCTCTCGATTCCCCGCAAGAGCGAGAGCCCAAACGATTATAATAACTATTTTATCCCGTCTCGGATCTGGACCATTGTGACTCCCCATTCTGAAAGTCATAACACGAATACACCGACTCAAAAATGTATATATCGCGGGGGGATGGCGAGTTGCCTCTGCTGCTGCTGCTATTGCCGGTGTGTCGGATCATCTCGAGACGATCCTCCCAGTGAATTTCGACTTTGGTTTCACGCACACGTTTGCATCGTTGCATTGAAGTGATCGGGACGCCTCCGATGACTGTAAAAGTGATGCACACGCACCAAATTCTCGCTACGTAAACCCCGAAGTGTAGAGTCAGGATTGTTGGTGGGGGATACGAAGCTCACGCACACATAGAAGAGCATAGAGTAGCGTAAGGGCAATATTTCATGGCATATTGTTGCCATCTGCACACGCAACCCCACGCGGACAGAATAGAACGTGGCTATGGCGAGTGAGAGAAGCAGAAGCATTTTATTTATCTGCTATTTATTTGCCAACGAGCGCTACCGTAGCTGAGCAAAACGCACGAGCTCACAATCCTGCCGGGAACAGATTTGAAAAGTTATTAATCGTCTCGTTTGGGAAGCAACACTCACTCGGTCTGTCTCGCCCTTTTTTTTATTTACCCCACGGTTCAAATTTCTCTTAGTGAATGATAGAGGATAAGAGAGAGGGAAGAAGATGGAGCATACAGACTCTATAGATTCAATGAAATCGAGTCATTGTACTTGTCACCATATAATTCACCATTCATCACTCTTTTAATCCACTTATTAATTTCCTTCCGATTTTATATATTTTACATTCATCCAAATAGGCTTTATGGATATGGATTATCCAGTTCAAACTTAACAGATAAACGTGTAACAGATATCTTATTATATTTATTTAATCAATTTTGCTTCCTCATAGAGGAAGCTTTGTTTTCGTGAAAATTTTTTTTTCGAGATTTTCATGTCAGTGCACTCAGAAAGTCATAAAACGTCGAGAAAAGTGGTTTTTACGAAATGTCTGTATGTGTGTGTGTGTTTGTGTGAGTGCGTATGTGCAGATTTCATTGGTCGCGCGATAACTGTCGTAATTTTCATTGGATGTTCTTCAAATTTGGCACGCGAGTGGGCTATCATAGAATACTGTTTGGGATTGTAGTTGACGCAAATCGGTTCGAAAATTTAGATTTTACAGCATTTTGAAAATTTTGAAAAAATCGTTTTTACGCTATAACTTCCATAAATTAAGAGATATCGGGCTGAAATTTTGTACGTAAATAGACTACCATCAAACCATGATCTGTACCAAATTTGGAGAAAATCGGTAAAGCGGTTCCAATGTTATTGCAATTTCAATTTGAAATTCTGAATATGAAAATCTGAGATATTCGGCTGCAATTTTCGACATGATTTCACGATTATTGATTGTTAATAATGAATTTAGTCAAAGGAACTATCGATATGTCGGTAAACTTCGATTTTGGTGAATATGAAAAGAAAAAAAAATGCCGGCACGAAAAAAAAAAAATTTGAAATTTTGCACAGATTTATCTTAAATTTTGTTCATATATGGACTATTATCGAAAAATATTTAAGTACAAATTTGACGCAGATCTGTCCAGCCATTCAAATTTCATGGCATTTTGAATTTTTCGAAAAATCTCATTCTCGCACTGGCTCGTGCAAATTCCGAGATACCGGGTTCTAATTTGGCCCACATATGGACTACTATGGTACAAGGTTTTAGTACAAATTTGAAAAAAATCGGTTGCACGGTTAAAATTCTTCAACACTTGGAATTTATAGAAAAAAGTCTAGAGCATAAACAAGCCTGCAAAATAGAACCTTGCAAATTGCTTCCTCATTATTTCTCGCTTTTTACAAAGCTTCCTCTATGAGGAAGCCAAAATTGATCAACATACTTACTCATAGAGGTAGCTTTGTCAAAAGCGAGAAATAATGAGGAAGCAATTTGCAAGGTTCTACTTTGCAGCTTTTTATTTTAATATGCATACTATGTTTATAAATCAAATTTGTAATAATTTATTAATTTGACCCAATAAGGCAATTTTCACAGGAATTTGACATTCTATACAAACTGAAGACACCTCATCATTAATTATTTGGTGAAGACATTGGACATATGCTTTTAAATATTTCCTGTTCGTTAGGTCGTAGGAAAAATATGCCTCGTATTCTTGCATCTAACACATCAGCTTTGATCTCGAATGGAGTATAAAAGTTGGCACGCATAGGAAGCGAAGAAGACGTGCGAGAGAACCGAAGCGCGCAGTCCTCTTCCGACTTCATAAATATTTAAAAGACCAGCAGCAAAGCCAGAACTCTTTTACGACTGTCTTCAGCCGCAAGTGTCCCGAAACAGTGTTTCTGCCTTGTGAAGTGTTTGTTGCTCCACATAGAGAACGAGCGCGCAAAGCCCATTTGAATATAATCCGTGTCACGACGACGTGTGTATCGGTTGACAGCGCTGTCGCGCGATAATCGCACGGGGCGCGCACGCCGAGAGAATCGTAAACGATACACGTTGCGCCTGCCGTCGCATCGCTCCGCGACTCTCACTCTCACGGATGTGTAAAATTAATTAGTCGATAAACGAGCGAAGAGCGTCGACAGTCGCATTTGAATATCGCTGACAAAGCGACAGACCTCGCGACGAGTTCGTCCGTACGTTACGGGGCTAAAATATTCGTACGACCATAACACGCGGGTGTATATAAATTGTCCAAAAACATTGGAATCATCCACAACGATCAAGAGTCGCGGTAAAATCTAAAAACGAAAATTAATATTATTTATTTGCGTAACGCAGATTATCGTAAATAATACCTGTTTAATAATGGAAAACAAAAATCATCACTATTCTTTTGTTTTCACTAAAAAAAATATATAAAAAAAACGAAAGAACAGCTAACACACACCCTCTCTTTCACCCCAAGTCAGGAAGCCAGTCGCCATTTTTCCCATAAAAAAATCCGCCAACTTTGCGCTTCCGTTTCGCGCCTTCGCTCGGTGAATCTCTCGAGAAAGCTGCGAAAAGCCCGGAGGGTTTCTCGAGGCTCGTCGCTCGCGAGATAGCTCTCCTCGCGTCGTGAGAAGGGAGTGTGCACCGGTGAAATATATTCCAGTCAACTTCCGCTTGATATAAATAAAGTCACGCCACCGGTACCACAGCAGCAGCAGCAGCAGCAGCCACGACGTCGTCGTTTCACCCCCCGTCCTCGAGAACCAACGCGGCCATTCGTGTGCAGGAGACCTTATCTCTCGATATCTTTCCAACCCCCGGCGAGCGTTCTACACTTTTTCCCTCTCGATTTCTCCCTCTTTCTTTCTCTTTCTCTCTGTACTCGTCGCCACATACAGCAAAACAGAAAAAGCCTTTGGAGGAAAAGCATTCGCTGCAAAGCTGTTGCCAGCCACTTTCTGCTTTGCTTTGCCCTTCTGGCAGCTACTGTGAAAAATATACAAGCTTACTTCACCCACTCGACTATTTATTCTCATATGTAACGCGAGATACAAACCCTCGATTAAACTACAACCTTCTCATGCATTGTTTAATTGATTTTTTACAGGAGAGAAACCGTTCAAGTGCGAGTACTCAGGATGCGAGAGGAGATTCGCAAACAGCAGTGATCGCAAGAAGCACAGTCATGTTCATACGTCCGACAAACCCTACAACTGCCGCGTCTCTGGCTGCGACAAATCTTACACACATCCCAGCTCGCTGCGCAAACATATGAAGGTACGTTCACAAAACATTTTTTTTATTATTAGTTATACACTGTTAAAAAAAACAAAAGTAAATTTACAACACAAATATTGGAAATTACTATTCAAGTGTATATTGAATTCACAAACTTTGTGTAGTAAATGAAAATTAATACACATTGTGTTGTAAATTTCCAAATAACCCGTGATTTTACTATACGTACAGTAAATTTACAACACACGACGGTAATTATAGTATCGGTAGAATAAAATTACAACACGTGAAGATAATTTTAGTATAGGCGTAGTAAAATTACAACACAAATATTGGGAATTACTATTCAAGTGTATATTAAATTCACAAAATTTGTGCAGTAAATGAACACACACGGCGGTAATTATAGTATCGGTATAATAAAATTACAACACATGAAGATAATTTTGGTATAGGCGTAGTAAATTTACAACACAAATATTGGAAATTACTATTCAAGTGTATATTAAATTCACAAAATTTGTGCAGTAAATGAAAATTAATACAAATTGTGTTGTAAATTTCCAAATAACCCGTGATTTTACTATACGTACAGTAAATTCACAAAACACGGCGGTAATTATAGTATCGGTATAATAAAATTACAACACATGGAGATAATTTTGGTATAGGCGTAGTAAATTTACAACACAAATATTGGAAATTACTATTCAAGTGTATATTAAATTAACAAAATTTGTGCAGTAAATGAAAATTAATACACACTGTGTTGTAAATTTCCAAATAACCCGTAATTTTACTATACGTACAGTAAATTTACAACACACGGCGGTAATTATAGCATCGGTATAATAAAATTACAACACGTGGAGATAATTTTAGTATAGGCGTAGTAAATTTACAACACAAATATTGGAAATCACTATTCAAGTGTATATTAAATTCACAAAATTTGTGTAGTAAATGAAAATTAATACACATTGTGTTGTAAATTTCCAAATAACCCGTGATTTTACTATACGTACAGTAAATTTACAACACACGGCGGTAATTATAGTATCGGTATAATAAAATTACAACACATGGAGATTATTTTAGTATAGGCGTAGTAAATTTACAACACGAATATTGAAGATTACTATTCAAGTGTATATTGAAGTCACAAACTTTGTGTAGTAAATGAGAATTAATATACATTGTGGTGTAAATTTCCGAATAACCCCTTATTTTACTATACGTACAGTAAATTTACAACACACAGTTTTGAATTTTCAAAGACGATTTATGAATATCCTTATACATGTAGTGTAACGGGACGTCTTTAACCCCAGCGAGATTTTGCCAGTTGGCCACTAGGTGGCCAAATGCGCTCGCGTATCGCGCAAGCGGAGCGCGGCTGTGGCGGCTATTTAGACCCGAGCCAGCCGTCTCTCAGGGTCCTTTCCTATCCCTATCAAAGTGACGACACCTCTTACACGAGGCAATCCCTAATGGGACCTCGTGTAAATTTTACTTACACTGTTAAAAAAATCTGTTGCAAATTTACAACACATGGGTATGAAGTCTTTTTTTACTAAAACCGTTTAAGAAATTCTAACTGCCACGTTGAATTTTATAACTCAGATATGTTTCCAAAATTACAACACAGTAACGGTAATTTTACAACACAGAAGTGTTGTAAAATTATCAATACGGTAACGTTAAATTTTATACACCAGTGTTGTAAAATTCAACGTCGCAGTTGAAATTTCATAAACGGTTTCTGCAAAAGTGCACATGTGTAGTAATTTTACCTCGGATTTTTTTAACAGTGTAGTGCGTGTGTTACATTGGCTATTGTAGCAGAATCATTGAAAGCTCAATTCACAAGGGTGCGGGATCAGTGAATACAAATATTTGAATGCTGTTTAGAGGCTACTGCAAAGCTACTATAGACCCGCACTAGGACAAAGCCAAAAGAACCGAAGAAATAGATTCGCGGTAGAGACTAAGAAATGCGGGCTCTACGAATCCCGAGAAAGAAAGAAGAGTTTACGCACGACCGAGCGTGGAATATTAATAGAAAATTACGTGTAGGCCTCTCGAGCGCACGAAGAGAGCCCTAAAGACAGAGAGAAATGAAAAGAATGAGATACATAGAGCGAGAGACGAGCAGAAGAATATAACCGGCAGGTTGTGCTGTTGCTCCTGCTGGAGAACCGCTAACGCGACTCCCGGAGATACGTGGACGATAAGATTGGTCCACGAGTGAGAAAGACAAAAGATTCTTGGCGATCTCTCCAAACTCCTTATTTCTCGTACATTTCTTCTCGGGGCGCACCAGAGACTACGCCACTCCTTCACTCTTTCCCTTGCTGTATCTCTTCTCGAGATTCGCGGAAGCCAGTCGACGAGATTTGCTCACTGAATTATGAACGAAGGCCGCTTTGGACGTGAGATCCTCGCTTCTCCCTTTTGTACTGGATCTCAAATTATTAACTACAGATGTAGAACTCTTCGTGTCAACTTTTGATGCTCCAGTTAATCGCCATAACATGCCAATTCTAAAGTATTCACTCCTTTCACGATTCAACCTAAAACGATTAAATTATTATTTCTCTGTTAATGATTATTTGTACTATGAAAATTTATAAATATTCAGTATATTAGTATATAAGTATAATATAATATTTGAATCAACAAGAAATCCATATTTGCAACTATTATTTGTCTTTCAAATCTTAAACAATAAAACGAATTATTGCTTTATAAATCATTATTTTATAATACGATATTTACATCAACCAGAAAACTAAATTAACAACTAGATTTTTCTATTTAAAATTGAGGCTTTATTGATTAAATGTTGGATTGATTAGCCAGCGACTAGAATCTTAATTTTTTAATCTCCATTCTTTTCCAATTTCAATCGAAAACGACTAAATAACATTGCAATAAAAATAGCACAATAATAAAAAATGTAGTGTTAAAAGTGGGTTAGTAATTAACAAGAAGAACATTTCCAGATTGGAAAACCTAACCTAAAAATCTGACACCACATGGCCAGTAAATCCGGCTACCATACAATGAGTTAAAAAAATAAGTAATTTACTGAATAGAGAATAAAATTACTAAAGTGGACCGAAACGTTTTAAAAGAAGACATAACATCTCTTGGTCGCCAATAGCCGATAAATCTCCCATAAATTTATTAAAAATTACGGTCACAGCACGAACAATAATAATCTGTAGTATCTTCGGTCTTTGATCAGTTAAATTAATATCATTTTCCATTATTGTTTCAGGTGCACGGTATGACATTGGGCGAAGGGAAATTGGGCGGAGGATACGAGAGCGAGGGCGAGGAAAGTAGCAGCAGCGGTGGTAGTTTGTCGGTGACCGGACACACGGAATCGCCCCAACCACCCCCCATAGTCCCAACGACAACGACGTCCTCAGCATCGGCAAACCCCCCGACGAACAACCACCTCCACCATCATCACCATCTCGCGTCCTCGAGGGGACCCGAGTTAACCGAGTGGTACGTCTGCCAACCACCGACGGTCGGACCGCAGCACAGCCCATTGCCCGGCCCACCGCCACCCCATCACCTTGGACACCACTTCAACCCTCTGATGCATCATCAAGCGACAGCCTATTGAGAGCTCGAAACCGCCGAGACCGGCTGGCTGTCCGGCTGGCTAAGACACGATCAATTTACAACAGACACGTAAACCTCTGGAAAAAAAGAAGAAAAACACACCCGATTAGTATGAACCAGAAAAAAAAGCAAGTTGCATAAAATTGGGATGGAAAGAAAAAAAAGAAAAACACACCCGATTAGTATGAAACAGAAAAATAAAACAAGTTGCATAAAATTGGGATGGAAAGAAAAAAATAAGGAAAACACACACGATTAGTATGAGACAGAAAATAAAACAAGTTGTACAAAATTGGGATGGAAAGAAAAAAATAAATTGGTGTCTGGATGCTGGAAGGAAATTACATTCAGAGAGGAAACCCTACTTCGGTCGTGCAGACCCGGAAGTATCTCGACCTAATTGGTTGTCGTACACGAGGGAAGCCTCATCAAGTCGAAGATGTCTCCTAACTGTTACCACCGCAATTGCATCGCTTTGAATTATAATTAGTCGAAATGAGACGATATATATATATATATATGTATAGATATCTATATATATATACAGCACGGATAATCGAGACCGTTTGACAAGATATTGATTAACTGCCGAAAATAAAAAGATATTGTCAACGGCCGTACAATTACAGTCACGTTTGTGCCTCAAATTTGCTTACCAAAAATAAATGAAATGTAATTAATGAATTGCCGATTACGTAGACGCGATATGTTCAATACACGCTCGTCAGCTTTTGCCTGTTAGCGTAGACGTTGTAATCGCGGTTATTGTGTACGCATGTCTTTAGATGTGTGTGTGTGTGTGCGTGTGTGTGTGAGTTAAGAGAGCCGACGGAATTATTTTCGTGCGAAAGTATAAACAGTGATCGAACGAAAATTATATATACAGCATAAATATAGAATATTTTCGCGAATATTACGCATATGGAGAGAGAAAGATAGAGAGCTGTAAATATTATTATATAATGAGATTAAAGATATTTGAATGAATGCGAGGAATGTGTGATAAGTTATGTGGTGCGATGAGGAGAGAATGCGAGACGATAAATCTATACGTCGGTGTATAAAATTCAATTGTAAAATATGTAACTCAATTATTTGTTTAATTTTAATTGTGTGATATCCTGTACATACAGAGAATCTACCATTGATTAAGTAATATTATTATTATTATTATTATTATTATTATTATTGTAATGATAGTAATTATTAATTATTATTATTATTATTATTCATCTTGTGTATATGTTTAGGCTCGTGAGTAGAAGCGACGATGAAACAGAGAAATAAAGTATGTCGAATTTGACAACTGCGTTGTACTATATGATATTATAATATTTGTTTTGCAAAGATTCGAAATATACTTGCGATGCGAAGATCATTAGAATGAAAATCAATCTGTCTCTTTATAAATTTCTTGCACCAATCCCTTTCACACAATATACCACGGATATAAATAATTTTTTTCCCCCAAGATCCTTCCGAGAATACGCATATATATTTTTCGAAAAGGAGTTTGTAAACTTTTTGCGAGAAACGCGTACGCGACCGCCAAGACCTCAACTCGACTCGGCACTCCCGGGAACTACGTCGAGCCTTTATTGCAGAGAGCGAACCTCGTCCGCCCGGATATTTTATTCTCTTAGCAAAATTTATGAACGAGTGGGATAATAAAAATGCGATGAGAGAGAGAAAGAGAGAGAAACGAAGAAGCAGAGGTTCGGCACGGCAACGCGAATTTTTCGGGGGAATAATATCGACCGAGTGGACTATACTCGAAGCTCGATTTCCGTAGCGAGATTAAAATGTCCCGTCGATAAATAATAAAGCACGATACTACCGAGTTCAGAGATTGGACAATTTTTAATTATATCATTGTGAATAAATATCTTTTCCTTTTTTTATCTTTGCTTTCACCGAGAGAAAAAGTTTCATTGATCACGGAAAAAAATTCTTGGTTAGAACAACCAAGCACTTGGTTACATATACGCCACTTTGGCGTGTATGTTCAAAGTTTCGAAAGTCATTGGTCGTTGAGAAGTAGACAGTCTGAAAAATATTTCAAAGTTTCGAAACAGTCATTGGTCGTTGAGAGGTAGAAAATGTGAAAAATATTTTAAACTTTCGAAAAAGTCATTGGTCGTTGAGAGGTAGAAAATGTGAAAAATATTTCAAAGTTTCGAAAAAGTCATTGGTCGTTGAGAGGTAGAAAATATGAAAAATATTTCAAAGTTTCGAAAAAGTCATTGGTCGTTGAGCGGTAGAAAATGTGAAAAATATTTCAAAGTTTCGAAAAAGTCATTGGTCGTTGAGAGGTAGAAAATGTGAAAAATATTTCAAAGTTTCGAAAAAGTCATTGGTCGTTGAAAGGTAGAAAATGTGAAAAATATTTCAAAGTTTCGAAAAAGTCATTGGTCGTTGAGAGGTAGAAAATGTGAAAAATATTTCAGTTTCGAAAAAGTCATTGGTCGTTGAGAGGTAGAAAATGTGAAAAATATTTCAAAGTTCCGAAAAAGTCATTGGTCGTTGAGAGGTAGAAAATGTGAAAAATATTTCAAAGTTTCGAAAAAGTCATTGGTCGTTGAGAGGTAGAAAATGTGAAAAATATTTCAAAGTTTCGAAAAAGTCATTGGTCGTTGAAAGGTAGAAAATGTGAAAAATATTTCAGTTTCGAAAAAGTCATTGGTCGTTGAGAGGTAGAAAATGTGAAAAAAAATTTCAAAGTTTCGGAAAAGTCATTGGTCGTTGAGAGTTAGAAAATGTGAAAAATATTTCAGTTTCGAAAAAGTCATTGGTCGTTCAGAGGTAGAAAATGTGAAAAATAGTTCAAAGTTTCGAAAAAGTCATTGGTCGTTGAGAGATAGAAAATGTGAAAAATATTTTAAAGTTTCGAAAAAGTCATTAGTCGTTGAGAGATAGAAAATGTGAAAAATATTTCAAAGTTTCGAAAAAGTCATTGGTCGTTGAGAGGTAGAAAATGTGAAAAATATTTCAGTTTCGAAAAAGTCATTGGTCGTTGAGAGGTAGAAAATATGAAAAATATTTCAAAGTTTCGAAAAAGTCATTGGTCGTTGAGAGGTAGAAAATGTGAAAAATATTTCAAAGTTTCGAAAAAGTCATTGGTCGTTGAGAGGTAGAAGATGTGAAAAATATTTTAAAGTTTCGAAAAAGTCATTGGTCGTTGAGAGCTAGAAAATGTCAAAAATATTTCTAAGTTTCGAAAAAGTCATTGGTCGTTGAGAGCTAGAAAATGTGAAAAATATTTCTAAGTTTCGAAAAAGTCATTGGTCGTTGAGAGGTAGAAAATGTGAAAAATATTTCAAAGTTTCGAAAAAGTCATTGGTCGTTGAGAGGTAGAAAATGTGAAAAATATTTCAAAGTTTCGGAAAAGTCATTGGTCGTTGAGAGGTAGAAAATGTGAAAAATATTTCTAAGTGTACGCCAGCATTGGTCAGCGCCACCAAGCGCCATTGTAATACAATCAATAACTTGGTTGGCATAACCAACAATCTGATTGGTCTAACCAAGAAATTGGCTGGCGCATATTTAACCAAGCTTTTTTTTGCGTGATTCATGGAAATCTTTGCCAATGAAATGAAATACTTGAATTTCAATACTATCTTTTCTTTGAATGATCTCAAACTCAATGAAAAGTAGTGACATTGATTCGAAGAAACATGTCATTAAACCAATCACCCTTTTTTCATTCTCTGATTCAATGAAACCTTCTTCTTATCACCTCAAAATTTCGAAACCTTTTTTTTCCTGAAATACGCGGCAGATAAAGCTCAAATTTTGTGAGTATGTAAGGAAGTACGGCAGAAATAAGCTAAGCTTCTGGCTCCTCAAAACTCTAAGCCGTTCGTTCGGGAGAGCCGGAAAACAAAAAAGTGAGGTTAGGTGCGAGAGAGAGATCAATGAAAACGTTTCTTTGAAACAATGAAACTGTTTCTTTATTATATGCTCACTAAGTAAATCTTTATTTACAGGCAATGAAATGTTCTCTTTAAAATTCAAATGCACTAAACAACGAAAAAAAATCAATCCACACATTTCTTTGGCGTCAATGAAATCTTTTTGTCACAAAGGACAATAATGGAAACCAAATATGTATATATATTTTTAACTCCCTTTTTGTTTGAACTAAAAGAACGGTCGCACAATATGGCTCTGAGGAAAGACGACGAGCAGTAAACTTCTCGTATTAACGTGACCGGTGACCGGTCCCCAAGGTATATCCCCTTCGTCTCTCCTCATCGCCCCTTCCAAGCAGTTTTTACTCATGAAATTTACTGAAGGAATAAAAAGCGAATGAGAGGGTAAATAATATACGAAACGTTCGAAATTCTCTCGGCGCCAGCGCGATGTTCTAGGCCTCTTCTTCTCCTCGAAGGTAGAGGCGACGGCAGGAGAAGAAGAAGAAGAAGAAGAAGGCAAACGAGAAGAAGAAGATTTCGAGATAGCATCTGCGTCCGTGGAAGCTGGACGCGTAGGTTTTATTGCTCGATATTCAGATTATTCGATCAGATAAACCCGTTTCTTTTCTTTCTTTCCTTTCCTCCTTCCTTTATTCTTTTTTTTCTTCTATTTTTCTTATTTATTTTTTATATTCTTCCCTCTCCATTCTACTCTTTTGTATCCAAGAAATCGAGCCGGTCGCCCGACTGCGGGCGGGACGATTTTATTAGCCAGACACTATACGTTTTGCCCCCAACCTTTTCCCCACGAACTCGCTATGCGTATATCCTCGCACTCCCTTCTCACCAATTCCTCGCGCGGAAATTCCTCAGCGACGGGGGCTAACGCGCGCGCGAGATTGAGATGACACGCCCATGACGAGAGATCACGATAAATAGATAATAAGGAAGCCACGATCGTGTGACGCTCCCGCGCGCTCTGCCACGAGATCTTTGCGATTCGATGATCGATTATTTATTCTGACATTCGCTTCCACGAAATTCGTGTCTATGTGACGTTTTTCAATCTTGTCTTTCTCGCCTCCACGTCAAGATCATTTTTTCTTTCCTTTTTTTGAGTTTCTTAAAGTCACCTTTAGATAAATTCTGACTAGTAAGTATTTCTTATTAACAATTCAAAAGAGAGTTTTACTCAAATCAAAATTTGGCTTTCATACAAAAAAAAAAGTTTTTCCTACCTTGAAGCAAAAATTAAACAATTAACATTTGTATTTGACTAAATAGCATTTATAAACTTGGAAAACAGATCTGTTGTTTCAACAAAACAAGGCGGTCACCGGCTGTCAAATAGATTGTTGAGTCAGCTCAACCAAATTTTGTCTCACCTTAAACATCTGTTTATTTATTTATTTATTTATTTATTTTACACTGGACGGGACAAGCCCTTGAAAAATTAATACAATGCTGGCAAAAAGGAAACCGGACTAAATTACATAATAGAATATAAATGAAGATATAACAATACAAATATAAATTAACATAAAAATTAAAAAAATAAAATAAAATAAAATAAAAATAATTTAAAAAAAACAGCGAAAACAGAGTGGCCACGCGAACTAAACCGGCTCAATTTGCTCAATATAGTTGCTCAATGAGCTCACAAAAGTAGACAATGGACGGTTAAAAAAATCAACAAAAGTCGCTATTGTTTAATCTGTTAAACCGCAAAACTGTTGAAGAAACAAAATATTTCGTTGCTGTAAGTAACTAAATGTTTATTTGACAGCCGGTGACCGCTGGATTTGATTGACCTAATTATCCCTTTTCTGTGTGTGTAATTTATTTTTGATGCCGTAATCCAGAAGTACTAGTTACGGTGAACCGTTTTACTGCAATGCTTATAATCGCGCTTGCAGGTAGCACGCGTGGGCGAAGTGAAAGGTATAAGCATGCCCGGTTGAACACGAGATTCGAATAGTTTGTCCTGCTACCAAGTTTCGTCGACTACAGGCGCCAGGAAAAGCAGCAGGAGCTGTAACGTGTGCGTATACGTGATTCACGAGGGAACTAAGCCACGTATTCTCATACCATGTAATATATATATATATGTATATATATACATAGTACAGCACTAGAACTAGCGTATTATAGAAGGTTGAAAGGCAAAGCTCGCTGACGGATTATTGGCCATCCGTCTACCAGAGCTCGAGGGTGTCTCGCTCGAAGAATTGAAAAAAATGAACTCCTCTCACGAACACGTAACTCTCGACACGACGGGTGCCCACTTTTTATTAATTTCTTCTTTGCTATCCTTTGTCCATCCGAAGTTCTAATTAGTAACAAAAAAAAATAAAAGCAAAAAAAAAAGAATGTTATAATCCAATCATCAAAGCGTATTAATTAATGTAAGGGATTTTTTAAATGGAGCTTCTCGTGCTGGACTTTATTTTAATAAACACTCGACAATTCATTAATATTTTTATTACCGACAATGAAATGCCAGGCCTTTTGTATTACCAGCGCATTGCACGAGACTCGATTCTCGTGATGAAATTCCGATGAGGTAAAGTTCCAATTTGTCGTGATCGGCGAACAAACACTGTATTGCTATGCTATATCCCTTCGGCGTATACATTATACATAACACAGGCAATGGAAAACGATCGTGAGTCGTGAGGATGTTGGAGGCATATGCAGAATATATATCTGTCTATATTTTATATATATCTATAAGACATTCTCCGTCAATTTGTCTTTTTTTTTTAAACTATCCAAGATTTTTCTTTAAATTAAATTGAATTACATACTACTTCAGAAAACTTTGTAAAAAAAAAAAGGTTTGCAAATTTTGTTTCAGAAATATTGAAAAGCTACATTTTTTAAAAACAATGCATTTGATAAATTTTCAATTGCAATAATTGCTATATTTCAACTGGTATTTTAGACTTAAAGCAATTACATTTTTTATTGAAATGGTTACTTTATTTTATTTCAAACTTGACAGAATTTACAGCCGTGTATGGAAATTGAGTATTTAAATAGTTCAAAAATTTCGACAAATAAAAATGTATTTTTTACTGTGCTGAAAACCCGTTTTTTCTAGTTGAAAGAATAATTTTGCATCTTTCTGCTTCAAAGATTATAGCAATTTTTTTTGTGTCATTTATTCGTTACAAAATATACATAATTTAAACGGCTTACTTTTTTTATTTTTAGAAAAACTGAAAAAATATGCAGAAAGTATTTTTTAAACGTGGTAAAATTTTGTTAACTTTGAGAAATATCAGAGAGGGTCAGAAAAAGTTTGGCGAATTGACAGAGAATGGCTTATATGCAGAATTGTCGAGGCCTGTGTCCACCGCTCGCGCGCCTTCTGCGAGTGAATAACGTGGGAGTGCCCGAACGCGCGTATTCTCCAGCACCTGTGTGTCTATCCCGCTACCCGCGATCTCCCCTGTGCTTTTCTTAAGAATGCCCCAGATAAAAAAAAGAGCAAAGACAACCGGAACGAGAGACTAAAGACAGATTGAAAATGTTTTATTGATTATAATATACTGAATGATATAATATTATACTAAGATAAAATCCACCTCGGTAAGAAGAAAAACGGGAAAAACCTTGAACATTGCTTCCTCATTATTTTTTGCTTTTTACAAAGCTGTATGAGGAAGTATGTTATTCAATTTTGACTTCCTCATAGAGGAAGCTTTGCAAAAAGCGACAAATAATGAGGAAGCAATGTGCAAGTTTCTACCTTGCATACTTGTTTTAATTAGATGAATAAACATGTTGTGAATTCGCTTTTTCTATTTTGTTATTCCGTTATTTCGTTATTATCAGAGCGTTTCCGAAAATGAATGTGATAACGTATATTTT
This sequence comes from Ephialtes manifestator, assembly GCA_963970395.1. Taxonomy (NCBI): domain Eukaryota; kingdom Metazoa; phylum Arthropoda; class Insecta; order Hymenoptera; family Ichneumonidae; genus Ephialtes; species Ephialtes manifestator. The sequence goes on from OZ019970.1 coordinate 37,162,756, forward strand.
TGAAAATAATTCAACATTCCATAAAATCAAAAATGTTATACCGTTCGTCACTAAATTATACATATATAATGGGTGAATATTGTTTCATTTATATACAAAATTTGAACTCGCTATCTCAAGTTTTGCAAAAATTACAATAGAGCGATAATGTCAATTTTTTGAAAAAATCAAAATTCGATAAAATTTGAACCACTTTACCGATTCGAGCCAAATTCAATACCAAACAATATTGAGTGCACTTGCTCTTATAACCAACTATTTAGCGAAGTAGATTAAATTTTACAAAAGTTATAGCGCGCACCTCCTTTTTTCAAAAAATTCAAAACGGCATAAAATCGAAATTTTCGCATATATTTTGTCGAAAATTGCTACAGTTGAAGAGGTTCTGCTGCTACACTGGTGTGCCAAATTTGAGCTCGATATACAAAACGGGTTTTGAGTTATCGGCGTTCGAATTTTCGGAGTTGTATACATACACACACACACACATACATACATACATACGGATATTTTTTCTAGATCACTTTTCTGGACATTTTGGACAATTCTAAGTATCCTGACATAAAAATCCCGAAAACTTTTTTTTTCATGAAAACAAAGCTTTCTCTATGAGGAAGCAAAAAATGTCTGCCGCGTGATTTTCACTTTGGGTGATTTCTTCACCCAACAAATTTTACCCTCAGCGAAAATAATTTCTATACATTTTTTGCCAAAAATTGTTGAAAAGAAAACACAGAATTAAGGTCCTCCATTTATTTCTTAATCCACTAAGTATATATGCCTTTTTTAATTTTCTATTTGAAAACCAAACACTTTTTAATAAATATACTGCAGGAAATTGGTGCAAGAGAATAACTATCGATTCAATAATACAATATTTACCATTTTTTTAAATGTCAAGGATTCAAAAACAATTTGCTTATGGGCAACCAAAAACACGTGTTTCTAAATTAACTCAAGTTCTTATTCTCACAATCTTATTTAACATTAAAAAAATAAGATATTATTTTGCCTATTTCAGAATCATCGTTGCAATCCCATATGAAATTGTTGGAATTAGAAGTAAAATTAAAATGATATTGCTTGTTTTTGGCAGCCCACAAAATAAGGCTTTATTGAATAAATTTCTTTTTTTTCAGTTGATCGAGTGCAATTATGGAGGTTGACAACTCTGTGAACTATATAGTTACAGATACCAAATTTTTCACTGATTTGAGTGTACAATATTGGTGTGCCTCTTTGGCGGACCACATGGAGAGTCCAACTTGTGTATACGTATATTGGTGCGCGAATATGATCCACGAGGGTTATTACAATGGCAGCAAGGCACGATGCGACTGTTTACCGCACTGTGTGCTTATATACTATTGCAGGTTCGTACGACCGCTGCCTCAAACAGAATATGCTATGCACTTCGCCAGTATAAGAATAGTTACTCTCTTTGGCTTTTCGGCCTACGTGACATCAAGTTATCCGATGCATTGCACCGTAAGCGAATTGCAAATTTAGAAAAATCGAATTTTCCGCAGGGTTATTTGTTGGTTTTGACACGCAAGTATAGTTTGTACTAACAATTAGTTTACGAGCAAGGATTAGGATTAAACGATTATTAAAAATGACTACATAGCATCATTAGAAAATTAACAATAGCTAAAAAAAATACAATATGTTTTTTTTACCAGCTAAACCTTAACGAACTATTTTCTTTTTCGAAATGATTTCCCCATTCCGAAGATTGATGGGAAACGCGAAAGTTAGAATCGCCCTGTAGAAATTTCGATCAGATAAGATCTAAGCAATATAAATAAATATACTTCCGAAAAAAGTAAACTTTTCAAATCCTGACACCACTTAACCAAAAAATTGAAAATGAAACGTAAAAAATAATAGCATCCCAAATAAATTTATAGAAGTTGAGGTAAACCAGCAAAGTGGTTGCTGGTGTCGTTAGCTAGTTAATAAAACACGCCAATGAGATATGCATTAGCGCTAAGTACTGGTTAGTATCCACCTGTGTGGCACACTCCGATGGCTCCCCATAATTTTTGTTGTACACTGGTAACCCATGTACTTACAAGCAGCCATATACTTGGACTCTCTCTCGTACACTATATATTGGATTCCCCAGTATAGCAATTGCAGTGCTGCCGTTGCAGCAACAGAGAACTGAAGTACATGTATATATACAAATAGTATAGCGATATCAGCCTCATTGCATTACCACTGCATCCACGTGCAGTACTCTCGCTTTACAGGAGGGAATGGGCTTGCAATTAACGCCATACATAATGCTAATTTCGACCCATATAGTCTGTAAAAATCGTCGAGGGCAAGCATATGCATTACAATACTCACTCACTCGCTCTCCTTACTCTCTATACTTGTGATCACCGTTTCTGTGCCTCGCGGTGAACCGAGACAGTACCGAGAGAGTCTCTGTCCCGGTGCTCACCGCGAGGGTTACATCCACCTGCCACACTGTACATTGTATGTAGTATATGCCTGCACCGGGATTCATCGCGTTATCGCTCGTCGAGCGAGCGTGGTAGCAACTTGTGTGGTTACGCAGGCTCAACGCGTACAAATGCGGAAACACCGGGAAAATTCGTTCGCCAGGAACGGTCGTATTTATATATATATATATATATATTAGTATTTATATACATATATATAAATAAATTATTTTAATAATAAATTATAATAAATTTTCAGAATACATACTTTTTCAGTAAAAAAAAATAAATAAATAAAAATAATTTTTTTTTACACACCCTAATATGTATATATACATTTTTATTTTTATTTATATTTATTGCTTCTTCATAGAGGGAGCTTTGTTTTCATGAAATTTTTTTTTTTCGAGATTTTCATGTCAGTACACTCAGAATGGGCCAAAACGTCGAGAAAAGTGATTTAGAAAAAATGTCTGTATGTGTGTGTGTGTGTGTGTGTGTGTTACACGATCGAAAAATGTAAAGCTTTATAACTCGGGCATGCCTTGAGATATCAAGCTGAAATTTGGTCCATCGATAGAGGGATCAAGCCTCATCGTTCATACAGATTTTTGTTAAAATCCACTTCATCGTTAAGTTATTACGCGTTTTTTAATTTTTTGAAAAATGTCTGTTTACGCGATAACTCTTTCAATTTTAGAGATATTGATCTTAAAATTGGTATGAATGTGAGCTTTCATACGCCGATGATGGCTATTGAATTTGGTTAAGATCGGTTGAACCGTTAAAATTTTATGATGTTTTGAATTTTTCAAAAAATTGACATTATCGCTCTATTGTAACTTTTGCAAAACTTAAGATAGCGAGCTCAAATTTTGTATATAAATGAAACAATATTCAGCCATTATATATGTATAATTTAGTAACGAATGGTATGAAATTTTTGATTTTATGGAATGTTGAATTATTTTTAAAAATATACATTACCACATTCACTTTCGGAAACGCTCTAATAATCACGAAATAACGTAATAACGAAATAGAAAAAACGAATCCACAACATGTATATTTATCTAATTAAAACAAGGATGCAAAGTAGAACCTTGCACATTGCTTCCTCATTATTTTTCGCGTTTTATAAAGCTTCCGCTATGAGGAAGCCAAAAATTGAATAACATACTTCCTCATAGAGGTAGCTTTGTCAAACGCGAAAAATGATGAGGAAGCAATGTGCAAGGTTCTACTTTGCATCCTTGTTTTTATATATATGTATATAAATATAAATACAAATTTTATTTTTTTATTTTTAGTTAAAAAAAAAAATTTAATATATATATATATATTTTTTTTTAATTTTTATATTTATTTATTTATATTTGTTACGTCTCGGACAGTCGGCACTGGAGAGCGTTAATTATTGTGGAATTCGTTATTCGATTAATGATTAAAATCAAAATTTCGTATTCACTCGCGTAAAATAAATGTATTTATTCATCGAAATTTAACAATTTAAAACACCAATTTAATAGGATAAACTTCTTATATTGTCACTGTTTATGACAATTACTAGTTAATTATTAATGAACTTATACTTAAACGCGGCGCTCAAGCGCTTGAAATATTTTATTTAATACATGTTGATTTGTTTGAGATTGAATGAAGACTGATTAATAGTAATAAGGAAGGAAAGCAAAGAGGCACACATGGGTGGCTGAGTGGGGACTTTTGAATTGTGAAAAAGATGTGAAGTGCTGACAACGCGGTCAGCTAATTTGCGGAATATAAGAAAAAGTGATTTTTGTGGATGGGAGCGGGCGGATATGAATAAGCAGAAATATGATATTATCGTCCGGTAAGGCGTAGATTCAGAAAGAGACGATTGGAATTTTATTAGCGGAATATTGAGGTTTTTAGGATGGTATTAATAATTAGGAATATAGAAATAAAAGTTCGAAAAAGAATAATTAATTAAAATCGGAAAAAAGGCCAGGACGTAACATATTTATATATATATACATAATAAAAATAAATATAAAATTTTTTAAAAATATATACATATTAGGGTGTGTAAAAAAAATTTATTTTTATTTTTTAATTTTTTCAATGATTTTTTTAATTTGAAATTTGTTGAAAAGCAAAAAATCGTAATTGAGACATTTATCATCATACTCATGTATGATGATAATCATGATGATGATAAGCGAGTTTCGAATTTTGGGGAACTGCGATATCGATGCGGCATTACTAAATTTGATCATATAGGACTCTCGTTTCATGAGCCATTTTGTCATTTGAAAACGCGCGAAATAGTCGATGAGCAGATGAATATTTCAATGTTTTAAAGGATTTCATTTTTTATTTTGTTAACTTCAATATCGATGCGGCAGTACTAAACATTATCGAACATGTTTCTGCCTTTACACAATTTCATAGTCTATCGAAAGCAACCACAATCTCCATGAGCGCTTCACCAAGTAAAAAAAAAAATTCTAAAAATCGCCGTTTTTAATGAATTTTTTTTTAAACACAACTCCCAGCTTTCGCGAAAACATTTTTTTTGTGACAATCAATACAACATTTCAGGAGCAACCGATTATAAAGAAATAATGTTTTTTTGAACAGCCCTACTGCACGGAGAAAAAAAAGTAGCTGGACAAACCAATAAATGGGTTCCGACAACCACTCGAAAGAGTTGAAATAGCGTCACTATTCAGTGGGTTATGACAACTACTCAGTGGGTTATGACAACTACTCAGTGGGTTATGACAACTACTCAGTGGGTTATGACAACTACTCAGTGGGTTATGACAACTACTCAGTGGGTTATGACAACTACTCAGTGGGTTATGACAACTACTCAGTGGGTTATGACAACTACTCAGTGGGTTATGACAACTACTCAGTGGGTTATGACAACTATTCAGTGGGTTATGACAACTACTCAGTGGGTTATGACAACTACTCAGTGAGTTATGACAACTACTCAGTGGTTTATGACAACTACTCAGTGGGTTATGACAACTACTCTTTGGTTATACGAACCGCTGTGGTTGGTTATAGCAACTCGCTGTTGGTTGCGCCACCTATTGTATTGGTGAAAACAGCACTGCGATTGGTTACAGGAGCGAGTTAGTTGCTGCAACTATTCAGCGGTACAGCATATGCTGGAGATGGTTCTCCCAACTACTTTTTTCTTTCAGTGTGTACAACACTGATAGATATATGTATATATTTATTTATATATAGGTACTCCTACGTTATACGAAAACGCAGATATGTACATAGGTTCGCTTCGTTTGCAATCACTAGTCCAAACGATACATAAGTATGTATATATATATATATATATATATATATATATATATATATATATATATATTTATTTATATATATGTACTCCTATGTTATACGCAAACGCAGATATGTACATAGGTTCGCTTCGTTTGCAATCACTAGTCCAAACGATACATAAATAATGAGGAAGAGCGAGGAAACTGAGTGGGAATACTCGTCTGTTTAGTTTTCGTGTTGCGCAGGTAAATGAGGTCGCCGGAAGTAGTGCAACTTTGTGGGACCAGCCGGACACGAACAGAAAATTAATTACGTGGTCTCCGAGGCGGCATTAGCTGCGATTTGATACGCAACTCATACACTTATTTATGAATGTATAAGTTTGTAAAGTATTTATTGTAATTTGTGAAATATTTGTATTAAAGAACAGCGGAGAAAGTATGATAGACCTTCTGCAGCTGTTGCCGATAGTTAAAATGAAAATTTATACGACGAGATGTCGAGTCAACGAAGATAAAGATTGTGTATTGATAGCGTGATATAAAATGGATATTACATATATTGTGGCATACATAAATGCCAGTTTTAAGACAGCGAAGAATGCACATCGCTGCACTAAGGAAATGGTCTGAACAATATAACACATGTTATACTCAATGCAATCAACAATATAAATCTTTGATTAATCCAATAAAATTATTATTTCTAAGACCCAAATGCAAATTTTAAATCTACATTTTTTCTAGAGCGATAATTTGTTACCTAATTGACAGATTTGTCTTAAAAAAAAAAACGTAAACATTAACTGCCCAGTTCGGGTGCGTTAAATTGGTCATTGTCGAGATTTTAAGACGTAATTTGCCGGCTTGACGGTTGCAAGCAATGGTTTAAAAAAATTGATTTGGTCCATCAAGAAAATAAGTATTCCAGGCATTTTCAATGAAAATATATATGAATTAAATTTAGGTAAGCTAATTTATTTTTTGCATGTAGAGAATATAACTTGCTGTTCCGAATAATACATTTAATAGTAGTTCTGTATTTGTCTTTTGAAGTCATAACCTCTTGAGAAAGGAGAGGCTATTGTATAAAAAAGTATACACACGGAAGAAAAAAAAAAAGTAGTTGGTATTTTTTTATGAGTTTACAATAAATGAATTGTGACATCCATTTTTTTTCTTTTATGGGAATTGAATAAATGGCTGTCACAACTCATTTATAGCGAACATATAGATAACTGGCTGTACTAACTGCTTTTTTCTCCGAGTACTAGCACTTACTGACCAGTTTTTAAATTTGTATACATCGAAGATGTTCCGGTTGTTGATTATAAAAAATAATACTTTTTTTTTAGTCATGTAAATGTGTCAATATATTTTCCGCGTGCATCGTGTTTCTATTCACGGTATAAGTACACCGTGAGAAAAAGTTTCATTGATTCACGGAAATCTTTGCCAATGAAATGAAGTACTTGAATTTCAATACTATCTTTTCTTTGAATGATCTCAAATTCAATGAAAATTAGTGACATTGATTCGAAGAAACATTTCTTTAAACCAATGAACCTTTTTCATTGATTTCAAAGATATCATCTCTGATTCAATGAAACCTTCTTCTTACCACCTCAAAATTTCGAAACCTATTTTTTCCTGAAGTACGCGGCAGATAAAGCTCAAATTTTGTGAGTATGTAAGGAAGTACGGCAGAAATAGGCTAAGCTCCTGGCTCCTCGAAACTCGAAGCCGTTCGTTCGGGAGAACCGGAAAACAAAAAAGTGAGGTTAGGAGTGAGAGAGAGAGATCAATGAAAACGTTTCTTTGAACCAATGAAACTGTTTCTTTATTATATGCTCAGTAAGTAAATCTTTATTTACAGGCAATAAAATGTTCTCTTTGAAATTCAAATGCACTAATTCATTGAAATCAATGAAAAAAAATCAATCCACCCATTTCTTTGGCGTCAATGAAATCTTTTCTCTCGGTGTAAACATTTCCAAACTTCCAAGATCGATCCCATTTACTATGTTGTCTGGGTTTTTTTACCAAACACGGAAAGAAATGTTTGGTTGTGGCAACTACTTTTTCGATTTGCTGTACACAATGTCTAAAAAATTAGTTGCCTCAACCATATCGAATAATAACCTCAACTATTCACGATTAGTCCTCGATTGGATTAGTTAGGTTAGCTAATCCAATCGTTGTGACTACCACTCGAATAATTGGGACTACCATTCGAATCGTCGGTATTATCATTCGAATCGTCGGTATTACCATTCGAATCGTTGGTATTACCATTTGAGTTGCTAGGGAAATAGAATAATCGATTGGTTGTGTCAACTTATTTCTTGGTTATGGCAACTAATCTTTTTTTTCCGTGAACTATTTTATATGTCTTAACTATACTTTTCTTTCAGTGTATTTGTTTTGAAGAGTACAAAGATTGGCCTACTTTATAGGGATACATTAAGTGGGTCGTTGGTGAATTTTTAGGGCGCACCTTGCGGGCGTGAACGTCGCAAACAGTTACAAGTACATAATAGTAGTAGCAGCTCGCTGTGCAATATCCGTCAAGGTGTCCGACTGCGTGTGTGGGTGGACTATCCTCGTCTCAGCTGTTGGCCGTTGTTGAGCACCTGCCAGCATCGCGGACCACCACACGTTCTGTTCCTATGCGACGTATATGCACGCGCATGACTTCAGTGCAACGCAACGTTCTCTCACCCAGTCGTGTCCGCCCTCGCGCATTTACATACGTATAGTGCGCGGTTTCGCACACGCTCTCGCGAAAGTCTCTCTTTTTCTCTCTCTCTCTCTCTCTCTTTCTCGAGTCCCTGAGAAGACCGTCCGGCTCCCGACAATGTAATTGTTACCTCATAGGCATTATTCCGCTTCCGCGGGTGCTCCTTCGCTCGTGCATCGCGCGCTTTCTTCCCCTCCAGCCTTTTTGACGTCTCACTTCGTGCTCTCGACGCACACACCGCGCACGCACGATGCAGCATTATAATGCACCATAATACCTGCATAAATTCACTCTTTCTCCGCGATCCGCTTGTCCCTTGCCATTTTCTTATCGAGATTTATAAGCAATTTCGAAACGACTAAAAAGACTTGCCTTCTCACCGAAGCATATATGAGGCATTCTCTGTCAATTAAGGGGTGGGTGTCAGGTAAAAAAAAATTGATTTTGGATATTCAATATCATCCAAGTCCTATTGCATATAAAAATGCCTACACCGAGAGAAAATATTTCATTGACGCCAAAGAAATGGGTGGATTGATTTTTTTCATTGATTTCAACGAAATATTTTTTTGATTTCAATGAAATAGTGCATTTGAATTTCAAAGGAAAGATTTCATTGCCTGTAAATAAAGATTTACTTAGTGAACATATAATAAAGAAACAGTTTCATTATTTTAAAGGGACGTTTTCATTTGTTCAAAGAAACGTTTCATTGATCTCTCTCTCGCACCTAACCTCACTTTTATGTTTTCCGGTTCTCCCGAACGAACGGCTTCGAGTTTCAAAGAGCCAGAAGCTTAGCCTATTTCTGCCGTACTTCTTCACATACTCACAAAATTTGAGCTTTATCTGCCGCGTACTTCAGAAAAAAATAGGTTTCGAAATTTTGAGCTGGTAAGAAGAACGTTTCATTGAATCAGGGACGATATCTTTGAAATCAATGAAAAAGGTTCATTGGTTTAAAAAAATGTTTCTTCGAATCAATGTCACTACTTTTCATTGAGTTTGAGGTCATTCAAAGAAAAGATAGTATTGAAATTCAAGTATTTCATTTCATTGGCAAAGATTTCCGTGAATCAATGAAACTTTTTCTCTCGGTGTAACGCACTATATTGTTGGTACACGATGAAAGGATTTTTTACTGTCGTCTGACTTGCATATGCTTTTCAATATTATCTTAAGCAAAGTTCTTAGGTTTTCCATTCTGCGCATGATTCAGATCAAACTACTAGGCAGATTGGAATGGTTAACGTCTCATTTTCTTCTTCATAAAAAGATACACCGGCTAAATGGAGCAAACTTTTTTTTTCATTCTGAAAGCAAAGTTAATCACTGATTTAGAAAATAGCCTAAAATTTATTTATTAATAATTATGTCACCTAAAAAATATTACCTCTTATTAACATTTTCTCCATTTAGCCGGTGTATCTTTTACACTTACTCTTACGCTTATCCGCAAAAAAAACATCCAATACTTTATATTAATTTTCATACAAAAATTTCAAAAAGTGCAACTTACATTCTGAACCTCGAGTATTTACATAATTGGCCGGTTTTGTTTACTACTTCACAGTATTTCCTGTAAAATTCATGTAATTCTTTACATATATGAACTCATTCGAAAAAAAACTGCTAAATAAATCTTTTGATGCAGAATCACGTAAGATCGTAAATGAAGGAAAATTGTTTGAACGGTTATATATTCGATTTTCATATTGCCGATTTACTGTAAATTCAATTCATATCCCTATAAAATCGGTGAAATGTAATTATTTCGGTAGAAAACTAATTTCTTAAAATCGAGAATATAACTAAAACTATAACTAGTATTGCATTCGTTTTCATTAAAAATACGAATATTTTCCCTTGGAATTTTCTTGTGATATTTTTTTCTTCCTTCCAGCATATTAATATACATTTTTTAAGTACCACTTCTACATTTTTGGGCAAACGAATCAGAAAAAAATGTTCTTAAAATCTTACTAATTATTGACAAATTCTAATAATACTAATCATTAAAAAAAATATCGAGATTCTTATTAATATCGTTAGACTTGACAGAAAATGCCTTATATACGATAGAGATAATGGAGAGAAATCATTTTATCAAGTGGACATTACTCGAAGCCAACCAGGGTTCATATGAGGTTCCGGGTTCGAAGTTGTTCGTATGGTTTTCTTAATCGAGGCTCGCGTAATGAGCAGGAATATTTAATTGGTAGACGTTGAGTCTCCGAGGAGTCAACAAGTATGATTTCCGTCATTTCTTCACTTTTTTATTTCTTTGTTTATATATATATATATATATATATATATATATATATTTACGCTATCATTCTCTTACTCCTTCTCATTATTCGTTTCATGTCCCCTAAACCTTTCTTCGGTCGTGAAAACCCACGCGATTAAAATAATATGACGAACATTCGTTTCCCTGGTCATAAAATCATTAGCATAAGAATTTCTATACCTGGGGTCTGAAGACTGTGGAGTGAGGATAGGAGCGAGGGAAGAAGAAGAAGAAGAAACAGAGTCGAGAAGATCAGCCGGTCCAGGCCAAGAATCGCTGTCTTCGTTTACTTCGTGTTTTACTGCCGTCCCCTTTCTGATTTATAAACATATAATGTGACGGGGGTGTGGCCTCGCTACCACATAATGATAGGCCAACGCTAATTACGTTTACGTCTCTCCGTATAACGACGTGGCTGCAGGGCCCACCCTCGTTCACTCTCTTCATCACCTATATTTCGCACGCCCAAAATGCAATTCGAAAACCCTAAGCTTTTATACATAATTCTTTTGCTACAACTTAGACTCTTAAGTAACATTGTGCACGGACATAAAAAAAAATTGATGGTGAATTCAACTATACACATGTTTCCCTGAGACAACTATGTTTTTATGCACGGAAAAAAAGGCTTGGTTGGAACAACCAAGTGCCTTGGTTATATATACGCCAGACAATTAATTGGTTAGACCAACCAAGTTATTTGTTAGGCTACCAAGTCACTTGGTAAGCTAACCAAGTGACTTGGTAAGCTAACCAAGTGACTTGGTAAGCTAACCAAGTGACTTGGTAAGCTAACCAAGTGACTTGGTAAGCTAACCAAGTGACTTGGTAAGCTAACCAAGTGACTTGGTAAGCTAACCAAGTGACTTGGTAAGCTAACCAAGTGACTTGGTAAGCTAACCAAGTGACTTGGTAAGCTAACCAAGTGACTTGGTAAGCTAACCAAGTGACTTATAAGCTAACCAAGTGACTTGTAAGCTAACCAAGTGACTTGATAAGCTAACCAAGTGACTTGGTTAGACCAACCAAGAAATTGGTAGCCTAACAAATAACTTGGTTGGTCTAACCAATTAATTGTCTGGCGCATATATAACCAAGGCACTTGGTTGTTCCAACCAAGCCTTTTTTTCCGTGTGGTTGCTGTAACAATAAATAAGGTATCTACACTCAGAGAAATCGTAATAGCACAGTCAACTATAAAGTGACAACTATTCATTTTTATTACATGCAACTATTTTTATAGTTACGGTAACTACGAAAACAGTTATGGTAACTATTTGCTAGTTATAGTAATTATTTGATAGTTGTATCAACTATAAAAAAATTGCTGTACCAACCATAAATGAATAGTTGTCACTTTATAGTTAGTAATACCATAATTTTCTCTCAGTGTACCAACTAATAGTGTATTGTGCAACAAGGGCTGAAAGTTGGCAATTGCGACGAGCGCAAGATTGTCGCCCGAGCGAAGCGAGGGCTGCAATCACACGAGTCGCAAACGCCAATTTTGGCCCGTGTTGCACACCATACTTTTTGTAACAAGTGCATGAATAGTGATGCTTTGAATGGTAGTTTTGCGGGACGAACAGTGAAAAGTGAGGTTACCAACTTTCCACCCTAGGGTCGAAAGTGAAACAGCAGGGTCGAAAGTGAAGGAATCACGAACAGCGCATGCGCCAACCTATCGTTTCAACACTGCTATGAAACTAGCCACTTTCGGCCCGCAAAACTGCCATGAAAAGCACCGCTGTTCATGCACGTGTTACAAAAATTATTGCACGTTTCATTATTTTTATAGTAGAACTCGCTATATTTAGTAAGTTGTCGCATTTATTTTTCTCAGTGGAGAAAAACGATTGGTTGGGCTTACGAAGATATTGGTTAAAAATTTTACCATGAAAAATTTGGTAGGCGCAACTAAGTTATTGATTCGGCGTACTAAATCCTTGGTTATGTTAGCTAATAACTTGGTTATGTTAGTCAATAACTTGGTTGTGCCGACCAAGTTTTCTTGATAACATTTTTAACCAATTTTTTGGTAATTCTAACCAAGCTTTTTTCTGAGTGTGTTATGCTTGTCGACTCGATACATGATCAATTTACCAATCGAATGAGGTTTAACGATTTTTGAATCTTCAGAATAAAATTTTGGCAAGCTATAACTTTAGAATTATGACATAAAGAAAAAAATTGGTAAGTAGCAAATGTTCGTTGTGAAAGGCCCTGAAAATGTAATTCGAAAATCCTAAGCTTTTATATATAATTCTTTTGCTACAACTTAGACTCTTAAGTAACATTGTGTTATGCCTGTCGACTCGATACACAATTCTTTTTCGCTTTTTACAAAGCCGCCTCTATGAGGAAGTTTCTTTATTCTATTTTTGGCTTCGTTATAGAGGAAGCTTTGCGAAAGATGAAAATTATTGACGAAGTTGATGTTTTCTGACGTTTTACAAAATCCAGAGCGACATCAAGAAATTTTTAAAAAATTCAAAATCACGTAACATCCGAACCGCTTTACCGATCATCACCAAATTTCGTACGTAGCAGGGCTGAATGTTATTTTTTCTGTGTAGAAAATTTTAGTCGATTACTTGAAATTTTACCTGAATTAGAGCAAAACGAAAATTTTTCGAAAAATTCAAAATCTCATAAAAACTGAACCGCTTTATCGATTTGGCCCAAATTCAATACCAAAGGTCGTATTACTTTGTTCAATTTTAATGCGAAGTTTCAGCCCGACAGATAAAAATTCGTTCGAGCTAGAGCACTTACGTACTTTTTTCAAAATTTCAAAATTCTTATAGAAATGAAATGCGTTAAGCAATTTTTGTCACATTTATACCAATTGAAGATTAGCCAGTACTGTACATGTTGTTCAAATTTTAGCTGATTCGGTCGAATACTTTATAAGTTACAGTTATATGAATTTTTTACCTTTTTCTAAACCACTTTTCTCGACGTTTCAGATCATTTTAAATGTTCTGACATGAAAATCTCGAAAACAATTTTTTTCATGAAAACAAAGCTTTCTCTACGAGGAAGCAAAAAGATACAAAATTCCTTACATAAATAGATAGAATCATTGGGACAAACAGTTGATTTATAGACACGGCTATGAGTAACCAAAAAGATATTCGGAAAAGCCCTTCGAAAATCCTTTTCTCCTTTCTCAGAAAAATCTAATTTCTAATACCCTGAGGGTAAAAACCTGACCATTCGAGTCTCGGAGGACCAGCGAACGAGACACGGCGAGTGACCCGGCAGGGCTGCGTGAAGTCGAGTTTTGAAATATCGCGTCGGGCCCTCCCCCTCATATGTTAATCGTCGCATTAGCATAATATCGTGATTTTTCATGGATCATTTGGAAATGCAAATAAATAATTTGTAATAATAAGAACGGACGCGCGTTGGCTCGAGCACAGACGAGTGCGTTGTAGCTGGCTGTTGTGGCATCGAGTTGCATTGGAATGTCAGATTCGATAGTTCATCTCCTTCGAGCTTTTATTTTATCACTCCGTCCTCCATTTTATAATAAAAAAAATTAGTAACCCTATTTCTGAACATATTTCGCTGTGAAATCAAACACAGTTTATAGACATACGTAATTGGTTCAAATGTAATTTAAGGTTATGTACCACTGCTCAGGCAGTAACAAAAGCTATAAAGTGTTGTTTTTTACCACAGTTGATGTTTTGGACAAAAGACAAGAATTGTACTCTACGTTTTATCGACTTTTATTCGAAAAATTAACAGTGACGAAAAATAAGCGAGAAAATTTAGCTATTTCACTCACGCTTATAATGGAGTAAATGTTTTTGCCAACTTTGGTCGGTAAGGGTGGGGGTCAAATTAGCGAATAACCAAAATGGCGAATGACTAAAATAGCGAATTTCAAAATCAGGAACGTCTGAATCTAGAATGGTGATCATTATGAAATTCGCTATTTCAGCCATTTTTCGCCATTTTGATCATTCGCTATTTTGATCCCCAGTCTTATTAAAATGCAATCAAAATAGCGAATGGTAAAAATAGCGAATGATTAAAATAGCGAATTTCATAATATTAGCGATTCTATATATAGACGTTCCTTATTTTGAAATTCGCTATTTTAGCCATTCGCTATTTTGCTCATTCACTATTTTGACCCCCACTCGTCGGTAAGTTTTTCGGTCAGGACACAGGTGGCGCCGACGTAGTCTGTTTACTTTTAACAAAAGATACTGAATCTCCCGAAGAGCAATATGGCCGCACACAATATGTCAGCTGACCTTTGGCGTAAGATTTAATTGTTTCTGGAAATTAAATGTGTAAAATCAGACCGGACGTCAATTCTGTGATGATTTCTGAATATTCGAAAACCATCTGAATGTCAAATACACAAGCCAAATCCATGTACAGTGTATACTACGGTCGCGTTGCAAAGGCTCGGAGCTTTTGCCAAAAGAAAACAGACTACATCGGCGCCACTTGTGTTCCAATCGGGAAACTTCATTCGCGCTCTTCTTGACCCATTCTGATCGCGAACGGACTACATGAACGTAGTCTGGGTTTTTCGTGGATTCCTTTTGTGTAATTGACTTTTCGACGCTCGTAGAATATTCAGAGAACGCTAAAGAATGGACGTACATTTCGATTTAACGTATGTGAGTTCCAGAATCTTTTATATCTTACCAAACAGGCGATGCTGTCAAACCATGGCGGCCATTTTGATTTCGGGAGGTTTAGTAATATACGATTTTTTTCATTTATTGTACGTTTTCATCAAATATTCGAATGTAGGTCCACTCGTTTATGTTAATATTACAACCGTGTATAATTTGAAGCATGTGTGTAGCTTATTAACGAAGAATAATCAAAACTACGAAAAATCCTGTTTTTACCGACCAAAGTCGGTAATAAAATCTACTCCAACATCCCCTTAAGAGCATGTGAAATACCGCAGTCGGTAATAAAAACTGTAATCAACATTTTTCACGCATACTGACATTTTACAGCTTCAAAAAGAGTTTCATCGAATGCTCCAGTGATATCCGCATTCGATGAAACTCTTTTTGAAGCTGTAAAATGTTAGTATGCAAGAAAAAAGTTGATTACAGTTTTTGATGCCGATTGAGACCGGAATGATCGGGGGGGAAGGTGTTTCACATGCTCTTAAGGGGATGCTGGAGTAGATTTTTTTGCAGACTTTGGTCGGTAAGTTTTTCGATCAGGACACAGGTGGCGCCGACGTAATATGTTTACTTTTGACAAAAGATACTGAATCTCCCGAAAAGCAATATGGCCGCACACGATATGTCAGCTGACCTTTGCCGTAAGATATAATTGTTTCTGGAAGTTTAGATGTGTAAAATCAGACCGGACGTCAATTCTGTGATGATTTCTGAATATTCGAAAACCATCAGAATGTCAAATACACAAGCCAAATCCATGTATAGTGTATACTACGGTCGCGTTACAAAGGCTCGGAGTTTTTGCCAAAAGAAAACAGACTACATCGGCGCCACTTGTGTTCTAATTGGGAAACTTCATTCGCGCTCTTTTTAACCCACTCTGATCGCGAACAGACTGCGTGAACGTAGTCTGGGTTTTGCGTGGATTCCTTTTGTGTAATTGTCTTTTCGACGCTGGTAGAATATTCAGAGAACGCTAAAGAATGGACGTACATTTCGATTTAACATATGTGAGTTCGAGAATCTTTTATATCTTACCAAACAGGCGATGCTGTCAAACCATGGCGGCCATTTTGATTTCGGGAGGTTTAGTAATATACGATTTTTTTCATTTATTGTACGTTTTCATCAAATATTCGAATGTAGGTCCACTCGTTTATGTTAATATTACAACCGTGTATAATTTGAAGCATGTGTGTAGCGTATTAACGAAGAATAATCAAAACTACGAAAAAGCCTGTTTTTACCGACCAAAGTCGGTAATAAAATCTACTCCAACATCCCCTTAAGAGCATGTGAAATACCGCAGTCGGTAATAAAAACTGTAATCAACATTTTTCATGCATACTGACATTTTACAGCTTCAAAAAGAGTTTCATCGAATGCTCCAGTGATATCCGCATTCGACGAAACTCTTTTTGAAGCTGTAAAATGTTAGTATGCATGAAAAAAGTTGATTATAGTTTTTGATGCCGATTGAGACCGGAATGATCGGGGGGGAAGGTATTTCACATGCTCTTAAGGGGATGCTGGAGTAGATTTTTTTGCAGACTTTGGTCGGTAAGTTTTTCGATCAGGACATAGGTGGCGCCGACATAGTCTGTTTACTTTTGACAAAAGATACTGAATCTCCCGAAAAGCAATATGGCCGCACACAATATGTCAGCTGACCTTTGTCGTAAGATTTAATTGTTTCTGGAAATTAGATGTGTAAAATCAGACCGGACGTCAATTCTGTGATGATTTCTGAATATTCGAAAACCATCAAAATGTCAAATTCACAAGCCAAATCCATGTACAGTGTATACTGCGGTCGCGTTGCAAAGGCTCGGAGCTTTTGCCAAAAGAAAACAGACTACATCGGCGCCACTTGTGTTCCAATCGGGAAACTTCATTCGCGCTCCTCTTGACCCATTCTGATCGCGAACGGACTACGTGAACGTAGTCTGGGTTTTTCGTGGATTCCTTTTGTGCAATTGACTTTTCGACGCTCGTAGAATATTCAGAGAATGCTAAAGAATGGACGTACATTTAAATTTAACGTATGTGAGTTCCAGAATCTTTTATATCTTACCAAACAGGCGATGCTGTCAAACCCTGGCGGCCATTTTGATTTCGGGAGGTTTAGTAATATACGATTTTTTTCATTTATTGTACGTTTTCACCAAATATTCGAATGTACATCCATTCGTTTATCTTGATATTACAATCGTGTACAATTTGAGACATGTCCCACATGGAAATAGAAATATATGCACGATATATTCGACATATAGAACTTTTTGGCGCTAAACATATATGAAATATATTTTACATATATTCCATATATATCTCATATATTTTGCATGTATTTTAGCACACATATATGCAGAATATATGCAGCATATAGAACTTTTTGGCGCCATATATTTAACATATATGTTACATATATATTTTTCTATGTGGGGTGTGTAGCGTATTAACGAAGAATAATCAAAACTACGAAAAAGCCTGTTTTTACCGACCAAGTCGGTAATAAAATCTACTCCAGTAATTAATATTAAGGGGATGGTAAAATCTACCATCCCCTTAATATATATTGAAATGTGTACTAATGGTAAATTATGAAACAAACAATAACGTAAATAAAAACTAATATCATGTCTTCTTAATAAATACACTTACCACCACTACTATACATTGAACGCTTTCAAGGTACAGCCTCATTATCATTACTATCAAACTTTATCGTTAAAAAAAAATGAAAATTAAACAATTTACTTTCAGCGAACCACTGCCCACGTCGTCATTATATTTCTACAGACTAAAGCTCCCAGCTTCTCCGACTCAGAGACTTTACTTCGAATAAGTGAGGCGAACCACATCGAGGAAAAAATATAAGGAGCTGGTTAACGAATCGACTTTACGATTTCTCGCTCTACGCCCTCTGCTCGCGCTGCTGCTGCTGCTGCTGCTACTCAGTGAATACACGAGAGCAAAGCCCGTGGACGTTACTCCTCTCTTTCTCCCTCTACCTCCATCTTTCTTTCTCTCTGTCGACTGCCTAACCAGCCACGAATTTACGCGGACGTTTATATCGGCTCTACGTCAATTGCCGGGCTTCTTCGCTCTTCCTTTCGCACGCTTCTTGTTCTTCTTCCTCCTCTTCCCGCTTCCCGTTGTTTCCTCTCGCTTTGACTGCCTTCCCCTGAGCTCTGCCATCCTTTCATATTTTTTTTACTCAGTCGTTTCTTTCTTCACCGTTTTTCTTTTTTTAATTTTTTACGAACATAAAATATCGCGCTCGCCACTATATTTCGTGTGTACCACTACGAACAGTCCGAAGGAGGATATAGTCTCACTTGTAATATACAAGAACGGGTCTTTTGATGTGTTACGTGTTAATATACCGTGTGCTAACGCTTCGGGCGATATCGGAACGCAAGTCTTAACGTCTCTTCCCTTTGAGGATAAAGAAAAAGTGATATAGTGCCGGATATATGGCTTAGAAGGAGGGAATATTAACAGAGTATTTATTCACTGTATCGAAGAATAGAAAGAAGAAAAAAAAAGCGGTGGACACACGACATGAGTCTTTCGATGAAACCTTCCCAGAAAACGTCCCGGTTTTATGAAGTCATTTTGTGTCCTTCGGCGATCTTGGCATTCCTACAATGACTTTACCCATTCTCGAAGAAGTCGTTTACACCGCGTTCTCATTTTGGATAGTAATAAAACGCGATTATCATCCGTACTGACCTCTTCACACCCAGAAAAAAGATCTTGTTAACGGGACTAGAATCTACGCAAAGGAAATAAAATTTCTTATTTGAATTCCGACCTAGTAGACTTCCATTCACCTCAAATAAAAAATTTTATTTGTAATTAATATACTTATTGAAATACAAAAAATTTATTTGCAATTAATATACTTATGGAATAGTAAATATATTCAGATCTAAGAAATATTTATTTGGGTCGGCAGTAATAAAAAAATATTTTTTTTATTATTTTTAGTAATAAAAAAATATTTTTTTTATTACTGCCGACCTAAATAAATATATTATAAAATAATTATTTGGGTCGGAAATTTAAAAAACTGAAAAATTGAATGAAATACATATTTGTTGGAGGGAAAGTAAATTTTCGTTGTTTGAAATAATTAAATGTTGAATAGATAATTTTAGTTAATATTACCAAATCTTTTTCCTGAGTGCATGGAAAAAAGAGCTTGGTTGGAAGTACTATTTTTTAATTGGTTAGACCCATTTTGGTTGTGGCAACAAATGCGTTTATTGCCGGAACCTCGACCGCTTGGTTCCCTCAACAATTCGAAATTGGTTAAGATGATAGTAGATATAGCCAACGCGATTAGTTACGGTAATCAATTTTCGTGGTTGATATCTGCAACCGACATCGGTCGCAGAAATCAACCACGAAAATTAGTACCAATAACTGCCGTGTAACCAAGTTTTTGGTTGCTACGCTTAACTACGGTGATAAACGCTACTAATGAATTCTTTGGCGCTACTATTTATTGTGTTCTCGAGTAAAAAGGCGCGAGAACTTTACGGCCGCCATCTTTTTTATGCTGTCGCAGTTTTGTGTTACATCGACTATAAAATTGGATCGTTTTATTCATAACCTCTGCAGTATACTGGTTGCCGACCATTTCACTTGGTTGTCGTCAACCAAGTGAAATGGTTGGCTCAACCAAGAGAATTAGTAAATACAATAATTTAGTTCATGGTTGTCCTCACTACTAACTTCGTTACTCTAACTATCATCATTCTAACTAAGAGCTATTGGTTTATGTAGCCAGAAAATCGGCTGGCGTACACTGAAAGAAAAGAGTAGTTGGAAGAACCATCTCCAGCATATGCTGTACCGCTGAATAGTTGCAGCAACTAACTCGCTCCTGTAACCAATCGTAGTGCTGTTTTCACCAATACAATAGGTGGCGCAACCAACAGCTAGTTCCTGTAACCAACCACAGCGGCTCGTATAACCAACGAGTAGTTGTCATAACCCACTGAGTAGTTGTCATAACCCACTGAGTGGTGACACTATTTCAACTCTTTCGAATGGTTGTCGGAACCGATTTATTGGTTTGTCTAACTACTTTTTATTCTCCGTGTATATACGACATAGCAATTGATGCGATCAACCAATTTCTTGTGTATGTCAACCAAGTCTTTTTTTTTCGTGTTCCCGAGTTAAAATTTTGACCCTTCCAACACCCTTCGTTGAATTATAATGGGTAAAGTATGCCACCTTTGGAGGTTTATACAAGGATCTATGAACCTCATCTCACTCTGTACAACCTAATTGGAGGTCCAAACATAAGAATTTCAGTCTACATTAGACTCTGTTTACTCCATGTGGGTAATATCTGCCATTTTCGGAGGTTTTGATGAGTGTCAAAAGAATGGAAGAACCTCTGTTTACCCCGCGGGACTGCTACATTTAGGTTTTGAAGAGGGTCTAAATTTCAACTCAGGTTTAACTCCGAATACATGCCATAAGAACCAAAAAATACCGAAGAGCATGGAATTACAATTTTCTTCTGTGTGCACGGAAAAAAAAGATTAGTTGCCATAACCAAGAAATGGGTTAACACAACCAATGGATTATTCTACTTCCCTAGCAACTCAAATAATAATACCAACGATTCGAATGGTAATACCGACGATTCGAATGATAATACCGACGATTCGTATGGTAGTCCCAACTATTCGAGTGGTAGTCTCAACAATTGGATTAGTTAACCTAACTAATCCAATCGAGAACTAATCGTGAATAGTTGAGGTTACTATTCGATATGGTTGAGGCAAATAATTTTTTAGACATTGTGTACAGCAAATCGAAAACGTAGTTGCCACAACCAAACATTTCTTTCCGTGTGGAATCGCATTAAATTTTTTAATGCTACTATCTTATCGTATTACATCGTGCTTTTAAAATCAACGGATCAAAATAAATACATAATTAATATTTCCTCTCTCGTCACAAACTTTGCAGGTGATGAGAAAAATTTGCAATCCAAAAAAAATCGACTTTCAGATTTTGGTGCAAATAGATGTTTTAAGTGTCCCAAATTCCAAAAAAAAAACATCAACTCATTTCTGTCCGTCTGTCTGTCTGGTTGTGTAAACCGTCCAAAAACACAATAACTTTTGAAAGAGACTCTCCATCGAAGTGAAATTTGGTGTGGATCTTCAATGTATCCAATGTCGTTTTGGTATCGAAATTCAATCCAAAATATCCACCCATTTTGGGACGTTACCTAAAATATGAAGAAAAAGATAAATGAACTGAAAAAAAATATCATTGATTCAATAAATTCATCGTTTGCGGGATGTTGGCATCCCGCAAACGACAATAAGTGTTATCAACTTAATTTGAATTCTAATTCCTCCCATTCGATACGAGATCGAGACAATAACTCTGAAATAAGCAAAATAATATTTTATTATTTCAATGTTAAATGAGAATGAACGAATAAGAACTAGAATTAATTCAAAAATACTTCTTTTTAGCAGCCCACAATAGAATTTTTTTTCAGTGTATAAAAAGTAAATTTTTCGACTGTGGACTGATTTCATTATTATAATGATTAGGTATAATGATGCACACAGAGAAAATTATCAATAATAGACAATAAACAGTGAGTATTCAATACAACAAAGATTTTGTTATCTTATTCAGTCACTGGAATGAAATTTCCAAAATTATGGGTTATGAAAAATTTCTTTCCCATAAAATATGTATTCACTGGTTTCCCCTGAAAGTAGCGACAACTGAAATTTGTTATTTTTATCCTTGAAAGTATTTTGTCCACTGGTATGACTATATTGCAGATTAACAATACTTTATGCGTATTTCATGAGCTTTTAATGAAAGTTTTTATAAAGGTAATACTATCGTCAATAAACAATCGTATTCCATGACAATTTTTCGATGACTCATTCCCCTTAACGTAGAATATCACCACAAATATTTCTGGAGTATCGAATAAATTGAGAATAATTATTAATCGTATAATTAAATAATTGCATGTGACTTTTGTATCGTGCAGTGACATAAAATACGCGATATTACGAGAAGTACAATACGATAAATACTGGAATGTATATAATAAGGGTATCTGCTCGATCGGCTAATTAACACAAATTGGTCAACCGCACCTTACGCAACGAGTTCCATCAGGTGAATCGCCCGGCTCGAGCGAATAGGAAGAGAAGAAGAGACAAGGCCCCTTTTTCCCAAGGTGGTATCGAGAAAAAAAAAAAAAAAAAGGATCTTTAAAAACTCGTCGAGCAACGTCGCAATAGCCGAAAAACGCGTGTAAATTTTTGCAGCATTGGCCAATGAGAACACGAGGAACTAATTGCCGTCCCATCAGCTGCTCCCCCGCAGTTCCTCCCCCGCCCTCGACGTTCTCCATGTTCCTTCGCTCGCGTTCCACGACCAAGCTGCGGCATTCCAGAAATACCGTCTCGTGCTCTTCGGCGTGTAGCACACGCCCGCGATATAGTCGCGCGGACACGTTCCCGATTACCAATGCACAAAATGCCATCGCACATTCCCCGAGTCATATAACTGTAGTACAGAGCAGCGGCGTTGCGTATAGTTGAAGTATCGGGGTTGTCATAATGATGAATGACTCGCGCGCCTCGTTCTTGACTAATTGTTAACACCTTATTAATCATTTTCGAACAAAAAATTCGTATAGCAATACGAATTGAAATCGGTGATCGAGTATATATCCCAAGTGGAAAAATTATATCGAGCATCTATCAGAATTATGTATAAGGCAACATATATAATCTGTATAAGAATATGGACATACAGAGTTACTATAAGCTGTATATAATTTATATAAAATTTATATAGTCCGTAGATTTTATACGATTTTTATAGAAAAATTATATTAAATCTACATAAAAATTAAATATCGTATATAGTCTATTCATTTTATATATAATATCAAAATCCCAATTTTTCACTCGTTAATAATGTTTTATTCGACTCTGAGATCTCCTGCAACGATAAATATAGTGCGATATATAAAATCAGTACTAGAAAAGTCCTTTTTCTTATAGAATTTTTATTTTGAATAATTCATTTTGAAAAATTAATTATTCAAACCCGAGTTGTGGCGGTATTTTTTCACAATTTGTTTCAGATTAACATTTGTCGTTTGGTGGCTGCTTGATGAATTTATTTAATTTATTAAGCAGCTACAGTCGATATTTTGGAAAAGATTCGCATTAGTGAAATTTGAATTGGGCTTCATTAAAAATGTCATTAATCATTAAAAATATTGATCGAGAATAGTCGCATACGATGAAAAATTAATCACTGATCAAGTTCCAAAACATAATGCTTTGTGTTATTCCAATGGAAATTAAGTAAACATGAGTTGTAGTAACATATCCGCTCCATAATATCACGGACTAAATTCTCGCCAGAAGTAATTTCTCCGCTGAAAATTTCACATATCGTCATGAAACAGATATAACTTTTTTGTATATTGTTAAGGGGATGCTGGAGTAGATTTATTTGCCGACTTTGGTCGGTAAGTTTCTCGATTATGACACAGATGGCGCCGACGTAGTCTGTTTACTTTTGGCAACACTGAGGGAAAATTGTAGTATTTGTAACTATAAAGTGACAACTATTCATTTTTAGTTCATACAAGCAATTTTTTAATAGTTGCCACAACTATCAAATAGTTGCTATAACTACCAAATAGTTGCCATAACTATTTTCACAGCTATCGTAATTATGAAAATAGTTGGATGGACTAAAACTTAATAGTTGTCACTTTATAGTTGACTGTACTATTATGATTTCTCTGAGTGAAAAGATACTGAATCTCCCGAAATTCAATATGGCCACACACGATATGGCAACAGATCTTTGCTGTTAGATATAATTCTTTCTGGAAATTAGATATGTAAAACCAGACCGGACGTCAATTCTGTGATGATTGCTGAATATTCCAAAGCGAACAGAATGTCAACTACACAAGTCAAATCCACATATAGTGTATACTACGTTCGCGTTGCAAAGGCTCGGAGCTTTTCCAAAAGTAAACAGACTACATCGGCGCCACCTGTGTCCTAATGGAGAAACGTCATTCACGCTCTTCTCGACCTACTCTGATCACCAACAAACTGCGTAAACGTACTTTACAAAATGCGTGCGCTTCTTTTGTGCTATCGCCAATCCCACAGTCTTAAAAAATTCGAAGAACCTCATAGAATCGGCGTTCACGTTCTTCTTTTGAATGTGATGTCTAGAAATGTTTATATAGGACGAAATACGTGGTGTTGACAGTTCGAGCGGCCATATTGGTTTTCGGTAGGTTTATAAATTTACGATTTTCTTTATCTTTCAAGTGTTTTCATCCAAAATTCGAGAGGACGCCGATGCGCCTATGTTGATATTATAATCCTGTGCAATTTGAAACATATTTGTAATATATTAACAATGTAGTTTGTAAACTACGAAACCGAAGCTATTTACCGAACAAAGTCGGTAAAAAAATCTACTCGAGCATCCCCTTAACGGTCTGCCGTATGATAACAAAATAAATGCCAAGAATTTTATAACAATCGGATCTTTATAAGAGAATTTTTGTAAAAAGTGTTTAATTTTTTTTTCTTTAAGTTCAATCAAAGTTTATTGAGTTTTGTAATTGTTGTTTACCGCTTATAATATTTGAGAGCTGTATGACAATACTATTTGTCGCCACTCCATACAGGACATTATATTTTTATTTAAAAAAAAATTTCGAGATTTTCATATAAGAAGTTCTTGGGACTTCGATTTTCGACTTATTCTAGCCATTGCTATTTGGGAAAAGCATTTCACATGAATTTGTGTCTCAGTGATGATTAGAGAGACCGAAACGACAGGTAATTTAAGCAAATGATTCATTGCCTCGTTCCCGTTCTCCCTTCATCACGATTCGCGAATAATATGGACTTGCTTTACAAAGAGAAGTTACTAATTTCGAACAAGCTCATTCAGATGCCAGGGAGTCTCCCGTAGAGGCTCGGAACTGCGAGGTTTGCTCCTCGGAGTCGTGCGCGAGGTCTCTTCGTGTCTCCTTCTCTCTCGTCTTTTTCATTTTTATTATTTGTCGTTTATCCCCGTAGTCGTTGTAGTTGTTCCCTGGGTCGTTATTGTTTTATTCGTATTATATTCTTGCCTCTTTTTGTTGTTGCTTCTACGTTGTTTTTCTTTTTTTTATTCTTTCTGTTTTATTTTATTTGTTTTGCAAGATATTGCAGGACTACGCGCTACAGCGAACCCATAATATGCGAGTCCGGTAAGAAGACGAAGAAGAAGAAGAAGAAGAAGAAGACGAAGAAGAAGAAGAAGAAGAAGAGGAGGAGGAGGAAGAAGAGGACGGTTACTCTCTGCTTCTTTCTCAGTGAATTTCTCTCTCAAGCACTGCCGAGTGCTTGTCCGTTCGAGGCTGTAGGATATGGGTATAGAGGTCCGACGTCCTGCGTCGTCTCGCGAACGACGACGACCTATAACGTTGCCAGGGCGGCCCCCGATGCTAAGCGTGTATGCATGTTCGGTGCATAAATAAGGAGCACAGCTCGAGAGGCATTAAATCACGCGCGAGGATCGCGTGTGTGGCGAGAGCGAGTGAGAGAGATGGGATATAGAGAGCCAGGAAGAAAAAGAGGGTAGAAGCAAAGAAGAAATGAGAGAGAGAAAGAACGAGAGCCTCCGTGTGCCGTACCAGCAACTACGACAGCAACAGCAGCAGCAACAGCAGCAGCAGCAATGGAGCAAAGGGTCTGCACCTCCGTAAGGACTCCTCGTCGTCGAGGATTACGTTTAGTTCCCGTTCGCGTTGCCCTGCTCCCGCACCCCGTCGAGCCAATATGCCCTCGCATCAAAAGCGCGCCCTGGGCCTACCTTCTTGAGTAGTCAAGCGATTATGCGCCCCGCGTGCCTCTCACCTCTACAAACCTCGGGGTACAGTATGAACAATAAGAATCTGTGGCCAAAGCTACTCTTTACGATACTGATAACACGACAAGATCAAGTACTTAATAAAAAGAAAATTTACAATTATATGACAAGTCAAATTTTATTACAACGGATGGGATTCAAAAATAGCAAATGGCTGAAATTGCGAATTAGAAAATAATGAACGTCTGAATCTAGAATGGCCATTATTATGAAATTCGCTATTTTAGCCATTCGCTATTTTAGCCATTCGCTATTTCGGTCATTTGGTATTTTAGCCATTCGCTATTTTATCCATTCGCTATTTTAGCCATTCGTTATTTTAGCCATTCGTTATTTTGGCCATTCGCTATTTTAGCCATTCGCTATTTTAGCCATTCGCTATTTTAGCCATTCGCTATTTTAGCCATTCGCTATTTTAGCCATTCGCTATTTTAGCCATGCGCTATTTTAGCCATTCGTTATTTTAGCCATTCGCTATTTTAGCCATTCGCTATTTTAGCCATTCGTTATTTTAGCCATTCGCTATTTTAGCCATGCGCTATTTTAGTCATTCGCTATTTTAGCCATTCGCTATTTTAGACGTTCGCTATTTTAGCTATTCGCTATTTTAGCCATTCGCTATTTTAGCCATTCGCTACTTTAGCCATTCGCTATTTTAGCTATTCGCTATTTTACCCGTTCGCCATTTTAGCCATTCGCTATTTTAGCCATTCGCTATTTTAGCCATTCGCTATTTTAGCCATTCGCTATTTTAGCCATTCGCTATTTTAGCCATTCGCTATTTTAGCCATTCGCTATTTTAGCCGTTCGCTATTTTAGCCATTCGCTATTTTAGCCGTTCGCTATTTTAGCCATTCGCTATTTTAGCCATTCGCTATTTTAGCCATTCGCTAATTTAGCCATTCGCTATTTTAGCCATTCGCTATTTTAGCCATTCGCTATTTTAGCCATTCGCTATTTTAGCCATTCGCTATTTTAGCCATTCGCTATTTTAGCCATTCGCTATTTTAGCCATTCGCTATTTTAGCCATTCGCTAATTTAGCCATTCGCTATTTTAGCCATTCGCTATTTTAGCCATTCGCTATTTTAACCATTCGCTATTTTGGTGGAGGGTCAAAATAGCGAATGACCAAAATAGCGAATGGCTAAAATAGCGAATTGCAAAATAAGGAACGTCTAAATCTAGAATGGCCATTATTATAAAATTCGCTATTTTAGTCATTCGCAATTTTGATTACATTTTAAGAAGATGGGGGTCAAAATAGCGAATGTAACACAAAATGGAATATCAACTTGTACTTTAGCCTCTCAAGGTTTGTCTTACACTTCAATCACAAAAATAAAATATAAACTAATTAAATCATGTCAATTTAATATTATGATTGTTTTCATTAGTACGAAATCGTTGTATGAATTAAAATAAAGTTTCTCACGAAAATGCTACAGAGTAGTTTTCAGTGTCTATATCTACACAGTCTTATGAACAAAAATTCTCCGCACTGTAAATTTCATTTAATTTTAAATCTGTAACAATCATTTAAAAAATTACTGTAATAATAGCATAATAATTTTGTTCACACATAAACTGAATGTTATTTTCTGTATTCCATGGTATATGGACAATTACTACGGGCAGTTAGGATGCTACACCCAAAAAGTTCGCCCACCCTCCGCCCTTCGCAATCTATCAAGGGGAAGAAGTGCATAATCGAGAAGAAGTTAGGAATTTTAATGTGCCTCCGCTGGTAAAGGGTTACCAGAGGTGCACAAGAGTTCGATAGAAGGAGATCGTCAAGGAGAGAGAAAAAAAAAGACAGAGTCAAGAGGATCGTAGTGTGGTATATAGTGGGCAGAGCGTGCTGGATGCTCCCACCCCCCGCGGAGCCAATCACCGCCCGAGAAATGGTAGCTGTTGAGTAGCAGCAGCAGCGGATCTTCAGGATCCTCTACTCCAGGGTAGGTGCACAAGACGTTGGTTGAGAAGGAGGTGGAAGAGGAGGCTGGATGAAGGAGCTCCACGGATATATGTAAGGTGCTTCTTCCATTCTGTTTCTTTCGATGGTCAGAACGACTCAACGAAGAGAAAGAGATAAGAGGGACAGTAAAAGAAGAGAGAAAACACAGAGAAGAGACGTATGGACGAAGACCAGGAGGAGGATGAACCGAAAACGAGCAATCCAAGCAAGGGTACGCAGGATAATGAGGAGTGGAAGAGATTTCATGCTGAGGTTTCTACGGGCGTGTATAGTCAACGAGTGGGGGGAGAATATACACTCAGCGAGAGTGCGCACGAACAGAGGGAAAGAAAAGAATAAGAAGGAGACAGAAGAGAGTTGGAAATAAGGAGTAGGCTGATTGCGTCCGGACCGCGTAAATCTTGTTGATGGAAATTGTCCGCGGAGCTTCAGTGTGCGCGTGCACGTTTGGCGATTACGTCCTGCGGTGAACGCGTTGGTCGGTAGCACACGTACTTCGCTTCCCTTGCCCTTTCGTCTTCTTCTTCCTCCTCCTCTTCTTCTTCTTCCTCTTCTTCTTCTTCTTCTTCTCCTTCTTCTCCCTCAACGTATTCTCTTCTTCTCCTTCTTATTTCACTTCTTTCGGTAATTGGACTTATTCGTCCCTCACCGGAGATCTACTCTACTCCACTCGGCGCTCAAGCAACCCCATTCGTCCACGAACGAGCGCGAGCCGAGATTAATGAGCCCCGTACTTGGGACTTTTAATTCCAAAGACGGAGTGCAAATAAGTACCGCCATCCATCTTGACCGCCAATTACCACCGCGCGTACGTATACGTAACGCAACGTACCAAGAGGTACGTAGCAAGAGGAACGTTCGCCAGTTTCTGCCTCTTTTATCCGAAGAGCGAACGATATAAAGGTGGAACGTGCGTGCAATGCGTACGGCGTATAGCATTGTGCAAGTACGTCACTACGCATACTCCAAATGGATCCTTAAGTACACGGCTCTGATCCACCTGACGACTTGATGGTCAATCGAGCGATTGGTCAGATGCTTCTGCAATGACGCTGGTTTTTCTTTACTTCGTAATAAAGACGAACCTGACGTTGAGCAACTACAGCATCTAAAATCAAATAAAGAAG
Organism: Ephialtes manifestator; assembly: GCA_963970395.1. NCBI lineage: Eukaryota > Metazoa > Arthropoda > Insecta > Hymenoptera > Ichneumonidae > Ephialtes > Ephialtes manifestator. The sequence continues at coordinate 37,192,289 of OZ019970.1, forward strand.
CATTAATGTTGTACCAGTGTAGAACTATCTTTCTGTAGAAGGTTCATGGGTAACTAACACACTAGGATCGGGATCAAGTTCATGCATTGAATATTTTGTTTATGGCAAATGTCAAAAGAGATATAAAGGGTCTGCTAACCCTAATTTACTTAAGAATCATCACTGTTCAAAAAATCAGTGGGTAAGATATCTCGCATTTTCGATATAAGCATTGTTGTCATTTTATTCGTTCCGTAAATGGCTGTCGTACCAGCATGAAGTTGATACTCGTCGGCGAACGATTTCAGGCATGTTGTTCATTTTGACAGTTCTAAAATTTACGCACCGCGAGATTGTGATTTGGGTTAGGTAATAGGAAATTGTAATTAGAGATGGAGGGAGATAGTGACAATGGTGACAAGATATTCCTCATGGATTGCACAACAAAAAATTGGAACTTTATTCCGTTTCTGATTTCAGAATTCACGGATCCGACTTTTGGTCGGAAAAACCAACCTAAAGAACCTAAACTTTTTTCTTCTCCAAGATATCGAATTTTGGCCTTCACTATCGTTCTCAAGTCACATATTGTACCTCAGAAAGTACCGGTTACATGCCTTTTTACGATGATTTTTTAAAAACTCACTTTTGGTCGGGTCTGATTGCAGAATTCGCCGATCCGACTTTTGGTCGAAAAATCCAACCTAAAGAACCTACATTTTTTTCTTTTTCAAGATATCGAATTTTGGCCTTCACTATCGTTCTCAAGTCGCATATTGTACCCCAGAAAGTACCGGTTACATGTCTTTTTACGATGATTTTTGAAAAAGTCACTTTTGGTCGGGTCTGATTTCAGAATTCGCAGATCCGACTTTTGGTCGGAAAATCCAACCTAAAGAACCTAAACTTTTTTCTTCTTCAAGATATCGAATTTTGACCTTCACTATCGTTCTCAAGTCGCATATTGTACCTCAGAAAGTACCGGTTACATGCCTTTTTACGATGATTTTTGAAAAAGTCACTTTTGGTCGGGTCTGATTTCAGAATTCGCAGATCCGACTTTTGGTCGAAAAAACCAACCTAAAGAACCTACAGTTTTTTCTTCTTCAAGATATCAAATTTTGGCCTTCACTATCGTTCTCAAGTCGCATATTATACCTCAGAAAGTACCGGTTACATGCCTTTTTACGATGATTTTTGAAAAAGTCACTTTTGGTCGGGTCTGATTTCAGAATTCGCAGATCCGACTTTTGGTCGGAAAATCCAACCTAAAGAACCTAAATTTTTTCCTTCTTCAAGATATCGAACTTTGGCCTTCACTATCGTTCTCAAGTCGCATATTGTACCTCAGAAAGTACGGGTTACATGCCTTTTTACGATGATTTTTGAAAAAGTCACTTTTGGTCGGGTCTGATTTCAGAATTCGCAGATCCGACTTTTGGTCGGAAAATCCAACCTAAAGAACCTAAATTTGTTTTTCTTCAAGATATCGAATTTTGGCCTTCACTGTCGTTCTCAAGTCGCATATTGTACCTCAGAAAGTACCGGTTACATGCCTTTTTACGATGACTTTTTAAAAAGTCACTTTTGGTCGGGTCTGATTTCAGAATTCGCAGATCCAACTTTTGGTCGGAAAATCCAACCTAAAGAACCTAAATTTTTTTCTTCTTCAACATATCGAATTTTGGCCTTCACTATCGTTCTCAAGTCGCATATTGTACCTCAGAAAGTACCGGTTACATGCATTTTTACGATGATTTTATAAAAAGTCACTTTTGGTCGGGTCTGAATTCGCAGATCCGACTTTTGGTCGGAAAATCCAACCTAAAGAACCTAAATTTTTTCTTCTTCAAGATATCGAATTTTGGCCTTCACTGTCGTTCTCAAGTCGCATATTGTACCTCAGAAAGTACCGGTTACATGCCTTTTTACGATGATTTTTGAAAAAGTCACTTTTGGTCGGGTCTGATTTCAGAATTCGCAGATCCGACTTTTGGTCCGAAAATCCAACCTAAAGAACCTAAACTTTTTTCTTCTTCAAGATATCGAATTTTGGCCTTCACTATCGTTCTCAAGTCGCATATTGTACCTCAGAAAGTACCGGTTACATGCCTTTTTACGATGATTTTTGAAAAAGTCACTTTTGGTCGGGTCTGATTTCAGAATTCGCAGATCCGACTTTTGGTCCGAAAATCCAACCTAAAGAACCTAAACTTTTTTCTTCTTCAAGATATCGAATTTTGGCCTTCACTATCGTTCTCAAGTCGCATATTGTACCTCAGAAAGTACCGGTTACATGCCTTTTTACGATGATTTTTGAAAAAGTCACTTTTGGTCGGGTCTGATTTCAGAATTCGCAGATCCGACTTTTGGTCCGAAAATCCAACCTAAAGAACCTACATTTTTTCTTTTTCAAGATATCGAATTTTGGCCTTCACTATCGTTCTCAAGACGCATATTGTACCTCAGAAAGTACCGGTTACATGCCTTTTTACGATGATTTTTGAAAAAGTCACTTTTGGTCGGGTCTGATTTCAGAATTCGCAGATCCGACTTTTGGTCGCAAAATCCAACCTAAAGAACCTACATTTTTTTCTTCTTCAAGATATCGAATTTTGGCCTTCACTATCGTTCTCAAGTCGCATATTGTACTTCAGAAAGTACCGGTTACATGCCTTTTTACGATGATTTTTTAAAAATTCACTTTTGGACGGGTCTGATTTCAGAATTCGCAGATCCGACTTTTGGTCCGAAAATCCAACCTAAAGAACGTAAACTTTTTTCTTCTTCAAGATATCGAATTTTGGCCTTCACTATCGTTCTCAAGTCGCATATTGTACTTCAGAAAGTACCGGTTACATGCCTTTTTACGATGATTTTTTAAAAACTCACTTTTGGACGGGTCTGATTTCAGAATTCGCAGATCCGACTTTTGGTCCGAAAATCCAACCTAAAGAACGTAAACTTTTTTCTTTTTCAAGATATCGAATTTTGGCCTTCACTATCGTTCTGAAGTCGCATATTCTACCTCAGAAAGTACCGGTTACATGCCTTTTTACGATGATTTTTTAAAAACTCACTTTTGGTCGGGTCTGATTTCAGAATTCGCAGATCCGACTTTTGGTCGGAAAATCCAACCTAAAGAACCTAAATTTTTTTCTTCTTCAAGATATCGAATTTTGGCCTTCACTATCGTTCTCAAGTCGCATATTGTACCTCAGAAAGTACCGGTTACATGCCTTTTTACGATGATTTTTTAAAAACTCACTTTTGGTAGGGTCTGATTTCAGAATTCGCAGATCCGACTTTTGGTCGGAAAATCCAACCTAAAGAACCTACATTTTTTTCTTTTTCAAGATATCGAATTTTGGCCTTCACTATCGTTCTCAAGTCGCATATTGTACCTCAGAAAGTACCGGTTACATGCCTTTTTACGATGATTTTTAAAAAACTCACTTTTGGTCGGGTCTGATTTCAGAATTCGCAGATCCGACTTTTGGTCGGAAAATCCAACCTAAAGAACCTAAACTTTTTTCTTCTTCAAGATATCGAATTTTGGCCTTCACTATCGTTCTCAAATCGCATATTGTACCTCAGAAAGTACCGGTTACATGCCTTTTTACGATGATTTTTTAAAAACTCACTTTTGGTCGGGTCTGATTTCAGAATTCGCAGATCCGACTTTTGGTCGGAAAAACCAACCTAAAGAATCTACATTTTTTTCCCCATGTTTTTCCCTACATTTTTTTCGCCAGTACCAAGATGGTTCTGGGCCAAGCAGATCAGCTTTGAGAAACTATATATTGTTCACCTGGGAAGAGTAATTCTTCTTCGACGTGAGGTAAGAAGTATTTTCCCTTATGTCAAAGTATTTATTTTTCCTATGCAACAGCATTGTGAGGATACTGCCTTAATTAATATATTCCGTGCAGAAATATGTATTTCTTACCTCTGTCAACAACGAAAAAAAGAATAATAGGTCGCACACTCACTTTGTATTCTCTATGCTCTGAAACCCAAATCTAAAACAGTCGACAGCACCGGCCAAGACCCGAGCATACACATATGCACACAACTTGAGCCTGGGACTCTCTCTACTCTCGGGACGACTTGAATGATCCCAAATTAGAGGAATGTCCGGACGTTCGTTTCGAGATCTCTCGGATGAAGCTATAAATAATATCTGTGTGCGTTGGAATGTTAATGTGGTGGGCCTCACTCGCCCTCCGTTTCGTTCCCTCTCGCGGCTATAAGTCCTTCTGTCTTTTTGTTTCTTTTTTAAAATATTTATTCGATTTTTTTACTTTGTTGTTTCTTGATTCTCCGAGTCTATATGGAGTACGAGATCTATAACGAATGTTTCGCCACAGACCCCCCGTCAAAATCTTGGCGTCCCAGGCAACAGATATTCCCTCGAGTTCCACGATCTCTACGAGTCTACCTATGAACTCCAACACAGAATATATTCATCGGAAACAAAAAAAAAAAGGATTCCGAGTTGTTGGGCTCCATTAATTTTCATAGCACGATGTTCTCATTAATTGCCGCATATTTATTTAGATTTATTAGGAACGGTATTGTTTTTATCGAAGGAGACGAATTCCCCTGAATTTTACTACAGTTCAATACCAAAGTCATTTCTCAACGTTTACATTAATATCTGTTTTTCAATATTTCTATTTATTAACGTAGTTATCCTTGCACTACTTGAAATAGCTATTATGAAATAACAATATAAACAGTATTGAATCTTCAACAAATTTTGATTTTATTCAACAAAATTTCATTAAAAAATTAGGGTTTAACGAATTTTTCAAATTTCGAAAAGTGCCAAGATATGTCAAATATAACATTATTTTTTTGCCTACACCCAAAATTGTGTTTTTACATTGAATTCAAGAAAAGTACTTTTTTGGGGAATTTTTGTCTATCGAAATATTGATTTGAATGAAATTATGGCGCTGTTGCAATTATTGTCGAAGATTGAAGAAAGTAAAAAGTAGTAAGAAGCAGAGAATAAAGGGGTCATTGATAGAGGGCGAACACAGAGAGAAACGAGAGGGTGTGAGGGCTGCTCCTGTTGTTGCTATTACTAGTACCACTAGGACTGTTGGGAGGAAGGAAGGGAGGTTCGAGCTGTCAGAGGCAGAGACGACCGGGGATGGTCTCCCCATCCTCGACGACGTTCTCGTCCTCGTCCTCATCTGTAATCGCGGGGGCGGCAACGTCCTGTCCTCGACAGGATCACACTGCCACTGAGCTACACTACTATGTATATAATACAGTAGTATACAGGCCAGGGGAGCACCGCCTCGCTCAACGTGTCACCAGTAGTAAATGTATACATATAGTATATTGTAGCATGCACTTTGTACAATATATATAGCGTATCAGAAGCAGAAGGGTATCTCCTGTCTGTTCACCAAGCTGCAACTCTCCGTGCACTGCCAATCCCATTTGCCTAACGCAAAATCAAGTCAGGAATTGCCGAATCCGTAGTTACCATACTGAATAGCTATTAAGCTGAGCTGGATATATATCTTGCATCTAAATACGATTTTACTGACAATTAATCAAGCCTTTGATCCTATAGTCATTTTGTATGAAGCATGACAAAGTTGTAAATCCCCATTAATTCATGAGATATAGTTTACAGTATAATTTGTTTTGTAATTATGATTTCATAATAATAATATGTAGTGATTATAAAATAGAGTGTAAACATTTGAATAGCTGAAAAAAATACTAATTTTCGCTTTAATATTGCAAGAAATAGTGGAAAAAATGGAAGAAATAAGTAATGCATTACTTTTTTTTCCATGTTTTCAAAAGCATTACCGTGAATTTTTATTGAAAAATAATCATTTTTGCAGCCATTTTAAAATTTAATCATCGTATTACAATCGCTACATTTTATTATTATAAAATCATAATTATAGAGCTGATCGTATCATTATCATTATTTCTATAAGTATTAGGCATTTATAACTCTGAACCATGATCACATTCTCTTATTTCTTTTGCAATTATGGTAAAGATGTACACTGAGAGAAAAATACATGGTTGAAAGAACAATACTATACTTTAACCATATAGTAGAATTTCCAAGATGGACGTTTATATTTTGTAGTTACGACAATGATAAAAAATTATCGCTCAACTAATCAAATACATAGTTTCCAGTATCAATCGATATGATCGTCCCTCCTGGGAATTATTACCTGGACTAATAAAATGTAATTATCACTGAATAGTTACCAGGACCATCCCAATTTCTCTTAGTGTACCACTTACAATTTTTTTTAGATGGAGATTTGATGGATTCTATTTTTATTTTCATTTTGTAAGGCACTGGACAAGGCAGCCGGTGCCTTATGAAATGAAGAATTGAATTTAAAAAAAAAACCGACATTTTCGAAAAAATTCTTTTATTTTTCAACTGTTAATAACAATAATAATTTGCAAGTTTATAATTTCTAGAAAATTCTTTATGGACACTCATTCTTTTTATTTTAAAACGCGCTTTGATTCATCTTCCTAGGACAAACAGAACCGGAGATATTAATTTTTGAAGTTCGCCATGCACTCGTTTTTTCAAAGAATTGAACATCCCATAATTGCGTTTGCGTAAAAAAAAGTTTCATTCGAATAAAAAAATGCGAGATCAAAAAACACCCAAATCCGGCCGATTTCATGTCTTAAATCCAGTCATATGTTGAATTGGCTACATGTAGAGTCAAGTTCTGCAGAATTGAAGTTTTGGCCGGACATATTCTCCGAGGTCTTCTTTCTGGTAGATTTGTAACGTACGAGGGTTATAAGCTGCTATTCGATCTATTTTGGATAAAGCAAGATATTCTGTCATATCCGGGAGTTCATCGCCTGGAGAGTTGCATTCTGGTACACACCGAGAGAAAAGATTTCATTGACACCAAAGAAATGGGTGGATTGATTTTTTTTTTCATTGATTTCAACGAAATATTTCTTTGATTTCAATGAAATAGTGCATTTGAATTTCAAGAAGAACATTTCATTGCGTGTAAATAAAGATTTACTTAGTGAGCATATAATAAAGAAACAATTTCATTGTTTTAAAGAGACGTTTTCATTGGTCCAAAAAACGTCTTCATTGATCTCTCTCTCGCACCTAACCTCACTTTTTTGTTTTCCGATTCTCCCGAACGAACGGCTTCGAGTTTCGAGGAGCCAGAAGCTTAGCCTATTTCTGCCGTACTTCCTTACATACTCACAAAATTTGAGCTTTATCTGTCGCATACTTCAGAAAAAAATAGGTTTCGAAATTTCGAGCTGGTAAGAAGAAGGGTTCATTGAATCAGAGACGATATCTTTGAAATAAATGAAAAAGGTTATTTGGTTTAATGAAATGTTTCTTCGAATCAATGTCACTGCTTTTCATTGAGTTTGAGATCATTCAAAGAAAAGATAGTATTGAAATTCAAGTATTTCATTTCATTGACAAAAATTTCCGTCAATCAATGAAACTTTTTCTCTCGGTGCAGCTGTAATCTGGCCCACCTGTAACACAATGGAATTATAATATGGTAGAGATGTCTTCACCCATATTCTGGTATATTGGTAATGCAGATGAATTATAACCTGCTGTACAATTTGGTAAACAGTTTGTCAAGTACAGCTGTGCGTTGCTATTAAATCAAGTATAATTGTCATCTGGCCGTTATATTATAATGGAGATTGAACAAAAGCTTGATTCCTGGTACAATTGGAATTTGGAAAAGTTGTCTTTGATAGAGATGTACGTGTGCTATATCTACTGCGTGTTTACATCACCTAGTTCAGAAAAGTTCACGATATGCAGGTTTATAATAAAATGACTTTGGCAAAGTTATATTATAATGGAGATTGAACAAAAGCTTGATTCCTGGTAGAATTGGAACTTGGAAAAGTTGTCTTTGATAGAGATGTACGTGTGCTATATCTACTGCGTGTTTACATCACCTAGTTCAGAAAAGTTCACGGTATGCAGGTTCTATAATAAAATGACTTATGACTTATGACGAAGTTATGCGCACCTAGTACGTGTCCTGTTGTCCGACGACTGCTATCAAAGTGTAAACCCCATAGCCGTTTCAGTCCACCGCACCTTTGGTCCGATCCACGGCTATCCCTCAGCGAGGATAATTAATTTAGTTTCCAGAACTGGCTCGCGCGACGCCAGATGAACCTGTGGCCGTAGCAGAGTAAACTTTGTGCTGTTCATCCTAGAACATTCCGCGCGTGCCACATCAACTCCCCCATCGCTGCACACAATCTCAAAAGGGCATTCCAAAATTCCTCCGACGTTCCATCCGCATTATTAAGATACAGGGCTGATAACAGGTTTTGATTACTATTCCAATCAACAATTTCCTACATCCAGTTGAATTTTTTCAGGCGTGAAAAACTCATTAACGGACTACGATGTCTTCACGTATCCAGAACCGTATTTATGATTGACTGGTTTTGTTCGTCCTTTGTATTTTTTCTTTTTTTTATCAACTGTTTATTGAACTGGTCTGGATAAACGAAGGAGATAAAGAAGTGGACATTTCAGTAATTCGATTCTATACACGTAAGTCCACGAGCAGTCTCGATCGATCGGCTCGTCTTCTCTTCTATAGGGGGGGAGGAGAAAAAGTGTGGCGAGACGTAATTGCAGCTCGATGGCCCGCTAAGATGAAGGCGATGGCGGAGAGAGAAACCAATAGTCTTGTTGACTTGGACGTTTCATATACCCGAGAGAATATGCTCATCGATCGACCCTTCGAGTATATTCTTGTGCATTAGTGGAACTGCACCGAGTGAAGTATATAAACTGAACGAGGATGTGAGATCGAAAGGGTTCTCGCAGGGCTCTCGGCTTTGGTTGGATCCATGAAGCTTGAATCTTGTGGATGACGAGTCTCTCTGCCACGTCGATCGACATATACGTATATAATAGTCGTTCTGCGGCGCGTAGATTCTTCAGATGATGATGATGATGATGATGATGATTATTATTATGATAAACCGTGTAGACGTCGCATTGCGTAGACTCGTCGCGTCCGTCAGACCGACGTACATATATTTTATGTGCGTACTTCACGGCGAAGAGTAAGTAACCTGATCTGGAAAAGATAAATGAGGCGAGTGGACGCGCTCGTTACATATGAAGAAGGAGATTTACAGTAGAAGAAGAACAAGATGGGAAAATGTCTGGCGCCATTTACAAACCCGGCAGTCTTCAACATCTCCTTGACATTTTAGGTGACAAAATGATTAATTTTTACTTTACTCAACGGGATTTTTTCTTTGTTTAGTGAAAATTAATTTGTTGTTTATGTGGAAGGCATTTCATCCGATTTCGAACGATCAAAAAGTTGATCACTCTTAAAAAATTGAAATTTTGTCAGATTACATAATTATATCGAAATTATTAGTACACATTTTTTCAGGATTTCTGGACAGCATTTTGTTTTTGTAATTCCAAACTACAAATTTATTTTTGCGAACCTTTCTATCTCAATAGTATAACATTATAGCCAAAAATTGTTGGGAAATATAAGTTACAGTTTAAGATGGATTTTTGACTTTTTTTTTTTTTTTTTTTTTTTTTGCAAAGCGAAAAAATACACGATTATCATGTTTAAAAAACACGCGAATACATTTTTTTTAGCCGATATTAACATTCGATTTGATTTAAAAATGTACCGAAAATTCATTGGATTTCGTGCATTATATTAAATATTTACGACATAATAAATTTGACTACTCCCAAAACTCGAGATTTTGTCAGTTGATATAATTACATCGAAAAAATTAGTGTACCCTTTTACAACTGTACCATATTGAACTACTGGTTTATAAGGACTCAAATGTTTGCTCTTCTACCATAATCTGCGCCATAAAGTTGACGAATGGTGGAGTTAAGAAAACCAAGAGCTAATATTTCTAAAACCGATGAAAAGATTCAAATCATGCATGATCTAAGTCGTCTATGAATGTCCAAAAAACTTTGTAAAAAGCGAAAAATAACGAGGAAGCAATGTGCAAGGTTCTACTTTGTATCCTTGTTGTATTTTATTCTCACTTTCTGATGTTTTACAAAATGCAGAACGGCACCAGTCAATTTTTAAAAAATTCAAAATAACGTAAAATCCGAACCGCTTTAGCGATCATCACCAAATTTGATACGTAGCAGGGCTGAATGTTAATTGTTCCAGTGTAAAAAATTTCAGTTGATTTGTTGAAATTTTACCTGAATTAAAGCAAATCGAAAATTTTTCGAGAAATTTAAAATATCATAAAAACTGAACCGCTTTGCAGATTTCACCCAAATTCAATACCAAAGGTCGAATCACTTTGTTTCATTTTTATACGAAGTTTCAGCCCGATAACTAAAAATTCATTCAAGCTACAGCATTTACGTACTTTTTTCAAAATTAAAAAATTCTTATAAAATTTAAATGTGTCAATCGATTTTTCCGAAATTTATACCAATTTAAGTTTAGACCGTACTGCACATGTTGTTTAAATTTGAGGTGATTCGGTCGAATAGTTTAAAAGTTACAGTTAAATGAATTTTTGGCCTTTCATCACACACATCCTGACATTTTTTCTAAACCATTTTTCTCGACGTTTTGGACCATTTTGAGTGTCCTGACATGAAAATCCCGAAAAAAAAAATTTCATGAAAACAAAGCTTCCTCTATAAGAAAGCAAAATGAATATTTGTACCATATTTAAGAATATACACAAGTACAAAAAATCTATCAATCAGGACAATAATAATTTCAATGATCCTTCATTCAAAGTTATCCCGGCTTCAATAATATTTCCTCCATTATTTTAAAAGAAATTACAGAAATTCATGATTTAATTCTGTCTCAATTAATGGGAGAAAAATGCTTAATTTACAAAAATGCTAAAGGGGCGGAAGAAAAAAAAGCTGTTTTTTACACGAAAGAGAAACGAACATCGCTCGAGAGACGCGGGTGTTGTGGCCAAAAAATAATCGCTCGTTGAGAGAGTATCTGGGTGGTTTGCTTCTGGCCTGACTGTCTCTATCATAATTTTGGCATCGATCATTCGTCACTCTCTCTCTGTTCGGGAAGTTGCTCCGGCAACTTCCCGGCGCGAGAGACGTGGAAAAAGTGCATAGACGGATAAAGAATTGCCGAGGTGGAATCGCACACACGGGATACTTAATTCATCGGCGCCGGGAGACTCGGACTGTATATCCGGCGATACAATACGACGCTAAGAGCATCAGTCGGGTTTGAGACACGGATCAAGATTTGGTGTTCTGCTGGGATGAGGAAAAGGCTTGTAAAGTTTAGCAGCGTGCGGCGGTGGCGATGGCGGCGTGCGCGTATGGAGATGACAATAAATATGTCTTCGAGCCATCTCCGGCCATGCAATATGTATGTTGCAGAGTCGCGTTCCTCCAAGATAGCCGGGGAACCTCCGGATCATTCAAGGAGGTCCTTCTTCGTTCTGATCACAGCAGAAGCTGAAGCACTCGCAGCCCCGGCGACGACATCGGCAAGAAAAAAAAAAACTATCCCGAGGGACAGGCGTACGCGCGCCTGTAGAGTTGATGTTCCAAGTCTGACAGGAAGAGAAGATTTCTGAGGAAGCGAAGACCTTCTGATCCTCCTTGATTTTGTGTGGCATTGAGATCGAACAAGGTATAAGAGGATCTGTAATGAACGTGCGTCGCGGTAATGCGGTTCACCTTAGAAATCAAGTTTGAAAAACACGATATTAATAATACCTGGAGAGAAATAATTGGTTGCCCTAAACCCTTGATTAAAATACTATCCAAGCGACTATGTTTGCTAGGTTAACCAATTTTTGTATTGGACCGACAAACTAGTTACATCCAATTTGTTAGTCAACTGATTTGTCGCTCCAACTTAAATGATTTGGTTCTGTAACTAACTAGTTTATTGTCCCAACCTATTTTGTCGCTTGGAGCCTATTCAAACCATTTTTTTTCCGTGAAGATTCTTATTTTATATTGAAATTAATTCTATCAACACTGCCGATTTTTATATAATCGAACAGACTAATTTTACGGCTGGGAATAGCTTTATAATAACATACGAAAATTAATTAGACTTTCTGAAAGCGTATTTCAATTATTGTACTCTGTTTTTTTTCTTTATGTCTTATGATTTTTAATGTATGTTTGACTCAATTCAAGTATTTAAGTTTATAGCCTGACATCGAAAATATTTGGTGTACATACATTAAAAAAAATATTTTATATGTGTAACAAAATTCCGAACATATATATAGATTTTTATTCTCCAGATTCTCCATCTCTTCTGCACACGTGAATAGAATTCTTCAGACACTGTTGATTGCACGACACACGTGTTCATTGCATTCCACGCAGTCTTAAATAACAAAGTAACGATTTAATTATTCGCGGACGGAAGTGGAGCTGTTAATCGAGTGACGAGTTCGTTAAGAAGTACGGAATCTGCGGAGAGAAGGAGAGAGAGCCCGACGCTCTTTCCTCGAGGACGAACAGAAAGATCCACGCAGTCGGAGAGTCACGGGCGCGCGTATCGCGGTGCGCCGCGCATCGGGTGGTCGCCGATCGCGACGGATAGACGGTCCCCGCGACATCGGGGGCAAAACATCCGACGGGTAGATCGATCGATCGAACGTATTAACGATCTCATCAATAAGGGGTAGAGTATAAAGTCGAGACTCTCGGGAGAGCGGAGAGGCAAAAGCAGCTTACCGATCCGGGACGCGTCGCGGCGGCCGATCTTGCCTCCGATAGAGCGCAAGAAAAATCACCAATTTGTTGAATACTCCAGCCATAATATCGCCACAAAAAGTCATTTTCATTTGCATTTCGTTATATTCGTATTCTATCTCTATCCTCAGAAATTTTTCGGGGAGACCCGATTTACGATCGGATTCCGAAGTGAATTTGTTAGGGATTCCTCAAAAGTCGTGTCCTTGTATAAGAATTCAGATAAATCCCAATTTGGGTACTAAAATGAGTTATTAACGTAACTGGGGAAATTACAAGAGATCCTGATGTAAATTGTTCTTATTAGAATCCAGCTAAAATCCGGTTTGAATTAAAAAATTAGTTATTAATGTAATAAGGGACATTGCAGAGATTTTTTACTTGTGGTCAGAATTTGTTTGAATTTTCTCAAAAAGATGTCCTCATAGGATTTTAGGTAATTCCAGGCGATGATGTTTGAATGATACTATTTAATGTTGGATATTTTCGATAAAATATCGAGAGTCGACGTTTCAATTCGTGAAATTGAGTTGGTCAACTATTTTGACGGACATTTCGTTTAATTAAAATTTTTTCAATAATTGCAGATTGTTAACTACTTTTTGGGTTACGAAAATCTTGGATTCCGACTGGATCCGGAGTCCAATTTGGGATCCGATCGCGTATCCCGATCAGAATCCAATTTGCAACCATTACATTCATCTTCGGAAACTGACTGGATCTCTGACTAGATCCCCAGCTGCACGTACATGGAGAAAACGGGTTAGATAAGAAATCCAACCTTTAAGGGATCTTTCCAGAGTCACGGCCCGGAAAATAGCCTATTTTCACGATTTTTTTCAGACGGTTACTATACGCCGATCAATCTGAAATTTTTATGACATATTAAGGTAATCATCAATGACAGAAAATGATTTTTTATAAGACGATTTTTGTTGTTCAAATATTTTTTTTAAATGTTGAAAATAATGTTGATAAAAAAGATAGCCTCATGGTGGACATCCTAGGAATCGTAAATTTGATCTGAAAAAAACCCAAAGTATTATTAATTAGTATGCGATTGGCTATCGCGCTATGGAGGCTTTTTTTAAATCAAAATTGTCAAAATGGCGGCGGTTTGAACAAAAAGTACCGAATTTAGCCGTTTTTTTCGTCAGTTCTTCTTTTTAAAAAATGGAACAATTTCAAAAAAAAAACTTCCATAGCACGATAGAGAGTAGCGTGAAGAATGTTCTCCTAAAATTTGAAAACGATCTCTTGAAAATTGCTCCCTCGAGAATGTCCACCGTTTTGAAAAATGTCGTTTCGAGAAAAACGCGTTTAAAGTTTCGAGTGTAAAAATTTGATATACCTAAATTATATACTTACGACTAATCGGCGATGCCAGGTCCATAAAGTATGCCAGCGAAGTATTTCGAATTTCGCTTTAAAAACATCCTCTGAAATTTTTAAAGCGTAATTTAGGAAATTTTAAGCGAAAAAAATCGATTTTTTTTTCACACTGGATAGATACCTTAAATGCTTGGAGCATTAGATGTAGTTTGGTTGGCGTTACGAATCGGTTAGTTGGCATTACCAATCGGTTGATTGACATTATAAATCGGTTGGTTGGCGTTACCGATCGGTTGTTTGGCGTTACCAATCGGTTGATTGACATTATAAATCGGTTGGTTGGCGTTACCAATCGGTTGGTTGGCGTTACCGATCGGTTGGTTGGCGTTACCAATCGGTTGATTGGCGTTACCAATCGGTTGTTTGGCGTTACCAATCGGTTGGTTGGGGAACAATCGGTTGATTGGGAAACAATCGGTTGTTTGGTGTTACCAATCGGTTGGTTCTGCCACTCAATACCTTGCCAATGCCTCAATAACTTCTACCTGTTGATTGGCACTATCAATTCCGTGGTTCCTACAACTACATTCTTTTATCCATTTAGGGAATCCAGTAAATATCCAGCTTAAAACTTACCACAATTTCTGCAACGGGTCTATCCAGCCAAAATAATAATATCAGCCGAAAGATTGTATTCTCGAAGCTCGGTGGTAGTCAAGACGTCAGTTGAAATTCGTCTGGTAACGCGAACTATTTAGAGTTTAGAGTCTAGGCGTGAGCGAGACTCGCGCGTTGGCAAAGCAACTACCGGCTAATTGACGTTAGACAGAAGCGTGCGCGTCTCGTTGAGCGTATCAATTCGACTCGCTCCGCTGGCCAAATAAACAGAGCGCCGTCTCCACTGCTTATTCCTGGATACCCCCGGTAACCCCTATACTCGTTCACGTCTTACTCTCCACGCGAGTTATATACTCTCCGACTTCGAGTTGAAAAAATACGCTACTGGCAATAATATTTGGCATGCTGTTAGCTCGCGCGACTTTGCCACTGTGTATACACACTCCGGACGTGTCTTGTTCACGTTCTAATTTCAATGTGGATGCGACACGGTGGAAGGAAAAAATATTTCAGAAGAACAGTTTTAATTATTCTCTAAGAATTCATAAATCGAATTTTAAGCGTAAAATTCCATAAATGAAGACGAATTTGAGCACCATTAATTAATTGATTCATTAGATATTTTTATTAGTGTTTTTTTTACCAAATTGCAAATGAATTATACGCAAGCTGTAAAAATTAAGCTTCTGTAGAATTCTGCAGAAAATCAAGGATATACATGAACAATATTGCTTCGACACGAACTATTATTATCGTGTCACAGTTATTAATGTGAAGCATTATAAATAAATAAAATATTGCACACGATATTTTTTGTAACCAATGCATGAAAAGTGAAGTTACAATTTTTCGTCCCTAGGGACGAAAGTAAAACAATCGCGAGGAGCGCTCTAAAATTAGTAAAATTGGCGCTATAAAATTAGTCACTGTAGTCCGGCAAAACTGCCATAAAAAGCACCACTTTTCATACACGTATTACAAAAAGTTACTTTACGTTATGTATAAAACCGAATGTGTAATAAATACATTTGAGCACCTGATACAGTTTACCGCTGATAACGTAAAACCCCTCACTATAATAAAAAACATTCTTGTATATAAATTTATCCCAATCGATATTAATTTTTAAATATTGGCCTCCAAATCTTCTTCAAATTATCAATGTGACACGACTGGCGATTGGCCGATATTGATACCGTGTGGGTTTATGGGTTTCCCATTGAAAAACACCATTTGGTTCTTCAGGAGGTTCAAAATTCCCTAAGGGTCCATTTATCGCCCACCAGAGTTGTAAATCCCTAATTATTTTAGAAATGAAATTGATTATACAATTGGCTTTGTAATTATGTTTTTATACCAATAACTTGTAGTGATTATAATATGATGTATAAACTTTTGAATAGAGGCAAATAATATTAATTTCCCCTAAAATTTCATGGTAATTTTATTGAAAAAAATGGAGAAATACTGTGGTTCTCCATTTTTCTCACAATTTCTCCCAAAATTTAATTAGAAGTTAGGTTTTTCTTACACCTATTCAAAAGTTTACATATAATTTTATAATCGCTACAGGTCATCATTATAAAATTGTAACTACAAGACAAATTGTTGTGTAAACTTTATTTCTTGAAGTAATGGAGACTTACAACGCTGTCGCCCACATATTCCGTTTATGGTTAACAACGCAGCGACAGCAAACAATTTAATTAATGATAAACTTATACCGCGAAAATGTAACAAAAAAGCCTGCAAAGTAGAACCTTGCAAATTGCTTCCTCATTATTTTACACCTTTAACGAAGCTGCCTCTATGAGGATGTACGTTGATCGATTTTGGCTTCCTCATAGAGGAAGTTTCGTTAAAGGTGTAAAATAATGAGGAAGCAATTTGCAAGGTTCTACTTTGCAGGCTTGTTTCAGCTTGAAAGACTATTCAGAAAAATGCTGAGGAAGCAATTTGCAAGGTTCTACTTTGCAGACTTTTTTTATACCTTGTGTCTCTTTTGCAGAGGTGTTTTATACAGCTATAAATCACCTCTGCAAACACCGTTACATCTAATTTTGATTAGATACAAATTTTTGTCGTACTTTCTCAACTTTTCCGGAAGTTATAGCGAAAATCTACATTTTTTTTTAAATGAAAAATGGTGTAAAATCCGAACGACTTTACCGATCATCACCAAATTTGGTACATGGCATTTCTGAATGTTATTTTTCGTCTGGACAAAATTTCTGTTCATTTGTTGAAATTCGACGTAATTTAGATCAAAATCTATTTTTTTCGAAAAATTCAAAATTCTATAAAATCCGAACCGCTTTACCGATTTCGTCGAAATTCAATACCATACAACATTGAACGTATCTTCAGTTATGAAGAACTATTTAGCCAAATCGGCGAACTTTTACGAAAGTTAGAGCGACCACGCCCTTTTTTCAACAAATTAAAATCAACATAAAATCTTAATGACTTCACATATTTTGGCAAAAATCACAACATTCAAAGAGGGGCAGCTACTCTACTTGCGTGCCAAATTTGAGCCGGATCGCTCGAACGGTTACCGAGTGATAGGAGATTGAATTTTCGAAGCCCAGCACACACACACACACACACACACACTCACACACACACACACACACACACACATACATACATACGGACATTTTTTCTAAACCACTTTTCTCGACGTTTTAGGTGATTCTAAGCATACTGACATGAAAATCTCGAAAAAAAAAAATTTCATGAAAACAAAGCTTCCTCTATGAGGAAGCAAAATGTTATAAACAAATTGATAATAATTCGCTTCCGTGTGGCGGATATCGTAAAGAGAACCGGGCATGACCAGACCACATTATACTCCTCGATACACGAGAATAAACGGCAAAGAGGAGAACGATAGATTCAAACCTCACTCCCCCCCATACCGGTATTCCGGTTTTCGGTGACTTCCTGTGATTCGGTGGATGCAATGGCATAGAGCACAGGATGGAAGAGTCACGAGGCATGGAACATAAGCGAGGGGTTTTCATAGCTATGATGATCATAGAGACAGTAACCAACCCCAATGTTTCGCACCGAGGGTGTGGGGAAATATACAACACGCACAACGTCACGCGCCTGCCACGGCGAGGGAATAAAGAGAGGAAGAAAAAAATACTGACGACATTAGGTATCGCGCGTTATCCCAGGCACGAGAAATGATTTAGAATAGCGCGTGGGCTCTTTGTCCTGTCCGCGAAGGCTGTGGGTAAGCGAGAGCGCGTGTAGGGGTTGCCTCAGAAGCGATTGTTTGCATTATTTATGATAATGCAGGGCGACGAGAAATTTGATACTCGAGACTCGACAACCAACAAAATTGTTCGGGCAAAACGTTCGGGGACAACTTGTGAGATACTATCGATGATGGAGGCAGAGATGGGTGATGTTCTACGATTAGGAATCCATTTTTTCTCTTTATCGTCAACATTTCCAAACGCTTTTGTTCTAAAAACGATTAAATGAATTTCGATTTTTCAAAAACGCTCAGAAGCAAATAATGGATCATTTTTTTAAAAATGTTTTTCATTGTTCAACCTAGTTCTATCTAATTTGTCAATTGGCAATCAATTAATTTGCTAGACCATCAAACTGATTTGTTTCTGTAACTAACAAGTTTATCGATAATGGAGTTCGAAATATGTGTAATATGAATAATGGATCATATTTAAAAATAGATTTTACATTCTTCTTTTTTTCAATATAATGAATTTTAGTGTTTTTACTTTCTTATCACACACGTAGTATGTGAACAAGAAAAATAGACGTTTCTGAGTTGTATAGATTTATAAAAAAAGCATTCATTTCTTTTAGCCTGTGTCTTTCTGTACCGTTCACAGATACAATAACTTTTTTTTCCATAAAAGTAGTAAGAAGTGTATAAATCGTAGTTCTGGTATCTAATCCAAAGTCTACTCATTCTGAAACTTTACCTGAAATATGAAAAAGAAAAACAAAATTAAGTTCATTCCTGGTCTGCCATGTGAAAAATTATTATTTTTAGTTCAAGCATATAGACAAAATTAATAACAAGTGAACAATGAGCAATAAGTGATTTAGTACACCGCACTGAAAGAAACAACCCGTGCAGAAATATAGTTGGGGCTCCAACTTGGCCCTTTCTAGTTTGCCCCAGTTCTATTAAAGGCCTTACTAGGCTAGTCACACTTGAAGTACGGAGCCTTTAGAGGCTCAATATGGGCGACCCTAGTGAGGGTTCCACATTTAAGCCTGATTAGGCCCCGAAGTTTGTCGTGGCCGCCTCTGTTCAGCCTAGTAGGATTCTAGAGTAGATTCCCTATTGTGAATGCCACGTTTATACCTAAAAAGGCCCCTTATTTAATCATGGCTGCCCGAACTAATTTCTGCACGGGAAGTAGTTGGGAGAACCATCTCCAGCATATGCTGCATGGAGACTAGAGTAAAGGAGGCCGAACGCAAACGGAAAAGCGCCGAAATTTTGCTTCGGGAATTGTGATTATGAGAAGTTCTGGTATTAGAATCTAATTCAAAGTCTCTACTCATTCTGAAACTTTGCCTGAAATATGAAAAAAAAAAAAACAAAATTAAGTTCATTCCTGGTCTGCCATTTGAAAAATTATTATTTTTAGTTCAAGCATATAGGCAAAATTAATAACAAGTGAACAATGAGCAATAAGTGATTTAGTACACCGCACTGAAAGAAACAACCCGTGCAGAAATATAGTTGGGGCTCCAACTTGGCCCTTTCTAGTTTGCCCCAGTTCTATTAAGGGCCTTACTAGGCTAGTCACACTTGAAGTACGGAGCCTTTAGAGGCTCAACATGGGCGACCCTAGTGAGGGTTCCACATTTAAGCCTGATTAGGCCCCGAAGTTTGTCGTGGCCGCCTCTGTTCAGCCTAGTAGGATTCTAGAGTAGATTCCCTATTGTGGATGCCACGTTTATACCTAAAAAGGCCCCTTATTTAATCATGGCTGCCCGAACTAATTTCTGCACGGGAAGTAGTTATATGGTAGAACCATCTCCAGCATATGCTGCATGGAGACTAGAGTAAAGGAGGCCGAACGCAAACGGAAAAGCGCCGAAATTTTGCTTCGGGAATTGTGATTATGAGAAGTTCTGGTATTAGAATCTAATCCAAAGTCTCTACTCATTCTGAAACTTTGCCTGAAATATGAAAAAAAAAACAAAATTAAGTTCATTCCTGGTCTGCCATTTGAAAAATTATTATTTTTAGTTCAAGCATATAGGCAAAATTAATAACAAGTGAACAATGAGCAATAAGTGATTTAGTACACCGCACTGAAAGAAACAACCCGTGCAGAAATATAGTTGGGGCTCCAACTTGGCCCTTTCTAGTTTGCCCCAGTTCTATTAAGGGCCTTACTAGGCTAGTCACACTTGAAGTACGGAGCCTTTAGAGGCTCAATATGGGCGACCCTAGTGAGAGTTCCACATTTAAGCCTGATTAGGCCCCGAAGTTTGTCGTGGCCGCCTCTGTTCAGCCTAGTAGGATTCTAGAGTAGATTCCCTATTGTGGATGCCACGTTTATACCTAAAAAGGCCCCTTATTTAATCGTGACTGCCCGAACTAACTTCTGCACGGGAAGTAGTTGGGAGAACCATCTCCAGCATATGCTGCATGGAGACTAGAGTAAAGGAGGCCGAACGCAAACGGAAAAGCGCCGAAATTTTGGTTCCGGAATTGTGATTATGAGAAGCTTCAAAAATTCGCCACAAGCGTCGCTCCAGGCACAGACGTACCCAAGTGAAGTTGGCAATTTGTGGCAGAGTGAAGAGCGCGACGAACGGTTTGAAAAACAAAAATACACATTAGGGCATGAAAATATATTATTATGATCGGTTTATTGGCAACAGTACATATATGACAAAATGAAAAATAGTTTGTAAGCACAAAAAATGTTCTTTTCACAATTCCCCCCTAGCGGATCTGAAGAACCACAAAATAACCAAAGAGTGACCGGTCGTTATGGAACAAAAAATCACTCCAGAATAACCGAGAAGGAACCTAGTGACCGACGGGTAACCGTAAAGTGAACCGTAAAGTGACCCGTAATGAACTCAATGTTCCGTTTCGGGTTACTATTCGGTTATATGAAGATCTTTCAAATAACCGAAAAACAACTTTTAACAAACTGTCGGTTACTTCTGCGTTACTTTAAAGTTTGTTTTTGGTTAAAACATTGGTCGCTTTGCAGTTGCAATCGGGTTCTTTTTTGTTCCAAAATAACGGTCGCTTTGTCGGTTACATTACAGTTGTTTTACGGTAAAACAACTGGAAATGAACCTCATAATGACGGTTACTTGTATGTGACCGTAAAGCAACCACAAAATGACGGTTGCTCGGATCCGCTAGGGCCGCTAACAAGTTATCTCTGTCTATGTCCCTTCTGAGTCCACGTGTGACTACAGCGCCATCATGAGTTGCATATCCGAAACTAATCTTAGTCACCGTTTCGTGACCACATCCAAAGTACTACGTTCGGCCTCCCTTACTCTAGTCTCCATGATATGCTGTACCGGAGAATAGTTGCAGCAACTAACGCGTTCCTGGGGTGGGACTCCGAGTTTTGCACTACACAATCACTGCACAATTTATTATATTTCATAACCTTTTATATGAATAAGGATATGTTTAGCTCACGCACTGTCATCACATTTGAAGTTGGCTGCGCAATCTCGAATTCTCGACACAACTGTGTCAGTTTCACTCGTACGTTCGTTCCGTTGTCAACAAACATAGAAGTGAAAAACTCGGAGTCTCACCCTTATAACCAATCGCAGTGCTGTTTTCACCAATAACCTTTGGGTGGCGCAACCAACAGCAATTTCCTGTAACCAACCACAGCGGTTCGTATAACCAACGAATAGTAGTCATAACCCACTGAGTATAGTTGACGCTATATCAACACAGAGAGAAGTTTCTGTGTTGTGACAACATAAAACGAGGACAACAAAAATCGTTACGTTAGGCTTACAAAAAAATTGCTCAGCCCAGCAAAAACATTTGTCAGTCGTACAAAAAGTTTGCCAGCCTAAAGTAACGATTTTTGTTGTCCTCGTTTTATGTTGTCACAACACAGAAATTTCTCTCCGTGAACTCTTTCGAGTTGTTATCGGAACCTATTTATTGGTTTGTCCAACTACTTTTTTTTCTCCTTGTATACCGCATGACCGGATTTTTTCAGCATTTCAAATTTCTATGAAATGCTGTGACGCCAATAAAAATATAAGAATGTGTATGTCTTCAACCTAAAGAAAATAAAAATAATCTTTAATGATACATCCATTATGGATGGAATAATTTTGCACTTGTGTCATAAATAACGACATACTTTTTCAAAGCTCGTCTATGTGACTCGTGGCTGTCCACGTGCCATGAGGCCCGGGCAGAATTATATATGGGGCGGGTAAATGGGGGATGAAAGTGTCACGAGCAGCCCTCGGCCACAGCAGCAACAACGCAGCTCTAGTTATGGACTCGGGGTACTTCTGCGAGCTATACTGGCGTGGAATACAGGCGCTCATGCTCTGGTCTCTGTAATCAAGAGAGAATTACATGGATTTACTATGAGCCAGACAGCCTGTGTATCATCATACAACCTCATCAACTAGTAAATGATTTCGCTTATAAACTAAAGAAAAGATAAAGATAATTAATTTTGCATAAGAATTTAGCATTCCTACTGTTTCGTTAACTAATAAGTACCTACTTGAAAAATTCAATTAAATTTTATCTATGGAATTTTATAAATCGCTAAAGTGTCCGTGTCTCCGAACTCTAGTGATTGTATGAAGATGTAACATTAAAAATATTATTTAATATTTTAATACTTTTATTCTTTAAAATTACGCTGTTTAAAAGTAGTAGCAAAGTATATGTACATTTTTTCAGCAAACTTTTCAAGTCAATTTTGTAACAACACAATTTGAAGTACATTCGTTTATTGAACAGATTGCATATTTAAATAAAATATCTTTATCAGTAGCATTAAATAGTTGATGTTACAAATTACCATTGCACACAATCTACCAACATTTAGAACAAATTACCAATATTGATATCCCAGACAATAGAATACAAATGTAAAACGCATAGTCTTACTTTTAAAACAATAATAATAATAATAATAATAATTTAGGAGTATACCTATAATAACCGAGGGCTGAAGGACTCCGGTCGATGGCCCTTTGACAATGTTTATGCCTTTAAAAAAAAATTCTTTATATATATATCAATTTTAAAATAAGTGTAAACTGTCAATAAATCACTTACTACTACTAGTTGATGTCAAATATAAAGTCATTTATGACCCAACAGATTTAACTTAATCTAACTCAAGTACTTTTTTTTCAACTGGTCAGGCGTCGCTGACCAGTTAAAAAAACGGCTGAAAAGTGTTAATATTAATATTATAATTAATAAAATTAGTGAAATCTCCATGGAAGGCATTTTACAGCATGGATTTCTAGCAATGTAGGCCAGAGTGTAGAGTGAAAAAAAATTATTTATGTATATATTAATTTTAAAATAAGTGTAAACTGTCAATAAATCACTTATTACTTACTAGTTGATGCCAAATATAAGGTCATTTATGACCCAACAGATTCAACTTAATCTAACTCAAGTACTTTTTTTTCAACTGGTCAGGCGTCGCTGACCAATTTAAAAAACGCCTGCAAAGTGTTAATATTAATATTATAATTAATAAAATTAGTGAAATCTCCATGGAAGGAATTTTACACCATGGATTTTTGGCAGTGTAGGCCAGAGTGTAGAGTGAAAAAAAAATTATTTAAGTATATATTAATTTTTAAATAAGTGTAAACTGTCAATAAATCACTAACTACTACTAGTTGATGTCAAATATAAGGTCATTTATGACCCAACAGATTCAACTTAATCTAACTCAAATACTTTTTTTTACAACTGGTCAGGCGTCGCTGACCAGTTAAAAAAACGGCTGAAAAGTGTTAATATTAATATTATAATTAATAAAATTAGTGAAATCTCCATGGAAGGCATTTTACAGCATGGATTTCTAGCAATGTAGGCCAGAGTGTAGAGTGAAAAAAAAATTATTTATGTATATATTAATTTTAAAATAAGTGTAAACTGTCAATAAATCACTTACTACTTACTAGTTGATGCCAAATATAAGGTCATTTACGACCCAACAGATTCAACTTAATCTAACTCAAATACTTTTTTTTCAACCGGTCAGGCATCGCTGACCAGTTAACAAAACGCCTGAAAAGTGTTAATATTAATATTATAATTAATAAAATTAGTGAAATCTCCATGGAAGGCATTTTACACCATGGATTTTTAGCCGTGTAGGCCAGAGTGTAGAGTGAAAAAAAAATTATTTATGTATATATTAATTTTTAAATAAGTGTAAACTGTCAATAAATCACTTACTACTACTAGTTGATGTCAAATATAAAGTCATTTATGATCCAACAGATTCAACTTAATCTAACTCAAATACTTTTTTTTCAACTGGTCAGGCGTCGCTAACCAGTTAACAAAACGCCTAAAAAGTGTTAATATTGACATTATAATTAATAAAATTAGTGAAATCTCCATGGAAGGAATTTTACACCATGGATTTTTGGTAGTGTAGGCCAGAGTGTAGAGTGAAAAAAAAATTATTTAAGTATATATTAATTTTTAAATAAGTGTAAACTGTCAATAAATCACTAACTACTACTAGTTGATGTCAAATATAAGGTCATTTATGACCCAACAGATTCAACTTAATCTAACTCAAATACTTTTTTTTACAACTGGTCAGGCGTCGCTGAGCAGTTTAAAAAACGCCTGAAAAGTGTTAATATTAATATTATAATTAATAACATTAGTGAAATTTCCATGGACGGCATTTTACACCATGGATTTTTAGCAATGTAGGCCAGAATGTAGAGTGAAAAAAAAAATTATTTATGTATATATTAATTTTTAAATAAGTGTAAACTGTCAATAAATCACTAACTACTACTAGTTGATGTCAAATATAAGGTCATTTATGACCCAACAGATTCAACTTAATCTAACTCAAATACTTTTTTTTCAACTCGTCAGGCGTCGCTGACCAGTTAACAAAACGCCTGAAAAGTGTTAATATTAATATTATAATTAATAAAATTAGTGAAATCTCCATGGAAGGCATTTTACACCATGGATTTTTAGCAATGTAGGCCAGAGTGTAGAGTGAAAAAAAATTATTTATGTATATATTAATTTTTAAATAAGTGTAAACTGTCAATAAATCAGTAACTACTACTAGTTGATGCCAAATATAAGGTCATTTATGACCCAACAGATTCAACTTAATCTAACTCAAATACTTTTTTTTCAATTGGTCAGGCTTCGCTGACCAGTTAACAAAACGCCTAAAAAGTGTTAGTATTAATATTATAATTAATAAAATTAGTGAAATCTCCATGGAAGGCATTTTACACCATGGATTTTTAGCCGTGTAGGCCAGAGTGTAGAGTGAAAAAAAATTATTTATGTATATATTAATTTTTAAATAAGTGTAAACTGTCAATAAATCACTTACTACTACTAGTTGATGTCAAATATAAAGTCATTTATGATCCAACAGATTCAACTTAATCTAACTCAAATACTTTTTTTTCAACTGGTCAGGCGTCGCTAACCAGTTAACAAAACGCCTAAAAAGTGTTAATATTGACATTATAATTAATAAAATTAGTGAAATCTCCATGGAAGGAATTTTACACCATGGATTTTTGGTAGTGTAGGCCAGAGTGTAGAGTGAAAAAAAAATTATTTAAGTATATATTAATTTTTAAATAAGTGTAAACTGTCAATAAATCACTAACTACTACTAGTTGATGTCAAATATAAGGTCATTTATGACCCAACAGATTCAACTTAATCTAACTCAAATACTTTTTTTTACAACTGGTCAGGCGTCGCTGAGCAGTTTAAAAAACGCCTGAAAAGTGTTAATATTAATATTATAATTAATAACATTAGTGAAATTTCCATGGACGGCATTTTACACCATGGATTTTTAGCAATGTAGGCCAGAGTGTAGAGTGAAAAAAAAAATTATTTATGTATATATTAATTTTTAAATAAGTGTAAACTGTCAATAAATCACTTACTACTACTAGTTGATGTCAAATATAAGGTCATTTATGATCCAATAGATTCAACTTAATCTAACTCAAATACTTTTTTTTCAACTGGTCAGGCTTCGCTGACCAGTTAAAAAAACGCCTGCAAAGTGTTAATATTAAAATTATAATTAATAAAATTAGTGAAATCTCCATGGAAGGCATTTTACACCATGGATTTTTAGCAATGTAGGCCAGAGTGTAGAGTGAAAAAAAAATTATTTATGTATATATTAATTTTAAAATAAGTGTAAACTGTCAATAAATCACTTACTACTACTAGTTGATGTCAAATATAAGGTCATTTATGACCCAACAGATTCAACTTAATCTAACTCAAGTACTTTTTTTTCAACTGGTCAGGCTTCGCTGACCAGTTAACAAAACGCCTGCAAAGTGTTAATATTGACATTATAATTAATAAAATTAGTGAAATCTCCATGGAAGGCATTTTACACCATGGATTTTTAGCAATGTAGGCCAGAGTGTAGAGTGAAAAAAAAATTATTTATGTATATATTAATTTTTAAATACGTGTAAACTGTCAATAAATCACTTACTACTACTAGTTGATGTCAAATATAAGGTCATTTATGACCCAACAGATTCAACTTAATCTAACTCAAGTACTTTTTTTTCAACTGGTCAGGCGTCGCTGACCAATTTAAAAAACGCCTGCAAAGTGTTAATATTAATATTATAATTAATAAAATTAGTGAAATCTCCATGGAAGGCATTTTACAGCATGGATTTCTAGCAGTGTAGGCCAGAGTGTAGAGTGAAAAAAAATTATTTATGTATATATTAATTTTAAAATAAGTGTAAACTGTCAATAAATCAGTAACTACTACTAGTTGATGTCAAATATAACGTCATTTATGACCCAACAGATTCAACTTAATCTAACTCAAGTACTTTTTTTTCAACTGGTCAGACTTCGCTAAAAGCCTAAAAAGTATTAATATTATAATTAATAAAATTAGTAAAATCTCCATGGAAGGCATTTTACACCATGGATTTTTAGCGATGTAGGCCAGAGTGTAGAAGATTATAGGGAAAAGTGTTTTCGTAATAATACGTGAAAATGGAAGATCGGAGAAACGGAAACAAGAGCGAGAACTGAGAGAAATGTTCGCCGAGGAGTAATATCTCGTCGTCGGACGTGAACAAAAAAGGAGACAATGCCGGGCGCGGGATCGATTATCCTCGGTCCGAAGGAACTCACAGTGGACTCTATGTTATGCGGGGGCGCAGGAGCAGAGCAACAGACGAAGTGAAGGAGAACGCGAATAGCCGAAGAGCTGAGATGAAGGAGGGAAAGCAGAGAGGATATATAGAATGTATACTGCTGCCTGGGCGAGCTGCTGTTGCTGCTGCTGCTGCTGCTGGACTAGCAACAAGAACAGTGAACACGGAGAATTGAGAAGAGAAGAGACGAGTCTCGCGACGTCGCGTTGCGCGCACCAAACTCACGGCCAATTCGCTTCTCGCCGGTATAAACGCAAGAGAGGAGACCTTCGCAACCGAGAAATGTAATTAATCACTTCGTTTTTTTTTCTTCCCTCGCAACGACTGCTGTTGTGAGCATCCGATACAACGATCGGGGAGGAGATATTTCCTTAAGAGAACACCGCCTGCTTCCGCGCCGGAAGCTGCTCAATGAAGTGTCTAACAAACGCCGAGGACTTTTCTTGCATCGATAAGCTTTCAATAATTATTGTAGAAATTATTAGATATTGTGCGTGAGAAACTGTACCTGATTGAATTATTCTGGATAAAATCTACAAGGAACTATTGTTTGGGGAAAATATCTTGAAATATTAGAATGTGTTCATTACAATTCAATGCAACGAAAAGAAAAAGAAAATTATGAACTTGAAAGATACAAGCCCTGAAACTACTTAATGAATATATGGCCCCACTTCTTCTTTAATTGGAAAATTATTTTCGTCATCTTACAAAGAAAGTCAACGAAACCAGCAGACGGATTCAGAGAAAATTCCGGCGTCGTTAACCATCAAGTCACAGCAATTCATTTTAAGTCGATGCGACTTTTTTTTTATAGTTATGAGAACCATAAAATAGTCGTCGCGACTATTAAAATAGAGTTGAAATCATTTTTACTTACCTCAATTACGAAAATAAGTTGCGGGGATTGAAAATGAATAGCTATCACTTTGTAGTTGCGAGGACTTTCACAATTTCAATAAGCAATTTCGATAAGCTTTCAATAATTATTGTAGAAATTATTAGGTATTGTGCGGGAGAAACTGTACCTGATTGAATTATTCTGGATAAAATCTACAAGAAACTATTGTTTGGGGAAAATATCTTGAAATATTAGAATGTGTTAATTACAATTCAATGCAACGAAACGAAAAAGAAAATTATGAACTTGAAAGATACAAGCCCTGAAACTACTTAATGAATATATGGCCCCACTTCTTCTTTAATTGGAAAATTATTTTCGTCATCTTACAAAAAAAAGTCAACGAAACCAGCAGCCGCACTCAGAGAAAATTCTGGCGTCGTTAACCATCAAGTGACAGCAATTCATTTTAAGTCGATACGACTTTTTTTTTATAGTTATGAGAACCATAAAATAGTCGTCGCGACTATTAAAATAGAGTTGAAATCATTTTTACTTACCGTAATTAGAAAAATAAGTTGTGTGGATTTGAAAAATGAATAGCTATCACTTTGTAGTTGCGAGGACTTTCACAATTTCTCTGAGCGCGCATTTCTAGACCTAAGATGAAAAAGGGTGCGTACAATTGTTCCTATTAGTAAGCATTGTAGCTGTTAAGCGAGTGGGGTTGAAACGGCCGGGTTAAAATTATATCTATATGTACCGCCTACTGATATGGACCTTATACTGATATTCACCTTATCCGGGAAATTTTATTAGTATAGCTAAATTGGGTGCAAGGAGAAAAAGGCTCACACTGAGAAAAATAAATGCAACAACTTGCTAAATATAGTGAGTTCTACTATAAAAATAATGAAACGTGTCATAATTTAGTTGCTAGATACATTATTTATTGTTACAGCAATCATAAAACATAGTTATCGTCTCAGGGAAACATGTGTATAGTTGAATTCACTGTCAATTTTTTTGGGTGCAGTTAAATCAACCAAGGTGCTTGATTATACATGCGACAACTAAGTTATTGGTTAAACCAACCAAGTTATTGGTTAGGCGAACTAAATCATCTTGGTTAGTCAATCAATCACTTGTTTGGTTAACAAATAACTTGATTGGTCTAACCAATGACTTAGTTGGCGCATATATAACCAAGTGTTTTTTTGCGTGTGGGATTCAAAATAGCAAATTTCAAAATAATGAACGTCTGAATCTAGAATGACGTTTCATTATGAAATTCGCTATTTTAGCCATTCGCTATTTTTGCGGATGTAATTATAATGAACGGCTGAATCTAGAAGGGCAATTATTATGTACCGAGAGAAAAAGTTTCATTGATTCACGGAAATCTTTGCCAATGAAATGAAATACTTGAATTTCAATACTATCTTTTCTTTGAATGATCTCCAACTCAATGAAAATTAGTGACATTGATTCGAAGAAACATTTCTTTAAACCAATGAACCTTTTTCATTGATTCCAAAGATATCGTCTCTGATTCAATGAAACCTTCTTCTTACCACCTCAAAATTTCGAAACCTATTTTTTCCTGAAGTACGTGGCAGATAAAGCTCAAATTTTGTGAGTATGTAAGGAAGTACGGCAGAAATAGATTGAGCTTCTGGCTCCTCGAAACTCGAAGCCGTTCGTTCGGGAGAACCGAAAAACAAAAAAGTGAGGTTAGGTGCGAGAGAGAGATCAATGAAAACGTATCTTTGAACCAATGAAAACGTCTCTTTAAAACAATAAAACTGTTTTTTTATTATATGCTCACTAAGTAAATCTTTATTTACAGATGCACAATTTCATTGAAATCAAAGAAATATTTCGTTGAAATCAATAAAATAAAAAAATCAATCCACCCATTTCTTTGGGGTCAATGAAACCTTTTCTCTTGGCGTGGAATTCGCAATTTTGATCATTCGCTATCTTGAACCCCATCCGCTAAATTTGATTCCGAGATTTTTTTTTCGGGTAAAAAAATGAATGTAATGAATTATATATGAATGATTATATTTTTAGTGAAAAAACTTCACCGATATTCCTTAAACCTTGATTTAAACGTGCACGTAGAACGTTTCGTAATTACGCACGGAGTTAGAGGTCGCCGGGGTTGTTAATGTTCGACCGCTAATAGTATGCAAGCGCTGCAGAACTGCACACAGATCCCGCGCCGTACATCGTTCCCAGCTCTTCATTTCGTAGTGGTCTTTTTAATTTTGCAATAATAAACGTACGGAGTCAAGGTCCGAGCCCGAGAGTGGCATAAAAAACTCGATGATGCTTCGCTCGGACCTGTGCAAGGAGACTTGGACCTGAGGATCTCGTGTATGCGAGCAGAGACCCCCATCAGGACCCCCGAAACGACTTTACGGGAATTACACGCGAGAAATCGGGGAGATATGGAGCCCTGAAATGCGATGTGGCGATCCGTCACTCCGCGCTCTTGCCCTCGCGCGTCGTCCTTTTTCCGATGCCCGATTATACTCTCTGTCTCTCCCAAGAACGTGCAGGTGTTTCGCGACCCCGTTAAGCTCTGCCTCACCTCCTCGAAACACGAGGTTCCATCGCACTAACCTCGCCGTGTGTTGCGAATTCGTTAAATATGTTGCAGATTTCCAAGAGCCAACATCAAAAAAGAATATTAATTATTGTGCATCAATAACAAATGTTTCTAATCACCTGACGGACTTTTTTTTGCCATCAAACACTAAATTGCACTTTTCGGATCAGCGAGGCAAACATTTATTTTATTGTTCTATTAAAATTAACGCTTAGAGATATTTCACACTTATCTACTGCCGCGTCATCTCACAATGGAATATACAATATTACAAAATTGTGTTTATCGCTAACTAGAATTTGTATAATCTGTGCGGGGCTTAAAAGGCAGTCTTGTTTTTCTAGGTAAAATACAATTACAAAACCGGTATGAAGTAGAATCTTGCAGATTGCATTCTTATTATTATTCAGATTTCCAATAGCCAATATGAAAAACGAATATTAATTATTGTGCATCAATAACAAATGTTTCTAATCACCTGACGGACTTTTTTTTGCCATCAAACCCTAAATTGCACTTTTCGGATCAGCGAGGCAAACATTTATTTTATTGTTCTATTAAAATTAACGCTTAGAGATATTTCACACTTATCTACTGTTGAGTCATCTCACAATGGAATATACAATATTACAAAATTGTGTTTATCGATAACTAGAATTTGTATAATCTGTGCGCGGCTTAAAAGGCAGTCTTGCTTTTCTAGGTAAAATACAATTTAAAAAAATCGGTGTGAAATAGAATCTTGCAGATTGCATTCTTATTATTATTCAGATTTCCAATAGCCAATATCAAAAACGAATATTAATTATTGTGCATCAATAACAAATGTTTCTAATCACCTGACGGACTTTTTTTTGCCATCAAACACTAAATTGCACTTTTCGGATCAGCGAGGCAAACATTTATTTTATTGTTCTATTAAAATTAACGCTT
This sequence comes from Ephialtes manifestator, assembly GCA_963970395.1. Classification (NCBI taxonomy): domain Eukaryota; kingdom Metazoa; phylum Arthropoda; class Insecta; order Hymenoptera; family Ichneumonidae; genus Ephialtes; species Ephialtes manifestator. The sequence continues at coordinate 37,223,816 of OZ019970.1, forward strand.
AGAGATATTTCATACTTATCTACTGTTGAGTAATCTCACAATGAAATATACAATATTACAAAATTGTATTTATCGCTAACTAGAATTTGTATAATCTGTGCAGGACTTAAAAGGCAGTCTTGCTTTTCTAGGTAAAATACAATTAAAACATCGGTATGAAGCAGAATCTTGCAGACTGCATTCTCATTATTATTCAGATTTCCAATAGCTAATATCAAAAACGAATATTAATTATTGTGCATCAATAACAAATGTTTCTAATCACCTGATGGATTTTTTATGCCATCAAAAACTAAATTGCACTTTTCGGATCAGCGAGGCAAACATTTATTTTATTGTTCTTTTAAAATTAACGGTTAGAGATATTTCACACTTATCTACTGTTGAGTCATCTCATAGTGGAATATATAATATTACAAAATTGTGTTTATCGCTAACTGAAATTTGTATAATCTGTGCGGGGCTTAAAAGGCAGTCAAATACGTGAAGCCGTTCTCGACTTATAAAAATTAAATCAACGGAGAAAAAAAGCCATAACTTTTTACCCTCTTTGTTGATTTTACCCCGATGGAATACTAATCAACTTTGGTCGCAAATGCAAGTGTGGTCAAACTTTCAGATCGTTAGGTTGAAATTCGCACGCATTTGCATTTTTATCGAACGATCAAACTATATGCAATTTGCTAAATATCTAATATTTGCTAAAACAAGAGTATGTAACTGAATATAACCCCGAAAGAATCTCTAATCAAGGCCCTAAATAAAGAGCCCAATATATTTTGAAACAGATGTAATATCTGTTAAGTTTATTGAACGTTAATATACTTTTTTTGTGTTAATCTTAGCTTTGAAATAAATGTGAAAAAAATTGTGGTGTCAGATGAATCAAAGATGTACACCTTTTGTATAAGTTGCACATTGCGCTTTCCATAAAATCTAATTAAATCGATGTTAAGGAAAGAAAAGAAGAAAGAGGGCATCGGCTGGTATGCCTTTCAAAAAGATCCCTCTAAACAAAACCCGGAGGTCAGCCTGAAGAGATGATCCTGATCTTGGTAGACAGGCTGGAGCCTCCGGAGTGAACGGATTCCTGGAAGAATCGAATTCGGCTACGCCTACCTGGACAGGTGCAGCCCGTTGTGTTATTCCTACATAGCAAGCGTGTTAGTGTATACAAGTGACGAGAGAAAGAGAGAGAGGGAGAAATCTGGGTCTTTGCGGCCCAGTTGTCAGAAACGGATCTCCCTGAGTTATTGCGTATCTCTCATTCCATCATTCTCACTCGTGGTCGCGTCCTCCCTCGCTCGAACACTCGACTAATGATTTTTTTAAGACTCCAGTTGACTCCAACCTCGTAAATGAATCCTAGCCGTAGTAATAATTAATTTATTGACAATACATAACATGAAACAGATTTAAAATATAGCGATACATAGCACATTAAAATATACATATTGTCAATAGACCATCAACTGAAATCATTCGAACCAATGAATTCCACTGACACTTGTTTATGAACTAATTCAATCCGTTCTACAGTCGCCCATCAAATGTTGAATAGAAAATAAGTCTCGCTGAAATTTTTTCATTGGAGAATAATTATCAATTAAATCTCTTGGAATTAAAAATGTAATTTAATATTTAACATTTAATTGGAGCAATTAAATATTAAACTGGTTCAAATAAGTATTGTCCTCATTGAAAGAAATATTGTTTTCATTTAACGATAAATTTACTGGATTGGCGATATAATATGAAAACGTATATTGTTGGATAGATTTATTGACTCATCAAAATATTGAGTCAAATAGATGAAATATTTTGTTGACCGAAAAAAAAATAATAATTTCACAAATCAAGGAATTAAATATATAATTGACTCATAATACATAAATACATCCTGCATTTACATACGTTCCACAGAATGATTTATTTAAATCATTTGCTGTATTCAATTATATTTTTCTCTCAGTGCACTATGCAAAATTCTATATATTGATTTACAGAGGAAAAAAAGTAAAACAAGTTAAGGAATTAAATATTAAATATTAAACTGGTTCAAATAAGTATTGTCCTCATTAAAAGAAATATTGTTTTCATTTAACGATAAATTTACTGGATTGGCGATATAATATGAAAACGTATATTGTTGGATAGATTTATTGACTCATCAAAATATTGAGTCAAATAGATGAAACATTTTGTTGACCGAAAAAATAAAAAATAATTTTACAAATCAAGGAATTAAATATATAATTGACTCATAAAACATAAATACATCCTGCATTTACATACGTTCCACAAAATGATTTATTTAAATCATCTGCTGTATTCAATTATATTTTTCTCTCAGTGCACTATGCAAAATTCTATATATTGATTTACAGAGGGAAAAAAGTAAAACAAGTTAAGGAATTAAATATTAAATATTAAACTGGTTCAAATAAGTATTGTCCTCATTGAAAGAAATATTGTTTTCATTTAACGATAAATTTACTGGATTGGCGATATAATATGAAAACGTATATTGTTGGATAGATTTATTGACTCATCAAAATATTGAGTCAAATAGATGAAATATTTTGTTGACCGAAAAAAAAATAAAAAATAATTTCACAAATCAAGGAATTAAATATATAATTGACTCATAATACATAAATACATCCTACATTTACATACGTTCCACAGAATGATTTATTCAAATCATCTGCTGAATTCATTTATATTTTTCTCTCAGTGTACTATGCAAAATTCTATATATTGATTTACAGAGGGAAAAAAGTAAAACAAGTTAAGGAATTAAATATTAAATATTAAACTGGTTCAAATAAGTATTGTCCTCATTGAAAGAAATATTGTTTTCATTTAACGATAAATTTACTGGATTGGCGATATAATATGAAAACGTATATTGTTGGATAGATTTATTGACTCATCAAAATATTGAGTCAAATAGATGAAATATTTTGTTGACCGAAAAAGAAAAAAATTATTTCACAAATCAAGGAATTAAATATATAATTGACTCATAATACATAAATACATCCTACATTTACATACGTTCCACAAAATGATTTATTTAAATCATCTGCTGTATTCAATTATATTTTTCTCTCAGTGCACTATGCAAAATTCTATATATTTGTTTACAGAGGGAAAAAAGTAAAAAAAGTTAAGGAATTAAATATTAAATATTAAACTGGTTCAAATAAGTATTGTCCTCATTGAAAGAAATATTGTTTTCATTTAACGATAAAATTACTGGATTGGCGATATAATATGAAAACGTATATTGTTGGATAGATTTATTGACTCATCAAAATACTGAGTCAAATAGATGAAATATTTTGTTGACCGAAAAAAAAAAATTATTTCACAAATCAAGGAATTAAATATATAATTGACTCATAATACATAAATACATTCTGCATTTACATACGTTCCATAGAATGATTTATTTAAATCATTAGCTGTATTCAATTATATTTTTCTCTCAGTGCACTATGCAAAATTCTATATATTGATTTACAGAGGGAAAAAAGTAAAACAAGTTAAGGAATTAAATATTAAATATTAAACTGGTTCAAATAAGTATTGTCCTCATTGAAAGAAACATTGTTTTCATTTAACGATAAAGTTACTGGATTGGCAATATAATATGAAAACGTATATTGTTGGATAGATTTATTGACTCATCAAAATATTGAGTCAAATAGATGAAATATTTTGTTGACCGAAAAAAAAAAAATTTATTTCACAAATCAAGGAATTAAATATATAATTGACTCATAAAACATAAATACATCCTACATTTACATACGTTCCACAGAATGATTTATCCAAATCATCTGCTGTATTCAATTATATTTTTCTCTCAGTGCACTATGCAAAATTCTATATATTGATTTACAGAGGGAAAAAAGTAAAACAAGTTAAGGAATTAAATATTAAATATTAAACTGTTTCAAATAAGTATTGTCCTCATTGAAAAAAACATTATTTTCATTTAACGATAAATTTACTGGATTGGCGATATAATATGAAAACGTATATTGTTGGATAGATTTATTGACTCATCAAAATATTGAGTCAAATAGATGAAATATTTTGTTGACCGAAAAAAAAATAAAAAATAATTTCATAAATCAAGGAATTAAATATATAATTCACAAAATGATTTATTTAAATCATTTGCTGTATTCAATTATATTTTTCTCTCAGTGTACTATGCAAAATTCTATATATTGATTTACAGAGAGAAAAAAAGTAAAACAAGCTAAGGAAAAATGGATGTATGTTGCTGGAATCCAGAAGACACCTGTAGCCTTCAGAATCGCGAGACTGCTCGAGCCGATAATAAACTATACGCGACGCATTCGTGCAATTTCACGCACGATATGCCGCGGCATATTACTCGAGATCTCCGTAGATGAGAATACGCTATATAGAGATGAGTTTCTGCTGCGTTGGAGTGCATCTCGGGACGGGACCCCGAGACGATGAAAAATACCTGGCGTCGGGCGCGACAGAGACAGACTTAGAGTGATGAACGACTAGGAGGTCTCTTAAACGACCGAATGATACACTCGCGCCGCGCGAGGTTTCTCATTGTCCTGGACGCGAGAGTCTATAGCCTTCTATACGCACTGACCAAAGGCTATATACAAGGACTTTCGAGTTTTCTACGTGCATCATCAGAAACGTTTTTCCTGAAACCGCCTCCATTGTTGGGAGAAAACGAGCTCAAAACTACTCAACTCTGAATGCTACCCTCGCCTTTTCGCACCTATACACGCATTAGCTATACTGCACGACTTTTATTTCTGCTATTCAACTGGTCGACGTGGAACGGACAGAAAAATCCTAGGTTAAAGAAGGCGTGCGAAGACTGTTTTTCTGCATTGTGCAATATCGCTACTTTAAGGAATCTTTCCAGTGTAAAAAAAAATCGATTTTTTTCGTCTTATCCATTAGTATATGCGGTCAAAAACATCCTCTCAAATTTTTGAAGCGAAATTCGAAATACTTCGCTGGCATACTTTATGGCAGAGTTGGGCAGCAAAAATTACTTAGTTCAGAAATTACTGCTTAATTACAATTACTTTCAGTAATTGTATTGGATTTCAAATTAAATACAATTACATTTTGTAATTGTATTGGATTTTAAATTAAATACAATTACATTTAGCAATTGCATTGGATTTCAAATTAAATACAATTACATTCTGTAATTGTATTGGATTTCAAAATAAATACAATTACATTGTATAATTGTAGTGGATTTCAAATTAAATACAATTACATTTTGTAATTGTATTGGATTTCAAATTAAATACAATTACATTTTGTAATTGTATTGAAAAAAAATCCAATACAATTACATTTTGTAATTGTATTGGATTCCAAATTAAATACAATTACATTTTGTAATTGTATTGGATTCCAAATTAAATACAATTACATTTTGTAATTGTATTGGATTCCAAATTAAATACAATTACATTTTGTAATTGTATTGGATTTCAAATTAAATACAATTACATTTTGTAATTGTATTGGATTTCAAATTAAATACAATTACATTTTGTAATTGTATTGGATTTCAAATTATATACAATTACATTTTGTAATTGTATTGGATTTTAAATTAAATACAATTACATTCAGCAATTGCATTGGATTTCAAATTAAATACAATTACATTTTGTAATTGCATTGGATTTCAAAATAAATACAATTACATTGTGTAATTGTATTGGATTTCAAGATAAATACAATTACATTTTGTAATTGTATTGGATTTCAAATTAAATACAATTAAATTTTGTAATTGTATTGGATTTCAAATTAAATACAATTACATTTTGTAATTGTATTGGATTTCAAACTAAATACAATTACATTTTGTAATTGTATTGAATTTCAAATTATATACAATTACATTTTGTAATTGTATTGGATTTCAAATTAAATACAATTACTTCCAGTAATTTGTATTTTGTAATTTTCCATTACAATTTTGCCCAACTCTGCTTTATGGACCATCGCCAATTAATCGTAAGTACACAATTTAGGTATATGATATTTTTACACTCGAAACTTTAAACGCGTTTTTCTCGAAACGACATTTTTCAAAACGCTGAACATTCTCCAGGGAACAGTTTTCAAGCGATCGTTTTCAAATTTTAGGAGAACATTCTTCACGCTACTCTTTATCGTGCTATGGAAGCGTTTTTAAAAAATCTTCCCATTAAAAAAAAAACTGTTTTAAAAAACGGCTAAATTCGGTACTTTTTGTTCAAACCGCCGCCATTTTGTCAATTTTCATTTTAAAAAAAGCCTCCATAGCGCGATAGCCAATCGCATACTAATTAATAATCCTTTGGGTTTTTTTTTTCAGATCAAATTTACGACCCCTAGGATGTCCACCATGAGACTATCTTTTTTATCAACATTATTTTCAAAAATTAAAAAAATATATTTAAACAATAAAAATCGTCTTATAAAAAATCATTTTCTGTCATTCATGATTACCTTAATATGTCATAAAAATTTCAGATTGATCGGCGTATAGTAACCGTGCGAAAAAAAATCGTGAAAATAGGCTATTTTTCGGGCCGTCACACTGGAAAGATCCCGAATTCCCTACTTTTTATCTTACTGAAATATTTAACAATAAATAACAATCAATTTAATAATGTTGTATATTATTTGAGTTGCAAATGGGTTTGAATAATTGTGCAAAAAAAAAGGAAAAAAAAACGTAATTTGGTTAAAATATTTATAACTTTACTATTAATTTTTCTTAAAGAAAATTCTCTGCACTTCAAACAAATATCTAATGGATTCACTAAACCTACGGATTCGATTAAACCCTTAAATAAATGTTCCGTTAGAGAAACGAAATAGGCTTTTGAATAATTGTGCAAAAGCAGAAAAAAAACGTAATGTGGTTACCTAAAATAAAATAATTTAATTATTATAGAAAGTTACAACATAAAGCATAAGAATCAATACACTTGGCAACACATTTCCTTTTTGCAGTGTTAACAAAAAAACACATAATCCCCTAGATCGATAATTACCATAAATTTAATACAGTACAGCGACAAAACTTTAAAAGTAACGTGAAAAATGTCTGCACTAAATTCCTGAAAGAAAGTGATGGGCAACCTGTGAGATCCATATAGCGCGATGGTCGTCACGCACATTTATAATGGCAGAGTGTAGTGTCGCGTATTTTCAAAAGTAACGTTGAGTTTTCAATTCTCTTGTCTCTTTCGACTTCTTTAAACTTCTTGCTGCGGATTGTTTTTAGTATTACCGAGAAATAACAAAAACTCCGCAAGCAGTTCCATTATGAAAACTCGTTTCTATGGTGTGCGTATAGGGATGTGCGTGCGTGATCGAGAGTGGAAAGCGAGAGAGACTCACCGTGATGCGTGCGAGTTGCGAGGGTGTATCGATTGCCCCGCCCCCCGCTGCGTAGCCATGACGACACACCCTATCCTATCTAACCCCTAGCCTAACCTCCAGCTTCTACGCTTCGAGCTGCCTGTCTCTCACCCCTCCTCTTCCATCTCCTCTTCCTCCTCCTCCTCCTCCTCCTCCTCCTGCTATTCCTCTTCCGACCTCACGTTCGCACCCTCTCTCGAGTTTCTTGCTCGCCCACTCGCACACCTTCTCCACAGCTACATTCTCTCCTTCTGTTTGTTGTTATCATTGTCGTACTCAAAGCGGTCCTGTACTGCGTAGGACAGAGGGATGGAAGCGCAGACACAGTAAGGGATGCTCAGGACAGACGAGGAGACGATGGTGGACCGAGAGGACGAGCAAAATATGGCCTTGTCACCTGGCGACGGAGGGACCGATGAGGCAACGTACTTATTACTCTGCATACTACATCAACTTCTATCACAAGCTTCACAATGGCGTTTCAAAAGGAGCTGGACAAAATACAAAATACTTTATGTATTTTAAGTACAAAATACTTTATGTATTTTAAATACAAAATACTTTATGTCTTTTAAATACAAAATACTTTATGTATTTTAAATACAAAATACTTTATGTATTTTAAATACAAAATACTTTATGTATTTTAAATACAAAATACTTTATGTATTTTAAATACAAAATACTTTTTGTACTTAAAATATATGGATAAGTACTTCGTTTAAGTACTTTTTAAAATACTGAGGCAATGTACTTATTACTCTACATACTATATCAACTTCCATCACAAACTTTACAATGGCATTTCAAACAGAGCTGGACAAAATACCAAATACTTTATGTATTTTAAAAATACAAAATACTTTTTGTACTTAAAATATATGGATAAGTACTTCGTTTAAGTACTTTTTAAAATACTGAGACAACGTAGTCATTACTCTGCATACTATATCAACTTCTATCACAAGCTTCACAATGGCGTTTCAAAAGGAGCTGGACAAAATACAAAATACTTTATGTGTTTAAAGTAGAAAATACTTTTTGTACTTAAAATATATGGATAAGTACTTCGTTTAAGTACTTTTAAAAATACTGAGGCAACGTACTTATTACTCTGCATACTATATCAATTTCTATCACAAGCTTTATAATGGCGTTTCAAACAGAGCTGTACAAAATACAAAATACTTCATGTATTTAAAATACAAAATACTTTTTGTACTTAAAATACATGGATAAATACTTCGTTTAAATACTTTTAAAAATACTGAGGCAACGTACTTATTACTCTGCATACTATATCAATTTCTATCACAAGCTTTATAATGGCGTTTCAAACAGAGCTGTACAAAATACAAAATACTTCATGTATTTAAAATACAAAATACTTTTTGTACTTAAAATACATGGATAAATACTTCGTTTAAATACTTTTAAAAATATTGAGGCAACGTACTTATTACTCTGCATACTATATCAATTTCTATCACAAGCTTTATAATGGCGTTTCAAACAGAGCTGTACAAAATACAAAATACTTCATGTATTTAAAATACAAAATACTTTTTGTACTTAAAATACATGGATAAATACTTCGTTTAAATACTTTTAAAAATACTGAGGCAACGTACTTATTACTCTGCATACTATATCAATTTCTATCACAAGCTTTATAATGGCGTTTCAAACAGAGCTGTACAAAATACAAAATACTTCATGTATTTAAAATACAAAATACTTTTTGTACTTAAAATACATGGATAAATACTTCGTTTAAATACTTTTAAAAATACTGAGGCAACGTACTTATTACTCTGCATACTATATCAATTTCTATCACAAGCTTTATAATGGCGTTTCAAACAGAGCTGTACAAAATACAAAATACTTCATGTATTTAAAATACAAAATACTTTTTGTACTTAAAATATATGGATAAGTACTTCGTTTAAGTACTTTTTAAAATACTGAGGCAACGTACTTATTACTCTGCATACTATATCAACTTCTATTACAAGCTTTACAATGGCATTTCAAACAGAGCTGGACAAAATACAAAATACTTTATGTATTTAAAATACATAATACTTTTTGTACAAAAAATATATGGATAAGTACTTCGTTTAAGTACTTTTAAAAATACTGAGGCAACGTAGTCATTACTCTGCATACTATATCAACTTCTACCACAAGCTTTACAATGGCATTTCAAACAGAGCTGAACAAAAGACAAAATACTTTATGTATTTAAAATACAAAATACTTTTTGTACTCAAAATATATGGATAAGTACTTCGTTTAAGTACTCTTTAAAATACTGAGGCAACGTACTTATTACTCTGCATACTATATCAACTTCTATCACAAGCTTTACAATGGCATTTCAAACAGAGCTGGACAAAATACTTTGTGTTTAAAATACAAAATATTTCTTGTACTTAAAATATATGGATAAGTACTTCGTTTAAGTACTTTTTAAAATACAAATAAAATACAAATGAAATAAAAATAAATAAATAAATAAATTTACACCGAGAGAAAAAGTTTCATTGATTCACGGAAATCTTTGCCAATGAAATGAAATACTGAGTTTCAATACTATCTTTTCTTTGCAAATAATGACAAATAATATATTGAATTTAATATAATCAATATTAATAACCTTTGTCACAACGGATATACTTGCTTTTTTTAGCCATAAATAAAAAACAAAACAATAATGTGCACAAAAGTTGAATATTTTTTTCCGTCAAAGTGCAATCCGACAATAAATAAAATATCACAACTGCCGTAAGCATTGTTTAATATGTTTAATAACGATATAAAATAAAACACATAAATAAATATATAAAAATAAATACATTGAGCTTATATAATTACGGTAGTCACAAATTAATAATTGTAATTAAATATTAGTTGTCAGGGCTGCCACAATTTCTCTGAATACAGAAATGATTAATATGTAGTATAATGAATTAACTCACATAATAGGTACTATTTGATTTAGAAGTAGTAACAATTCTTGGAAAAGAAAAAAAAACCGATATTTTCATTGCCAACCTTAACGCAAGGGTACTTTCCACGTTCTCACAGATTTTTCCCAAGACAGTATAAAGCATCGAGCCTCTGGCTAGTCCCGCAACACAATACCTTCTCATTATGTTATCCGCGCATCTCGTCCGCAACAGCCATTTATCATTCGACTGGTTTGTCCGTGCGGATACACGGCGCAGGTCCATAATACTATAGCAAGACGCCAAGTATTGAAAAGAAGCTTATTTCTGTAAATTCAAAGCGAGTCTAGTTGCTTGAGGCGCTGAGAGGAGATTCGATAAAAAGGTGCGCCATTGGAGAATAGAGTGTAAAAGGACATCAAGAAATCTCCGGATCGTGCGCAACAACCCTTCGAAACACGACAAGTGTTAACAGCATATTTATAATAATATATTATTAAATACGATTTAGTAGTCTTCAGATAGATCGAACGAATATACTCGATGTAATATATTATTTATCCGTGCATATGCACGATTTTTTTAGTGTTGTATACCAAAGTATCGATGGACAGGCGAACAGACAGCTGAGAGAAAAATCATCCATCAAGTTCGGAGCTGTAGGGCTATGCAGTAGTACAGACTGTATATAGCGGGGCTCAGTCGCTTGCACTCTCACGGTTTGATGGACGGATGATGGTTTTAGGCTCTCTCCGTCGCACTTGGTGCTTATTTCTATGAGGCACCCTGGCATCGTAGAAATTGATGAACGTCTTTTTCGGCTAATTTATTACGCGCGCTCGCGAGAGAGGAGAACAGCGAGTGAAAGGGAAGAAAAAAGGAATAGATAAAGGTGAATGGAAAGAGAGAAACGACCGTACGAAATTTATAATGATCGTGTGCTTGAGAGAGAGAGAGTCGCGCATTCTTGTCCCCTTCGCTTTGTTTCGTTCTTTGCGGTATCAAAATGTATGAAACTCGAAATGTGCGCTCCCACGTTTTTGAAGTGTCGCTAATTTATCTGTTATCCATCACAAATTTTGGCAGGCATTGGCGATGATAATAGTGCTATTTGCATGATATTTAAATAATAGAAGACGGATAAGAGAATGCAAAAATACTTATTATTACTTATGAACGAACACGGTTTAAAATATAATCGTATGTCTTTTATACTTACTTCAGTTATGTGGCCTCAAAAGAAGCTATACTTCTTAGTAAGGTTAAAATGCGTGTTCTATATAAAATTAGTATATTATGGTACAAGGGAGAGAAGTGCATGATTTTTGCCGAGGGTGAAGTTTCTTGTTAAAAATTGTAGAGTGTAGCAAAGTATCGTATAGCATACGATACTTTGTTTCCCACTTTTGCCTCAATGCGACTTACCTTCCCCGTCGTTCTCATATGTGCTGAATGGATGGCTCAACATCAAGTACATGGAGACTAAAGTACAGGAAGCCGAACGTAACGCTGCCGAAGTGGCCCCCAAAACAACCTAAAGTAAATCCTGCTGAAGCGGGAATTTCGGACAGGTCATTTTCCACTCTCGAATGTGAGTGTACGTGACAATAAATAAGAAATAAAAAAAATTACACTAAATACACGTTGTAGCAACTCACAATTCACACGATATATTCTTTCAAGTTAATACGAAGCACACGGAACGCCTTAATCGAAAATAAAAAATGGTCGCTGCTATTCACCAACTGCCACCAACAACGACGTCATACAATCAATTTCAAATAGTTTCTCGGCACTCACTTCACTCTATCACCAAACGCTTACTTCACGCCGGTACATAGCGACGATAGCGACGCTCGTGGTGATATTCAGAACCCGTCCTATCCGAGGTTTCGGGGGCCAAATTTTGGCGCGTTCGCTATAAGCGTTCGGCCTCCTGTACTCTCGTCTCCATAATCAAGTATCACCAGTAGAAGAGAGTGGCACAGGTCCCAAACGTGGGACGAGTCATTTAGGCTTAAAAAAATAAAATAAAAAAAAGTATCACCAGTGACTTTTCGCCATTTGTCGATCCGCAAAAGATTATCGTGATTACTAACAAGTCATCTCCTTTGTTGCTAAGGTTTAACTAGGTTAGCGTCTGGCCGCTAAGCATCACTCGATATTCACATAACCTAAGTCGCGTTTTACCGAACTCTTCGAAACACTTATGATTAATATATGCGAATGTGACAAGAAATTACATTATGACGAAGCCAAGGGCCAAGATAATCGAACGAAAAACGATGGAGAAAGTTCCCGCGAAACACACCGAGCTCGACGTATTGTAAACACAAATGATTAACGAAAAACGTTACTGCAATTCTTGGCCCACGTGACCATTTGCTGCACATATCTTATATTATTGCACTGAGAAAAGTGCGAAGAGTTTTATCGTTAACAAAAAAAACTGTACGGCGTTCACGAAATCGTAACGTGTCATGGACGACACGAATGGAAGATTGTAACCATCTTTAGCGGCGTACCACCCATCGCGCCCTCCCAGCGTCTTTCGTCAGAGTCGGTAACTACATATCAAACTCCAGTTGATCCACTCATATGCGAATAGTCCGAATCAGTGTTGCCAATTTGTCGTGATTTTGTCGCTAGGTCTGGAAATTTTCAATAACTCATGGAGATTTTTTTGCATCTTTTAGACATGTCTAAACCTTGGTGATTTTTTATAGAGTTTTGGAGAATTCTGGAGACTTTCGAGCGGCTCTATCGAGGTTTAAAGAATTCTAGAGATTTTCGAGAGGCTCTATCGAGGTTTAAAGAATTCTGGAGATTTCCGAGAGGCTCTATCGAGGTTCAAAGAATTCTGGAGATTTCCAAGATTCATTGTCAAGCTTCTCGAACGTTCAATACACCGAGATTTTAGTCAAACGCAGCGAAAAAGCTCCGAAACACACGAAGTTTCCCAGCTTTTTCGGTGCTTTCGACCAAAATTTCGGTGTTTTGGACATTGAAAAAGCACTCAGTGCTCACCGGCGCTTTTTCGGTGACTGTCCTTTATTCTTTCAGTGCGCTAACCTGCTAGTGTAAATTTAATAAAAATTTCATAGACCGTATAATAGTCTCGTGACAATCCCCGCAAACTTGGTACAATATTTTTCATTGTCTCTCTCCGGTAAAAATCGCAACATTTTTTTTGTATCCCCTCTGTGTATTTGTCTGCTGTTTCTCTGTCGCTGTATCGAGACCCCAACTCCTTCCTTTACCTTTTTCTCGCGAACAAACGACGTCGAGTGGAGGGATAGTAGTGCGCGTGAAAAATGACGCCCGCGTTTCTCTGACTCGCTCGTGGTTGACGCCTATCGCGAATCTGAATCTTACCCGCGTTTTGTATTATTATAAAACATATACACTTTATGCAGGCGCGTTGCTATTATCGTATCGCCGAAGCTCGGCTGCAGTGTGTCGGTTATGCTGCTCGCACTGGCAGTATACACGTTCGCCAACAGGTTCGCCGTGTCTCGTACACACAACAGACGTACAACGATGTACAGCCACGAGTGTGTATGTTACGCGGGTAGGAGAGCCTCTCGGCCCGCGCAGGACTTTATGAAAGAGACAGATGGAGGTGAGGGCGTGTTCAAACATCTGCTGGTGATGTACCCCTTGATGTCGATCAATTACGTAGCCGTGTTCTCTTCTCCACTGAGAACTGTCTCTGTGTTGCCCTCTCCACCTCCTTCTTCGTTCCTCTCAGATAACAAAATCTTTCATATTATCTTTTCCACGATCGAAGCTCATACTTTCTGAAACACGAATCGTTCCACAGCAAACTTGAGTTTAAGAGTCAGTGATACCCCCCCCCCCCCCCCCCCCCGCAGAAATTTTCAAAGCTATTTTCTTCTAAACTTCTCGACAGATGGGGCTCAAATTTTGAGAGAATATGCGAAAGTATCGTAGAATTGGGCTAAGCTTCTGGCTCCTCAATCGATTCAGTCATTTTTTTTGTGAGAATTAAAAAACAAATAGTGCGAGAGAGACAGACCTATAGGCTTTTAAGAGTCAATGATACACTGGCAGGAATTTCTTCGCCCAATGTTAAACGCCTATAGGTCTGTCTCTCTCGCACATAGCTCTGTCCCTCTCTCACTATTTTTCTTTTAAGTCTCACAAAAAAACGACTGAATCGACTGACGAGCTAGAAGCTTAGCCCAATTGTACCCACCTAACACAGAATGTAACAGTTACATAACTTTCGAATTGTAAAAAAACATAACGCTATTGTGTAACATTGACATAAGTGTGATGTTTTGTTTTAATAACAATCGTATCTAGTTGTGGCACAAAATTCTGTTTAAATAATATGTAAACGTTATATATTATTTCTGTAACAAAAATAAGTAACATTTGTTATCGAGATTTTATTAAAATGTGACGTAATAAACGTACTTGTTACATAAATGTTATGTAATGTAATATAAATGTTACGAAAATTCTTCCATATCTTGTGACCTTCTTGAATGAGAAATAATGTATCACTGGTGCGTGACTAGTGACGTTATTTTGACAGAACACGTTATTTCGTTAACGTAAATATTATATCAAAGTTACGAATCTGTGTTAGGTGGGTACCATCCTTCCGCGTATTCCCTCAAAATGCAAGCGTAATCTGTGTTGTTTTTTGAGAGAAAACAGCTTTTGAAATTTTGAGGTGTGGTGGGGGAAGTTCCACTGCCTCTTAACATTGGGCGATTACCTGCCGGTATATCACATGCTAAGTAGTCCTTGCGCATTAACCTTTCTGAACTTTAAGACTTAACATTTTTTTATACAATAGTTGAATCCCTTCGAAATGCGATTGCAAAGTTTCAAGTTGGGTTATCGACTAAATTACCGAGAAAATAAATATTTAAAAAAGAATTCTTATGCACGGGCTCTTATGGGAAACTAACCGATTTCGTACTTCGGAACGAAAATTAACATGTATAAACTGAACTTTTATACAATATCAAATGTGCTATGGATTCCTTAGAGTGTCACGATTCCGTATAAAATATAAAAAAGGGACGTTATCGAAGTATTTGGGTGTAATTCCAACGTCAAACACATCATCGCCACTCAGAAGTTACGGATAACCGGATGTAGCGGACGATGATAGAAATCAACATAACCTCCAGTGTCAACCGGCGCCGTTTCAACCTTGGTTTCAGCGAACCGATTTTTCGTGGCGGTTGTAGTCGTGGCGCAAAAATTAGATTTTCTATCTACTTTTTTTTGTTTTGTGGCACAAATTTACCTTTAAAACGACCAAATTTAGCTCTGACCGCGTGATGATACAATACCACTACGCGTTCAAGCGAGACTCTGATGAGATATTTTAGTTAATACAATTAATGTTTTTTAAGTTTACGAAGCATCTAAAAATACGTTTTTATTCTCACTGTGATTAATTGAATGTGTAGATATATAAAAATGTTAGCATTTACAGAATTTTCGGAACAGTGCGTCAAATGACTTATATGGGTCGCAAGGACTACCTTAAGTGGCAGTGATACACCTGTGAGAATTTCTTCGCCCAATGTTAAACGCCTATATGTCTGTCTCTCTCGAACATAGCTCTGTCTCTCTCGCACTATTTTTCTTTTAATTCTCACAAAAAAAACGACTGAATCGATTAAGGAGCCAGAAGCTTAGCCCATTTCTGTCGTATTTCCGCATATTCTCTCAAAATTTGAGCCCTATCTGTCGAGAAGTTTAGAAGAAAATAGCTTTGAAAATTTCTGCGGGGGGGAGGGGAGTATCACTGACTCTTAAGGCCAAACTCTTTTGTTTTGAGGGAAAGGCTACAGGGAGTTTTTAACTTTTAACCCTTGGCAAGCAATTTCCATAAAATAGTAATATCCCAGTTTCCTCATAGAGAATTTGGTTTTGGTTAAAACATTTTTTATTATTTCTCCAAGACAAGATACTCAAATTGTCTGAAACATTGAAAAAAAGGGGTTTATGAAAATGACTGACATTTATTTATTTAACAGACAACTTACAAAATTCATAAGCAGTTCCGCACCTTTATTTGAAAAAACTTACTCTATAATGAAATTACATATTCAGACTTTATTATCATTGGCATTTTCGTAAAACAACTTATCCGATGGCGGCCCTAAATTTTTAGCTTTCGAGATGAATAGTTCTTCATTAATATAGTAATGTTAAAGGATGATCGGTATTGAATTTGAGCAGAATCTGTAGAGGGCTTCGAGTTTCATACCAATTTGAATTATTTACATTTGTTAATCGCTTGTACTTTTAAAACGTCTGACAAAACGGGCCCTTAATAACATTCAAGGATATTCGGTGCCAAATGTGGTGAAATTCGACAGAGGCTTTCGAATTTTATACAACATTGCATTTTTATCTTGATCAAAATCTATGTTTTTCGGGTCATCGATTTTCGTATCGAACCATAATTTCAGGCAGAAAACGACGTTCTCATATAATATTTCAGTACTATAAAATACATATCACACTATTCATCGCACTAGTCAATTCTACTGGTTAAAAAAAACGTGGAAAAGAAATAAATTACTACAATAAAAAACTAGAAATCTGGGCAGTCTCGGCAGTCATACACCGAGAGAAAAAGTTTCATTGATTCACGGAAATCTTTGCCAATGAAATGAAATACTTGAATTTCAATTCTATCTTCTCTTTGAATGATCTCAAACTCAATGAAAAGTAGTGACATTGATTCGAAGAAACATTTCTTTAAACCAATGAACCTTTTTCATTGATTTCAAAGATATCGTCCCTGATTCAATGAAACCTTCTTATTACCAGCTCAAAATTTCGAAACCTATTTTTTTCTGAAGTACGCGGCAGATAAAGCTCAAATTTTGTGAGTATGTAAGAAAGTACGGCAGAAATAGGCTACGCTTCTGGCTCCTCAAAACTCGAAACCGTTCGTTCGGGAGAACCGGAAAATAAAAAAGTGAGGTTAGGTGCGAGAGAGAGATCAATGAAAACGTTTCTTCGAACCAATGAAAACGTCTATTTAAAACAATGAAACTGTTTCTTTTTTATATGCCCACTAAGTAAATCTTTATTTACAGGCAATGAAATATTTTCTTTGCAATTCAAATGCACTATTTCATTGAAATCAAAGAAATATTTCGTTGAAATCAATGAAAAAAAAATCAATTCACCCATTTCTTTGGCGTCAATGAAATCTTTTCTCTCGGTGTATTGTGAACAACATTATACAAAGACATAAAAAATTGATATATTATTTCATTTTACGTTAAAAATTGAATTAAAAGGTAATTTTTTTTGCCCGAACGTTATCCACTTCCAATTTCATTTCGGGCAATCGATATTTCCGGAAAAAAAGAGGTTGAAAATAGAAACAGAGAGACGTTCACACGTATATTTCATGTATGTTATTTACACAAAGACATTTTCAGGGAAAGAAGAACGCGCCGAGACGTTGAGCAGAGGGGATATAAAGAAGATCCTTGTAATCCGGTAAAGCTAAGTCGACAGCACTTGCTGGTGCTATACACCACCAGTAGAAATGACGAGGATGGAAAATACGAAGAAGAAGCAGAGGGAAAAGACGAGCTCAGATGATCCTTGCGGTGCGGTGGCTGCGGCGCAGTGGAAAGGTCCTGTTTTTCGAGAAAAAGAGAGAGACAAGGGAAGAGCTACTTCAGGGATGAGAACAAACATAGGGCGCGGGGGAGTCAAACGCTCGAACCACTCGAGCGTCTCATGCGGGCACAAAGGGCCAACAATGGCGAGAGAGTAAGAGGTGGACGATACACAGCCGGCTTGTAAAACACAGGAGATCCTGTGAAGATACGAAACGGTCTTCTTCTATACTCCTGTGTAGCTTTTGCTGTTGGGAACTCAAGAGAAAAAAGAGAGAGAAGCAAAGTAGAGGCTACTGAGTCGCGCGACTCGTCGAATCCCAGGGTGGTCCGAAAAACACGAAACAATATCTGCTCTTTGAAGGAAAAACTGTCTTACAAGTCTTGGAAAAAGGAAACGCGCGCGAAACACGTTTAGATTTAGTTAGAACTATAAGTCAAAGTTACTATGAAAATTCAAAAGAAAATTCAAAAGACTATGAATTTGCAACAACAAAATTGCAGTATTGAGGGAATATCTTGGATAACGAGTGGAGGTAAGAATAAAAACTTGCCACTTTATAGTAGCTAGTTGCAAGGCCACTACAATTTTTCTGAATATAAGTTGATATAAAAATTTATATAAAAATTACCCGACTTACGCTTTTTTACCAAATTGATTGAGTTTAGTTGAAATTGTTGAGGTACATTTAAAGCTTTTGGGATTTTCAGAAAATTATCTATAAAATTAAAATTATTTAAAAAAAAAATAAGACTAAAAATAAGTTAGCGTTTGTAAAATAAAAAGAGATCTCCGGTGTTGCGAATAAAAACGAATAAAATAAAGAATAAAAACTTGCCACTTTATAGTAGCTAGTTGCAAGGCCACTACAATTTTTCTGAATATAAGTTGATATAAAAATTTATATAAAAATTGCCCGACTTATGATTTCTTACCAAATTGATTGAGTTTAGTTGAAATTGTTGAGGTACATTTAAAACTTTTGGGATTTTCAAAAAATTATCTATAAAATTAAAATTATTAAAAAAATAAAATAAAATGAAATTCAATCATCGCGTAAATTCAACGTTAGCGTTTGTAAAATAAAAAGAGATCTCCGGTGTTGCGAATAAAAACGAATAAAATAAAGAATAAAAACTTGCCACTTTATAGTAGCTAGTTGCAAGACCACTACAATTTTTCTGAATATAAGTTGATATAAAAATTTATATAAAAATTGCCCGACTTATGCTTTTTTACCAAATTGAATGAGTTTAGTTGAAATTGTTGAGGTACATTTAAAGCTTTTGGGATTTTCAAAAAATTATCTATAAAATTAAAATTATTAAAAAAAAAATAAGACGAAATTCAATCATCGCGTGAATTCAACGTTAGCGTTTGTAAAATAAAAAGAGATCTCCGGTGTTGCGAATAAAAACGAATAAAATAAAGAATAAAAACTTGCCACTTTATAGTAGCTAGTTGCAAGGCCACTACAATTTTTCTGAATATAAGTTGATATAAAAATTTGTATAAAAATTGCCCGACTTATGATTTCTTACCAAATTGACTGAGTTTAGTTGAAATTCTTGAGGTACATTTAAAGTTTTTGGGATTTTCAAAAAATTAACTATAAAATTAAAATTATTTTAAAAAAATAAGACGAAATTCAATCATCGCGTAAATTCAACGTTAGCGTTTGTAAAATAAAAAGAGATCTCCGGTGTTGCGAACAAAACCGAATAAAATAAAGAATAAAAACTTGCCACTTTACAATATCTAGTTGCAAGACCACTACAATTTTTCTGAATATAAGTTGATATAAAAATTTATATAAAAGTTGCCCGACTTATGATTTCTTACCAAATTGATTGAGTTTAGTTGAAATTGTTGAGGTACATTTAAAGCTTTTGGGATTTTCAAAAAATTATCTATAAAATTAAAATTATTAAAAAAAAAAATAAGACGAAATTCAATCATCGCGTGAATTCAACGTTAGCGTTTGTAAAATAAAAAGAGATCTCCGGTTTTGCGAATAAAAATGAATAAAATAAAGAATAAAAATTTGCCACTTTATAGTAGCTAGTTGCAAGGCTACTACAATTTTTCTGAATATAAGTTGATATAAAAATTTATATAAAAATTGCCCGACTTACGCTTTTTTACCAAATTGATTGAGTTTAGTTGAAATTGTTGAGGTACATTTAAAGCTTTTGGGATTTTCAAAAAATTATCTATAAAATTAAAATTATTTAAAAAAAAATAAGACGAAATTCAATCATCGCGTAAATTCAACGTTAGCGTTTGTAAAATAAAAAGAGATCTCCGGTGTTGCGAATAAAAATGAATAAAATAAAGAATAAAAATTTGCCACTTTATAGTAGCTAGTTGCAAGGCCACTACAATTTTTCTGAATATAAGTTGATATAAAAATTTGTATAAAAATTGCCCGACTTATGATTTCTTACCAAATTGACTGAGTTTAGTTGAAATTCTTGAGGTACATTTAAAGTTTTTGGGATTTTCAAAAAATTAACTATAAAATTAAAATTATTTTAAAAAAATAAGACGAAATTCAATCATCGCGTAAATTCAACGTTAGCGTTTGTAAAATAAAAAGAGATCTCCGGTGTTGCGAATAAAAATGAATAAAATAAAGAATAAAAATTTGCCACTTTATAGTAGCTAGTTGCAAGGCTACTACAATTTTTCTGAATATAAGTTGATATAAAAATTTATATAAAAATTGCCCGACTTACGCTTTTTTACCAAATTGATTGAGTTTAGTTGAAATTGTTGAGGTACATTTAAACCTTTTGGGATTTTCAAAAAATCATCTATAAAATTAAAATTATTAAAAAAAAAAATAAGACGAAATTCAATCATCGCGTGAATTCAACGTTAGCGTTTGTAAAATAAAAAGAGATCTTCGGTGTTGCGAAGCGAGAGTGAAAATCCCGTAATCCAAAAACCGGTAATCCTCAAGAAACGACAAACAAATCTCGGGAGATTTGCTCGGTGGATATTCGGGTACAGCGTGTCTTTTCTATGCGCCCGCGACCGAAGGACCTGTGGAATCCCTTTCCTTTCTTACTCCTCATCTCCTTCTTCTTCCGCTTATGCGCCTTGTGCGTCTCCGTGTCACCGCGAAGAAGAGGCTTTTCTCAAGATCAACGAATATCTTGCCATGCTCATAATCCGAGAGAAAGTGAGCTCGAGCAGATACGGAAATCGATTGTGAGGGCTTTCGGGGATATGAACCTATCGCAGCGACGCTCACCGTTGACTGTTGTATTACTTAAACCACCTTGAATTCTTTTTTCGCTTCGCCGAGGACGAGAATAAAAGTAAAATCCCAGAGGGTGTTTAAGCGAAGTCACGCAAACTCTTTTAAAGTCTTGAGCTGGGGGCAAAAGCGCGTAGATTATTCTTCTTGTTCACCTGAAAAAATTTAGCTGTTCAAGTTCACGGTTTGAATAACGTAAAAAGTAATTCTTCTAAACACGCTGAAATGTAATAGATTGATTGTTGCCCATTTTCATTCTTCCCGACAATGCGAATGAAAAGGTAACGATATGAGTTACGATATTTTTGTTATCTCTTGTAGAACTTCGAGAAATCAACTTGGTTGCTATGGTACACCAAAAAATGTTCGAAACCCACACTAACAGAAAAATATAGTAATTTAATAAAAAAATATAGTTAGTCCAACGATAATCTAATTATAAACTATAATTCGCAGGAGGAACGACTCTATTTTATGATTATAACAAATATAAGAAAATAATTGGTTGAACCATAAATATAATTCCCAGGAGGAAAGTTTCTATTTTATAGTTATAGCAAAAATAATTATAGTAGCAATCATCAAAATGATAATAGTTTCAAATATGCCGTTTTGTTGCATATACGATTTCAACGTTGGTTTCCAATAACTTTGCAAGTATCGGTTATTGAACTATATTATCATCGGTTCAACCATAAAACATTGCAAGCCTTTCTATATTCATTTTATCATGTGAAATCGTTAAATCAACGATATGCTTTTCTCTCAGTGCCGTCGAGCCGAGTTGTCATTTTATACGAAGCGATGGCCAATCACACTGCCAGATAGACAAGACACACGAAGTGGGATGCCACGTGATTTCGTGGACTTTTTTTTTTACTATGCTGTAATTACGATAAATTCACTCTCCATTTTTTGGTACGTTTTCGGGAGTTGTGACTTATAAAGGGTTAACGCGCTGTTCCTTCGTGCATATTACTTATCACGGAAAAAAAGTTTGGTTGTGGGAACTACGTTTTCGATTTGCTGTACACAATCCCTAAAAAATTAGTTGCCTCAACCATATCGAATAGTAACCTCAACTATTCACGATTAGTTCTCGATTGGATTAGTTAGGTTAACTAATCCAATCGTTGGGACTACCACTCGAATCGTCGGTATTATCACCTAACGCAAATGCCATTCCTTTCTCCAAATATCGTGAAAGTTATATATTATATATTTATACAGTACCACTAGAACAAGAATCTAATATTTATATAGGGCGGTTACCATTATCTTGTGATTATTTAAAAACCTGAGAACTGTGCCATGATATTTGATACAGCTGTAATTTTTTTTTAAACGTTTTTTCTCTCCTTCATGTGTTTCTATCCTTATTATGATATATAAACAGAGTTCCTGTAAATGGGACGTCTCTTGAATCTAACCCAGTCTCAGATTGTTCTCAGATGTGACAATCAGATCACATCAGGGCGATGTGAAAGATTGTGATCTGTAGCTAGTCCCACACCGAGAGAAAAGATTTCATTGACGCCAAACAAATGGGTGGATTGATTTTTATTCTATTGTTTTAAAGAGACGTTTTCATTGGTTCAAAGAAACGTTTTCATTGATCTCTCTTTCGCACCTAACCTCACTTTTTTGTTTTTCGGTTCTCCCGAACGAACGGCTTCGAGTTTCGAGGAGTCAGAAGCTCAGCCTGCTTCTGCCGTACTTCCTTACATACTCACAAAATTTGAGCTTTATCTGCCGCGTACTTCAGGAAAAAATAGGTTTCGAAATTTTGAGCTGGTAAGAAGAAAGTTTCATTGAATCAGAGACGATATCTTTGAAATCAATGAAAAAGGTTCATTGGTTTAAAGAAATGTTTCTTCGAATCAATGTCACTACTTTTCATTGAGTTGAAGATCATTCAAAGAAAAGATAGTATTGAAATTCAAGTATTTCATTTCATTGGCAAAGAGTTCCGTGAATCAATGAAACTTTTTCTCTCGGTGCATACAAATTTGATTGTATTAACGTTCAGTATATAATGGCTATACAAACAGAATGTGTCGAGGAGCAAAATTTGAAAAAATAAAACGAAAAGCCACAGAATCCTCGGCGCTCCTGTTAAATTTCTCGCTTCTTCATTTTTTATATTTATTACTATGTTTTTCTCTCCCCTACAACGTTATAGCACGGTGTATAAATGCGTCGAGGATCCTTTCACGTTTTTCTTCGTCGCGACGTCGACTATAATTTGAACTTTTCTGCCACGCCCACGCTCCTCACAGTCGATCCTGGGCATACGTCACCGAGAATATCTCCTCGAGAATATATACCAAAATATATATCTACTGCTATATATGCCCATAGAAGCGCCAGAGAGATCTCGGCAACAAGATAAGAAGAAACTCCTGTGACTTTGTCGGTGAAGCTCGATTCTCAGCGAGAAAAGATTCTACTCCAAGAAACGTTGATCGTTCTGCTGTACAACAAGAAATCACGAGAGGACTTAGCCTTCGTTCGACTTCATCGGCAAAGGGATGCTCCGTGAAATCGTTTGGTCCACCTTTAAATATAATGTCGGTCCCACCGGAGTTTCTGACCATACTAATCTCTAATAGAGGGTGTATTGTTTAGATTTTTTAAAAATATATATATTGTGACAGGATAATAATTTTGTCAACTCTTTCCTCGACGTCAACGCTCAACCCAACTCCTCGAACGTTCGTAGGAAACATTATTTTCAAATTTATATTATTGTCGCTAATTTTGACTATCATTTGGCGATATATATCGACAAGTTATGGTCGAACTTTATACTCCTTACACGAGACCAAGTGAGACAACGCAAGAGCTGACTGCGCAAGCGCGTCATATCGATCGAAAATCGATCGTGATATTTGTCTAATTGCGCATCACGTACGCCGGCCGGTTACGGTAAACACCCCGGTACCCAACCATGTACCAGTCTCCAACCACTGACACAAATATTGACTAAAATTAAGATATTATGAATATGAAATAAATAAATAACTAGTGCTACCATTTTTGCAATTCTTTATGTCTGCATAAGCCAATAATAAAAATAGTCATTAATTTTTGTGTTGACGTTTTTTAAAGATATTGTGCACTGCAGACGCCGCTCAGAGGATCGGCGCATATCTTTTAGCCAGTTCGTTAAGAATTGGCGTAACGTTGTTAAGCTTATGACGCTGTTATTTTCACGATTTCCACAATAATTCGTGGCTTGTGGTATTCGCGAATAAATAGACTTTATAAATTAAAATACGCGAAAAACCACTGCTAAGTCGTCAATTTCCATGGTTGGCTATTGGGGCGCATCCGCAGTATGCTGTACCGATATCCAACCGCGGCCTATTCCCGGCCAACACAAACTCAGCGAACATAACCTCTATGGCAAGTTGATGCCGGTTGCACGTCACGGTGAGCCTTTTTATTAGTTATTATTTATCATAAATTATCCCAAACGTTGCGTGTAATTTAAGAAATAAAATGAAGTTTCAACGAATCGCATAGCCTCGTATCGGCGGGTGGTTGCGTATAGGGGCATGCTTGGTCGGGTATTTAGACATTACCTGAAATCGGTGGTCGGATACTAGTCCATCGACTTTCTCAATTGTTTCCTAACTTTAACAAAAAACTATACCCCTGACATGAATTAATGGATGCTTTTCGAAAAGTAGAAAAGCTAAGCTTTGCATTAGTTATGGTTACAATTATAGAAAGGTCATTTTAGTATTAGAAATATAACTTTACAGTTTCCAGTTCTCTAAGATTGCCGGCTATTGGGGCGTTTACCTTAACGAGCCGGCACCGAAATAGTATATTGTGCAACAGGGCCGAAAGTTGGCGATTACAACGAGTGTAAGGTTGCCGCCCGAGCGAAGCGAGGGCTGCAATCAAACGAGTCGCAAACGACAATTTTGGTCCGTGTTGCACACCATACTTTTTGTAAGAAGTGCATGAATAGTGGTGCTTTGTATGGTAGTTTTGCGGTACGAACAGTGAAAAGTGAGGTTACCAACTTTCCACCCTAGGGTCGAAAATGAAACAGCAGGATCGAAAGTGAAGGAATCGCGAACTGCGCATGCGTCAACCTATCGTTTCAACACTGCTATGAAACTAGCCACTTTCGGCCCGCAAAACTGCCATGAGAAGCACCGCTGTTCATGCACGTGTTACAAAAATCACTTTGTCGCCGGACCCCGGGGTCAGACAAGCGAAAAGTCAGCCCTCGAGTACGGAAAGAAATTTCTGTGTTGTGACAACATAAAACGAGGACAACAAAAATCGTTACGTTAGGCTGGCAAATCTTTTGTTGGGCTGACAAATCAGTTTTGCTATGCTGACAAATTTTGTGTTCGGCTGACAAATCTTTTTGCTGGGCTGAGTAATTTTTTTGTAAGCCTAACGTAACGATTTTTGTTGTCCTCGTTTTATGTTGTCACAACACAGAAATTTCTCTCCGTGAGGAGTCACGCGTTTGTTGTAACGAAAATTTCGACGACGTTGTCGAACGATATTAAGTGTATTAAGGAATTGTCATATCATCGAACGTACTAATTGTCAGAAGATCGTTTTGCCAAGAAAGTGGATTGTTATCGTCAAAATAGACGACAGGAATTTGTCAAAATTAAAACTCTAATGGAAGTGTTTTCCACGGAAGTTTTTGAATAAATATATGCCTTGAAAATTGTGTTTATTGTTTTGCAATCCTTGAAAATCCTATGGTCATCCAATTACCCACCCTGCGATTAGCCGGACATAAGAACTAAATTAATAGAGATAAAAGATAGTTTATTAGTTTCCTCAAAACTAATTGGCGCCCATAATTAATGCGCCAGGTGAAATATTTTTCTCAAAGAAGAGAAGAGTATTCTTTCTCAATATATAATATCCATGGAGGACTCATACTGAGGGAAGAGGCACAACATTCAATTTTCGATATGATATTGAGGTGTGAAATTTTCTTTGCTTGTCGTTCAGTTTGTAAAAGTGTTTAGTTACACCTCTAACATCCATTTCATTTTAGGTTTAGGAGTGGCTCTTGACTTTGTGATGTGACAGAGAAAAGCTTGACACTTTTGACACGCGGTACGGGCGTGTACATCAACCTGCTGTCAGAGAGGATACTTTCCCATCAAAGTTCCCCGAGGCCCTTCAAACTCGTACCGCCAATCGTATACAAGTTTGTATATGAGATGCATACGTGGAAGTGTCACTGTATAGAGGTAGTCGAACCGCATCGAGTACACGTTAAAATTACCAGCGTACGCCTCGTATAGTATACGATGAAACCTATGCATAGAAGCATAATACATATATACCTGGCGAGACTGGCTGTACGACTAGGTGACCCTCTTCAAAAACTCACGAAAACCACTACGCCTAGTTAGTCAGGCATTGTACAAGCGCCGGGGTTACTTTATGAAGTGGAAAAACGAAGGAGAGTAGAAGCAAACTGCTCTATGTGTATACGTTAAGTATTACGACGCGGATACTCGGGTTCGTGACAACTTGATCGTTATAAATATACACCTACTTCTTATCCAAAAAAGCGGCTTTCCAAAAAAAGAGGCGAAGAAATTCCTGGAGGCTTAAGGTAACTTCAGTGTCAAGCTTTTATATCAAGGAAGTTGAGGCATCAAATCAGTGACTTAATACATTTAATGGTATTCATAAAGTTTTATGGGTTAATTGACCCCAAAGAATTATAGTTCTTATTTAGAATAATTAATAAGAATTTATGCAGAGGTACATTTATATTTAATGTGGTTTGCTGATCGTATATTCAAAAGTATGACACGTATCACACACATGTCCGATAATTTCATCGTTTTTATAACGAGAATGGTTTGTTTATGATGGATCTTTTTCGCTTGTACGTAAGCAATAGCCTGCATCTGAAAAAAAAATATTATTACTCATATATTTGGAGAAACACATTCTAACGTCCCTCATTAAAATCTATTATGAAGAACAGATTATCCTTAGAAAAAAAACTGATCAAAAATGCTTCTTGTTGTAAAAATAAACGTTAATGATTTTGTGTGTACTTTTTTTTAAATGTAACTGTTATTATGCAAAATTAATCTTTTTAGTACCTTTAATGTGCATGAATTTTTTCAGCTTTTTATACCATCAAAAAGTGTTTACAATTCTCTCTCATTTTTCTCGAACTTAAGTCGCCTCTCATTGAATTCTTAGTCAAATTTTAAATCAAATTAGAATTAATTTAATTAAAAATAAATTAATTTAATGGGCATAATTTAACTAAAAATAAATTAATTTAATGGGCATAATTAAATTTAAAATAAATTAATTTAATAACAATTAATAAAAAATCTTACTAAAATTTTGATTAATTGAATTCTTAGTCAAATTTTGCTTTCGTTTTCACAGGTTTTCAATTGCCTCGTTCTCCTTCGACTGCGTTCGGAGTCAAATTTTGTGCATCCATATTACAGGCTTTGGGGTTCCGATGATCCGTAAAAAAAAGTACCACTGAAATCAAGGATGAGCACTGGACGCGTGCGGATCCTAAACAAACACAGAGTCTAAGCTATTGCATAGCTGTCGTTTCCCGGTGAGTTTGTTCTCGCACCCTACGAGTGTCGAAAATGCGGGCAGTAAAAACTCGACATATATACTCTGTGGCTTTTGTAGACAAAACCGATCCCCATGTAGTTGACCCTTGGAGATTTGAAGCGCGCGCTCAGCTTTGGTCTTTAAACGCTTCACGCGTCATCCTCGCACGTGTTCCGATCCGCGATCAACGCTACGGCGACCCATTAACGTTCTCCTCCCGTTCTCCCCGATTCCAAAGCGCGTTAATATTAAAACTATGCATGCCGCGGTGAATGTGCGCTCTAGGGGTGCACGGTTGAAAACGCTCGATAATCTACAACCCTGCTAACATACGCGTTTCGTTGTACAACGTATCTGTGAAGCTCGGGCGCCGAAAACATAATTTAATATAGCGACACTCGCTTTTTAATTAGATTATGAGTGATCGGTAGGAGGAACACCGCGGGTACATTATTACACGGGTAAATACATTACACCGAGGGTTTGTGAAATTTATAGAATGAGAAAAGTGAGAAAGACAAAGTGTTAGGCCGATGTTGCTTAATACACGATCAGCAGACCCCGACGTTATTGCTTCCCTTGTTTCCTCGACGATCGATGGTATAATATACTGTAACAAAAAAGAAAAAGAAAAAAAAAAAGGAGAGAAGGAATGAGACGCATCGAAGGGTTCGATGGATTCCGAGCGTGATCGAGGGTCCCGAAGGGATTTATGAATTTATGGATTCCGGGCACGCGCCCTTCCTCCCGACACCCACCCTCCTCGCCGGGCTTCACGATTCACTCTTGCTTCGTGTATGGTGTTGCTTTCACTGTATTACTGTGTTTATATTCTCGGCGGTCCATTCCACAGTATATTCTGAGATTTCGGAGCATTAATTGTGGGTGTAAATGCGGTGAACGTAATCGATCCGCTTGGAGGACAAGCATCTAAGCTTTCTTCACGCTTCAGACAATTCTTAAGGGTACGTCGGGCTCACTATACTGTGGATATAGCGTGTAGTGGAGCAAGTGGAAGGCGGAGCAGTCGGCGAGTAGCCGGAGGCCACCACGCCCATGAAACACGAGCCTCTGTATGCAACTCTTACCAAGATCTATAGAATGTCGAGAGAATTCAACAATGTAAATGGCAAAGTCTTGTATTACGTGGATCGAAGACGCGAGATCCTTGAGAGAGGGAAGGTTGACAGGACACAAGAACATTTTTATCAATCCTCCGGGCAAATCTTTATAAAACGACTTCGATACGGGATTTAAGGAAAAAGTCGAAGCTCTGGACAAACGAGAAAATTCCCCTGATTTTTTTTTTTTCAATTGTATTTGTCATTCATTTTCACCCTCATCTTGATAAATTGTCGTATCAATACTGTCGCTGTAACTAAGCTTCGAGCAATTTCAAGGAATAATTTGTTAGGTTATAACATACTTTTACACTCACAGAAATCGTAGTAGTACAGTCAACTATAAAGTGACAACTATTAAGTTTTAGTCCATCCAACTTTTTTCATAATTACGATAGCTGTGAAAATATTTATGGCAACTATTTGATAGTTGTGGCAACTATTAAAAAATTTCTTGTATGAACTAAAAATGAATAGTTGTCACTTTATAGTTACAAATACCACAATTTTCTCTCAGTGTAAGGTAGCTATATGGGCGACTTGTATTACTGCATGTGTCATTAATGTAGAAAAACATAGATTGAATTTGAAGAAAAGTTATTAACACGATTTTGTATGCAGGTACATTTTTTGTTAGGTTTTAAAAAAAGTGTCTTTTTTCTCGGTTTTAATACGTCATGGCTCATTTTAATTCTTGAAAACAGATTTCTTCATTCACCATGAAATTTGTTCATCGACGGTTTGGAGAAAAAATAAATAAAATAAGAAAATATTTTGTTAAATAACAGCCTTGAACTCTTTTAAGAAATTTAATAAAAATGTTCCTCTATAAAAAATTGCATTCACCAGTACAAATTTTTTTCAAAATTCATCGTCATCAAAATTCTGCTACATAAATATACATGATCTAATAAAAACCTGTTAGATAAGATCGAAAGTTTTTATGCATAAACTCGTCAATTAAATTCAATGTCCTTTTGTGATATGAAATTGATGTAATTTTACAGTAAAATTAAAGTAAAGTGTTGAAATTACTATACCATCCCAAGTAAAAAAATTATAAACAAAGTATATAAAAAATATATATAGTTTTAAGCATAGAATTGGGCATATATAGTTTGTATAAAATCGATATACAATTTATACATAAACCCAACTTTACACACGGAGAAAAATCTATTTGCTAGCATAGTGACAGCAAACTTTATTTGTCGGCCTAGAAAATGTATTTGCTGGCCTAACAAATAATTTTGTTGTCCTAGCAAATCTTTTTGCTGGTCTAGCAAATTTCTTGACAAGCCTAGAAAATAATTTTTGTTAGGCTAAGAAATAAGGCTTTACTGTCACTATATTAGCATCTGATTAGTTGATGCAACAAAAGTTTTCTCCGTGCAGATGATCTCATATATAAATTGCATATAGATTATATACACAGTTTATACAGACTTATATATGCCCAATTCCATATGTCGGGCTATATATAATTTTTAAAACTTGGGACACATTAACTTTACATCGCACTGGTATATTAAATTTCGTGTACCAGTTTATGCATAAAAACTTCCAGTACTTATACATTAAATTTCAAGTAAATTTTTTTTACGGTGTAGTGTGAAGTTAGTAGCTACTTTATAGCGTAGCCGGGAAGTATCAAAAAGTTGGGAGAAATCTCGTGCGAAAGTCTTGTTAATCGTTGACGCGACACACTTTGAGCAGTTTAGTAGATAGATACGTGAGTCGGCTGCTTCGCCAGGTCCTAAATAATTCATCGATGAGGCTGGAGGAATCCTGGGCAAGCGGGATATAGGGGAGGATCGCATAGATCAGTCGGGATCAGATGCAAATCAGATTCATTAGCGTTAAGCCAACGGGGGTGGAGATCTAGCTCGACCCGCGCACCCCTCAGTCGCCACGTAAACAGAAGCGGGGGTGTGTCGAGCGCGAGGCTGCCGCTGAAGGGGTGCGTACGAAGGGGATGAAGACGAAGAAGTGAGAGAGCGAAAGAGAAATGGAGCAAGAGAGAAATGGAGAAAGGGGATTGTTATTGCGCGGTTAGACCGCCCCTACTGCTGACGACCCCGTTTATATCGCGTGAAATACCCAATGCTTACTGTGTACACTGTATTCTACCACACGCAGGAAACTTCTGGCTGAGCAAATGTTTGTTCATCGTTTCATTGTAGACAGTGGGATTCGAAATAGCATTTGATGGTTGACTCTGTATTTCACCCTCCGTTATGCGGTCAACGCGTACGCAACATTACTACTTATATTTACCATTATAATACACACCTCTCGTAACCTTAAGGCAGACCTTGTGATCCGTACTAGTGTTACGTCCGGAAATTTTTGAGAAATCAATTCGCCGAGTAAAATATAAAATATCTAGTTAATACTATTAATTGAATATTTACTAACATAGTATAAAACAAAAACCCTGTGATTGTAGCCTTAAACAAATGTACTACTAGTATTATATAGAATTTAAGGATGGGTCTGTAAAAGGCGAAGTCGCCGTAAGGTGGAATAAACTATCTATCTACTAACATAGTAAATATTACATTGATTGTATATTGAATTTATTTTATTACTTTATATATTTTTAATTAGTTCATAGTTTTATTTCCAATGTATAGCTTCTCGCCTTTTACATTTTCCCTTCTACTCCTTTTCGTTTATACAATATTTCCACATCCGCCATCATAAAAACATTCCATACTTAAACATATCCAAAAAAAAAAAAATCATTTCCATAGAATAATTCCACGTCCACCTTTATACGAACATTCCATACTTTAACATATGCAAAATCATTTCTGATAAAACCATTTCCCTACAATGTTTCCACGAATAATCACATCCCTACAAAGTCATTTCCATCAGATTCCTTCGTTTTAATCGGCTGCGCTTCATACAAACACCCCGCGCATATCTGTGAATATCCCTCAAATGCCTTTGGTCCACATTTCCACGTTTGGTAACTTCCCGATTTCAGCTTCCATCTCGTTCTTCCTCGAAATATCTGCAGTTGGCTTCCTCTCCTTGTCACACCAAATAATCCATGCTCGTCGCACTCGTCCACCGACTTAATTTTTACACGAAAACTGATGTTTACGAAGATTCCAGTCAATTTTGCATATGTCTCCCCAATTTTGACTTCTCACTCCTCCATTTCTTTCCTAGTACCTCGTGTTTCAATCCAGATAATCCCAAATCACCACCAAGTTCCAATGTATTTTACCACAGATCATTGTTACTTAATACTTTCCGCCCCCTCTCACCTCTGCATTCCATCTCTACACTCAATAATCCGTCCATATAAAAAAAAAAAATCATTTCCATACAATAATTCCACGTCCACCTTTATACGAACATTCCATACTTTAACATATCCAAAATCATTTCTGATAAAACCATTTCCCTACAATGTTTCCACGAATAATCACATCCCTACAAAGTCATTTCCATCAGATTCCTTCGTTTTAATTGGCTGTGCTTCATATAAACACCTCGCTCGTATCTGTCAATATCCCTCAAATGCTTTTGGTCCACATTTCCACGTTTGGTAACTTCCCGATTTGAGCTTCCATCTCGTTCTTCCTCGAAATATCTGCAGTTGGCTTCCTCTCCTTGTCACACCAAATAATCCATGCTCGTCGCACTCGTCCAGCGACTTAATTTTTACACGAAAACTGATGTTTACGAAGATTCCAGTCAATTTTGCATATGTCTCCTCAATTTTGACTTCTCACTCCTCCATTTCTTTCCTAGTACCTCGTGTTTCAATCCAGATAATCCCAAATCACCACCAAGTTCCAATGTATTTTACCACAGATCATTGTTACTTAATACTTTCCGCCCCTTCTCACCTCTGCATTCCATCTCTACACTCAATAATCCGTCCATATCCAAAAAAAAACTCATTTCCATACAATAATTCCACGTCCACCTTTATACGAACATTCCATACTTTAACATATCCAAAATCATTTCTGATAAAACCATTTCCCTACAATGTTTCCACGAATAATCACATCCCTACAAAGTCATTTCCATCAGATTCCTTCGTTTTAATTGGCTGCGATTCATATAAACACCTCGCTCGTATCTGTCAATATCCCTCAAATGCCTTTGGTGCACATTTCCACGTTTGGTAACTTCCCGATTTCAGCTTCCATCTCGTTCTTCCTCGAAATATCTGCAGTTGGCTTCCTCTCCTTGTCACACCAAATAATCCATGCTCGTCGCACTCGTCCAGCGCCTTAATTTTTACACGAAAACTGATGTTTACGAAGATTCCAGTCAATTTTGCATATGTCTCCCCAATTTTGACTTCTCACTCCTCCATTTCTTTCCTAGTACCTCGTGTTTCAATCCAGATAATCCCAAATCACCACCAAGTTCCAATGTATTTTACCACAGATCATTGTTACTTAATACTTTCCGCCCCTTCTCACCTCTGCATTCCATTTCTACACTCAATAATCCGTCCAT
The DNA here is from genome assembly GCA_963970395.1 of Ephialtes manifestator. Classification (NCBI taxonomy): domain Eukaryota; kingdom Metazoa; phylum Arthropoda; class Insecta; order Hymenoptera; family Ichneumonidae; genus Ephialtes; species Ephialtes manifestator. Next base: position 37,257,346 of record OZ019970.1, read on the forward strand.
ATCCAAAAAAAAAATCATTTCCATACAATAATTCCACGTCCACCTTTATACGAACATTCCATACTTTAACATATCCAAAATCATTTCTGATAAAACCATTTCCCTACAATGTTTTCACGAATAATCACATCCCTACAAAGTCATTTCCATCAGATTCCTTCGTTTTAATTGGCTGCGATTCATATAAACACCTCGCTCGTATCTGTCAATATCCCTCAAATGCCTTTGGTGCACATTTCCACGTTTGGTAACTTCCCGATTTCAGCTTCCATCTCGTTCTTCCTCGAAATATCTGCAGTTGGCTTCCTCTCCTTGTCACACCAAATAATCCATGCTCGTCGCACTCGTCCAGCGACTTAATTTTTACACGAAAACTGATGTTTACGAAGATTCCAGTCAATTTTGCATATGTCTCCCCAATTTTGACTTCTCACTCCTCCATTTCTTTCCTAGTACCTCGTGTTTCAATCCAGATAATCCCAAATCACCACCAAGTTCCAATGTATTTTACTACAGATCATTGTTACTTAATACTTTCCGCCCCCTCTCACCTCTGCATTTCATCTCTGCACTCAATAATCCGTCCATCCCTATATTTTTAATTATTTATTTATTTCAAAGGGAAGACTCTTTTACAATTCACCAAATTAATTTTTAATTAATTTATTGAATATTTTCTAAAATAGTAAATATTTAATTAATCAAGAAGCGACGAGGAGGACTATGAAGAAGAGGAAATGAAAGTGGCAACAACCGAGGGATTTTTGGAGAAATTATTTCCAATAAACACGCCAGTCGTATCCAAATATCAATTCCAATAAGCTAATTTTTGAATATTTAAGAAATCTAATAAATCTATAATTTCTAAATTCATATCATTTTATTAGACACTTCCCTAAAATTGGTAGAAGTTCCATGATATGAACTTCTTAATCACTTTGAGTATCGGTCCTCATCATGTTGAATCACAACTTCTATTGGATTATTTTACCAAAAAAAAATAAGTATTAATATTCAAACAGTTAAAGGAATTATTAAAATAATATATTTCTGCAAAATTTAACTAAGTCAAAGGAGGCAAAGGAGTAAAATTTCTCTAAGTCAAAGGATATAGTCAAAGGAGTTAGAACAACTTGTAATGGTATATTAGTGCCTCGAGTGTCGAACGTGAGGGTGTAAATACATGCTCAAGGGAACGATGATTGAAAATGATCGTCGGTCCGCCGGGAGGAGGTAAACAGATTCTGCCGAACAGAGGATATCTCGAGGGGGATAGAGTAGAGCTGCAGTGCACAGAGCGTGGATGTCAGGGTGGCCAGCTTCGGGACGATATACCCTCGGGATTACAGAGGATTATACAGAGATTGAATCACTTTCCAGCACGCCCTGCTGCATCCTTCACCCCGTCTCCATGTATCTTCAATGGCGAAAATTGTCTCCACACGTAGACATTCTTAATTCCTCCTTCGTCCTTAATCATCGTGTCTTTACCATATATTTATCCAGAGAACCATTTAACGATCTTCTTCATTTGTTTTCCGTTCATAGGCAGTTTTCCGAGCGTCGAGCTTGGGCTGTTAAATCTTTCGACTATCAGGAGGTGCCAATTACGAGGCAGTGATGGAGAATTCCGGGAGCTCGTAAAGCCCAGCAGTTCAAAACAAACTCCGAAAGGAGATATACCAAGGGTGTGAAGCGTGGATGGAAGGAGTGGAAGACCCCCTAATGAACTCCCGTTTAATAAAACTGGTACGGTGGTGTTGCTCTGGTACGTCGGTGCACAGACAGCCCGAGACCGACCGAGTCCTGCTGCCGGCAGTAGCGGCAGCGGCGGCAGCCTCCGGACCCCGAGCTAATCTGACTTTGATTAAACTTTTAGCGCGACACCTAAAAGGGGTGGTTACCGATAGTTACGCACGAGCCACCGCCGCCACAGAGCCGACGTGTAAGTCGATTTTTATTACGTTTCGCCCGCATGAATTAAATCTCTATACGTGTGCGTACCTTAAGCTAAACGCTATATGAGATTGCACGCACTTTTATCAATAAAGGTTTCAGCACTTTGATACTTCCCTTTTTTACTCGTGTCAAAAAGGTATTCAGCAATGAGGCATTCATGAGATAGGCGAATAAATATAAAATAAATGAAAAGATCTATGAAGAGGAAATCTGGACTAAACGGCGTTCGGTTATTCGAGGAGTGTATTAATTGTGAATCTACCACCCTCGATATATGTACTTAAGGTTGTTTCCCATCACGGTAATGTTAAATAAAAGTTTTGCGCATGATTGTGTCTAAAAGAACTATAATTCTATCGAGTCATCGTAGAAAAATCTGATAAATATATAATGTTGATGTGGTATTGAGTGATAGCACAAGGAATATTCTTGTGGCGGAAAACTTATTGTATTATCTGTTTTTGTCACATCGGATGAGGTAAGCTTTAAAATTTAAAAGCCTTTCAATGCTAACTTGGCATATTTTCTACTTTGGAAGAATACACTGAGAAAAAAAATCGTTAGATCCAACAAAATGTGCGCTTGCGGGCAACGAAAAGAATATTCTTTTGATCGAATGAAATATGTAATTGATCGAAGCAACAGCTGATCAATCCAAACATTATTCGATTAGCATTGCCAAATATTTTGTCCAATCGACAAGATATTCTTTTTGCTGCCCGCAAGCGCACGTTTCGTTGGTTGTAACGATTTTTTTTCTCAGTGCAAATATTTTCTAAAACATCTTTTTGAATCGATATTTAAAAAATCGTAAAAAATTTGAAAAATAATGGAATCGCGTTAGAAATGAATTTGATACTTCAATTGTTTTTTTATCAGGAATGAGTTTTGGACTGCAAGGCTATGTGACACACCACGGTCGGTACAACAGAACAGTGTAGAACCGCCCATTTATTTTTTAAGGTAGTTCTGTCGCGAAGGCAATCCAAACTCATATGCATGAATTTTTGACATGTTGTAATTTAATTATTCAATTTTACTTGCACAAAATCTTGAAGGCTTTTACCGAGTATTTGAATGAACAATTAAAACTTGAAAATCCATCTTTTTACACGGTGCTCACAGGAGGGCTGGAGAAATTGATCTTTAAATCGAAAATTAACATACTTAGATCAAAGATAGAGAAAAAATAAAAAGTACTACGGATTCGCAAATCATTCAGGACTTGATGCATCATGAAAAAAGGTGAAGTCTCCGGAATAATGTTTAATTGAACCAAAGTCAAAGTGCACGATACCGGGCCAAATGACGTTTCCTAACCTAATTATCGTAAAAATGAAGTCAAATCCGCACTAAACATATCAACTATTTACAAATAATCGTTTTAATTTGATTACGACAATTTCGAAGGATTCTCGATTATTTTTGATATTATTATTGAGGCAGTCAAAGTGATGCGTATGATTATTTTTTAATGTCATATAGACTCTGAGATTTATGACTCCAGCGTACCGACAGAACTACATTAAAGGACGCCGGGTTTTCCATTGTTTTTATCGGTGAACAAAATTTTTTTTGAATCCCATACTGTTGATTATTCGTCACGGTTTTCCGATAAAAAAATCAAGGAATACATTCTTTCTTTCGAACAATGAATTTGCAATCATATATTAACGAAGAATACTGTAGTTTTACAATAAATAGAAAATCATAGAGGACGGGACATAAATTTCTTCAAAAATATTGTTAATCGGTTGGTGCAGATTTATTAAATTTATTATAATAGGTTTTCTATCATGATTTTCTGGTAAAATATTAAGGAATCAATATTTGATTGTGGACGATTAAATTTCAATTAGATATTAACGATAGGATACTATATGGCTTTCCAACGGATAGACATTCATAGACCACGAAACGTCAACTTCTTATAAAGTATTATTCATCAGCTGCTGTACGATACGTACAGATAAAACATGCAGTATTTAAACAGTAGGAAAAAAATAGTAAAGAAAACAAAAAATAACGATTCTGTTTCTATAAAATGCTCAAAACTTGGACAGATACAGCCGATATATAGCATACGACACATTCCGATTCGAAATCTATCGATCTAATTCGATTTCTTTCACTTATTTTTACCAGGGTGTTTCGGATAAGGTGAATAAGCCATTTGTTTCAATAAAGCCAATGACGGAACACTATTTTTTTTACCGAAGGTGTAAGTTGTCTGGTGACGAACTAACAAATTAACACCTCGCCTAGAGGCTAAGCGCGACTAAAATGAAGAAAAATCGATATTAATTCCGCTTTCAGTATTTTTGGTAGAAAATTCGATATTTTTTCAGCTTTCAGAATTTTTGTCAGAAAATTCGATATTTTTTCAGCTTTCAATATTTTTGGCAGAAAATTCGCTCTTTTCCAGCTTTCAATATTTTTAGCAGAAAATTCAATTTTTTTCAGCTTTCAGTATCTTCGGCAAAAAATTCGATTTTTGCCAGCTCTCAATATTTTTGGCAGAAAATTCGATTCTTTCCAGATTTCAGTATTTTCGGCAGAAAATTCGCTTTTTTCCAGCTTTCAATATTTTTAGCAGAAAATTCAATTTTTTTCAGCTTTCAGTATTTTCGGCAGAAAATTCGCTTTCTTCCAGCTTTCAATATTTTTAGCAGAAAATTCAATTTTTTTCAGCTTTCAGTATCTTCGGCAGAAAATTCAATTTTTTTCAGCTTTCAGTATCTTCGGCAGAAAATTCAATTTTTTTCAGCTTTCAGTATCTTCGGCAGAAAATTCAATTTTTTTCAGCTTTCAGTATCTTCGGCAAAAAATTCGATTTTTGCCAGCTCTCAATATTTTTGGCAGAAAATTCGATATTTTAAATATTAACCCCTCCGAACTAGTAAATTTATAAAATAATTTTTATTCGCCCATTTTGCTAATCAAAATACTTAACAATTGTCGCCATTATTATTAATCGTCCTCCTGTAGAAAATCGGCTTAACCATGACATCAATTTCCCGTTGGTCATCCGGATTTTAACTCCTCCACCACTAAAACGGGTTTCTCCTGTAACTAAAATAATAAACCAAAGAAATAAATAAAAATAATAACCAAATTTCACACAATGTATGGCTGTTTTCTAGGGTTACATTCGGGGGATGATTGAGTACGTGACAAATCAATTGAGGACAGCAATAAAGAACATAGAAAGACAGTGCTGCCCCCGAAGGGTCAAAGCCGAAACCGTTAGCGCTCCTTCTCGATCCCACAGGATACATACGTACCGTAGCAGAGACCTGGCGCTGGCTGCTGCATTTTCCTGCAAGTCGGTAAAGCCCATTGCAGTTCACTGTACCCCTGTAGGTTAGTGGCGGGTCCTCCATTCGCTGCTGTTGATTATGCAGTACAACAGTGGTAAATACTTACTTAAAAAAAAGAAAAAAAAATTTCAATGATAGACTGAAAATAAAAATCAATTAGAATTAATTATTTACACTGATATCATGGAATCACTTTATTGTCACACGCCATGTCTGGCATTGGGGGTATCTTTTATCTGGTATATTATACTGGATACAGTCACTAACGTTTTTTTTTTCTTTATATTAATCGTGCCACGAGGAGCCATCGGGAAGCCGAGGGTAAATTTGTTTTTTTTTTTTTTCCTTTTGTTATCAACTCTATTATTTAATACACCACTAATTAAGTCGATTCCTCGCGTGGGCTTTGATCGCGCGCATACAATATGTACAGTCTCGAAAAAACACGCCTTTTGTTCCCTATATTGTTTTTTTTTTTAAATTTTTTAAATAACAAAGAATCGATCATTTTCTCGCTCGTCGCAGTCTCTTCTTATGCGGCCGGGACGTTTGGGCCTTCGGTTTCTCGCTGGTTCACCCTGGCACATCGTCTAATCATACTGTTTAGGTTCGTTCCTTCTTCGTAATTTTTCTTTTTTTTTGTCCTGGGAGATTAATTCACGCACTCTCACGCACACTCGTTCGCAATTAATTCGCGCGCTCTCGTGCTTCCACTTTCACACACTCGCACGACGAGGTAAACAATAAGACACGGTCGCTCTCTTTCACCATTGACAAATTAGAAATGTACGAAGCCTGTCCTCTCAAATATCTCGTTCTAACGGTAATCGAGTAATAATTTTTCCCTCTTCTGTCTCCTCTTCGCGTTTTTTTTTGTCCTGCTTTTTAAATAGTAAGGTGTAAGGATCCGCGCATCACGCTCGACTCGCGCATCAACATTTTTTGTTTTGTGTATCTCGACGCGAATTCGCGGCTCTATTTATCGAAATCAACGCGTTTAGAATAATAATATCGCGTGTGCGCGTGTCGAACGCGAGACAAATATTAATTTTTTCTTTTTTTTTTCTTTCTTTTAGTACAAGATACAAGGTAGCCTATACTACGTTGGACTTGTGTTCTACAAGGTAGTCGTTAATTAATTTAATAATTAATAAATTGTTGGCATTGTTTCGTATCCCTCGAATCCCCAGCGAAAATCCCGTTCGAAATTCGTAATCCTTTCTATGTTTTCATTCCTCGTGGATGATTTTACGAACCCTGATGCAGACTCATTAGAAATTTGACAAAAGTGGTTGTATCCCTTTACTTTGGCTCTCTCTCGCGCTTCCCCCTGTTTCTCGCACACACACACACACACACACGCGTATTGATTTAATACGTACTTCAATCGACGATAAAAATGCATGCGATGCATTTGTCGGTGTGCAGTCATCGATGCTCCACTGCACCCCTCGCCCCACGTCCGAGACCGCAATAACACTGGCGATCGTGACAATGCCGTAAATGTCTTTCTTTTCTATTGCATTCCATTAAGTTAATTAATATATAGGTACAAAGTCAGATATTAATTGTGTGTGTGTATGGATTCATCGTTTCTTAATCATTCGTTCCGTATTACGATTATTGTGTTTTAATGATTCACCGCGCGTGTCTGTCTCATTCGGTCTAAGATTGAGCATGCTTATATACAAATCGGCAAGGCAAGGATTGAAAAACATTTTTTTGTTTTGTTTTTTTTCATCTCTCTTTAATAAATCGTGGAATTGCACTATCAACGAGAGAGGAACGTAAGAAGAGAACGAGATATCAATGCGTGTGTCGCGACGTATTTTGTCGTTATTCTTCACATAATCGAAATCGTGATTACTTGGCAACTTTTTAAGTAGTAATTATTAATTGTTATCTATGCGACTATTTTTGTAGTTACACTAACTTCTTTTTTGTTTTGTTGTTGTTGTTCCAGTAAGTACATTTGATTAATTGCATTTCAGTAACTAATGCAGCAAGGAAGTTACCGCAACAGTGGAATAGTTTGAGTGACTAAAAGTGACTAGAAGTAAAAGCAATAAAACGAACCAAAAGTTCTCGTCATTCATTTATTACATTCAAGAAAATCGGATATTAGTTAATTAATCTTCTCTCGATTAATTTTAAATAAAAATATTGCTTCATTAATTCTTAATGAATCAGTAAAGCAATCACACTGAGAGAAAATCATGATATTAGTAACTATAAAGTGACAACTATTCATTTATGGTTGGTACAACAATTTTTTTTATAGTTTACACAACTATCAAATAGTTACTATAACTATTTTCATAGTTATCGTAACTATAAAAATAGTTGCAGGTAATAAAAATAAATAGTTGTCACTTTATAGTTGACTGTGCTATTACGATTTCTCTGAGTGCAAAGTCGAAAAAAATTGAGGGTTTTATCTTTGCTTGTTGAGATCATTGGTAAAATTGAAATCTTGACATCATGAGGCTCGAATCTGAGTTGTGCTTGCCAAAACTTTAATCTCAACAAAATTGTGGCTAGAAGACTATTTATCCAATATAATAGTTATAAACATTCACCCATTTTTATATAATACAATTGGTACCTTCTATAAAACTGCAGCCATTTCTTTTTTTAAACATCATACTTGAAAATGGAGTATTTGAAAAAAGTTAATGCATCTATAAAAAAAAGTAGCACCAATTCATAATACCAACTATCAATTAGTATTATTAAATAATAATACCTATTAATAGTTCTTACTTATTGTTCCCATTTCTGTGGATATTAAGACCACCACGATTTCTTTGAATGTACTTGAAAATTCTCGCTGTGTTGAAGTGCCTTCTTGCGGGTTTGAATAAAGCATAGCGTACTCTTGATACGAGTTGTAAAACGTGTGCAGACGTCGTAACGATAATCCAATGTACAATATTTAATGGCTTAGACGAAATTTTCTTGTTTCCCATCGTTTCAAAATGTAACGCTATACTCGTGATTAAAGATGTATTCGATGCTCGCGTGATTTTCAAAATGTAGAGTTAGAAAAAATCATAGAGTTTGATATATGTTATGTTGGTATTTTTAGTTTGTTCGGTTGTTTTCTTTTCTTTTGTCCTATACAGTCTCGTCTCGATTATCGAATTCTTCGTTCCTCGCGTGCTCGGCTCCTGTGAGGTTTAACGTCTCCACGATACTCGTTAAACTTTCTTCGTGCGGGTAGCTCCTAGTTTTATACGAGGAAACAAAACGATTTTCGGTACTTCCCACGCGAATAATCGACTTCTACGTGCGTTCTGCCCTGCGTTCGTAGTTATCAAAGTTCTAAGTTTTGAATAGGATATGCAATATTTTTTTAATGTTTTAAGCGTTAACCAATTCGCGTCGACGAATCTTTCGTAATATTCTCTGGGTGCCGTTTGATTTCGAAAAATTTTGAGACAAAACTGATGTCGAATATCCATGAATATTGGACTGAAAGAATTTAACGAAAGATTCAGCGGACGCTGGAATTGGCGGATTACAAACTGAACGTGTGTTACATATTATTAGTCTTGTATATTTAATCCATTCTCGTTCTCACTATTACAGTGTTTCGTGTGTTTATACTTCTCGTTACTTTTTCATCGTATATGTTTTGTGTGTTTGTGTGTGTATTATTTTTTTTTTTTTCATCTTATTATTCGTATTTGACCCCCTGTGACTAAACTCCGTACACTTGCAAAATTTACTTAGAAATCACCTTATAGTAATTTTCACAATACTTACATGTTTCTGTTTTTAAATTTTTTTTTTGGTATCTCGTTTAGACTCTACGATCAGTATGTTCACGAGTAAAAAATCCTCCTTTGTTTATTTTCTTTATTTTTTTTTCTTGTTGTTTCGATTCTAATTTAAGCACGTTATTAGATATGATAAGATATCTCCCCTTGTTCATCTCCGACGGCTTCCAAATACCCCCCCATTGATCCTCTAGCTTTAAAATGCAGTTCCACGAAGTAATATTCGTGCGTGAAATCTCGTATTATAATCGCGGTGTGAAAGATTTTTTTTTTTCTAAATACAATACGTACGTTCAAGTATCGCAATTCAACGCTCATTCCCGATAGCTCTCGTTGTCTCGTCACAGCAAGAATAAACGTAAAAGTGTCCGATAAATTCGTTTAAAAAATTAGTGTCGCAACGCGTGAAACAATTGTACTTTAATTTCGCGTCAGGAAAATCGTAGAAATTGATAAAATCGACAATCAGTGCGCGGACAGAAGATCGATGGATCCCATATTTCAACGACTTTTTTGTCAAGGCGATCGCGAGGATATTGTCGCGAAGAGAAAAACGTATTAAGCCCGATTTTTTCAATAAAAGTTGAACGCCCTTTTTTCAAGTTTCTTCGGATCTGCATGTCAGTGTGTCTGTGTTTCTTAATCTTTCCACGATCGTAATTCGTCATTTTTTTCTCGCTCATATGCGCGTGCAATTGGTTCTTCTCCTAAAAATACCCAAGTGGCATGAAATTCGCACGTTGGATAGTTAATGAGAAACGATTTTCGTCTGCGCGCTAATGTTTTACGTGCGAAACACAGATTCAGAAGGAATATTTTGTCGTAACACGATGACAATCAACAGCTATACACAATTGAGGATACAAAGTCGTTAATGTCAAGCGTCGTTTCTGCTTTTCATAATAGTGAAATGTGCCTCAAATAAAATCTAAGAAATAAAATCGAAGAAATTTTCAAAACCTACCAATCGCGATCTGAAAGCCTCGAGACTAACGAGAAAAAGAAAAAAATTATGCGTTTCGTTGCACACTCGTGTCATATTATATACGTATCTTTTCTTGCTGTTTGTTTATATCTCTTTTTTATTACTGTTTTTTTTTGCAATAATATTCGAAATCGCGTAACACATCGTTCGATCGTTCGAGGCTCAAATCGCGCACCAGTCGTAAACTCGGATTCTCTCGTCTCATCGACAGCTCATTGTCAGTCACGCATTCAAACTCGTTGTGCGCGCATACCCATCGCCTTAAGTTATTACAATTATTTACAAGTACAGGTATACACGCTTGCGACGATTACGTACATCAACCAACCAACGTAAATCAATTATTAAATCGACGAGATGAACAATGTTCGATGGCGCCACCACTCGCCCTAAGCAAACTCTTTCGAACTCCCTGCTATAAGTATACATATATATATATATATATTTTAATATATATATAATATATTTGGTTTTTTTTTTCATTCCTTCGACAGTTCAGCAGTTATATAACGAACGAGGTCAATAGATTTTAAAAACCCTTGCACGGCGTGTCCAATATTATATACAAATATAGTAACGTCTCATATTTTTATATCTAATATGTTTATGTATATATATATATACGTATGTATACATATATATATATATTTATAGTTCGCGTCGGGCTCGTGCACCGACTATTTTGTTTTCCATTACATCCACAATATTTTTTTTTAGTCGAGTCCATCACGTTTTTCTTTTTTTAAATTATTCATTGAGTTTCTCTTTCGATCGCGTAGATTCGACGGACACGATTTACGTCGTTTCGTACACTTAGAATCACATACACCAGCGATCGTCACTAATCGTTTTGATCCCCTCTTCTTCGCTCCACACTTGATTGTTTCTAACACACCACGTTCGAGTTTATGTCGGCCTGCGGCTCACTCGAACTCCATTGATTTCACTGTAAATAAATTCAATCGTATATTAGAGATGTAGAGAGATTTTAGAATTGTAAAAAAATGTTACAACATGCAAGGATAAATGGACAAAACAGCTTTCGATGTCTACTGGGGGGACTGAATTTAAGGACTTCGTACTCTGTATATACTTTGCACGCAATATTTAAGGCAGAGGTGGGAACCATTCGAATAAAAAAAGCATTCAAAATATTGCAAAGAATGAGTAATGGTGAACAATTATCAAGCAGATATGAAGATTTCCAGGTTTTTATAATAGTTATGAATAATTAAAAGCAATCAGAAATTACCGGCAGCACCTCGATTCTACAGAGCTCATCTCTACACAGCCTCATTTCTACACGAGCATTTCTACACCGAATTTTACTACACGCAACAAATTTGCACGACCAAAGTTGTCCACGCCACGAGCTCTGCACGCAAAAGTCCGACACCGCGGAATTTCGACACTGCAAAAGTTCGACACGCAAAAGTTCAACACGAAAAAGTTGGACACACAAAAGTTCGACACGCAAAAGTTCAACACGAAAAAGTTGGACACAAAAAAGTTCTACACCGTAAAAGATTGACACTGCAAGAGTTCGACACGCAAAAGTCCGACACCGCAAAAGTTCAACACGCCAGAATTCGACATCGTAAAGCTTTACACGGTGCATCTCTACACCGTTATAGTTCCACACAGCCTCATCTCTACACGCGCCATATTTCAACAGTTACCGACCGAAACTGTTCAAATATGGTGCGTTACCGATCGAAACTGTTCAAATATGGTGCGTTACCGACCGAAACTGGTAAAATATTGCGCATTACCGACCGAAATTGGAAAAATATGGCGCGTGTAGAGATGAGCATGTGTAGGGATGAGACTGTGTCGAACTATAACGGTGTAGAGATGCGCGGTGTAGAACTTTGGCGTGTTAAACTTTTGCAGTGTCGGACTTTTGCGTGTACAACTTCTGCGTGTACAATTTTTTCGTGTTGAACTCTTGCAGTGTCAAACTTTTACGGTGTAGAAGTTTTAAGGTGTAGAACTTTTTCGTGTTGAACTTTTGTGTGTCAAATTTTTGCGGTGTCGAACTATGGCGTGTTGAAATTCCGCGGTGTCGGACATTTCCGTGAAGAGCTCGCGGCGTGTAAAACTTTTATCATGTAAATTTGTTGCGTATAGTAAAATTCGGTGTACAAATGCTCGTGTAGAGATGGGCTCTGTTTAATCGAGGTGTTGCCGAAATTACCAAATTATAAGTGTGGAAAATATTTTTCTATTCGATTGGTTCTCACACTGGATTTTTAAAGGCTGTCGTTGTACACACGGGACTCCGAATACGGCATGGACTTACCTCCGCAAAAGCAATAGCAAGCTCATCGACACGGACTCGTAAATATGCACATTTTCTACGAGGGTCAATGTAATAATATTATCAACTGGCAATATTCGATGAAATGGAGTGACGAAAATGGGTCCATAAAATGTTTTTTTTTTTCGGGTGATCAGGCAATACTGTACAAGACTTAGTAATTTAATAAGAGACAATTGTAAACGACAAATCATCGAGATTTCACGTTGATACGTAAGTGAGATGCGTAAGATAATTTCCTCCTATAATATTTAAGATATTTGAGATAATTTCTGTCTTGATGGTTTCAAAATATACTTTTGATATATTGGCAATAAAATTAGTGAATTAAAAATAGTATCAAAGTGAAATCTTGGTAAAACGAAAACTACATACGATGCCTTGATCTCAGTGCGTACCTAAATCTATGTGGCGCTCCGGACACATGGCCGCTACGTCTACAGCTAGTCTACACAACAGACTAGTAGCTCGATCTGATATGCCGTACATGATATGTGATGTGCTAGCGGTGTCTTTAAGATTTTTCGTTCTTTCGCTCCTCGTCTCTCTAGAAAGACATGACGTCTAGCGCTCTTACAGTCACACATTATTTGTCAATCATTCAACATTTATTCGAGCATACATCCAAATCATTGGTATCACCGTATTCAGAGTCGTCAATCACGCAATCTCTTGTGAACAAATTGTTAGCGTGTCTAGTGCTGAAGTATTATTACAGGATACGGACTTTTTTGTTACATTAATTTTTCTGCAATTCATCGTGAATTATTCCGTCGATATTACGAGAGATCTAGAAGCTGATTAACAAGATAGCAAAGATTTTGTCACTGAATTGTTTATCTTCACGCTTTATATGAACATGAATTTAATTTCTTATTTTTTTATTTTTTTTATTTGCGATTATTGATAATCCACTAGCACGTTAAAGTTTTAGAGATTCGAGGGACGCGGCGGAGGAACGTCGGGATAAGATAAGGGAGGGAGGCCCACTGACCAGGGACGTGGTGCCAAAGAGCTTGTACCACCCGAACACCATGTCATTGAGGTTCAGATCATCCAGCATTATCTGCGCTACGCCCATGAACACTTTTCTCCCCTCTAACCGGCCGTAGTCACCCCATACTGTCACCTGAAACAAAGTGTACAAATTTTTTTCAGATAAATCTGTGACGTTAATCTACGAACACCCATCAACTTGAATCCAGTTTATTTTATTGTTTATCCCGAGAGAACATTTTTTTAAAATTCTTCTGTATTTTCTGCAATAAATTTCTAAATTCTGATATTATTGTCAGCTTAAGGATGTAGGGGTGCTCAACTTCCTGAAAAGTAATAATTCAGAGAGAAATTCGAACACTTGTCGATGTAATAAAAATCTGAAAAAAATCAAGCATACAAAAGGTGCGGAAAAGATTAATTTTGCATATTAATAATTGCAAAATGTTATTAACAAATAGGTAAAAAAAAATTGTTCAACAAATTATCCGTCCAGCTAACTTTTTTTCGAATGAAAATGATTCGTTAATTTTTTTGAATACGTATGAATTTTTTCAGAATTTTTTCTAATCGAAATTTCGGTTTTTTGGAATTCATTTTTTTTAATGCTTGTTAAGTCGCGAATTTTTTATATGTGCTTGTCACAAAACCACCCATTACACCCAAGAAGTTTCGAAACGATTGATCAAATAGATTCGCGAATACAGCTCATACAAGAAAAAAACCGCAATTTTCAAACATTAGACAAAATTCTGAAAAAATTCATATGTATTCAGAAAATTTAACGAATCATTTTCATTTTAAAAAAAGTTAGGTTGACGGATAATTTGTTGAACAATTTTTTTTTTTCACCTGTTTGTTAATAACATTTTGCAATTATTAATATGCAAAATTAATCTTCCGCACCTTTTGTATGCTTGATTTTGTTCAGATTTTTATTCCATCGAGAAGTGTTCGAATTTCTCTCTGAATTCTCACTTTTCAGGAAGTTGAGCACCCCATCGCGCTCCTACATCCTTAATTGTGGCTTCAGTCAATGTGAAAAAATGTACTCCTGTGATATAAAATAAAAATGACGATCAAATTGTTAGACGTTTATTCATTGACTACCCAAAATTATTTTTTATTCTCTTTTACGTACCTGCAGTATGCACCCTTGAAAATTTTGTTTAAATACCAATAGTTCCTGGTAGAGAGGATCTAGAGTTTGTCTCGCTGTCGTTGTTTTTGCTTTCTCTATGCACTTCTTTCCGTTCACCAAGTAAACTTTCACATAAGGTGCTGGAAATAATAAATGGTCGGTGATAAAAACAAAATATCTGTCTAAGAATCAGAGTTGTAAATGTCTAATACTTATAGAAATAATGATGATGATATAGTCAGCTCTATAATTATGATTTTATAATAATAACATGTAGCGATTGTAATACGATGATTAAACTTTGGAATGACTGCAAGAATAATTATTTTTTAATTAAAATTCACGGTAATCCTTTTGAGAAAATGGAAAAAAATAAGTAATGCATTAAGAAAGTAATGCATTACTTATTTATTCCATTTTTTCCACTATTTCTTGCAATATTAAAGCGAAAATTAGTATTTTTTTCAGGTATTCAAATGTTTACACTCTATTTTACTCCCAAAAAAAACCCTCTCGGGTAAAAATTGAGACAACTACATTTACGAGTGGCATTAATGTCCAAAAAAACCCATGGAAACAAAAATGCATTAAGAAAATAATGCATTACTTATTTATTCCATTTTTTCCACTATTTCTTGCAATATTAAAGCGAAAATTATTCTTTTTTTCAGGTATTTAAATGTTTACACTCTATTTTACTCCCAAAAAAAACCCTCCCGGGTAAAAATTGAGACAAGTACATTTACGAGTGGCATTAATGTCCAAAAAAAAAACTATGGGAAAAAAAATTAAGCGGTACACTCTCTTGAACGGTCTACACGTGTAAAAAGTTTTTGAAATAAACTGAATACATCCGCAGTATGTATTGTCAAGTACAACAAACATTGAAACAAAATTAGCAGATAAATAAAAATTGATTGTAAAAATAAAAAATGATCCTGACTGCTGATCACTGTTCGGCAGCTTACGGCTTTCGCGTTGATCACATTGATTGGCAGTCTGTCATCTCAGTGATTGGCAGTGTGCGAAAACACAATGATTGGCAGAGACGATCGACGACGAAACGAAAAACGAAATAAATTGACGATTTCGACGTCGTTAAAATCAAATATCTCCGATATCCCAATAGCTACACCATTCGTTTTGGTCCCAAAAATAATGTATTAAGGTGATGTGTTATACATCGTCTGTCTCTCTCAGATCGCGATAAGTGCGAGCGAGATAGCTGAATCTTCCCGAAGTGTTATTCTTCGCCACGGTTAATTTTTCGAATAAAAGTTGAGAAGTACTGACTGCAGAGTGCCAAGATGCAGCCAGTACTTCCCGTATTTTGCCTGAAATATCAATTGTAACGAAGAACAACGCTTTACAGTTTTTGTTACCGACCGAGCAGTAGCACATCACGTTAAATCAATACATCTAACAGCATGACATACATCGATGAATACATCGACAGCATGAGATATATACGTAAAACACTCAAATTCGTTTAATGACATTGTGAGCGGGCCGAAATGTGGTTAAAACCCGATGTTTCCTGTAAAAGAGTCTCGGAGCGTCTCTCTCGGTCGGTAATGTAGGGCTAAATGTACTTGTCTCGAGACGTTACCGCGTCTCTTGATAATCACTATATATTATTATTATTATGAAATCATAATTACAAAACAAATTGTACTGTAAACTACACTGAGAGAAAAATCTGGTAACTTAAATAAAAATATAGTTAGACCGACGATAATCTAACTATAAACTATAATTCCCAGGAGGAACGTCTATGTTTTATGGTTATAGCAAATATAAGAAAATAGTTGGATGAACCATTAATATAATTCCCAGGAGAAACGTCTATATTTTATGGTTTTAGCAAATATAATTATAGTAGCAATCATCAAAATGATAATAGTTTCAAAAACTATTCTAATCGTTTCAAATATGCCGTTTCGTTGCATATACGATTTCAACGTTTGTTTCCAATAACCTTGCAAGTATCGGTTATTGAACCATATGATCATCGCTTCAACCATAAAACATTGCAAGCCTTTCTATATTTGGTTTATCATGTGAAATCGTTAAATCAACGATATGCTGTTCTCTCAGTGTATATCTCATGAATTAATGGGGATTTACAACTCTGCTAAGAATTTTGATTTGGTAGAGCTCTTGTTGAGTCTACTAACCTGGCAAGACTTTGCTTCCCTGTTTCGCTTGTAGGTCCCTCGCACGAACAACTTCAACCTCGAGGTATCCTTTGGTGTGTTTGATGGCGAGTTGAACATCGCCGAGCGACGATGCGCCGAGGACTTGTCGTCCAACCAATTGGCCGGAACCGAGACCGTCGATGAATTCGCTCAACTGGCCGCCTTCGCCCGCCATTCTCCGGCTAGGAGACCAACTGTTATTATCAAGAAAATGTACTCATTAGACAGATCCGTGATCTCGATCGGATGCGCCTTTGAGTCAGTAGAAAAAAAAAACGATTCAAGAGATTCTAGTAAACCAAACGTAGAAGAAAATAAAGAAAAATAACCAACGACAAAAGAAGAAACAAGAAATATCGGACGTTCCAACAGAGCTTAAGTCGTCGATAGATTATGCAAGATACAAGGAAAACTAAAAATATCTATATATTTTGGGTGGAACATCGCTCTCGACCCTCAGTACACCCAGGGCCAGACGCGAGAGAAACGAGTACCGACGTACTTAACTCGTACTTCGACGAAAGTTCAGAAGAAGAGAAATCACACTTCATTTTTTCTTTTTTTTTTCTTTTTTTTCAGAACAAGTAGAACTTACGTATTTATATATAACAGTGTAGTGTCTGTGTCTGTGAGTATTAAGATTCGGTATGTACACATAGAGAAGATGATAGAGACGTCGATAATAATAATAATAATAGTAGTAGTAGTAGTTAGTAGTGGTAGTAATAGTAGTAGTATTATATATTAGTTTCTTTTTTATATTATGAACTGTTCAGACCGATATATAGCGCATGCAGTTACTCTTCATGCAACACACAAATCTTCATTAGCTACACAATTTTCACTGAAGCCATTTAGTTATCGTTGTAAATAACTCTTTCAATCAATATTGTTGAAAGAGAAGGAAAAAAAAAGATACTTTTTTCACGACAACGAAATGGCTCCAAAGATAATCATAATCATACCAAACATGCTATCGTAAAATCTTGGTAATATTATAAATACAAACTTCGGTGAGAGAATATTCTTCGGGCACGCGAACTGCAGCCACCGCATCCCTATTAATATTTAATTAACAATTCATCGTAACACCGGCGATTATTTTCGCTAAAAAAAGCGAAATCGTCAACGACGAAAATATTACAAACTAACGTTTAAACACAGATACATAAGTATATGATTAAACATACACGCAACATTATTTCGTATAGCTCACTGTAGTTTAATAATAATGTTTTTTTTTTTAATTTCGTTTCTTTCGACGAGTTCTCTAACTAAATCTTGTTTAATTAAATATTCGTGATGTTTAACTAGACAACTATGGTATTCTATAAGAAAATGTTTATTTAAGCGACACTACTACATCGGTTTCCATCGGAGTGACGAACGATGATGCGATGATATTGACATACTTCCAACTCGATTGGCCGTTATCTCTCTTTTGATAGTTCTGGCTATTGAAGTTTTCAACAGTGTGTTTGTGTGGAGAGAATTGAACGAAGGTGCGTGTCATGTAAATTTACGACGGTGCATCGAGATAGTGCAGGACGAACATTTGCGTCAACCAAGCAAGTAAGCCAAGACAACAATAAAACACTGATGGTCATCAATAATAACAATAATAAACATAACGATAATGATAATAATAAGAATAAAATCGAATGGATTCTTACAACACAATAATAATAATTATTGTTATTATAAAAATGGAATTACACTGGCAACACCTGTAAAAAAAATCAGGCAAACTGGTTAACCGAATTAGCGAAAAAAATAAATCACAGAGAAAAACGTGTGGCGAATAGGAGACTCAGGAAGCTAAACGACGAACACAGGTAATATTGATCAGCGAGTGAGAGATAAAGATTGCGAACGAGAGGGGGGTGAGAGAGGTGTAGGGAAAAATACATTCACATACCACACTTATACACGTATAATATATACAAATATTTCTCCCGCAAGGTGCATTGAGATTTTTTACATTTACAGAAGAATTTAAAAAAAACACACACAAGTAATTTTTGAAAGTAATTTTAAGACACGACGTGTTGCCTCTGCGTTGTTTTTGTTTTTTTTTTTTTTTTCAATATCTACACTCAGAGTTGTAAATGCCTAATATTTATAGAAATAATGATGATGATACGATCAGCTCTATAATTATGATTTTGTAATAATAACATGTAGCGATTGTAATACGATTATTAAACTTTGGAATGGCTGCAAAAATGATTATTTTTCAATAAATTTATATATATTTATAATATGAATAATTTGAATTATAATAAATTATTATAATGCATTACTTGTTTTTTTTTCATTTTTTCAAAAGAATTACCGTGAATTTTTTTAATTATAATAATTTATTATAATTCATAATAAATTATTATAATTACTAGTAATGCATTACTTATTTCTTCCATTTTTTTTCCACTATTTCTTGCAGTATTAAAGCGAAAATTAGTATTTTTTTTCAGCTATTCAAATGTTTACACTCGATTTTATGATCGCTACATATTATTATTATGAAATCCTAATTACAAAACAAATTGTACTGTAAATTACACGGAGAGAAAAGATTTCATTGACGCCAAAGAAATGGGTGGATTGATTTTTTTTTCATTGATTTCAATGAAATAGTGCATTTGAATTTCAAAGAGAACATTTCATTGCCTGTAAATAAAGATTTACTTAGTGAGCATATAATAAAGAAACAGTTTTATTGTTTTAAAGAGACGTTTTCATTGGTTCCAAGAAACGATTTCATTGATCTCTCTCTCGCACCTAACCTCACTTTTTTGTTTTCCGGTTCTCCCGAACGAACGGCTTCGAGTTTCGAGGAGCCAGAAGCTTAGCCTATTTCTGCCGTACTTCCTTACATACTCACAAAATTTGAGCTTTATCTGCCGCGTACTTCAGGAAAAAATAGGTTTCGAAATTTTGAGCTGGTAAGAAGAAGGTTTCATTGAATCAGAGACGATATCTTTGAAATCAATGAAAAAGGTTCATTGGTTTAAAGAAATGTTTCTTCGAATCAATGTCACTACTTTTCATTGAGTTGGAGATCATTCAAAAAAAAAAGATAGTATTCATGGAGAAAAGGGTGTAGTTGTAGGAACTATGGAATTGATACGTGCCAACCAACAGGCGTGGTAAAATATGGCATTAGCAAGTTATTGCGTGTCAGAACCAACCGATTGCTAATGGCAACTAACCGATTGATGTCAACCAACCGAATGGTGGCGCCAACTAACCGATTGGTAGTGCCAACCAACCGATTGGTGGCGCCAACTAACCGATTGGTAGTGCTAACCAACCGATTGGTGGCGCCAACTAACCGATTGGTAGTGCCAACCAACCATTGGTAATGCCAACCAAACTACATCCAACGTTCCAAGCATTTAAAGGTTAGTTTTCTCAACTAACCCGTTTTCTCCGTGTTGAAATTCAAGTATTTCATTTCATTGGCAAAGATTTCCGTGAATCAATGAAACTTTTTCTCTCGGTGTATATCTCATGAATTAATGGGAATTTACAACTCTGATCTACACGATGACACGAAAAGGACGGATGGAAATTTTGGACAGCCTCACGTGGGGATTCAAGAAAATATCCACCCGGAAATAATCAACGTAATTTGTTAATTAAATAAATAAATAACCAATAGCGTAACAGAGACAGAGACAGCGACAGAGTGTGTTTGTGTGTGTGTATGTGTGTGTGTGTGTGTGTGTGAGAGACAGATACAGAGAGATAGAGAGAATGAGAGGAAGTCACGAGACACGCGCCTCGTCGTGTTCGGTCGGCCCGAAGAAGAGGCTGCACTACTTACGAGCTTGCTTCGGAACTAGAGATCGAGTTGAGACTTCCGGCCGTGTCGTTGACAGAGCCGCCACTCTGCTTGCTCGTACCGAGACGCTGATAGGGCGGCACTACCTCCTGGGATCGCTGAAAGCTGCTCGGTGTGCTGTTCCGCTTCCTGTTCGACAAACCGGAACCCCGTGGGTCCAGTACGCCTCCGCTTCCGACGACTCCGCACTCTGCGTTGTAAACCAAACAAGAAATTCTCGCTAACTATCGCTCATCGAGACATACCCGAAATTGTCCAACACCAGCTCTGACAAATCAACGCAACACCGACGAGAGTCGACGCTCACCGTTCGTAGCGTCAAATACATTTTTAAAAAAATTTTTTCATTCACTTTTCGCCTGTTCTTTTTTTTTAAATTTGGAATGACTCAAACGCTCGCAACAGCTTCACTCCAATCACTCGGCTCTCCGCTTTCTCTCTCAATCTCTCTCGAATCTCCCCGTTGTCTCTCACTCTTAGTTTAACATTGGAATTCCATCGAATATCTAATGAAAACATTGCAGGAGATTCGTAGCTCCTTGTAGAATTCCTGTAAACGTCGAAATTCAATAACTAAGCGTATATAATTATAACAAATGGTGACTAAGCCACGAGCGCTATATAATAATTGCATCTAGTTTATCAATCTCAATATCATAATAAATATTAATATGTATATTATATATATGAATGAATGTAATCAGCTAGTAATGATAATATACCTAGGAGAGAAAAACGACAAGGCCAATTACTAAACTACGCATAATATAGTAATAATATAACGTGGAGAAAAATTGAACATATCTATAGGATGTTCAATTTAATATAAGAAATATCTTATATTAGCGCTGAAACGAGAGCGAAAATTATGATCGATTTAAATCGAATTTTAAGCCGCTGCGAAGCAGAGTGTTTCGATTTGCGTCCCGGTCTCGGAAGTCATCCGGTGGCTCCGCGGCTGTCAATTAAAAATATTATTAAGCACTAAAACGATTATGATATATAACTATATTAAACAGCCACGGAACACCGCCAAATTTGTGGGATCTAACCGAATCGTGACACAACATCGAAATAATAATATTTAAGTGCGTGTGTATCAATGTACATATAACATAATATCAAAAAGTTAATTAATATATAGATTTGTTGGTATATTAAATATCGAATATTTATATACACGAAAATTCGGCGCTCTGGAAAACAACAATATTCGCGAGCATTTTTATCTTTCTCTCTTTTGCTAAAATATACTTTTGGCTATTTGTTTAATTATTTCTGTGGATGCAATTAACATTGCACGAATTTCGTTACTTCCAGAGCAACTGAATTCGTGACTGACCTACCGTGCTACCAAGATAGCCACAAGGCAACGGAAAAACGAGGAAGAAGTGGCGAAGGATTGTGGGACGAAGGCAGAGGCTCGAGATCTCTAATCTCTATGTAGTTATAATAATAAAATAATCATAACGGCAATAAAAATAATACTAACAATAATGATAATAATAATAATTAATATAAATAATAATAAGAATAAGCTTTTACACAACAAAACATTCTCTTCTTTACGAGAAATCGATAACGAACGCTTCTGTCGCTAGGTTCTAAATATCAATGATTTTTTTTCCACTCGGTTTGTCGGCCAATCAGAGCGCAGTGTTTCAAGCTACCCAACAGTTTTATATAGGAAATTTCTTCAAAATTTCCGATGAGCTTTCATATGATTCTCCTCATTTTCGGCGCATTTTTCACACTTACTATTCTTAAAAAAAAGTGGGTTACTTTAAATGTGATTGAAAAATGAGTAATTTTGGAAAAGTTTCTCTAAAAAATATCCAGATGCAAATTCCTGCACTCTGATTGACCGAAGTCCGAGAGGAAAAAATAATCCGTCAAATACCACTCGTGCTTCAAAATTAATCGGATATTTTTGAAGCACTAGTGGTATTACTACTGCACGGAAAAAAAGGCTTGGTTGAAAAAACCAAGTGCCTTGGTTATATATGCGCCAGACAATTAATTGGTCAGACCAACCAAGTTATTTGTTAGGCTACCAATTTCTTGGTTGGTCTAACCAAGTCACTTGGTTAGCTTACCAAGTGACTTGGTTGGTGGGTTACCAATTTCTTGGTTGGTCTAACCAACCCGCGCTAAAAGGAAAGTATTAAAACAGTATTTAAAAAAGTATGAAAAGTATAATATCTCAAGTATGATCTATTGGACTGAATTAATACTAAAAAGTATTAGACCGTATTATTAGTTTTAAGCGTCCGGGTCGATATGTCCACGGTTTTCGGTATCCAGGTCGATATCTCCATGGCTTTTGATGTCCAGATCGATATGTCCATGGTTTTTGGTGTCCAGGTCGATATCTCCGTTGTTTTTGGTGTCCAGGTCGATATTTCCATGGTTTTTGGTGTCCAGGTCGATATCTCCATGGT
This sequence comes from Ephialtes manifestator, assembly GCA_963970395.1. Classification (NCBI taxonomy): domain Eukaryota; kingdom Metazoa; phylum Arthropoda; class Insecta; order Hymenoptera; family Ichneumonidae; genus Ephialtes; species Ephialtes manifestator. Next base: position 37,280,335 of record OZ019970.1, read on the forward strand.
TTTTTATGTCCAGGTCGATATCTCCATAGCTTTTGGTGTCCAGGTCAATTTTTTCATAGTTTTCAGTGATCAGATCGATTTTTTCATAGTCTTCGATGTCTAGATATACTCTCACTTGTTTTTTAAGTAACTAAACCGGATTGGATACTGAAAATTGAGGTGCGATTAACCTACAACTCAAAAACTGTAAACAAATATAATTTTTACAACAAACATTATGAATCGATCGACCTGGACTCCGAGAACTATGAAGATATCAACCTGGACACCGAGAACTATTAAGATATCAACCTGCACACATAAAACTGTGGAGCAATCGATCTAGACAACTAAAACTATGGGTCGGTCGACCTGGACATCGAAAACGATGGAAATATCGACCTGGGCACTGAAAACCATGGACATATCAATCCGGAACCTGAAAACTAATAATACGCTCCAATACTTTTTAGTATTAATTCAGTCCAATAGATCATACTTGAGATATTATACTTTTCACACTGTTTTTAATACTTTTCTTTTTGCGCGGGAAGTCACTTGGTTAGCTTACCAAGTGTCTTGGTTGGTCCAACCAAGAAATTGGTAGCCTAACAAATAACTTGGTTGGTCTAACCAATTAATTGTCTGGCGCATATATAACCAAGGCACTTGGTTGTTCCAACCAAGCCTTTTTTTCCGTGTGATAATTTTCTTTTAAATCACGCTCTCATATATACGCTTGTGCACTAGATTACATGGTTGCGGATTTTTCGTGGTGTAATCGTGGACGATAATCGAGATGCTGTGTCGTCAAAAAATATTGACTATTTTTGCAATAGAACAAATTTCCCTTGGCATTTTCGATCTACGATACGACCGTAAATTGCACCACCAAAATCTATGGAGGAAAGAGTTTTTGGCAGCTAATATTGGACAATCGTATTAACAGGCTCTAACGGCATGTGACATTGCGATGGCGCGCAATCACAGAACCCGACTATTAATTCTGCAGCGAAATTAAGTTTCATTTTGTTTAAATTCTGTTCCAAAGATTACGCGCCACCCTTTTACATGTCAACGGCCACTAAACTCGCAATAATTAATATAGTGATGTTCAGTGTGTGGTTCGTTGTTGGATGTGGTTGTTCTTGTTATAATAGTCGTGGTCGGTAGGATTATTATTGATTGTTTCTCTCTTTTGCATTCTTATGTGTATCTTTCACATTTGCTCAAATTGCAACCGTGTTATTTGCTCTTCTCGCTGAAACTTCCGTCACGCACAGAGTGTACTCACGTTTTCTTGGGGGAGGGCAGAATGTTGCTCGATCTCGTCGAGCAAACTCTATTGGATGGTCCGTACAAGAAGTCGAATTGACAATTCGATGAAATTAAATATAATTAAATAAATAACAAATGAAATAGTATTCTGAAACGAGATCATTTACGATTAAAAACAATACTATTGAAATTAATCAAATTTTATTAGAAAAATAATAGTAAATTAAGTAAATGATATCTAAGCTCCCATTGCTGTGAGGAGATTAATATCTAATTCGGACCTGTCCCCGTCGCCACTTCCTTCGCCGTCGCTGCTCGCCGAGCTCGGCTGTCTTCCGCTCCTTCCGCCGCTCGTGTCGTCCGGCAGAACCTCCTCGCTCCTGTGAACTGTAAAGGACGACTTCCCCTTCTTGCCGAAGCCGAGACGACGCTTTCGTCCTTCCTCGCCAACGCATGTACCACCAACAGACACGCACGTTGCACGTTATCGTTTCATGCCGATATCATTTTTTTTTGTATTTTTTTTTTCATAGTTTATTTCGTAGATTCGTCCGTTATCGTCGTTTTTTTTTTGTACATTTTTGTTTAAGCGATATATATTAAGTTGGCGCGTTTTTGTGTTGTGACGGTCAACGTTATTTAATTTTTTATCGTTTTTTTGTTTTTTTTTGTGCAAGATGACAATAAGAGTTTCGATTTTGTTGTCGCCGTGGATGTTTTTTTGCAGTCCAAGTCAGTCGCGCGAGAGAGAAACAGAGAGAAATCGATATTGTCGATCGGTCCACCGATCGATTGGCGAATTATTGTGGGTTGATAGTGCAGGTCGGATGCCGTAGATTCCCAACGACGAGAGAGCAGTCGAGGTGTCGTTGTTAATGAGTGGTTTGTTGTTGTTGATGTTGATATTGATGTTGTTGTTGTTGTTGTTGTTGTTTGTTGTTTTATATTTTTTAAGTGTAGTGTTCGTAGAGAAGGCGCGGTGGATGACGAGTGATGGAGTGAAGAATGGTATCAGAGAAAACAATAGAATACGATTAGAATTCGTAACGAGTTGCGAGACTCGTTGAGAAATTATCGACGTGCTTTTGTACAGTGTGAACTCGAACGACGAGGAAAAAAAATGCTGGTACAGCAAAAACTATTGATACCATAACTACTTTATCAACTCAATACATCCCGATTTTTTGTTAGAATGATTTGAAATTAAAATACAACAAACTTTCTTATTGTGCCAAAAATAGTTTGTTATAGTAACAAAACGGCTTATTTCCGCAGTTAAGGAGGCATCTGTGGGTCATGCTAGTCAACCAACGAACTATTAGAAATTTTCATATAAATGACAAAAAAATTGAAATTTGAAGTGCATATTGCTCTACATTTCCCCTTCAGTCACTGTGTAGGGTATTAAGACGAAATGTAATTCCTTCTATTTTATTTTTACGAATCCCGAAATGCAATGTCACTCATATGACTATTGTGCCAACCTTATTTTGAGCGAAATAAAGTCGGTTGTCGCGTGTCGGGACGTCCCGCAGAGCTCGTGGCAACGTCGCACATATGTTGAGGTTGGTATCGCTGAGTTTACTTTCAGCGCGAGTTTAAATCTCAAAAATTTATAACTACTTATTGACTACAAAGCAATCATATAATTACAATCGAGCGTTGATCAGCTTGAGTTGAGTCTCAAAAAATGCAAATTTTCGGGATTCCGGAGTTGTTTTACGTTATATTTGCTAAGAAGAAGCTTTAATCTCACCAAATGCGAAAATTAACTTTTGAAATTCCCGCCGTAGACGAGTCCGTTCGGCTAGTCCGCTATTTCCCCTCAGAATATTCGGCGTTGCCAAATCTCTTCGATTGAGATTGAAAATTTCACAAAAGTAATTAGTTGAACACTGTCTTTGACTGCGTTACTTCGGTTATAGACGTTTTTTGAAATTTTTAATGCTTTGTAAGAATTCAGTCTATCATTTGAAATCATTACTTTTAATGCAGCTTCTCTATTAGCATATAAAATTCACCGATAAAGTGCGAGCTAACTACGACTGCCATTTGAGACCGTGTTAAGGAGGCATCTGTGGGTCATGCTAGTCAACCAACGCACTATTAGAAATTTTCATATAAATGACAAAAAAAATTGAAATTTGTAGTGCATATTGCTCTACATTTCCCCTTCAGTCACTGTGTAGGGTATTAAGGCGAAATGTAATTCCTTCTATTTTATTTTTACGAATTACGAAATGCAAAGTCATTCATATGACTATTGTGCCAACCTTATTTTAAGCGAAATAAAGTCGGCTGTCGGGTGTCGGGACGTCCCGCAGAGCTCGTGGCAACGTCGCACATATGTTGAGGTTGGTATCGCTGAGTTTACTTTCAGCGCGTGTTTAAATCTCAAAAATTTATAACTACTTATTGACTACAAAGCAATCATATAATTACAATCGAGCGTTGATCAGCTTGAGTTGAGCCTCAAAAAATGCGAATTTCCGGGATTCCGGAGTTGTTTTACGTTATATTCGCTAAGAAGAAGCTTTAATCTCACCAAATGCGAAAATTAACTTTTGAAATTCCCGCCGTAGACGAGTCCGTTCGGCTAGTCCGCTATTTGCCCTCTGGGCTGCGTTCCGAATGACGAGGTGTTTTGTCGTTCGATGCGCATGCGCAATGGTTTTTGCAGAGATTTACGGTGAACTTTAAGAAGTATAATAAAAGTGGAAACATAAAAAAAAACAATTGTTTTATTTATACTGGTACTGAAGTATGAATAATTAGATTTCTCATGGATTTGCCTATTTGTAAAGAATTCAAATATTATCCTCGTCTCCTGATCGGACGACAACTATTCACCCTACTCGCGAGGTACGGCAAAAAGTTGTTGTCCGATCGTGAGGTGGGGATAAAAAATGTTAATACTTTATAAATGGCTAATCCGTGAGAAATCGAAATTTCGATACTTTGGAATTAATAGAAACGAACAAACTGTTTCCCCTATCTTCAACTTTTACTATAATTCTTAAACTTCACCGTAAATCTTGACGGAGATTATTGCGCATGCGCATCGATCAACGAAACACCTCGTCATTCGGAACGCACCCCAGAATATTCGGCGTTGCCAAATCTCTTCGATTGAGATTGAAAATTTCACAAAAGTAATTAGTTGAACACTGTTTTTGACTGCGTTACTGCGGTTATAGACGTTTTTTGAAATTTTTAATACTTTGTAAGAATTCAGTCTATCATTTGAAATCATTACTTTTAATGCATCTTCTCTATTAGAATATAAAATTCACCGATAAAGTGCGAGCTAACTACGACTGCCATTTCAGACCGTGTTAAAAAAGGCATATTTCAATTTGGAATATTTTTATTTATAAACGGTAAAATCCTTTCTAATTTTTTGAGATCGTTCAGAATGTTTCAATCTACAATATATATTAATTTTGTAATTTAATATTCTAAATCGATATATGAGGATGCCTCCTTAAATACCTTAATATGATTTTTTTTTCAATTCTGTACACGTAGCACTTTTAAACTAATGTACTGCATAAACAAGTAATTTTCATTGTCATACCAAAACAGATCCTATGCGGCAGTTTTATTTGTAAAACAACGAAAGCACTTTTCATCGTATCTAACGTTAGTCATTGGTCTTTGAAAACGTGAGCAATGACCTCATTTTAATAAATAAGAACAAAAGCACGTCGCACTCGGGTAACTATAAACTAATAAATATAGAGAGAGAACAGTAAACCTATTCTAAGTATATAGTAATACAAGTGTATCCCAAAAATTTACGTATTACGTAGTAGTAGAGAAATCTAGGATAAAATAATGAATTAATTCAAAGTCCCGACGTAAATATGACAACACAGACGAGTGAATATTATCGACCAGCGATCGACGATAATACAGAGAGTGCTCTAGCCTCGTGATTCGTGAATTACGCGGTGCAGTGACCCGCATCCTTCGGTTTTTTTCTTTTTTTTTTTTTAAATTTTTCTTCCGGACTCTCGGAACTCTCAAGCGATTCGAGAGTCCTGATTAATAGCCGTCGACGCTACATTGTAGAGACAGCACAACACGCAACGTGTAGTAATAGTTTATTCCGAGACGACGTTAAGGCATAGATACTATGACGGTACTAGTTTAGAATAGTATTCAATCGGGCAAAACGATGTGTTACCTGTCGCGGAGAGCTGGCTCGTGCTGTTACTCTTCTTCCCGAGTCCCGCTTGATACTGGGACGCGCTTCCGCCTCCGCTGCTGCTTCCGCTGCCGCTTTTGCTACCCGGTGAACTCTTGCGACCTCTTCGGGACGGATCCTCGACGTGAAGACCGACGGCCGTGTCGCTGAGACTTCCATCTGTGGGAAAAAAACTCGTCAGAAAAATCTCGATAATATTGGATTACAATCACTCGTACTTAGATTTAGATTTCGAGAAAAATCAAATAAGCTTATTTTATTATTTGGCTAATTCCTCGAGATAACTTTTAATTAGGCAAAGAGGGAAGGAAAACGAAGGAACAAAAAGAGAGAAAGTCTGGAGCGCTCGACGTGCTCAGTTTGCACTTTTCACTCGGCCACTTGACACGACGGAGTTTTGTCGCTGCTGCTGCTGCTGCTGTTGCTGTTGTTGCTGCTCGTGAATGACGAATCGACCTTGACTGTAGCTTGGATCTCGGCCAAAACGTGCTCTCGCCGTTTTGTAGATCGCGTACAGCACCGAGTAGCGCGTAAGATTCTTTGTTAGGGTGTCTGTGAGTGGAGGGAACGAGGGAAAATCTTTCTGCATCTATGCATATATCATATTTGTATGTTATCAATTTGAAAAAATAATTATGAATAAATATTCGAGGTTTCGAGAGTAAATTCGAATGACATTTACACCTGATGCATTCGTAATGTCAATATAAAAGTAGCAAAATTATTGTCAATTGAAGTCGATGAGAAACAATCCAGAGGAATAAAAATAAAGTCATGACCAGAATCCAGATGTTCAGCTTTTTGAAAAGCAAATCTTTTTTGAACTATAAAAATATTTCATTTTTTATTGCATGTAAAACAATTTGGTTGTGAAAGATACAGATCGATGTGAAACAGAAAATGGGAGATATTTTTTTGTAAATATATAAAATATAAAATGAAGTAATTGGAGAAAATTTGTGTTTATAGATTTTTGACAATTACTTAATTTAATTCTAAGTATTTAATTATTCGCGTTAAATTATGTTTTAGAGATCATCTCTCTGAGAAAGAAAATAAAAAGCATGAAGCAAGGAATATAAAAGTACTAAATACTTTATTACGTGAAAAAAAATGTAAAATTAGGAAGCATTCTTTGTATACAGAACAAATTTTAATTACAAAACTGACAGAAAATGGTAGAAAAACGCTTCATTACAAGCTTGTATGTAATTCTCTAATTAAAATGTAATTAGATAAAACTCCGGGGAGGTTAATAACAAAAAAGTGCATGTTTTGACCTCGATGATTATTTAGCAAGAAAACAAATCTTCCTGCTTCCACCTACAGAAAGCATACAAATTTGTTTATCATATGAAAACTCAATTCAAAATGAGAAGCAGTTTTTGTATAATAGAAGAAAAAATAAATAAATAAAAATCTGCAAATGAAAATTCAATTATTCCTGAGCAGAACGCGTAAATAAATATAAAAAAATAATTCAGTATAATTGAGCAGCAGTTTCTGTATAATAGAAGAATAAATAAATAAATAAAAATCTGCAAATAAAACATTTAATTATTCCTGAGCATAACGAGTAAATAAATATAAAAAGATAATTGAGTATAATTTGCGTTTATCATATGAAAACTCAATTCAAAATGAGCAGCAGTTTCTGTATAATAGAAGAATAAATAAATAAATAAAAATCTGCAAATAAAACGTTCAATTATTCCTGACCATAACGAGTAAATAAATATAAAAAATAATTGAGTATAATTTGAGTTTATCATATGAAAACTCAATTCAAAATGAGCAGCAGTTTCTGTATAATAGAAGAATAAATAAATAAATAAAAATCTGCAAATAAAACGTTTAATTATTCCTGAGCATAACGAGTAAATAAATATAAAAAAATAATTGAGTATAATTTGCGTTTATCATATGAAAACTCAATTCAAAATGAGCAGCAGTTTTTGTATAATAGAAGAATAAATAAATAAATAAAAATCTGCAAATAAAACGTTGAATTATTCCTGAGCATAACGAGTAAATAAATATAAAAAAATAATTGAGTATAATTTGAGTTTATCATATGAAAACTCAATTCAAAATGAGCAGCAGTTTCTGTATAATAGAAGAATAAATAAATAAATAAAAATCTGCAAATAAAACGTTCAATTATTCTTGAGCATAACGAGTAAATAAATATAAAACAATAATTGAGTATAATTTGAGTTTATCATATGAAAACTCAATTCAGAATGAGCAGCAGTTTCTGTATAATAAAAGAATAAATAAATAAATAAAAATCTGCAAATAAAACGTTTAATTATTCCTGAGCATAACGAGTAAATAAATATTAAAAAATAATTGAGTATAATTTGAGTTTATCATATGAAAACTCAATTCAAAATGAGCAGCAGTTTCTGTATAATAGAAGAATAAATAAATAAATAAAAATCTGCAAATAAAACGTTCAATTATTCCTGAGCATAACGAGTAAATAAATATAAAAAAATAATTGAGTATAATTTGAGTTTATCATATGAAAACTCAATTCAAAATGAGCAGCAGTTTCTGTATAATAGAAGGTTAAATAAATAAATAAAAATCTGCAAATAAAACGTTTAATTATTCCTGAGCATAACGAGTAAATAAATATAAAAAAATAATTGAGTATAATTTGAGTTTATCATATGAAAACTCAATTCAAAATGAGCAGCAGTTTCTGTATAATAGAAGAATAAATAAATAAATAAAAATCTGCAAATAAAACGTTTAATTATTCCTGAGCATAACGAGTAAATAAATATAAAAAAATAATTGAGTATAATTTGAGTTTATCATATGAAAACTCAATTCAAAATGAGCAGCAGTTTCTGTATAATAGAAGATTAAATAAATAAATAAAAATCTGCAAATAAAACGTTTAATTATTCCTGAGCATAACGAGTAAATAAATATTAAAAAATAATTGAGTACTTAACACTCACCAACTTTCTCGTCGGGTGGCACGTCGGCATTGCTCAGACTTCTGGTGAACTGTCCCCTTTTGGCGTGACCGTTATGACCGCTCCCCGTAACGGGATGTCTCGAGGTTTTCTCGTACGAACTACCCTGGCTCGCGTACTCACTGCTTTCGGGCATCGATGTTGATCGTCGTTCATTACCGTCGTAATTTTTCGTCGTTCCACGTTCGTCATCGTCGTCGTATTTTTTTCGTTGCATTCGATGATGACGATTATCGTCGTTGGCGTAGTCGTGATTTTTCGTTGACGACGACGACGTGGTATCGTGGATGTTGGAATCGTCGGCGCGTTGTTGTTGCGCGTGATTTCGTCGTTTCGGGATATCGTGGTGTTGGTGATCGTCGGTGGCCCGTGGGTTTTTAGCAGTGTCGGAGGTAGCGGTTTTTTGGGAATCAAAGATATTTGAATTAGCGTTACCGGGGCGGGGTGCTGCTCGGTTACGGGGCCTAAGGGGATCGTACGGGCCAAATCCGCAGTTCTCGCTACACTGGCTCTCGCTCTCCATCGAGTACTCGTAGTACTCGAGGGTGTCGCTTATAGCCACATTCCTTTTACTACCCTGTTGTTGTTGTTGCTGTTGATGATCTTGACGATCGTCATGTCGTGACAGTCGTCTCTGCCTATTTTCTTCATCAAAAAGTTCGATATCCCGAGCTTCAGGACAGCTACTATTTCTTCTTCTCCTGTACTTGTACCTAGCTTCAGCATCCTCGTGCCTCAACGAATCGTGTTCTTCTCGTCGAGACGTCAAAATCCCAGATTTACCATCCAATCGATCAATTTCTCTGCATTCTGGACAGCTGCTTTTCCTTCTACGGTAGTCGTAGTCCACCGCAGGATCTTCGTCTGGTTTGTATCTGATTGTGCCGGAAAAAGAGCCAGATTTTTCGTTCCTTCCTGTTCGATAATCAACGACATCGGTATTTTCACTCGGTAAGCCCGTGTCGTCCGGATATCTCGAGCGAGATGCAAAATTTCGCGTGTCATTGTTGCTTGTTCTGTCCCCATAATTCGGCCCAATAACTGTCTCCATTGAGCCAAAATCTTCATCGGAATCAACGAAGAAACCGGAACGTTCATCCTCGCGTCTCATGGAACTATCGGCCATCACGATTTCTCTCGATTCCGGACAACTGCTGTTTCTTCGACGTCTCGACAATCTCTTAGCAGTTCTCTCCTCGGAGACTCCGTAGTCCTCGTCGTGAATGAGAATCGGCGTTGATTCCGCGCGTCCTATCATCATTTTCTTGCTTTGCATGAAACTCGGCACGGTTAAACTGTTCTTACGATTTCTCGTAGAGTCCTCGTGAACACGAAGATTCTCGTAGTCGCCGGTGCTGACACAATCTACGTTGTCTCTTCGTCTTCTTCTTCTTCTGGGAGAAGAACCGTCGTCGTACTCCCTGTTGATGTCGCTGTGATCTCTGTAGCTAAGTGATTCGCCCGCGTAACTTTCGTTATCGTGATAAGCGCCGTAATCATCGCGAACCCCGCTGCGAATCGTTATATCTTCGAGTTGAGCGTTTCGCTGTTTCTTCAAATTTCTAATACCCCGATCGTCGTAATAATCGTCAATCTCCAGACCGGCAATTCTCGAATCACCGAGAGCTTCCGCCTCCGGATATTCTGTGTCGTAATCAACGGCGTCCCAATTTTCGTATCGTTCGTATTCATCCTCAAGATAGGAATCCGTGCTTTTCGCTCGTCTTCGAGGTCTGACATGACGTCTCGTCACGTAATCGTCTATCTCCTCGAGACCGGTGATCGTCGCTCTGTGCAATGGACTCTCGTAGTTTGTTCTGCTACGTCTGGCAGTGTCGCGTAGCAGTCTGCATTCGCAGGGATCTTCAGGCAGTATAATCTCGTCAATGCTACAGTAAATATGATCGTTCCCCTCCAGCGGACCATAAATATCGTTTTCCAAACTCTTCGTTCGCTTTTCCGGCGACCTGTAGCCCGTTTCCATGTATTTTCTCTTGCCAATGTCTTCACGACCAAGAATTGTACCGGCGAGACCACAGCGATTATTATCACTCGTCAAAATACCGTCAAGACCCAATGAAGGCACTCGCAAATCTAAAGACCGAAAGTTCTTCGCCTCTATAACCGATTCGACGCTCTGTTTGTCAAAATTCGACACGTAAATTTCGGTCTCACCGGCGCTCAGCTCTGAATCATAACCGTAAAAGTTTTTGATGTTTTCTTGCTCGCCAAAATTGTCATACTTAAGGAGCGACTTAGCAGCGAGTGTTTTTCGCAGAGTGTTATCGCCGTTTGAGTCGTAGTACGATTTGCTGCAATCCCTAAGCGCATGAATTTTGTCGCCGTATTTAGAGTCACTTATCGACAAATTCCGCTTCAATTTTCTTCTCGCAGTTCTGAGGCTGTCGTCGCTGAAAATATTGCTGGATATGGTGTCGTACTCGAAGCTCTTGGCTCGTCGCGCAAGAAATCCGGTGTCTCTCATGCTTCCCGTTGGAAAACCTCCGCGGCACGGATCGTTAACAACGTTGTAATCAAAGCTTCTCGCTTTCGCGAAGAGCATAGATCTTCGTGGAGTGGGCCTAGTCTCAAGATTTCTAAGATCGTAGTCGGTCAATCCCATGGAACTGTTAGTGAGGGGTCTCGACCTCGAGACTATTGAATTCTCGAAAGGTTCTTTCCATCCTGATCGCAAACGCGCCAACGACGCTGACGTTGGTTTCTTCGCAGCCAATTCGCAGCTATAGGGTATCGCGTAGCTCGTTGAAGCGCTGCTGACGCCGCTACCGTTGCGAAACTTGTCGAGCAATCTGTCGTTGAAATTCACCTGAAGACAATCCTCGACGTATATCTCGGGTATCCGTTTTTTCGAGTTTCCCGTAAGAACCTCCGGTTTGAGCATGTATCCCTCGGAAACGGTGTACTCGCTTGTCTCCGGGCTGTAGTATCGCAGTAGATTCTCGTCGACAGTCTGGGACCTCGTGAACGGCGTTCTCATCTTTCTATACAGCGAGCGTACGACTGCGGACTTGCTCCGTACTAAGGGGTGCGGGGGAGGATTGTGCTTTACGGTAGGGTAGCTCCTGGACTTTGTGGGATTGATGAAGATGTTGTTGTTGTTGTTGTTAGCTGATGTAGGGCAATGACATTCGCTGCAGGGTACCCTAAGTCTGTGCCTGCGCCTATTGCGCCTAGGGGGTGGGGGCATTGGGGATATGACACCGGGTATCAATACGTTTTTAACTGTCGGTCTGGAAACAATTTTTTTAATATAGAGTAGTAGCGCTCCTCGATGACACGACTCGGTGGGACCCATTCTTCGTTCATTGTTTTCATGTGATTTGTTTATTTCTTTTACTTTCATTCTTTTTTCTTTTTCTTTTTTTTGCGTACCGATCAATTTGACTTGTATTTGTTTTGCATTGCTTTTGTGTTTAACGAAATTCGATACTAATTTGTGCTTTCACTACGTTGCCGGTTGGTTCTGATTTGATTCCCTAACCTCGATAGAATGGGACGTTGATTTAAATGGACATTGACGCGGTGCATAGGAGGTGCTCGTCTATTCTAATAACACAGAAGATGTCGTCACGAAGAAGATAACACCGGGCAAGGGGCGGGCCAGGGGGGGACGGGAAACCTACGTTTAATGCCTAAGAAGCCAGCGGGAGATGATGAAAGAGAGATAGAAAGAGTGCAGCTAAGGGGGTGTTCATTCAATCGACAATGTCCATTTAATTCAGGGAATAATATGTAGTTTGCTTTACGGGCTCTGGCTACCGTAACGTGAATCGATTAATTTTTTGAATACATCATTGTTATTTACTGGTATCATTGGATGACTCTATTGGTAAAGAAGATCCACTTTCAGAAGCCGTTGAGCCCGTTGGGAAAACTGATATATATATATATTTTAAAATCCTCATTGACGAGTGACGTGTTAATTTCACAGTCAGCTCGACAAGTGTTTTTAAGCGAGTATCGATAAGTTAGTTGTTATTTAAAAAGACAAATTTGATCTCATACTCACATTAAAGCTCTCGATCCTCGCGGTCGCTCGGATTGCGTGCTGAACACGCTACTCGTCACCGAGGCATTGCTCTCCATATCGGAATCACCAAGATCACCGAGAACGTCTTTGTCGGGACTCAAGTGCCCTCTTCTCGTTCTGTGCATTCTGTGAGCGTGACTGTGCGACATTGACAAAGGATCGTGACCGATCGACGGTAGATCTGAGTCCGAGAGGCCACTGTAATGTCTCTCCCAGCCTGAATAAAATTAATTGCAATTAATAACCATCTAATCGTCGATTCTTAAGGGACATACGAGTTAGACATCATTTTTAAAGGGTAAATTTTGAAAAGGTTCATTACCGATCGTACAATCGTTATAATACGTTTATTCTTTTGAATCATAAAATTCTTGAAATAACAAAACCCCTCACGATCAGTAATGTAAAGCTGAAACGTGACCGTCACGTGACTGTCACAGAACCGTCACATGACGAGTGTTAAAATGACGAACATGACAATAATGACCTAGATCCGAAAAATAAGGTACCCATGAACACATCGTGATGGAAAAAAAGACCAAAAATATCGTAACGGTCATTTTACATCTATATAGATGCACGTCATGTTGGTTATGTGACATTACGTGAATGAAAATGACGGTTATGTGACATGACGTAAATGAACATGACGGTCATTTTTACTTAGAAAAATCGGCAAAATTGAAAATGACGTCACGTGACGGTCATAATGACGCGACACTGACGCAAGTCGAAAATGACGGTCATTTTACATCTCTGCTTACGATTGTCATTAAAGTTATGCACGTTGTAGAGAATGATAAAACTTTTTAATAAGTTTATTCTTTAAGTTTATTTCTTAAGAAGTTCCTAGGGGTGTCAGGTAAAAATCAGTAATATTCATTTCTGCATATTGCAGTTAGTTTTATACTTGTGTTATATAAAAATATATGTGTTACTCGTCTCTTAAAGCAAGAATTAAAGAAATTCGCTTCACCCAAAGAGAATAATAAATAAGATTGATTTAAATCTGAACCCCTTCACTTAAACACTATTTATTGCATCATCAAAATTTACAGGTACAAATGTTGCGATCGAAAGTCACGTGATGAATTGATAAATAACTGAACACTAGTACCGAATAAAAGTGGAGTTTACTACGATGAGTACACTGTAAAAAAAATCTACTTGAAATTTAGGGTACTTTTACTGGAAGTTTTTATTCATATACTAGTATATTAAATTTACTATACAAGAGTAATGTAAAATTAATATATGGTACAGCACATTCATTAATTTACTCTAATTTTACAGTAAAAGTTCGTGAATTTTAATAATTTGCTTTAATTTTACTGGAAAAGTGCGTGATTTTTATACCACAATTGTATATTAAATTTCGATGACGAGTTTAAGAATAAAAACTTCCAATCTTTTCTAACAGTGTAACTGCACTGTAAAAAAATCTACTTGAAATTTAGGGTACTTTTACTGGAAGTTTTTATTCATATACTAGTATATTAAATGTACTATACAAGTGTATTGTAAAATTAATGTATAGTACAGCACATTCAATAATTTACTTTAATTTTACAGTAAAAGTTTTTGAATTTTAATAATTTGCTTTAATTTTACTGGAAAAGTGCGTGATTTTTATACCACAATTGTATATTAAATTTCGATGACGAGTTTAAGAATAAAAACTTCCAATCTTTTCTAACAGTGTAACTGCACTGTAAAAAAAATCTACTTGAAATTTAGTGTACTTTTACTGGAAGTCTTTATTCATAAACTAGTATATTAAATTTAGTATACAAGTGTAATGTAAAATTAATGTATGGTACAGCACATTCAATAATTTACTTTAATTTTACTGAAAAAGTACATGAATTTTATACCACAATTGTATATTAAATTTCGATGACGAGTTTAAGAATAAAAACTTCCAATCTTTTCTAACAGTGTAACTGACTTGTCGGATACGATCTCTATTTTCCATACAGTGATTCAAATTCAAAACAAAAAAAATGTAAGATATCCAAGAAGTTTCTTTACAATATTCCATAAAAATTTATATTTTGCTTGACTTATTTGTCCCAATGACAAGCCGGTTCTTGTAGCTCATTTTACGATGATAAAATTGATACAAAAATGAATTTCCTCCAAAATATCCGTTAAAATTAGCGTCTAACGTGTATGTCTGTTTTTGTAATAAAAAAAAGATCGGTGACGGGCTGCTCACCTCCCATACCAGTGCTTCTGTATGTCGTGTGCACCTGCCTGTTCCTGTGCTTCATGAACCTCGCTCTTTCCTCGAGATCCTGTGCAACACGTTCCTTGAGTGCGGCATGAAGATTAGCGGGTATCTGGGGCAGTTGTCGTTTTTTCGGTGAGCCCGTTGGCGTGGCGGTTGCCGACCTCGATCCGAATCTGTGAAAATACCGAATCCTTGATGAACAAGATGTTTCGCAAGAAAATAATGGTCATTACGGTCTTTATCCGCTTTTCTACTGTCTCTCTTGCTTTTTCTTTCTCTCTCTTTCCCTATCTTAGGCCTTACAACCCACCCTTGCTCTCGCATCTTTCCCCTGATCGTCGTGTCGTCACGACGATATAGACACGGTGAAGAACAGAGGAGCATCGTTCTAATTGCGAGTACGATAATGTGCGAGGGCGCGCGCGACGAGGACCGAGCGACGGTTGTACAATACCTTGTTGGCACGTAGCCATGAGGATAGGGGATGGATCTGTGCTCCGGTGGTGAGAGCGAACGATGCCCCGTCGGACTCTGCGATCTTCCCCTGTACCGAACGTTCGGAGAGTCCATCGGCGCCGCACTGTGTGATCTGTGGCCCATCATGCTACGCAGAGGCTCGTCCTGATAGTAAAAAAAGAGCAATTATTTCAAATATTCCTAACATACGCGAAAAATCAACACTTAAGGTAGTACCGCAGTGACAATATCGACCAAATGATTCATTTCGTACAAATCTCTAAAAGATGTATGATTGAATTATCTATAGACAAATCTATAAAACATATAATACTGAGGTAGTATAGTTAATTGATCGACCAAAAATGGCACTATTCTCAAGACTGTATTTTTAAAACAAGACAGTTAAACATCTTGTTGTTTCAAGTTCAGATTTACAGGATTTGTTATTTCTCGAAAAATTGATGTTCTTCTAACTTCGATCGGATTAAGTTAAATTTATAGGGACGAATATTCAGCGATACTAAAAGGTGGATAAATGACTTGACTTTGCATTTTTTTAGCTTCCACATAAAGCAAGTTTTGTTTTCATGACATTTTTTTTTCAGGGCTTCGAAACTTTAATCACTATAACTTAATAACAGTTCAGATGATTGAGCTACAATTTGGCACACAAGTGAAGCAATAGCCTGTTTTTGATGGTTGCAATTTATTTATTAAATGTACGGAGGAATTTAGATTCTATAGCTTTTTAAATATATTTAAAAAAGGGCGTAATCGCTGTAACTTTCGTAACATTTTTAAAAATTTGTAAGTTTTGGAATTGCTGACAAAAATAAACGATATAGGAATTATGTAAGAAATACCAATTGTTCGTTATTATTTTTTGACGGCCTGCAATTTCGGTAAACTTCTTTTTTCAAATTGATGTAAAACAAGCATGCAAAGTTGAACCCTGCATATTGCTTACTCATTATTTTTTATTTTTTACAAAGCTTCCGCTATGAGGAATCCAAAACTTATTAACACACTTCCCCATAGAGGTAAATCTGTAAAAAGTTAAAAATACTGAGGAAGTCATATACAAGTTTTTACTACGCAGCCTTTTTTATATTCTTCACTCCCTCCACCTTACACTAATTTCTAAACGCATTTCTTGATTGTCGTTTTGACCGAGAATATTGAAACGTCGTTTTTGCATATTTCGTATTTGATTTACATCTTAATTTCGAAAAATTCAAGTGCAAATATCTCTGAATTAGGAAGGCCCAGATTTTTTTAATTTTACAGTTAAGATAACGTATCTATCAATGTTGTAAATCCTCATTAATTTAAGAAATAAAGTTTAAAGTACAATTCATTTTGCAGTAATGATTTCGCAATAATAACCTGCAGCTTTTATGAAATGATATGTGAACTTTTATATACCTAAAAAGAAATCTCATTTTCAATCAAGTCTTGGGTAAAAATACGGAAAAAATGGGGTGGAGCTCAAAATAGCGAATGATAAAATTCAGAACTACTGAAATTTCGAAATTTCAAATTAGCGAACATTAAAGTAACGATCAGATGATTATTCGAAATTTTTATTTTTGACAGATTACTAAGGCGAATATCTGTCTTGGCAAAATATTTTGATTAAAAGTATATATTTATTCGAATCTTTACATGAAGAAAATCTGTATTTTGAATAATCAAAATCTTGATTCAAAATACTTTGAAAATCGAAATGTTTTAAAAAGAAAATGTAGATAATTTGATATTTCTAATAGCTAAAAAATATAAATTAAATATGTAGATAATATATTAGTTTAATATATTAATTCTTAATAATTAATAACCTATATTAAAGTCTGTTGTAGAATTAGACTTTTCATATTTCATCATTCGCTAATTTGAAATTTCGGAATTTCAGTAGTTCTGAATTTTATCATTCGCTATTTTGAGCCCCTCCCAAAAAATGGAAGACTTACAACCCTCCATTATTTTCGCAATGCATTAACTGTTTTTCTTCATTTTTTCAGGAAGATTACCATGAAATTGAAATGAAATGAAATTAATATGTTTTCCAGCAATACAAAAGTTTAAACATCATATTACAATCGCCACATGTTTATTTAATGGAAATCTAGTCATAGAGCCAATTATATCATCGACTATATTTTTAGAAGAATTAGAGATTAGAGAACTCTGGTATCTGTGAATCTGTCGTATTATTCAGGATACTACCTTAAAATGCGTGACCTGGTGAAATTCCTAAGTGAATTATGTGGTGACACTTCCTTTTCTGTACTGAGTGTAAATCTCTGAATTAGGAAGGCCCAGATTTTTTTACTTTTACAGTTGAGATAACGTATCTATCAATGTTGTAAAGCCCCATTAATTTAAGAAATAAAGTTTAAAGTACAATTCATTTTGCAGTAATGATTTCGCAATAATAACTTGCAGCTTTTATGAAATGATATGTGAACTTTTATATACCTAATAAGAAATCTCATTTTCAATCAAGTCTTGGGTAAAAATACGGAAAAAATGGGGCGGAGCTCAAAATAGCGAATGATAAAATTCAGAACAACTGAAATTCCGAAATTTCAAATTAGCGAACATTAAAGTAACGATCAGATGATTATTCGAAATTTTTATTTTTGACACATTACTAAGGCGAATATCTGTCTTGGCAAAATATTTTAATTAAAAGTATATATTTATTCGAATCTTTACATGAAGAAAATCTGTATTTTGAATAATCAAAATCTTGATTCAAAATACTTTGAAAATCGAAATGTTTTAAAAAGAAAATGTAGATAATTTGATATTTCTAATAGCTAAAAAATATAAATTAAATATGTAGATAATATATTAGTTTAATATATTAATTCTTAATAATTAATAACCTATATTAAAGTCTATTGTAGAATTAAACTTTTTATATTTCATCATTCGCTAATTTGAAATTTCGGAATTTCAGTAGTTCTGAATTTTATCATTCGCTATTTTGAGCCCCACCCAAAAAATGGAAGACTTACAACCCTCCATTATTTTCGCAATGCATTAACTGTTTTTCTTCATTTTTTCAGGAAGATTACCATGAAATTGAAATGAAATGAAATTAATATGTTTTCCAGCAATACAAAAGTTTAAACATCATATTACAATCGCCACATGGTTATTTAATGGAAATCTAATCATAGAGCCAATTATATCATCGACTATATTTTTAGAAAAATTAGAGATTAGAGAACTCTGGTATCTATGAATCTGTCTTATCATTGAGGATACTACCTTAAAATGCGTGACCTGGTGAAATTCCTAAGTGAATTATGTGGTGACACTTACTTTTCTGTACGGTTGGTAACCGGCGATTGAGACTGGCTGATCACGTGTTATCATTAGTGCCGCTCGTTTCCGACCCTGCGGTGACATGTCCCGACGACTTCTGTGTTCGTTGTCCATACACAGATCCCTCTCCGGTGGCGGACTGGAATAGTGGCTGCTCCAGCGTGCGGTTCATTGGATATCGAGGATATTTTTTTTCACACGATTAGTGAACGCAGTGCGAGAACTTGAGGCGATGTGAGACAGCTCATGTTTCACGATTCTCAAAGATTTTCGAAACTATTATTTTCACGGTAATTACTCAACAGTGTCAAACAACATCAATAAATTGATCTTTATTTCAAAAGAGAATTAGGGATTATTTCGAATAACAACATCTTTAAATCAATCACGGAATAATGCATCAATTAATTCCGATTCAAATTTATGGTAAAAAAATACCATTGAAATGCAATCAATATTTATATCGTTCTATTAATAGAAGTATTGGAATATTCGTTAAAAATGTCGAATACGAAATATTCAGCTACAATTTGAATAAGCGTTGGGAAGAATTTTTATATTTAAAGAAATGGAGTTGTACTGTGAAATTAATTGTGACGAAAGGCAAATGGCGAAACCTGGGCTTTCATACCGCCTTAAGTAGGTAAATGGGGCGAAAGTGCTGGCAGTGATCTTGCTCTAAATCACGCTCTCGCTTCGAAGAGTCACTGCTCCGATTTAATTGAATTTAGAGACGAGATCGGTGATAAATCTTTTTGAGTTAAGTGTGCAACTCGTCGAAGCGACGTAACGTCCAGCGTCTGTCCTTTATTGTCTTTCCATTGGATGCCATTGCAATATCTGACCACAATGAGATTTTCTACTTGGGTTTGAGGGTGATTTTAAGACGAGAAGGACCGACGTCAAGGCGTCATTCTAAAAGCAATGTTTTCCCTCATTTCTATGTATTTATGCAAGAATAATAACAAGAAGCTTGATGACACGATGACTTCTACTAGACGCTGTCTACGCGCGTCCTCTGAACCGCTAATCGTAACCTACTCGGTCCTCGACCTAATTTTCTTTCCCGGCTATCGAGGGTGGGTGAGTCAGAGAGAGAGAGAGAAAGAGAGAAAGAGAGAGAATGAAAGACAAAGACGAAGAGCAAGAAAGACATAAAGATAGAGAGGAAGGACGGGAGGGCCAACGACGTGGTGCCTGGGAATCGATGTCGAAGCTCGACGAGGGGACAATCGTGTAATTACAGCTCCGATGCAAAGCAGGAGACCCTCAGTCTACGCCGGGACGAGGAGATTGTTACTTTCATCTCGTTATTCGACCTCGTTTCCCTCGGCACGCGTCAACCACCTTGCAGAAATAATAATAGCTATAGAAATTATAATCAAGGACATATGGTCGTCCCAATATGTCAAGAAAACTAAATGCAGACATGAACTTAAACTCTTTGGCAGGGATTTTTAAGGGGAGGGAGTCAGATAAAAAAAAATTGATTTTGGAAATTCAATATCATCCAAATCCTATTGCATATAAAAATGCCCAATGCACTATATTGTTGGTACTCGATGAAAGGATTTTTTACTGTCGTCAGACTTGCATATGCTTTTCAATATTATCTTAAGCAAAGTTCTTAGGTTTTCCATTCTGCGCATGATTCAGATCAAACTGCTAGGCAGATTGGAATGGTTGACGTCTCATTTTCTTCTCCATGAAAAGATACACCGGCTAAATGGAGCAAATGTTAATAAAAGGTAATATTTTTTAAGTGATATAATTATTAATAAATAAATATTATGCTATTTTCTGAATCAGTAATTAACTTTGCTTTCAGAATGAAAAAAAATAGTTTGCTCCATTTAGCCGGTGTATCTTTTCATGAAGAAGAAAATGAGATGTCAACCATTCCAATCTGCCTGGAAGTTTGATCTGAATCATGCGCAGAATGGAAAACCTAAGAACTTTGCTTAAAATAATACTGAAAAGCATATGCAAGTCAGACGACAGTAAAAAATCCATTCATCGATCACCAACAATATGGTGCATTGGGCATTTTTATATGAAATAGGATTTGGATGATATTGAATTTCCAAAATCAATTTTATTTACCTGACTCCCTCCCCTTAAGTGAAACAATGTGGACTAATGTAACGGGCAAAATAAAAACATAAATTCAGGCATCAATGTGTTGAATGTTTGTTTGTTTTTTCTTTTCAATATGTCTCGTTAATCTGATATTAATTGTAATACTGACAGACTAAAACTAGGAGTGAAGATGCGAGACTGACGTCTCTTGCTGGTGAAGGATCGTATAATAGGTAATAATAGGTAATAAGAACTTGAATTTGCCGTACCGCTTATAATTTGACGGCATATTATGAAACCTAAAAAATAATAACAAAGCACAGGATTAAAATAAAATTATAGTTAATCACGGCCACCAAAGGCCGATCGCGATTTTTTATTTACTTTATGTTTAACGTATGATAAATTTACAGACTATGGGGCTTGGAATTGTTTTATACGTTCCTACGAACCGACACATTTACGTTTAACGTATCGCCGAGTTGTTTTATTATTTGTTTTCCATCGTGTACATTCTACAGGCTTTTACTTTACTTTTCTCTTTGACCCCTTTTAATTCTATTCTTTAGATACTCCTCCAGAGTGTTATATGCAGCGATTTTTTTCAAATGCACTATTGTATCGGCGTTTCATGAAGATACAACTGCGGAAAACCTGACCAATACCGATCTATTTGAATAAAATAAAATTGGATGAGGATCACATGAAATTTTACTTAAATCAAATAGATCCCATTTTTATTCAAATACATAATCAATCTAACTTCAATAAATCCTGTTTGATCTAAATAAAATCCTTTAATTAACAGCCGATCGAATACGATTTATTTTATTCAAATAAAATCATTAGACAGATTTCAGATTAGATTCCAGTCTGCAATATTTTATTATTAAATCGTCAAAACTAGAAACTCTGAAAATCTGCTTTTCACTAAGTAATTGATACATAAACCAACACATAGCTAAGCGGAATACCTGACCGATACCGATCTATTTGAATAAAATAAAATTGGATGAGGATCACACAAAATTTTACTTAAATCAAATAGATCCCATTTTTATTCAAATACATAATCAATCTAATTTCAATAAATCCTGTTTGATCTAAATAAAATCCTTTAATTAACGGCCGATCGAATACGATTTATTTTATTCAAATAAAATCATTAGACAGATTTTAGATTAGATTCCAGTCAGCAATATTTTATTATTAAATCGTCAACACTAGAAACACTGAAAATCTGCTTTTCACTAAGTAATTGATACACAAACCACCACATAGCTAAGCGGAAAACCTGACCGATACCGATCTATTTGACTAAAATAAAATTGGATGAGGATCACATCAAATTTTACTTAAATCAAATAGATCCCATTTTTATTCAAATACATAGTCAATCTAACTTCAATAAATCCTGTTTGATCTAAATAAAATCCTTTAATTAACAGCCGATCGAATACGATTTATTTTATTCAAATAAAATCATTAGACAGATTTCAGATTAGATTCCAGTCAGCAATATTTTATTATTAAATCGTCAACACTAGAAACTCTGAGAATCTGCTTTTCACTAAGTAATTGATACATAAACCAACAAATAGCTAAGAGGAAAACCTGACCGATACCGATCTATTTGAATAAAATAAAATTGGATGAGGATCACACCAAATTTTACTTAAATCAAATAGATCCCATTTTTATTCAAATACATAATCAATCTAACTTCAATAAATCCTGTTTGATCTAAATAAAATCCTTTAATTAACGACCGATCGAATATGATTTATTATATTCAAATAAAATCATTAGACAGATTTCAGATTAGATTCCAGTCAGCAATATTTTATTATTAAATCGTCAACACTAGAAACTCTGAAAATCTGCTTTTCACTAAGTAATTGATACATAAACCAACACATAGCTAAGCGGAAAACCTGACCGATACCGATCTATTTGAATAAAATAAAATTGGATGAGGATCACACCAAATTTTACTTAAATCAAATAGATCCCATTTTTATTCAAATACATAATCAATCTAACTTCAATAAATCCTGTTTGATCTAAATAAAATCCTTTAATTAACAGCCGATCGAATACGATTTATTTTATTCAAATAAAATCATTAGACAGATTTCAGATTAGATTCCAGTCTGCAATATTTTATTATTAAATCGTCAACACTAGAAACTCTGAAAATCTGCTTTTCACTAAGTAATTGATACATAAACCAACATATAGCTAAGCGGAAAACCTGACCGATACCGATCTATTTGAATAAAATAAAATTGGATGAGGATCACACAAAATTTTACTTAAATCGAATAGATCCCATTTTTATTCAAATACATAATCAATCTAACTTCAATAAATCCTGTTTGATCTAAATAAAATCCTTTAATTAACGGCCGATCGAATACGATTTATTTTATTCAAATAAAATCATTAGACAGATTTCAGATTAGATTTCAGTTAGCAATATTTTATTATTAAATCGTCAACACTAGAAACTCTGAAAATCTGTTTTTCACTAAGTAATTTATACATAAACCAACACATAGCTAAGCGGAAAACCTGACCGATACCGATCTATTTGAATAAAATAAAATTGGATGAGGATCACACAAAATTTTACGTAAATCAAATAGATCCCATTTTTATTCAAATACATAATCAATCTAACTTCAATAAATCCTGTTTGATCTAAATAAAATCCATTAAGCTGATCGAATACGATTTATTTTATTCAAATAAAACCATCAGACAGATTTCAGATTAGATTCCAGTCAGCAATATTTTATTATTAAATCGTCAACACTAGAAACTCTGAAAATCAGCTTTTCACTAAGTAATTGATACATAAACCAACACATAGCTAAGCGATCCATCCAAGTGATGGTCGCACGAAACGATTCTTAACATGAGCCACCACCAAAACTATGCACCGATAGCACGTCCAAAACTGTCGATGCCCTGTTGATTTATTATCAATTAATTACTAGCGAAACTCCAGCTACAATCCGGTCACCCTCCATTCAATAACAATTTACGTCCCGCGTTGTTTTGCACAACGTTCTCTTGGCGAGCGCAAGCTTTTTTTCCCTTCTCTTCATTTGGCTGACACAGATTTGGGGCTTGCCAAAAATTGCGATGGCGAGTGTGCAACTCAACCAAAAACACGATGGGGGTCAGCGGCTCGTGCAGAGAGCTTTTTTTTACCTTCTTTTTCTTAATGCGAAAAAGAGAGAAATGCAAGAGTGAAAGAAATATAAACCAACGACGGACACTCCGCATCGACGAGCTATGTGGAACTCGAGCGATGGATTTATCAATGCGGTGAAACCTTTTTAGGTGATCCTGTTAGACGATGTATCGAACATTATTAAATATGTTTGTCAAGTTACTGGGCAACGATGCTTTTCCAGAGTTCATATCTTTCAGACATTGTGAGTATCTATATTTTTTGCAATCTATTTGACTAGCAAAATTTTAATGAAACATTTGGCAACAAGGTTAATATCAGAGTTGTAAATCCCCATTAATTCATGAGATATAGTTTACAGTACAATTTGTTTTGTAATTATGATTTCGTAATAATAATATATAGTGATTATAAAATAAAGTGTAAACATTTGAATAGCTGAAAAAAAAACTAATTTTCGCTTTAATATTGGAAGAAACAGTGGAAAAAATGGAAGAAATAAGTAACGCATTACTTTCCTAATGCATTAATTTTTTTCCGTTTTTTCAAAAGGATTACCGTGAATTTTTATTGAAAAATAATCATTTCTGCAGCCATTCCAAAGTTTAATCATCGTATTACAATCGCTACATGTTATTATTATAAAATTGTAATTATAGAGCTGATCGTATCATCATCATTATTTCTATAAGTATTAGGCATTTACAACTCTGGTTACAGGGTGGCCGCGGTCAGGGAAAACCGGGAAAAGTCAGGGAAAAATAAAATTGGTCAGGGAATCAGGGAAAAGTCAGGGAATCTCAAAATTGGTCAGGGAAAAAGTAAATTGGCGCCAAATTTCTCATAAGAAGATAAAAAGTACATAAAAGAAAGTCTTGAAATTTTTTTTTTTTAAATGATACACAAAAAAAAACAGAAATAAACCTTAATACTATAATTACAATATAATTTGCCAATTTAATCCGATTGACAATACCTGATGGGGATTTTTTTAACACGATTCTGCTTGGTATCGAAGCACTTAAGAAAAAAGTTTAAAAAATGTTATACATTACTATAATAAGTATAATATAACATGAATTATTATAATGGTGTTTAATGTGATGTAAAGCTTTATAACTCAAAGATCGTTTACATAATTTAAGGTACAAAATAGATACAGAAAAAATTTGTTCATTCTTGATCGGAAAAATAAATAGTTTATCGGAGACGTGCTCTTGTTTTGGATACATTTCCATTGGCATTATCAATTTAAAGAACCTAAAAAATTACAAATTGTCGGAATTTTGGGCAGGGAAAAGACAGGGAATTTTTTTCGACGAAAACGGTCACCATGGGTTAATATAACCAAGACAACCAAGAAATATAATTCAGACAAAATCGCTTTTAAACTGAAAATGAAAAATAAATAAAAATGTCTCTATGACGAAAGTAATGCTAATTTTGTTTCCATACAGATGCGGATTAATACACCGCATTAACCAATGAACATAACATTTCCGTACGCTGAAAGCGCGTTGCTTTGCAGGTGCTTTGCAAGATCTCAATTATTCGACACATTAACGCGATCCGGCGCATTAATGACTGCCAATTTGTCGGATTAAGGCCAACGTGGATTATGGGAGACACAGAGAGAGAACGACGAGCGCACACGCACAAGCAATTCGAGGTGCTGACGAGTGGTTGTCGATGCGTTGGTCGCGCGTGTCTTTTACGCGATTCTCAGCCAGCAGGCGCAACGATTGCTGCGACCTCTTTATCGTAACTTCGCGACAAACTATGAGCTGAAAATTTCTTATCGTTATTCCAACTGTTCCGCCAATTTCCGTGTTCCCAATAGAACCGTTCTCATTCAGTCTGCTTTATTCCTCTTTCATTCTCACTCCTTTGCTTTTATCAACCTTCAAGCCCCTAGTAAACCACCCCCTCCAGTGTGTTCGCCATGAAACCGGGTCAATGCTCCGAGTCGACGCACGCCGGGCTGGCTTTTCGATACAGGCTGAGAACGACAATGCAGAACGTCGTGAAACGTACATGAGGACAGAGCAAAATGTTATTTTACACTGTTTAGAGAGATGTCTTAACAGAATGCAGTGAAATTTTCCTAAATACTTCATCATAAAGCAGAGAAACTGTCGAATTTTTAAACAATCATGTCCTCGTGTACGTCGTGAAACGTACACGAGGACAGAGCAAAATGTTATTTCACACTGTTTAGAGAGATGTCTTAACAGAATGCAGTGAAATTTTCCGAAATACTTAATCATAAAGCAGAGAAACTGTCGAATTTTTAAACAATCATGTCCTCGTGTACGTTGTGAAACGTACACGAGGACAGAGCAAAATGTTATTTCACACTGTTTAGAGAGATGTCAACTAAATGCAGTGAAATTTTCCTAAATACTTCATCATAAAGCAGAGAAACTGTCGAATTTTTAAACAATCATGTCCTCGTGTACGTCGTGAAACGTACACGAGGACAGAGCAAAATGTTATTTCACACTGTTTAGAGAGATGTCTTAACAGAATGCAGTGAAATTTTCCTAAATACTTCATCTTAAAGCAGAGAAACTGTCGAATTTTTAAACAATCATGTCCTCGTGTACGTCGTGAAACGTACGCGAGGACAGAGCAAAATGTTATTTCACACTGCTTAGAGAGATGTCTTAACTGAATGCAATGAAATTTTCCTAAATACTTCATCATAAAGCAGAGAAACTGACGAATTTTTAAACAATCATGTCCTCGTGTACGTCGTGAAACGTACGCGAGGACAGAGCAAAATGTTATTTCACACTGTTTAGAGAGATGTCAACTAAATGCAGTGAAATTTTCCTAAATACTTCATCATAAAGCAGAGAAACTGTCGAATTTTTAAACAATCATGTCCTCGTGTACGTCGTGAAACGTACGCGAGGGCAGAGCAAAATGTTATTTCACACTGCTTAGAGAGATGTCTTAACTGAATGCAGTGAAATTTTCCTAAATACTTAATCATAAAGCAGAGAAACTGTCGAATTTTTAAACAATCATGTCCTCGTGTACGTCGTGAAACGTACACGAGGACAGAGCAAAATGTTATTTCACACTGTTTAGAGAGATGTCTTAACAGAATGCAGTGAAATTTTCCTAAATACTTAATCATAAAACAGAGAAACTGTCGAATTTTTAAACAATCATGTCATCGTGTACGTCGTGAAACGTACACGAGGACAGAGCAAAATGTTATTTCACACTGTTTAGAGAGATGTCTTAACAGAATGCAGTGAAATTTTCCTAAATACTTCATCATAAAGCAGAGAAACTGTCGAATTTTTAAACAATCATGTCCTCGTGTACGTCGTGAAACGTACGCGAGGACAGAGCAAAATGTTATTTCACACTGCTTAGAGAGATGTCTTAACAGAATGCAGTGAAATTTTTCTAAATACTTCATCATAAAGCAGAGAAACTGTCGAATTTTTAAACAATCATGTCCTCGTGTACGTCGTGAAACGTACACGAGGACAGAACAAAATGTTATTTCACACTGTTTAGAGAGATGTCTTAACAGAATGCAGTGAAATTTTCCGAAATACTTAATCATAAAGCAGAGAAACTGTCGAATTTTTAAACAATCATGTCCTCGTGTACGTCGTGAAACGTACACGAGGACAGAGCAAAATGTTATTTCACACTGTTTAGAGAGATGTCAACTAAATGCAGTGAAATTTTCCTAAATACTTCATCATAAAGCAGAGAAACTGTCGAATTTTTAAACAATCATTCGGTTCAGTAAATATTAAGCAGAATTGTAAGTCCCTAATTATTTAAAAAATGAAACTGACGATACAATTGGCTTTGTTATTATGTTTTTATAACAATAACTTGTAGTGATTATAATATGATGTATAAACTTTTGAATAGAGGCAAAAAATATTCATTTCCCTTACAATTTCATGGTAATCTTATTGAAAAAAGGATGCAAAGTAGAACCTTGCACATTGCTTCCTCATTATTTTTCGCGATTTACAAAGCTACCTCTATGAGGAAGTATGTTATTCAATTTGTGGCTTCCTCATAGAGGAAGCATTGTAAAACGCGAAAAATAATGAGGAAGCAATGTGCAAGGTTCTACTTTGCATCCTTGTTTTAATTAGGTAAATATACATGTTGTGGATTGGCTTTTTCTATTTCGTTATTACGTTATTTCATGATTATTAGAACGTTTCCGAAAGTGAATGTGATAATGTATATTTTTTTAAAATAATTCAACATTCCATAAAATCAAAAATTTCATACCATTCGTCACTAAATTATACATATATAATGGCTGAATATTGTTTCATTTATATACAAAATTTCAGCTCGCTATCTTAAGTTTTGCAAAAGTTACAATAGAGCGATAATGTCAATTTTTTGAAAAATTCAAAACATCATAAAATTTTAACGGCTCAACCGATCTTAACCAAATTCAATAGACATCACCGGCGTATGGAAGCTCAAATTCATACCAATTTTAAGATCAATATCTCGAAAATTGAAAGAGTTATCGCGTAAACAGACATTTTTCAAAAAATTAAAAAACGTGTAATAATTTAACGATAAAGTGGGTTTTAACAAAAATCTGTATGAACGATGAGGCTTGATCCCTCTATCTATGGTCCAAATTTCAGCTTGATATCTCAAGGCATTCCCGAGTTATAAAGGTTTACATTTTTCGATCGTGTAACATACACACACACACACACACACACACACATACAGACATTTTTTCTAAATCACTTTTCTCGACGTTTTGGCCCATTCTGAGTGTACTGACATGAAAATCTCGAAAAAAAAATTTTCATGAAAACAAAGCTTCCTCTATGAAATCAAAAATGGAGAAATACTGTTAATGTATTGTGAAAGTAATGTAGGACTGTGCTTCTCCATTTTTCTCACAATTTCTCCCAAAATTTAATTAGAAGTTAGATTTTTCTTACAGCTATTCAAAAGTTTACATATCATTTTCCAATCACTACAGGTCATCATTATAAAATTGTAACTACAAGACAAACTGTTGTGTAAACTTTATTTCTTGAAGCAATGGAGACTCACAACACTGATATTAAGTAACACATGAAGTTATTGCAACAAGTCTATTGGATAGTTCATTTCGCTGCATATAGTTGAAACAATAACTTCTTTTGTCAGTGCAAAATGAAAGATCATTACACCCAGAAAAAGATGTAGTAGAATGAACTAGATTCTAGTCAACGTAAATCAATTTCCTTATTTGAATGCCGGCCTAATAGGACTGTACTCATTCCAAGTCAATTATTATCGCTCTTCAGAAAGTTCTGCTTGCGGGTTTCGAACCTAAGTCCTATACGACGTACCTAACTACTTAACAAGAACAATATTCACTAAACCACACCGATTATATGGATTTTATATACTTTAATTATATAATAGCTACGTTGAGTATAACTGTCGAAGTTATAACAGACTGCATCATGGGGGTGGAACAACCTCTAAATAATAGCGGCTTCCCTTATAATTTTCAACAAAACATCACTATTTTTTTTCACCAAATAAAAGTGATGAAACAACCAAAATAATTCAGTTGGAAATCGAATCTTGGGTGCTTCTCAGGACGTTGATTGCAAATCTGAGCTCAAAATTCAAAAAGCCATAATGGAGTAAGCAATAAGAATTAAAATACTTTGAATTTGAATCAAATGCAAATGAAATAAACGAAGTTTTATTTTGATAAAATTAAATTCTACTATGTTGGCATTTGAAAAAGACATTTGTTTAGGATGAACTGAGCGCAAAATATAAATCTTTTAATTTCAAATAAGTATTATTTGATTGAAATAAATAACGTTTAGTAGTGATAAAAATAATTTCTATCCACCAAATGTTATCAAATAAACATTGATTTAAATAAATGTATTGCGGATGCATAACTACAATAATTGCAAGCAAATAAATATATATATTTGATTAAAATGATATTTTAGGTGAATCAAATGAAAAGGATTGAATATTAGGATTTATTTTATTTAACTAAAATATTTTTCCGGGTAAGTAAAGAATTTAGTAGTAGACAAATTGAAATACGAATTTAGTCATGTTAGCTAGACTTTTTCTGGGTGTAGTGAAAAACAATAAAAATCAGAGAGTCGTGAATATTTTAGGCAGCCACAGAATTCGGAAATAGCGAAGCGCAGCAAGCAGCGACTTAACCGGACGAGGCAATTAAGGGCACTGCTCGACACGTCGAAGGAGATGAGAAACTGCAGAGGCAAGAAGCGAAGAGACGAGCACGCGACTGAAACTCGCGGCGCGAACGAGAGAAAGGGATGAAAGCGAACAGCCACCACGGAGAACAATTCAGCTCTTTTTGAGCACGTTGATGCAAGATAAGCTCTCTGGTTGCTCATTCGAGGTTTTATCTTCACTCGAATTAGTAGGCCACACTGTTTTTTCAATATCCCCGAGCAGTCCAGAGTATTTTGCACTGATTACGTAGTTTATATTCTGTGCATTACAGTGCCGAATATTAAAATAATTGAAAGGAGTACCAAAATATTATTAAGAAGATGCTGCACTGATTCCAGGCAAAAAAAGACAATTCCATTCGATTTTTACTAACGATATTTGGACAATGCAAAAAAATCCAATTTCGTAAAATGTACACATTTTAAGAGCAAAGAGTTTTTTTTATATGTAACGTGGATTTAAAATTAATGTAGATAAAAATGACCCAAAAATCGAATAATTGGTCATTGAAAAAGAGATGAAGTTTTGTATACTATTTGGCGCTCCCAATAAACAATTCAGCAAAGAACGCTTAAAAGTGCGAATCAATTTGTTTACATGAATTTTCAACAACGAAAACCATAAGCAGAGAGGTCAGTTATTTGAAATGACATTGCACTCACATGTAGCGATCGGTCGTCATTTTCCAAATACTTCAGTCTGAAGATAATCACGAAATAAGTTTCAAAAATGTCTATTTTTATCTTCTGTGGTAAATAATTAATGTGAAAATTTCAATAACCACGCCGCATTCCAGCGGATAACCACATCGCACTGATTTGATTAAAAATGAATTTAACGTAAGAAAATATTAGTTTATCCAATTATACAAAATATCCACAGATCGAAAAGCATTTGAGCCGATAACTCGTACAAGAACGCACTCACTTATAATCGATCGGGCGTGATTCTCGTATTATTCAATTCTTTGGATACCGAAAAAACAGTAATGCAGAGAACATTGTGAGAGTGGACGAATTTTAGGGGCGGCTCCGCAGCCAACGGCGGTTGCAGGCCAACTGGCATGTCAATTGGCTTGTTGCCCAGTTTTATAACTTGGTTCTAGCCTCTGCTTCGTCTCTCTTACTCTCTCTCTACCACCCTCTAACACCCCGAAACCCCTTTCGTCGTTCTCCCTTCTTCCCATTGCATCGTGCTCGTTTCCCGGCACACGTACCAAGCGGCCACGAGTCTCTGTCGTCCTTGTCGTATAGTCGTAGTCGCATTTCTCTACTACTACTACTATACGGTCTCTCGAGGCTTACGTCAGAATGACGGAGCCACATTATGCTGGTGCTGAAGGGGGTGGTGGTGGTGGTAGTGGTGGTAGTGCTGCTGCTGGTACTGCCGGTGGTTCCACTGGAAGGGCGTACAAGAATGGTGGGACGACGCGGAACGATTTTGCGCTACTACTGCGGAAAAAAGTCCACTCGATTCTCTCCCTAGTACTATCGAATTTCGGAGATTCACCGGAATTTCGCCACTTCATTCGCGCCCACGATTCATTCTCCCCATGCCTATAGTAATATCTGCATATCACCCTGCAAAGCATCACACCTCAAGATTGCGAAGTGTGTTTATCTGCTGATACACCAACGTAGAGTCATCGATGACTCATCGGTAATTCACGAAACTCGTGGATTCCCCGTAGCCGCAAAGCTTAGCGAATCTCCACGTACGACCAACAATACACACTAAAATACAGACACAGACACACACCACAACACTATTGTACTGCGTACGAACCGTGAAATTCGAGGAACTTTGCAACACTCAGAGGGCACATGTTCACCGTCTCTGGTATCAAAGTTACGTGAATAGCAAAGCGTGGGCGATGTGGAGACCCGGCGAAATAGTCGGATCGAGATACACCTAGATTGGAAACTTTGCAGAAGAGTATTACCGTCACCGACTGCATAGCTGGATATAAATTGCCGTTGGTATACGAGCAAACGAGATAGAGAAGTAAAGAGCTTGGTCGATATATATTCAGAGCGCAAGTGCATCGAGATGGATACCATCGAACGTTGAACCCTTATCGTGTTATGCTTCGTCGAAGGAGACGAGACGGTAGAAAGCGAAATCGTTATTGGCGCTGAGAGAACGAGAAGGACACGCGTCGAAAACGAGGAATCCCATCGGATGATCCCCCGGGAGGAGGCGAATGGTTAAGTCTGGCCGTTGCACCCTCTGACAACCTTCCTTCCCACCTTATTGCCAATTACCTTCACGAGCAGAGCTCACTGCCACCCCTTTTCCTAGCAGTCCGATATACACTGTACTGAACTAACCGTTACGACGACAGTTACGACGCCGGTTACGAGTCCTGTAAACGGGGTTCTTAAAGCTCGGAATAGCGCGACGTACACTATCGTTGGAGGCCAAGATCGAGAAGACCATTCGCATCTGTATCTCCAACTGTCAATTGCATTAACACCTTATATTCAATCGATAGTCTGTATGTAGAAACGCGTAACAGAAGCATAACGAGCACTGTCATATAACAGCGTATAAATGATAATAGTTGTTATTAATAATGTGGAATATCGCAGACAAATATAGAACGGGAATAGAGCAGCGAAACGAGGTGAAGTATATTATGACGAAAAGTTTCTCTATGCCGCATTGGATATACTGCGGCGTACGTAAATAATAATAAGAGCCCTCGCGAGGTGGAATATCCTCGTGGTCGTCCCCCGTGGATAATCGGCCGCGGCGGTAACCGTACTATCCCCGGATTGATGGAGGACACGCCGCGGTCATGCAAACCGACCGAATTAAGCTCGCGACTTCTCGCCCACCGCGTTTTATCCTTCGGAGGGGGTGGCCGACGTACAATTCTATTTTTATAGACTGTCAGCAGATTTTACATCACATGCCGTTGCTAATAGCAGCAGGTTTATTAACGATCCCATTAGCTTCGTAATCACTATGTTTGTTTATTTATTTTATGAATCAATCAATATTTATTAGAAAACCTTTGCACATTTTTAAGAAAGTAAAGCTTTTACTTTTTAAAAATGGATTTTTACTACATGGTTATTTTAAAAATCAACGTACATTGATGGCAACGTGAAAAATATTGTCAATTACTTTCTTTATTGGAGTTTGTAGAATTTTTTTAACGACCTTTATGAAAAACCTGATTTCATTATTCTTAATAAAAATGTTATGCATTTTTTTACCAATATTAAACGACATTAGGGAAAAAAACGAACATTTCTTAAATTCTTTATGAAACAATCAAACAAATACAGTGAATTTGAAAAAATTTTAAAAATTTAAAATTGAAAAAATTGTCAATTCCTTTCTTTATTACTTGGAGTTAGTAGAATTTTTTTAACGACCTTTATGAAAAACCTGATTTCATTATTTTTAATAAAAATGTTATGCATTTTTTTACCAATATTAAACGACATTGGGAAAAAAGAGAATATTTCTTAAATTCTTTATGAAACAATCAAACAAATACAGTAAATTTGAATGTAATAATAGGATGTCTAGAACTGTAGCCTACGAAATTGTCTGCTATGTAACGACACGAAAAAAAACAACTGTTTAGACCGGGAACAAAGTCGCAGCGAACTCACGACATCGTTTGATAATTTAAGGCTCGGAAATAGTTACGGAATAATCGACCCGGCCCGGGACTGCTTACCAACAGAATGTAGAAAGTAGATATAAAGAGAGTCAGTAAGGGGGAAGAGAAAAAGATTTTTTTTTGTTTTTTTTTTTTTCAAGGAAGAGATATTCTCCGTAAATATATTAATTTTAATAAATAGGCAAATAAGAAATAGGAAATTCACCTGGATGAACTACCCCTGCTGCTGAGACTCGCCCCGTCGGCTGTTCTTCTTTGTTCCCTGGTTACGTCACAGTCGGTTATGTCGCATTCCGAGGTATCGGAGTCGCTCAGTCTCGATGTAGTCGACGGCGGGCTCAGGTGACAATCCCCCGGAGTTATCACCATGTCGTCGATTGGGTCCTGATAGTAGCTGTGCCAATAAACCAAATAATAGTCGCTTTAATTCATAATACTTCGGGGAAATACCTCCAGAAATTTATGTACATAAAACATTCGCACAAAATGTATATTGCATATTTTTTCCGCATATATTATATTAGGGCTGTTCAAAAAACATAATTTCTTTATAATCGGTTGCTCCTAAAATGCTGTATTGATTATCACAAAAAAAATATTTTCGCGAAAGCTGGGAGTTGTGCGATGATATTAAGGTAGTTCTGTCGGTACGCCGGAGTCATAAATCTCCGAGTCTATATGACATTAAAAAATAATCATACGCATCACTTTGACTGCTTCAATAATAATATAAAAAATAATCGAGAATCCTTCGAAATTGTCGTAGTCAAATTAAAACGATTATTTGTAAATAATTGATATGTTTAGTGCGGATTTGACTTCATTTTTACGATACTTAGGTTAGGAAACGTCATTTGGCCCGGAATCGCGCACTTTCACCTTCGTTCAATTAAACATTATTCCGGAGACTTCACCTTTTTTCATGATCCATCAATTCCTGAATGATTTGCGAATCTATAGTACTATTTATTTTTTCTCTATCTTTGATCTAAGTATTGTAATTTTCGTTTTAAAGATCAATTTTTCCAGCCCTCCCGTTGGCGCCGTGTAAAAAGGTCGATTTTCAAGTTTTAATTGTTCATTCAAATACTCGGTAAAAGCCTTCAAGATTTTGTGCAAGTACAATTGAATAGCTAAATTACAACATGTCAAAATTTCATGCATATGAGTTTGGATTGCCTTCACGACAGAACTACCTTAAGTACTACCGCATCAAGGGCAAAATTCATTAAAAACGGCGATTTTTAGAATTTTCTTTTTTTACTCGGTGAAGCGCTCATGGAGATTGTGGTTGCTTTCGATAGACTATGAAATTGCGTAAAGGCAGAATCATATTCGATAATGTTTAGTACTGCCGCATCGACATTGAAGTTAACAAAATAAAAAATGAAATCCTTTAAAACATTGAAATATTCATCTGCTCATAGACTATTTCGCGCGTTTTCAAATGACAAAATGGCTCATGAAACGGGAGTCCTGTATGATCAAATTTAGTACTGCCGCATCGATATCGCAGTTTCTCAAAATTCGAAAATCGCTTATCATCATCATGATTATGGTCATACATGACTCCCGTTTCAAAACATTGAAAACATTTTTTTTTGTGATAATCAATACAGCTTTTCAGGACAGGAGCAACCGATTATAAGAAAATTATGTTTTTTTAACAGCCCTAATATTATATACTTCCAATATAAAACTAATATTCTTTTCGTATATATTATATTTCATACATTGAATATATGTGAAATATATAAATTGTAGATGATTTTCTGCTAGTTTACTAATCATTAACCTTTGAACTATCCTGCGCTGGAAGTTGAAAGGTTAATGTTAATGATATTTGAGTACATTGGGGAAATATATATTTTTTAAGAACTCATTTTTAATTGCAATCCAAACGTTTTGGAAAAATTTGATAAACGGTGAAACTTCATTACGAATGTATTAATTTTATAAAAGGAAACACATTTACACGTAAAAATCGAATAAGTTAACTTTGATATAGAAAAATGTTTTAAGCAGTATTAGTTGATAATGAATATTTTCAACGTGAAAATGTTTGTCTTGTCAACTAGCGATTCAGTAAATTGTATTGTCTTTGTGCCTTGTTTATATCGAAATTAAAAAAATCGCAGATAATTTCGCGATTTTGGGCTTGGAAAAAAAATTATTTAATGTTTGGTTTCTGATTGTTATTTAATTTCTTTCATTAAATGTAATTTATCACACAAAGTGTATATTGTAAAATTGTTATGCTTTTTTTAATTAATCAACACTCAAGCAATTATTTAAATTCCATGATAAATATTGTCAGCGTATCGCGGTTCACAATGAGTCACTATTATGGATAGATTTTGCGTTAGATTAGATTTCAAGCATAAAATATGTCTTATTTCTTAAATAGTGCTTCCTGTTTTTCTCCTAGACACTTCAACATAAAACAGAATGAAGCTGCATTTGAATTTTATACAGATACATTCGTCATTTCTTTAAAAGACCGAATTGATCCCGACTAATTACTGGACCTTAATGGCGAGGCATAATAAGCCATTTTTGGCGCGTTAATAGAAAATCGATTAGCAAATAATTGAGTGATGATAATTTCTCGATAATTACATGAAAAAATCTATACCATACCTACTAGATTATGAAAGATGCCTCAAAGTATTAAAATTTTTGTTTCAGTTTAAATTAACAAAGGTTTAAAAAAAAAAGTGACTCATTGTGTTCCACTTCTTCCTATGGAAAATGTATGTATCATAATATATTCTATACGCCATTATCATTTATATTTTATATATTTATGTTTCGCATTTCTTTTGGTCGGGACATTAAGACACAGCAATAAAAAAGATTGTTTGAATAATAAGTAAATTATTAAATCTGAACTAAAAAAATGTACCCAGCATGTCGATGTTCCTCGTGCGCGAGCAAATAGTGCCACTCAGGTTTCTCGTTGAGTGCTGAAGCCGCAAGCTCGAGTACAGCCTCGCCGAGAAAGTCGTTTGCGCCGTATTTCACAAGATCCCAAACGGTGATTTCCAACGATCTGTGTCTGAGCTCTGAGCGCCTGATGTTGTACACGAAAGTCTGATTCCACTGCGGATCGTTTGTGTTTGCCAATGTTTTCGTTCGTCTCTTGGATTTTTCGCTGGAAAATGAAAGACAAATTGAGTGAGATGTTGTCGTGGTTGTAACTGCAAATCAATCCATCCGGACATCTCCAATCGGGTAACAAAAATGCTTTTACATTTTGGCCAGGCGGCCAATTACCTCACGTCGAGACAAGGAACTGAGATAGAACGACGGGAGAACGGACGGAATCTCAACGATCGCTGGGGGTTAATGGAAGGATTTGTAAAGTTAACGAAAGTGGCCAAAGTTCAGGGACCATTAGACCGGAGATGGTCGAGGGACGTTTCGGAGGAAGGCCAAAAGGAACAGCCAAGGATGACGACGACGACGACGACGACGACGACGACGACTATGTAGCGGTGGTGACGCTATGGGCTCCGTAACATTGCGGGGAAGATATTGGCACCGGTGCCAGAATTGCCAGCTCGTGCGCGCTCACACACACGTACTAAACATACCAGAGACTACCAGCCAGTTGCCACGCTGATGTTTCTTCGGCGAAATTATTTATCTTACTGCTTGCAACGGTACCGACGTTGCTTTCTAGGGGTGGCGGCCACCCACGCGGAAGCTACTGGCTAGCCATTGCGAGTTTGCCTCCAGCACTGTCTCCAGAGAGATATGTGATACACATACACCCCGAAATTATGTATACTGTTGGAGTGTAAGCGAAGGAAAAGGGACGGATGAACGTCGCGACAACATTTGGACGATCGTATCGACCTCGAGACGAAGCTTCAAATTTTCACGAAGAACTCTTGCCAATCCAAAAGTGCCTGAAGAAAGGCCAGCGTACAAACTGCTCCATTCTCTGTTTAAGGATGCATGTGCCAAAACCAGTTTCCGCTTGATTGCGTTGGAGTTCTGATAGTGTTTCGCAAAAAATTCACCAATTTGAACAAAAATCTACTTTTTTTACGGTCCAGTTATTTAAGTACAAGCTTATTTACATAGTATTATGTAGAACGGCGATGGTATCAACCAACGTTAATCTAATTTCTCGATCAACCTCGCCAAACTTTGTTCGAATAAAAAACTACCAGATAGGTAGAGAAATAAATTTAAAAAACCAGCTTTTGTTGAAACGAAAAGATTATTTGTCTCTTTGAAATTCCTTGAATAAACGACCTTCGACCTTCTGCTTGTAGCTTAGTCACGCTGCAATCGTTTCTCTCTTGCACACTGACTAATGCATTCAGCACTAGCTCTTCCCCTCTGTCTTTCTCTCATCGTTTTGCCTCATCTTTGGCACACATATCCTTAACTCGCATTATTTTTATTGTTTCGCCATGAATCGTCCAAGTCGTGTAAAACGCGGATAAACGATGGCTTATTTTTGGCAAGAGTTCACGTACAAATGACAAAGGCGAACCCCGAGGTCAGACGGAAGACGCTTACACATTGGCGACCGCAGAATAAAAAAGATTGATCAATCGCTGCATTGAAGGAAAGAAAATCGCCCTGACCTTCCGAATGTGCGTTTGCGGATGGCGAAAGGAATATTTATTAATAATTTGGGGGATACTACGATATCCGAGGCCCCAAGATTTGACGGTGGTTTCCGGTAGTACTTTTCGTGGGGAGTAAAAAAGTTCATATGGACTATGATCCTAACTGCCTTAGTTTCCGAGATATGAATTTTTTAAAATTTTATTTGGTAAAAATATATGACATCTTCGTGTGTAACTTTTCTGTACGATTTGATTTAAATTTGGTAGATTGTGATTATTGAGGATGCCTTTCAATGACTTTCAAAAATTCAAAATGGCGGATCCAATATGGCGGAAAAAATATTTAAAAAATAACTTTATTTCAATGAAACTTAATATTTACAAGTCTATGAGGTTATTGATTGTAAATATAGAAAAAGGATGAAAATCAAACCTAAAAGAACCTAATCTAAAATACTTAAATCAAGCTAAATGAATCTAAAGAACCTAAAAGAACCTAAAAGAATCTAAAAAACCTAAAAGAACCCAAAAGAATCTATAGAACTTCAAAGAACCTAACGAGAACCGGAACCCTGGAGAACCTTAACCCATTAGCGCCCAAGTGTCCATTTTTTCTAGTCTGGGATCGACATTGTATTGTCGTTTAAAAATGCTGAAAAAAATTATATTCGGGTTCGCGGACGAAGATCTCGGCGGGGTCCAGGGGCGAAGCCCTGGTGGGGTCCAGGGGCGAAGCCCCTGGTGGGGTGCTGGGGCGAAGCCCCTGTTCGGGGGGTTCGGGGGGCGAAGCCCTCCGATATATTAAAATCTATATTAAAATCTTAAAAATTCCATATCTCGGAAACTAAAAGAGATAGGACTATAGTTCATATGAACTTTTTTGTTCCTTATGAAAAGTACTACCGGAAACCAGTGTCAAATATTGGGGCCTCGGATATCGTAGCACTGCCGTCCCAATAAATATTATTTCGTTCAAGCAACGAAATATTACTTTGCTTATCTGCAAACGCACATTCTGTAGGTCTAACCGATTTTTTTTCTCGGTGTAGTGGAAGCCTAGGTAGCAAAATGATATCTAAAAGGCATCCAAAGGATGTCCTGAAAAAGTTACGGATAACTTTTTTTCTTCGCCAAAAAATTACCTTTTTGTATCACTTCCCAAGTAGCATAAAGACAAAGGATATCTATTTGGTATACGAAAAAGTATGTTAATTTCCGTCCAAATGATATCTTTTTGGATTTGGATATCTTAAGAACGTCTAAAAGATATCCAAATCCAAAAGATATCATTTGGACAACAATTAACATACCTTTTCGTATACCAAATAGTTATCCTTTGTCTTTGTGCTACTTGGATTATTGTAACACTAATGTCGCTTTTATTCGTAACTTATTCCTGTCCGAACGGAGAACTATAAGGCAGCTTATAATAAAGATTATCAAAATGCTAACAAACAGTCATCAGTTATCGATTGTTGGTATAAAGACATAAAGTTATCAAATCGCTACGTCCAAAAGATATCGCTTTAAGGTAGTCCTTGCGACCCACACTAGTCAATTGACACACTGTTCCGAAAATTCTGTAAATGCTAACATTTTTATATATCTACACATTCAATTAATCACAGTGAGAATAAAAACGTATTTGTAGATGCTTCGTAAACTTAAAAAACATAAATTGTATTAACTAAAATATCTCATCAGAGTCTCGCTTGAACGCGTAGTGGTATTGTATCATCACGCGGTCAGAGCTAAATTTCGTCGTTTTAAAGGTAAATTTGTGACACAAAACAAAAAAAAGTAGACAGAAAATCTAATTTTTGCGCCACGACTACAACCGCCACGAAAAATCGGGTCGCTGAAACCAAGGGTGAAACGGCGCCGGTTGACACTGGAGGTTATGTTGATTTCTATCATCGTCCGCTACATCCGGTTATCCGTAACTTCTGAGTGGCGATGTTGTGTTTGACGTTGGAATTACACCCAAATACTTCGATAACATCCCTTTTTTATATTTTATACGGAATCGTGACTATTTTAGCCATTCGCTATTTTGGTCATTCGCTATTTTGACCCCCACCCCAGCTTGAAACTTTGCAATCGCATTTCGAAGGGTTTCAACTATTATATTAAAAAAATGTTAAGTCTTAAAGTTCAGAAAGGTTAATGCGCAAGGACTACCTTAAAGGCATGAATTAGACGAGTATATATGTCCCAATTGTCCGTATCGAAAAGACGTCTTAAATGTATCTTTTAGACATCGAATAAATTGTATAGCGACACCTTAGCAGCGTAAATTGATATCCAAAAGATGTTGTCTTATTTATTACATTATGACTTAGATAATGTCAGTAAAATCGTTTAGCTTGCCTCTTGTCCGGCAGAAGAAATATCTTGGCGTATGGATTTCTCGGCTGTCCATTGCTTCGTGGTGTAAGTCCGACCGCACAAACGAGGGTAACGATGAGCTGCACTCCCGCCGGTTCGAATCCAAGTTTCACCTGGAGAGTGCCACCAACGTTCGCGTTGCCCGGTGGATGCCGAGGATGTCGTCCTCTTCCTTGAGCGTGGAGATCCGGCGAACCTGGCGACGTCACGAGTACCGACGGTTTGTCGCGTCTCGCGTCGTACAATTCTGTAAGGATCATCAATTTTTCGTTATAATCTTGTATCCACTTTAATTTTAACGGGTTAGGTATCTTATATATTTACGAGGGGAGGAGGGGGGGGACTGTAGAGCAAGGCGACAATACGTGAGGGCCAATCGACATAAACTAGCGCTTACACAATTAAGGCAAAGCGAAATACCAATTGAGCGACCGCTAGTGTGATCGAAGTAGCTGAAATGTTCCAATTAACTTCCTTATATGCACTGAACGTTTACCGGCAATAAAACATTATACTGGTACGTAGAAACAGTAACTGCAATCCCCGATAATTTGCATTTGCATTCAGAAACCTCGAATATTATTAAAATGTCTTCCCACCGATTTTAGAAAAAAAAATCGGCTCTTCATTCATCAGCAAAAAAAATCCATGCGATTCATTGTTCGCAAATTTGCTCTGATCATGTAACAAAATTTCCAATTCCGAATATGACAAACTGTAGAAAAAAATTGGAATAAAATGAAATAAAGCTCCTACAAATGTTATATTCGAACCTGGAGATTTTTTGTAGATAATTAAAACAACGTTAAGGACAATCAATCATATGGGATTTTTATGACGACAAAAACTCGCTTTTCGCTCGACATCATTGAATACCCACTTAATTGGACAATTCGTATACCATCGGAGACGTTTCATCGGCCCATAAAGGCATTTTTACATGTACAAAGTGTAATAATATTCGTGTGCATTTTCCACAAAGTTTCAAGGGTTCGGGTGGAGGGATAAATATTTGATTAATCATTTTTTACGATTGTTTAAGAACTGTTTCTTAAACAGCCCATTATACACATTGATAGAGGGTTAGCGTGGAGGCATTCGGGACTCTCATAACGTGGCTCATGTATGTAATTGTGTATATAACTTTGTGTGTGTGCGGATGTAATAGTAAAATTAGATACGTCGTAGCATGGAGACAATACACACACACAGACAAAGAGATAGATTTAGAGAGAGATTAATTACACAAGTTGTTGCTCCCATAATAGAACTAATTGGTACGGTGATTTATAGCGGGGGTGCATTGGCACTACATAACTACACTCTACGATAACACATCGATAGTTTTAATTGAACTATTAACTCGTGCGACGAGTCGTTAATGTTTGTTGTAATATTAATAGTTTACGACTCTCTCTCTCTTGATTAATAACAGGGGAATGATACGATTTATACGGGGGTTTCAAAACTGAACCCTCATTGAACAACGTCGTCGTTTTGTGCAAGGCATTTTCCGCCCTTTAATGCCCAACTTTACTGACCAACAGACAATGAGGAATTTTCAAAAAAATTGGAGAACGAAATGTGAGCCAGTGAGATACAGCAGGTACGGAAAAAGAGAGAGCGTATACAAGGTAAACATTCAGTCGATCGGGGACTTTAAGTAATTTTCATTAAGGCCTACCCCACAGTATAGATTTCTTAAGACCTGGAATTCGAAAAATCATATAATCTGTGACAGTATAGCTGTTGTATCAGTTGCTGACTACACTTAATTATTATTATGTACGTGTCGAGTGTCGGAATATTGATAATCATCAAAAAGATAAGTCAAATAACAGTATATTTGTGATGTTTTAAGTAGAATATAACAAAGACTGTCTCGAGATGCGATGAGCATTTAAACAACAAGCTAACGCACTGTGGACAGCTTAGTCAACTTACGAGAACAAAAAATAAAAAAAAGAGACACAGCGGAGTGGAGAGAAATTACGTAGAGAAGGCTTTGCGAGTCGCATATTCACCTTTGTGATGGGGTTGCTGTGGTATCGGCATTGGCTCGTGTTTTTGTCGCCACTGAGTTTGGGCACTGATGCGTCTTGGACCTCCGATCGCTGGTGGAATCGTCGTTGGTACACCAGTCATCATTGCCGCTGTTGAAGTGCCCGACAAATTTCTCGAGACTATCAACTGCACCTGAGGCTCTTCCCTCGACTTCATTATTATGTCGTTGACCTCCTGGAAGCTCTTGCCTTGGAGTGAACGACCGTTCCACTCTATCACCTCGTCACCTGGAGAACAAACGACCGAAGTGAAACGAGAAACGTGTTGGAAATGACATTTTTTTGTGGCAATTTAATTTCAATAAAACTGATGAATGAAATGAAGGAAAAAATAATATCTTACCGGGTCTTAATTGTCCTTCGACGTCCGCTGTACTACCCTTCTTCACCTTTTCGATCAACGCGCCTCTGGATCCGTTCTCCAGCAGTTTACCACCGACGACCTTCAGTCCAAGTATGCTACTACTGCTACCGGAGCCTGTCGATTTTCTCAGGATCATGTGACCAATGATCTTCTGGCCATCACTGCTTCCCTGCCAGGATAGTGGCTGCTGCACGCGTCGCGAAAAGAAAAAAGAATAGACGTTTCCTAACTTTTCCCTTTTTCTTAATTTTTTTATTTCTACGTGATCTCCTTCACACTTTGTGACGGGTGTACGTGAATATATTTGCACGTCCTTAATACGAGTCGAATTTAAGAGCCTCGCAAAATGTTTTCTTGTGTATCAGAGTTATAACCATCTCGTTATTTTTTTTTTACTCTTATTGTATACTTATTCCATAATCAATTTCATTTTACTTTTTTTTTGATGGGATTTTTTACCATGTTTGCTGGGAGAAACGAAGTAAATGTATGAAAATTTTAGGGAAAAGTAATTAAATATATTTTTTTATTTATTAAAAAATATCTATAAATGGAATTATGGATTAAGGGAGAGATAATGGATCATAACTTTCAATATTGCCTTAAGTTTCGTTGCAGTTTTTAAAGAAATTCAACGGAAAAATCTACCATAAGTTTATGGAATCGACCATAAATGTGTTATAACTCATGGTTGATATCTTGGGAACTTATAGTTGACCAGTCTGCAACTTGTCACAGATAAGGAAAATGCATCGAGAAGTGGAGCATGCTTCGACTATATATTAAGGTGCGGGTCAAAATCAGTGATATTGATCGATATATATTTCGTTTGTTTGACTGCTGGTATTATGTGACGAACATTCGCTGTAGATCCGGTGAACAATTTTTTTTTACAAGATGGTAAATGTATCGGGCTACCATGAGTACAATAATTGTTGTTTGTTTTTACATAAACATCTTTTAATAAATGAACTGACAAGCCAAATATTTCCACGTAATTCTCAGCTGTGCACAAGATGTTTCCTTCCAGCCTGGTTGTAGCTTTTTTTATTTTTTATTGGTGAAGTATTTTATTATAAAATATATTTTATAATAAATTTTTTTTTTATAAAAAGATTATTTTAAAATTATTATAAAATAATTTTTTTTTATAAAAAAATTTATAACATTTTATTTATAAATTTATTTTATAATAATTTATAAAAAAAAATAATCTTTTTTTATTTTATAAATTTTATAAATAAATTTATAAATGAAATTTTATAAATTTTTTTATAAAAAAAAAATTATTTTATAATAATTTTATAATAATCTTTTTATAAAAAAAAATTTATTATAAAATATATTTATAATATTATATTATAAAATATATTTTAAAATTATTATAAAATGTATTTGTAATTATTATAGCTGTATTTCATTATAAAATATATTTATAATATTATATTATAAATATATTTTATAATGAAATACAGCTATAATAATTACAAATACATTTTATAATAATTATATAAAATTATACGTTAAAATTTGTATAAATTGATG
The DNA here is from genome assembly GCA_963970395.1 of Ephialtes manifestator. NCBI lineage: Eukaryota > Metazoa > Arthropoda > Insecta > Hymenoptera > Ichneumonidae > Ephialtes > Ephialtes manifestator. Next base: position 37,324,993 of record OZ019970.1, read on the forward strand.
ATAATTCGACAACTTTGCTTGTATCTTAAACAACTGAGAATTATTTACGAACATTTGCTCTAAAAAAAATGTTCATTCAGGGAGTCAATACAATATATTCTTTTCATATAATACAGCAATGAAACGAAATTTGTCTATGAATATCACTAATTTTGACTCCTTCTCCTTAATAGACGAATAAATCACAAGTCTCGGATCGTGTCGGTAAGTTGAATTTATGTTTTCATAACAGTTGATCAATCGCAGATATATTTCCTTCCCCGAGAATATATTGGGATGTTCCTAAAAATCATGAATATCATTTTTTAAAAATTAAATAATCAATAAGAGTATTCGAAAATAACGAGTCGTTACAACGCTGTCGAATATCCACTGAACTCTGATGATTTTAATTGACAAATCAATTTTATCACTACATATTTATTTCCGGGGTACGTTTTAAGAACTGCAGATTCCCAAATATTCCACCAATCTTTATTTACCCTGATTCTTGTGAGTTATTTTAGGACACGAATGAAACCAAATTAGTGTCAGTTTATAGATCCATCCGTTACTGAGTTAAACGGCATTCACGTACAAGAAAAGAAGGATAAAAATATATCCTATACTAGTGTGGCAATTTCGAACTATTCTAGCATTCTGATGACTTTTATAACACCTGTCCATTTCGTTATTTAATAATTGATCACATATTACATACCGTCGATAATGACATACATACATGTTGAGAAAATCACCATAATCTTGGAATAAAAATCATGCCAAGTTTCCCGTGATTTTATTTCAGATATTTGGCTTGACACATTTAGAAAAAATTTAGCTGCGTCATCTGCACTTTTAAAACTGCACAATTTAAAAAATCCTGTACGTTCCTTCTGGTTCTCTAATCGTAACAAAAAAAAACCATAAAAAGATAGTAGTTTCAGTTCTTCCAAAATACCCCTTAAAATGAGGACCCACATTTTGTAAAAACCCTTGATTAAATATGTTCAGTGAATCTTCGAGTAATACAGAGTATTTGATTATTTTATTTAGAGTTACGAATTAATGACAGTGATAATTGTTGAAGCGGGTGCGTTATACACAGAGATTACAGCTCGACAAACATAGAGACAAGCAATAAGATTTCCATTTACTTAAAACATGCTACAGTATATATATATATATATATATGTATATTGCGAGTGTATACACGGACGAGCAATATATAATAATGATAATAATAAACGTTCCGCGAGCAGCAAGTGTGTCGAAGCTTCGCAGTCTCAGGCGGCGTGCAACGGTACGGTGAATGAGATAATTCATCTGCATGAAATTATCATCAATTGCCATACTTTCTGAGAGGAGTGGGGGTAAGTTTACATTTTTTTCAGAGGCTTTACATAAAAAAAATATCCTATCGGGTGGATCTACTTTAGGGATAGGGGTTGCCGTCTAATCTTAAGTCAATTGTACTCTTATGTTCCCATTTGTTCGACCCATTGCGCGCCGAGGTCAAGACTTCGAGAATTTTCCCCTTCGAATGTAGATCGGATTTCCAGGTCACGCCGAATTTATATACCATCTTTCATTCGTTGATATAAATCCCAAAGTAATGTACAAATTTTTCGAGTACGATACTGCGGTATTTCTGTTCTCTTTGGAACGTCTCGCTATCCGCATCGTTCCAAAAAACCGCGCCAGTGCGGAATCGCCTTGATTTTTCGTCTCGACGAAAACTATATAAGTGTACTAACAGCGAGAGATGTGCCAAATAATTTTCGGAGATTTGCCCGCGTATAAAAAAAAAAGTTTTCTGGATATAGACGATGATATTAGCAAGCAAGAAATTTATTATAATTTTGTATGATAAGCCTAATATCGCACAGATTTTTCTATTGAAATATTCCTACTCAACTCGATAAATTTTCGACTCTGATCTCTTCAGATTAATTCTATGATTTGTTATTGGGAAATAACATGTAGCAACACGACATCTGGCGGATTTTTTTTAACTACTTTATCCCATTCGTCATAACCTATTATTTTATTCTAAAAAACAATTTATCATTAATATAAATCGATATTCATAAGTGGATAAACATTTTTTGTAATGATATCCGTTGAAATAATTAAAACTCTTACAAATGAAGTTTGTAAGAAGTTTGTAAAACTCTATGACGAATATGGATACCGACAATCTTAGTCAACTGACTCTAAACATTTTAGAATTCCCTGACATTCGGCATTTTGTCTTGGCGATGATCATCCCGTTAGTAGATTTTGTGTGATCTAATCGGTTATTTTGCCTTATTTGTTTTCGTTACGCGTTTTGTGTTTGTAAAAAAAGCAGAACAAAAAACGTTGTGGAATTGTGAGTATCGCCTAATAATACTGTAGCCCTTGTTGAATTTGTCGTGATAAATCGAATAATTAATGTAATACTCGGCTTTGGAGTGAACGAAGCGAATTGACAAATATACGGGGCTAGAACGATTGCGTATTCAAACTATTCAGATTAATTCTATGATTTGGTACATTATTGTATCAAAAAACAGCGTAAGTTTTTAAAAGATTTTATAGACCAGCCATTTTTTTATTCCACAAAGTGGGCAAGAGTAATTTACTTCGATTATATTTTTTTCTATTAAAACTCTATGACGAATATTGATACCTCGAATCTTAGTCAACTGACTGTAAACAATTTAGAATTCCCTGACATTCGCCATTTTCTCTTGGCAACGGTCATCCCGTTAGTAGATTTTGTGTAATCTTATCGGTTATTTTGCCTTATTTGTTTTCGTTACGCGTTTTGTGTTTGTAAAAAATCAGAACAAAAAACGTTGTGGAATTGTGAGTATCGCCTAATAACACTGTAGCGTATTCAAACTATTCAGATTAATTTTATGATTTGTTATATTATTGTATCAAAAAACACCGTAAGTTTTTCAAAGATTTTGTAGACCAGCCATTTTTTCATTCCACAAAGTGGGCAAGAATAATTTACTTCGATTTTATTTTATCGAAACTATTAAAAAGCTCTATGACGAATATTGATACCGACAATCTTATAATTTGTCAACTGACTCTAAACAATTTCGAATTCCCTGACATTCGCCATTTTCTCTTGGCGATGGTCATCCCGTTAGTAGATTTTGTGTAATCTTATCGGTTATTTTGCCTTATTTGTTTTCGTTACGCGTTTTGTGTTTGTAAAAAAAGCAGAACAAAAAACGTTGTGGAATTGTGAGTATCGCCTAATAATACTGTAGCCCTTGTTGAATTTGTCGTGATAAATCGAATAATTAATGTAATACTTGGCTTTTTAGTGAACGAAGCGAGAGAAAGGAGAAGAAGAGAGCTTTTCCGTACTGGAGAGCCCTCGTCGAATTGACAAATAAACGCGGCTAAAACGATTGCGTATTCAAACTATTGAGATTAATTCTATAATTTGTTAATTATTGTATCAAAAAACACCGTAAGTTTTTCAAAGATTTTGTAGACCAGCCATTTTTTCATTCCACAAAGTGGGCAAGAGTAATTTACTCCGATTTTATTTTATCGCAACTATTAAAAAACTCTATAACGAATATTGATACTGAAAATCTTATAATTTGTCAACTGACTGTAAACAATTTCGAATTCCCTGACATTCTCCATTTTCTCTTGGCGATGGTCATCCCGTTAGTAGATTTTGTGTAATCTTATCGGTTATTTTGCCTTATTTGTTTTCGTTACGCGTTTTGTGTTTCTAAAAAAAGCAGAACAAAAAACGTTGTGGAATTGTGAGTATCGCCTAATAACACTGTAGCCCTTGTTGAATTTGTCGTGATAAATCGAATAATTAATGTAATACTTGGCTTTGGAGTGAACGAAGCGAGAGAAAGGAGAAGAAGAGAGCTTTTCCGTACTGGAGAGCCCTCGTCGAATTGACAAATATACGGGGCTAGAACGATTGCGTATTCAAACTATTGGCAAACTAACATTCGAAATGAAAGTTCCGTCGTTCAACAATGAAACAATGCTAATCACACTGGTATTGCTATCTCTGAGCGCGAGTGTGCGGTCCGCTCGACTCTCCAGCATGTCCTACAAGTCCGTAGCACCAAGCCACCAATTTGTATATACATCTATAGAGTCAGCAGGTGTTCCGCCAGAGAGACCCGTTTATTAATTCGTGCGACGAAAAAGCTCCAGGCTAATTGAAACAATCGGAACGAGGCCAAGTAGCCGTCGTGGTGGGCCTCGTCGAATTCTCTTCCCCGACGATTCTCTCGCTCTGTTCTTTGCCTCTCGGTTATAATCGCATCGACAATTCTCGCGGTTTCGCGCTTCGATGTGGACGATCGATGAGCCTCCCATGAATAATTGATCGATTGAGTGTATGTCGACGCAGGAAACAGCAAACAGAAACGAGAGACACCAAATTTTCGTGTCACGACGAAACATTACGCGATATTGCTCAATATAACTTGCGCGCCCTTGTCGAATATGTATTCGTGCGTGACCCACCCACCGTTAAATCTCCTCAACATTTTTTTCTCCCCTATGACACACCATTTCTACTGGCCGACCTACAGCGTCTACTCATACTTAGAGATGTGCGCCGACTTTGATAACGATAATTTTTTGTCAATTCGTAGTCAGGAAACACACGGAAAAAAAAGGTTCGTTGGAACAACCAAGTGCCTTGGTTATATATGCGCCAGACGATTAATTTGTTAGGCTACCAATTTCTTGTTTGGTCTAACCAATTTCTTGGTTGGTCTAACCAAATCACTTGGTTGGTCTAACCAAGTCACTTGGTTGGTCTAACCAAGTCACTTGGTTGGTCTAACCAAGTCACTTGGTTGGTCTAACCAAGTCACTTGGTAAGCTAACCAAGCGTCTAACCAAGTCACTTGGTAAGCTAACCAAGTATCTAACCAAGTCATTTGGTAAGCTAACCAAGTGTCTAACCAAGTCACTTGGTAAGCTAACTAAGTGTCTAACCAAGTCACATGGTAAGCTAACCAAATGTCTAACCAAGTCACTTAGTAAGCTAACCAAGTGTCTAACCAAGTCACTTGGTAAGCTAACCAAGTGAGTAACCAAGTGACTTGGTTAGACCACCCATGATATATGCGCCAGACGATTAATTGGTTAGACCAACCAAGTAATTTGTTAGGCTATCAATTTCTTGGTTGGTCTAACCAAGTTACTTGGTAAGCTAACCAAGTGTCTAACCAAGGCACTTGGTAAGCTAACCAAGTTTCTAACCAAGTCACCTGGTAAGCTAACCAAGTTTCTAACCAAGTCACCTGGTAAGCTAACCAAGTCACTTGGTAAGCTAACCAAGTCACTTGGTAAGCTAACCAAGTGAGTAATCAAGTGACTTGGTTAGACCACCCAAGATATATGCGCCAGACGATTAATTGGTTAGACCAACCAAGTAATTTGTTAGGCTACCAATTTCTCGGTTAGTCTAACGAAGTCGCTTGGTAAGTTAACCAAGTGTCTAACCAAGAAATTGGTAGCCTAACAAATTACTCGGTTGGTCTAACCAATTAATCGTCTGGCGCATATATAACCAAGGCACTTGGTTGTTCTAACCAAGCCTTTTTTTGCATGCAGTGAATTTTCCGACTAAATAATTGCCGTGTTTTGACGAGGATTATTGATTTTAAAAACCTACACAAGTTACAATAAGTATTATTACATTTTTTAAAGCAAATAAGTTGGTAGTCAAAACCCAACAGATGTGTCGAACATTCACGGAGAAAAAGGCTTAAGTAGATCAACGAAGGCGCTTGGTTATATATACGTCAACTAAGTTATTAGTTAGACCAACCAAGTTATTGGTTGGTCAACTAAATCATCTTGGTTAGTCAATCAATAACTTGGTTGGTTAACAAATAACTTAATTGGTCTAACCAATAACTTAGTTGGCGCATATATAACTAAGCGCTTAGTTATTCTAACCAAGCCTTTTTTAGCGTTTTTTTTTGTGTCCAAAAGTGACCCAAAAATGCCACCTAATTTCCAATTAGGTGAGTGTTTTAACCATATTTGTGACTAATATAAAAAATTATGTTCACGGAACGTCAAAGATTTCGAAAAATAAACAAAAAGCGCTTTTCCGAATCATCTTACAATGCCAAAAAATTACCGTTACAGAATATCTCTACACCTACTACACGCCGGCTTAACGTAGCGTCTACTCGAACCACTAGCAATCGGTCCATTAAATAAAAATGCGTCCAATGCGTATTTATCTACTCTTCGACGATTAAATAATCGTAGCTACACAGAGCGACATCATCATTTGTCATCGTCATCATTAGTTCTGCTTATTTCGAGGATTTCTCGTTGATTTAAGTGAATTAAAACTGCGTAGTTCGATATAGTAGAAGGATGATGGAAGGCCTCGGCGTACCTTGGGTAGGTCGCCTCGATTGCTGTCTTCACTGCTCGTGAAGGTGCTCGAGGTGTCTATCCCGGAGTCTTTGGTAGCGCTGTCTTGGCTACCCTGACGATCGGCCTCCCAAGACCAATCCTCCTGAGGCTCACTGCCACCAACATTGGTCCCGCCGTCGAATCTCACCGTTTTTTTCCCCCTCCGTTCCGTGAACCTGACGATGCCAGACAGATATACCAGATAGCATGGGTGTGTGTGTGTGTGTATGTGTGTGAATGTGTGTTTGGATGTTTTTCTTCTTTACCAAACTACACACACACGCACCAAGACGTTTGATTTTCGGAACGACGCGCGCGCACTCGCGCCTCTTCTCATACTCTCTCGCTCTCATCCTCGCAGATTGATTTCTCAGGAGCGCGTGAGAGTCCCGACCTTCGGCCCTTCGTCGGTCGTCGTTCGATTCGATGGTCGAGGAGTACACGAGCAAGCCCATCTCGTCTTCCTTTCCCGTTTATGGATTCCTCGACGCTCCGTTTTTTTCTTTTTCTCTCTTTAACTTCCTCTCTTCCTTTCGCAGCTCTTTCCTCGGCTCGCAATTCTTTCACATTCTCTTTATCACTCTCCAATCGAATTTTACTTGCCTCAATGTGAGATTGAGGGATGGGCACCATTCGAATAGAAAATTATTTCAATTTCTTTTAAGTCGAGATAATTATGAATAATTGGTATCGAAAAAATATTGCACCTATTTTATTTTTTGACAAATAGCTTCAAACTGCGAGCGTTCATTTTGTGTATTTAGTTTAGTCATCTCCGTATTTATGTGTTATACTGCTGTTTATAAGTATGTGAAAAAAGAAGAGAATGATTACAAAATAAGATAAGACTGTAAGCCACCTTGTATCAGTGGATGAATTCCACGCTAAATACAATAAATTATCTATCTATCTAAAATATTGCACTTTTGCGATAATTATGAATAACTTTGTGGTTATTTTCTAGCAGTATTTCATAGACACAATATTCCGCACTCATTTGGAAAAACAAAATAGTTGTAGTCCCTTTACTTAAAAAAATGTTATTGACTCATCAATTGGCTTGGGGAGCAACCAAAAACAATGTTTCTGAATTAACTCTAGTTGTTATTACAATCCTATTTAATATTGAAACGGTAAAATATTGTTTTGCCTATTTTAGAGTTATTGTTTCAATCTCATATATAATTGTAGGAATTAGAAATAAAATTAAACTGACAACGTTTGTTTTTGTCAGACCACAAACGAAGGATTCATTCAATAAATTACTTATTTTTTTGTCTTATTAGGCTTGAAAAACTAAACACATATTTCTTCCGGTTCACCATGAAAATGAAATATATTTTAGATATATAATTTAAATACATTACGAACATAAAGTAGCAAAAAGTTGTATATTCTATATATCCAACTGACAAATTCCAAATTATGTTGCGATGATTGAATCTGTGTAGTGTCTATATTTAATATATTTTATACCACTCCGTGCGAGAAATGCGTACTTCTCACACGCTTCGCGTGCGAGAAATCACACTTCTCGCACTCGTGGCATAAAGTTGAATACGAAACTCGTGCGAGGAACTTTTTCTGAACTCATATGATTGCAACACTCACTCGTCAGAAAAAGTTTGATCGCACTCGTTTCGTAATATACTAATATTATTCATTACACCGACGTAATGTATTGCGCGTGTTTATTTTATTGTAATTGGTAATTCATATGATTATCTTTTTCCTTTATCTTGTGTCTTTCCCCTCACATCTTATTGTTTCCAACGGCTTGTTACGCCCAAAATAAAACGAATAAGTTAATTAATAAATAAATAGAAATGAAAATATATAATAAAAATATTTTGCCGCAGAAAATACTACGTTTTGCGCACATTTTTCTATGTGGATTAATGTACAGAACTTTTCGATTCTGTTAATTTCGCAACCTCTTCACCGGTCCAGTATTTCTTGTTACACCGGAAATGAACGTGCGTTCTGACCAACAATTCCGCAGAAAAACGATGTTAAAAAAAATCTATCAGTGTTGGCGGATTTCAATCCCTGGATTTCTGCGTAACATTCCAGTTTCCTTTTGAGCCACAGTTCGTCTTCAATGAAGTAAATGGTGTTGACATAATTTTTCATTCGAACGTCACCCATCCCTGTTCCAGGCTGATAGTCACGAGCACATTCACATTACGTGTACGATAATTGTCGTAATGTAAACAAAAAGTGTGAAACGTCGAGGGTCCTTCGTCCTCGACCATCATCATTAACGACGTCCGACCAGAATTCTTTCATTCTATTTCTATACTGCAATTTGTCTTCACTATGTAAAATAAATGAAACAAATGTAAATAAAATGAATGATGCGGTAAATAAAGAGAGAATCAAGAAAAATAATATGATTTTTTTCTAATAATGTTTAAAAAAATATAAATAAGGAGAGAAAGAATCATATTATTTTTCTTGATTCTCTCTTTATTTATCGCATCATTCGTTTTATTTACATTTGTTTCATTTGTTGAGAAACTTTCTTGACTTTTTTTTCTTGAGAAACGTCGAGGGTCCTTCGTCCTCGACCATTATCATTAACGACGTCCGACCAGAATTCTTTCATTCTATTTCTATACTGCAATTTGTCTTCACTATGTAAAACAAATAAAACAAATGTAAATAAAACGAATGATGCGGTAAATAAAGAGAGAATCAAGAAAAATAATATGATTTTTTTCTAATAATGTTTAAAAATATATAAATAAGGAGAGAAAAAATCATATTATTTTTCTTGATTCTCTCTTTATTTACCGCATCATTCGTTTTATTTACATTTGTTTCATTTGTTGAGAAACTTTCTTGAGTTTTTTTTCTTGAGAAACGTCGAGGGTCCTTCGTCCTCGACCATTATCATTAACGACGTCCGACCAGAATTCTTTCATTCTATTTCTATACTGTAATTTGTCTTCACTATGTAAACCAAATGAAACAAATGTAAATAAAACGAATGTTGCGGTAAATAAAGAGAGAATCAAGAAAAATAATATGATTTTTTTCTAATAATGTTTAAAAAAATATAAATAAGGAGAGAAAAAAATCATATTATTTTTCTTGATTCTCTCTTTATTTACCGCATCATTCGTTTTATTTACATTTGTTTCATTTGTCGAGAAACTTTCTTGAGTTTTTTTTCTTGAGAAACGTCGAGGGTCCTTCGTCCTCGACCATCATCGTTAACGACGTCCGACTAGAATTCTTTCATTCTATTTCTATACTGCAATTTGTCTTCACTATGTAAAACAAATGAAACAAATGTAAATAAAACGAATGATGCGGTAAATAAAGAGAGAATCAAAAAAAATAATATGATATTTTTCTAATAATGTTTAAAAAAATATAAATAAGGAGAGAAAAAATCATATTATTTTTCTTGATTCTCTCTTTATTTACCGCATCATTCGTTTTATTTACATTTGTTTCATTTGTTGAGAAACTTTCTTGAGAAACGTCGAGGGTCCTTCGTCCTCGACCATCATCATTAACGACGTCCGACCAGAATTCTTTCATTCTATTTCTATACTGCAATTTGTCTTCACTATGTAAAACAAATGAAACAAATGTAAATAAAACGAATGATGCGGTAAATAAAGAGAGAATCAAGAAAAATAATATGATTTTTTTCTAATAATGTTTAAAAAAATATAAATAAGGAGAGAAAGAATCATATTATTTTTCTTGATTCTCTCTTTATTTACCGCATCATTCGTTTTATTTACATTTGTTTCATTTGTTGAGATCCTTTCTTGAGTTTTTTTTTTCTTGAGAAACGTCGAGGGTCCTTCGTCCTCGACCATCATCATTAACGACGTCCGACCAGAATTCTTTCATTCTATTTCTATACTGCAATTTGTCTTCACTATGTAAAACAAATGAAACAAATGTAAATAAAACGAATGATGCGGTAAATAAAGAGAGAATCAAGAAAAATAATATGATTTTTTTCTAATAATGTTTAAAAAAAATATAAATAAGGAGAGAAAAAATCATATTATTTTTCTTGATTCTCTCTTTATTTACCGCATCATTCGTTTTATTTACATTTGTTTCATTTGTTGAGAAACTTTCTTGACTTTTTTTTCTTGAGAAACGTCGAGGGTCCTTCGTCCTCGACCATCATCATTAACGACGTCCGACCAGAATTCTTTCGTTCTATTTCTATACTGCAATTTGTCTTCACTATGTAAAACAAATGAAACAAATGTAAATAAAATGAATGATGCGGTAAATAAAGAGAGAATCAAGAAAAATAATATGATTTTTTTCTAATAATGTTTAAAAAAAATATAAATAAGGAGAGAAAAAATCATATTATTTTTCTTGATTCTCTCTTTATTTACCGCATCATCCGTTTTATTTACATTTGTTTCATTTATTGAGAAACTTTCTTGAATTTTTTTTCTTGAGAAACGTCGAGGGTCCTCATCATTAAGGACGTCCGACCAGAATTCTTTCATTCTATTTCTATACTGCAATTTGTCTTCACTATGTAAAATAAACGAAACAAATGTAAATAAAACGAATGATGCGGTAAATAAAAAGAGAATCAAAAAGAATAATGATTTTTTTCTAATAATGTTTAAAAAAAATAAATAAGGAGAGAAAAAAATACTGAAAACGCACCTCCGACTGTCGGCACGCCACTCGTCGCCGCTTCTTCGAAAACTCCGCCGTACTAGGGTGCTCTCCTCTTTTCGCGGCTCTCGCGGTGGATGATGACCGTTATACTCGATGGTCATCGAGCCGGTGACGTGGTGTCCGTTGTGAGGGCCGTGTCTACGCGACCCACCGGACATCGAAGCTGGCCCTCCACCGTGATGGTAGTACCCCTTCCCTACAGTAGATCCAAATTTTTCGATCGTCTCGCTTTGATTTTTATATTTTTATTTTTTTCATTTGTGAAGATAAAAATCGTTCCACTACCCCTTTTTCTGCATAGCAATCGTAGTATTCGACGAGACGAAACCCTGAGTAGTATAATAATCGCAGGAAAAATAAATCTTTGTAATATTCCGGGACTCTGAAGCATTACTACGGTATCTATCGTAATATACGTGGCTGTAATACCATATTTCGTTTCTTGTGCGCCTGAGCATCGCTCTCAATACCTTTGGTGTGCAATTTTATATGCATGGTGTGTCGAGTGATGTGTGAGTGTTTTTTTTATGTGGGCGCGAGCGACCTGTGGGGAAATCCAGTCATTCGTATTACAGATTCATTGGTTTTAAAATAAAATAATTTTTTATAAAAAAAAAAAGAGACAATTATAGCCAGCAGCTGTGCGGACGCCCTGTGGAAGTGTTAAAGTATATCTGTGATGTTAAAAGCGCATATGAGAATAATCAGCATGTATGTAAACACGTGTAAAGAGTCCGTCGGGTGTGTAAAGGAGACTTGGTCGAAAAATGGGAAACAATAATTGGTTTCCAACAGACACAGCGACATATACACGACACTGACTCTTAATCAAGAGAAATAAATGTAACACAGAAAACAAATAAGACAACCAAGACGAGAGATATACGAGCAACATATATAACGTTGATTTGAGAGTGTGTAAAGGTTTGTTATATAAATTCTGTGCTGTTAAAAAAAAATATTGTACATTTAAGTCACACAGAAAACAAATATACATTTAAGTGACGTGGTGAAAAAAAATCGTCACGAAAACTTGTCAAAAATAAAATAAATCGTCCGTCTCAGGTGCAGGAAAGGATTCAGAGGACGTCGATTACGGTTAAACACGAGAACACAGACAGTGATACGAGTGAGAAAAGATAGTATTTGTGCACGTTCTTCTTGTTAGAGCTTCAAGTATCAAAGATAAAGAATCGTCACAAATGTCGATCGATTAATCGTCAAAAATTTTTACAGTTTATTTCGCATTAATGGAGATACGAAAATTAATCGATTCTTAACCAATCGACAAGGGTACGTATACACGCATGCACGCTCACACGCAGACGTACATACGATATATGCGATTAATACATTGATATATAGAGACTTTCAATAGATAGATTTTAATCGTAATGTTTAGAAGATAATATATGTAATATTGGGCTATGGAAAATTTGCCAGAGCATAATCAATAGTGTACATATATATATATGTGGACGAATTGACAGTTATTTAATGATCGTTAATAATAACGTAATATGTAATGTATTGCATTCCAAAGTACCGCGAGAAACTTCTTCATCTTCTCGTTCAGCATCGTCTGACGATTTATTCGGTCGCCGGCTTTGTCCCTGGGACTCCTCGGAGTCGCGACGACGATCGGTGCCGGTTTTTCACCTAAAAGGCGAGCACGTTCACTTTCTGACAAAATTTTTGTTTTTCTTGTATTCAATTCCACAGTGTATAAATTTAACAAATCTGCAAAATCGGTAGCAATCAGAGAGTTGTGAAACCCCATTAATTCATGAAATCCAGTATACAGTACAATTCGTTTTGTAATTATGATTTCATAATAATAATATGTAGTGATTATAAAATAAAGTGTAAACATTTTAATAGCTGCAAAAAAAAATACTAATTTTCGCTTAAATATTAGAAGAAATAGGGAAGAAAATGGAAGAAATAATTAATGCATTATTTTCTTAATGCATTAATTATGTTTCTTCATTTTTTCAAAAAAATAACCATGAAATTTGATTACAAAATAATAATATTTTCAGCTATTCGAAAGATTAGTCATTGTTTTAGAATCGCTACATGATATTATTATGTAATCATAATTATGGAGCTGATTATATCATCATTTTTATTTTTATAAGTATTAGGCATTTACAAGTCTGGTAGCAATGAATACCAATGATAAAACAATTAAAGAACAATTTTACGCCGTTCCGTGGAGAGAAAGAGAGTGAGGAAAAAAAAGGGCATCGAGCTCTTTTATTGGCTTCGCGAAACAGGTGCATTATTTCCATTAAACTGCTCGCCGGATGGATATGGAGGAAGAGGCACGACGTGGGGCTTTAAAAGTATAGAAATAAAAATGCGCATGGGACGGAGAATCGCCAAAGCCGAGGCTACGAGACTAGTAGAGCGATAAGGACCCATAAAAATGACAAATTGAACGTACGATCGGACCACCGTGCTCTTCGCTCCCTTTTCAAACCCTCTTTCTTAACGCTATATGCTTTTTTATACTCGTCGCAAATTCGTGTGTGAGCGCAATTTACGTAATACTACCTCATCGGTTATGCCGCAATACGCATTGACGGTATGAATATTTAGTCAAAAATAGTACATTACGTTACAAGGGAGGGAAGTGCAACTTTTCACTGACAGTGAAGTTTGATGCCCGTGCAAAGCGAGGGCAGAAATTCACACGAGGTGAAAAGTCGCACCCCTCCCAAGTAACGTACAATACTTTTCACCATACCTGCGCGGAAAGTTCGACTTCCCGCCCTACGGGCTTTACATACAATAGCCTCCCACTAAGTGCTCGCCGAGGCGCCTTCCCCTCGATCGGGAGGCGTGAATGTTCCCCCGACAAGACTACGATTCTCTACCGAGCCCGGCCGATCGCGGACGAATGCGCCCGAGCCCTGCCGATTTCGTCCGAATGCGGCCCGAGCTCGCAGAATCTCTACGGAGAGGTGGTAACTCGCTAAGTGCTCGTTTTTACCCCTACAGCCCCGTAGGCGAGCACTTAGCGGGAGGCTACTGTAATTCGAACTTTCCGCTGCAGATATGGTGAAAAATAGTATACTCCACTGGGGAGTGAAAGTAGACTATCCCCAACCGCGTGTTTACCATCTTACACGCGGTTGGACATAGTCTACTTTCCCTCCCTAGTGGCGTAATATACTATTTCTCCCGATTTCGCTAAAAATTAACCACATTTCGTGTGTGCAACAAGGACGGAGAATAAGCTCATTTTTAACAAATAACGACACGCATGCGTAGTACGATGATTACCTCCCTCGGGAGGTAATGAAAGCGGACTGCGCATGCGTATGTCATTCGTAACAAATGAGCGATTTCCCGCCCGCGTTGCGGACACGAAATGGGGTTATTTTAGAGAAGTCGGGAGAAAACTTCCTTTTCTCTCTTTTTATTTCTCTGCATCTTTCGCCGGAAAACTGCAACGTACCGGGACCACCATTTTTACTGTCTCAAGCACGGATGATCTCCACGAAAAATCGCACCCAGAAAAAAGATCTTGTTAACGGGACTAGAATCTACGCATCGGAAATAAAATTTCTTATTTAGATGCCGACCTACTAGATTTCCATTCACCTCAAATAAATACTTTTATTTGTAATTAATATACTTATTGAATAGTAAGTATATTCAAATCTAAGAAATATTTATTTGGATCGGCAGTCATTTAAATGTTGATAAAAAAAAAATTTTGTTGGGATATTCCTCACTATCCCTTAGAAGATCAGAAACTGCCTCCCGCTCAGTAGTTAGCACGCAAACCAGTGCGCGACTAAGCGGTCACCCATCCAAGTTATGACCGCAAATAATGCTGCTTAACTCTGCAAACCGTCGAAGCCACGCACCGACCGCGCGTCCACTGCTGCCGATTTAAAGAATACCATTTTTGTAACGAGAATTTTACCCAACGCAGGAAAACCCAAGCTACAACCTTAAATTGTCCATTGTTACTTCTCTTCCTTATTTTTCGTTCCGAAGAGCTGGGCGCCAGGCGCTTTCGCGCCGGAAGAGAAGCAACGTTAACAAATTACAATTGCCATCCCAGGCTTGGCGTCAGCTGCAATACGTAGAGGGGGGGGGGGGGGGGGTAAAACCTACTGAGAGTTCGCGTTACTAATAAATAAATCATTTCAACACAATTAATTACGGGACTCACAACAATTTAATTTATTCAAAAGATCAATGAATTTATAGAAACAACTAAATAATAAAAATGTCCACGTAAAATATCTCTTTTTAGTGGCCACACTTTAGCCACTAAATAAATTATAACTTTTGAAAAATAATTTCCCGATAAACAATAACGAACATTCACACGAACGCACACTCACACACTCTCAAATAAATAATTAACAAGGACCGGGACGATCGCGTATAAAATTACAAAACACTTGAACGCGATAAACGACAAGGCCAATGAAATCATTTAACAAAATTATACACCACGTAATATGGCGACGTAATTATAAATAATTATTATGTAAATATACGACAAGAATTAAATCAAATCGATAAATGTTGCATGTTGATAATTAATAAACTCCAATGATGAAAGGAAATAAATATATATTGGATTATAAGATAGTTTTAATTGATTTTATTAAAAAATATCTAATACATGTATTTGTTCGTTTTAACTAGATCTTTTTTCCGGATTAAGAAAGTATTTAGTAGCAACACATAAAATATTTTTTTAGTGTCCGCTGCACAGTGAAAGTTGATTCAAATAAATAAATATGTTGGAAATTAAAAAACTGAAAAATTGAATGAAATACATATTTGTTGGAGGGAAAGTAAATCTTCGTTCATTAAAATAATTAAATGTCGAATAGATAATTATAGTTAATATTACCAAATCTTTTTTCTGGGTGCGAGTAACACTTTGGCCATCCTGCACGACGAGTTTGAGAGAAAAGGAGAGAATATGCGCGACGAGTATAACGTGGCAAAGGATAACGACCGTAAAGAGGATTAGCTAATTTTACCTACACCCGATTTCTGCCAACATATTCGCACTTGCGATTTTACATTTCAACACGTATCTCAATTACCGAAAAGTCTTACAGACTGATGTGCTCAATTAAGCAATAGATAATATTTGGTTGTCTAGTTTAAAAATTGCGATTATTGTTACTTGGAGAATTTATAAAAAAATTAATTTTCTTCTCGCTTTTGGAAGCAAATGTTAAACTAGACGGTAATGGGCAACGGGACACAGTCGGGACTATGTCGTTTTTCTGCTAAATTAATTGTTATTATAAAATCATAAACTTTTCATGAATAAAGAAACGTCATTTTAGATAATTCATAATAAAAAATTCTATTATTACTTTTCGATAAGAATTTGATTATAGTTATCGAAACTGAAAAGTATTTTTAATACATTTTTTACTGGTGAACCACCGGTGATGCACAATAATCTAATTTCCATGCCTCATTAAAATAATTAATAACAGAGTCACTGTGATTTCTCGATAAATAATTAAATGAAAAATACTATATAACTGCTACGTATACACCGAGAAGTATTTGATTTTGTTTTTTACAAGTAGAAAAAGCTTATAAAAATTCCGTCCTATGTCCAGTCATTTATCCATAAATCTTGGCAATAAGAGAAATCTATTTATGTAAAAAATCTTTGAGCAAGATAAACAAAATTTGGTTTAAAATTTCTGACTACTTGTCTACTCGTTCTAAGCATCTTAGCAACAAATATGTATGCAGAACGAGATATCTCTGCATACAGGACAAGTTTCCAAGACGGCGGCAGTTACACGGGTAATAAGGAGCCAAAGAAACAGGAGTGAAGAGTCCACGGAGCAAGGGCGTGTTGCAAAAGGAGGTATAGAGGGTTTGCCAATGTGTATAGGGTCGTCGTGTGCTGCTGCGCCACAGACAGCAACGACTACGACAGAGCAGCCGAGAGCAGCGAGCCTCCGGGGTCTTAATTTAAAAGTTAGATGACACCGCGGCTTACCGCGTATAAATCACGCGGGGCTTTTGCACCCGGCGTGTCGACGGTGCTTCGCTCGCTCACTCGTTCACGAACTATCCGCAGCCCCTTGCAAATCTTCGATGCACGCGGGAATACTTGTTCCTTCTCGAACTTCCACGTACTGAAAATTATTCTAAGAGTACGTGCGACTTCTGCTTGGCAAGAGATCAATTCAATGAGTAGTGAAAATTGAGAATCATTAATTGCAAAAAAAATCAAGAAGGATAAGCAATTCACTAATTTTAATAAAACGTCTTTTCGTTTTAATTAAAAACAGGTTAAAAAATCGAGTCAAAAATTCCCCACGATTCATCGTTAAAAAAGATATTAGGATCGTGTAAAAAAAAATCTCCGGATAAAAATACAACGAATTGTAGAAGGTGTACAATTTATGAATACAAAATTCAATTTTTAAATAAATATTAAATTCTGCTATTTCTTATATTGAGATATGAAATAGTATATTACACTACTTTTCTTTATCTGCGGTCGAAAGTACGTTGATTAATAAAAGCTATCTCGACTACAAATGTGTCTTGGTATATATTGATGCCTGCCGACATTTGCGGCACGAACGAAGCGAGTGCTGCTGGTCGGGGGCAGGCATCAAGTACATCTGAATAGACAAAATTAATAATAACTTTTTTAAATCAAATTAATTTAATCGAATAGTAATATTTTTATTCATTTGTATTTAATGTCTTTTTTAACATTGACCATGTATTCCATATAGTCGACGGTTGTAACCTTTTATTCAATTCTTTAAGGTACACAATTAAATTACTTTCTTCGGAGTCAGACAAAGAACCTTTATGTTCTTCTTGCCATTTTTTATACGCTTCATAGTTCAATATGTATCTATCAGCAGACTTTTTAGGCAACGTATCTGTTCGTATTATTAGACTAGCTTCCGTATCAAAATTTCTTAAAATCTCGTCGTCCGAAGAATCATCCGATGATGATGACACGTCAATTTTTTTCTTTTTACTGATTTCTTGGTCAATACAATTTTTTAAATTATAACTATTAGGATGTACAACGACATAAAAATCCACAAAAGCAATTTTGAGGTTATCCGTATCTAGTGTGCGCAATAAACCGCGTCAGCTGTGGTGATTGCTGTCTTTTCGCCGCCTTGTACATCAGTTCAGTGCATAACTAGTTTCTTTCGGCGCACTAGAGCAGTGCGCATGCGCGCCCCTACCAAACCATAAATGTTAGACTTTCTGTCTGACGGTCGAAGTCGAAACTACGTACTTTCGGCCGTGGATAAAGAAAAATTCTTTTTACACGATCCGTTACAAGCAGCGTTGTAACCATCCCATCACTTTTAAACGCACTCTGCTCGTTTACTCATTCCATAATTAATTTACAAACAATAGGTTTTTTTTTTTCAAAGGCCCTACTATATTAGTAAAAAATGAATTAGCTTTTTATAAAAGCAGCAAAAACAAAACTAAGATAAAAAATCCAAGGAGTTCAAGATAATGGAGAAAATAATGAGGCATTAATTTACGCATTAGCCGTCATTCATTACTTTTTTTTAAATCGTATTTTATCATTGACATATCTGGGAAAATATTGTTTACTTGTATTCACCAAAATTTGTATACATATTCTTGCCAAAATGTAAGTTATTCTTAAAAGAATAATTATTATCCAAGTATTTACAGGATGAATAAATAACTGTATAGAATAACAAGGGCAATAACAGGATGGATACAAATCTGTTTACAAGCAATCAATTGTAAGGGATATATGTTTTTATATACTTGTTCCTCTTCGAAATTCCACGTACTGAAACTTGAGAATCATTAATTGCAAAAAATCAAGAAGGATAAGCGATTCACTAATTTTTATAAAACACATCTTTTCGTTTTAATTAAAAACAGTTTAAAAAATCGAGTAAAAAATTCCCCACGATTCATCGTTAAAAAAGATATTAGGATCGTGTAAAAGAAAATCTCCGGATACAAATACAACAAATTGTAGAAGGTGTACAATTTACGAACACAAAATTCAATTTTTAAATAAATATTAAATTCTGCTATTTCTTATATTGAGATCTGAAAAATTCTTTTTACACGATTCGTTACAAGCAGCGTTGTAACCATCAGATCACTTTTAAACGCACTCTGCTCGTTTACTCATTACATAATTAATTTACAAACAATAGGTTTTTTTTTTTCAAATGCCCTACTATATTAGTAAAAAATGAATTAGCTTTTTATAAAAGCAGCAAAAACAAAACTAAGGTAAAAAATCCAAGGAATTCAAGATAATGGAGAAAATAATGAGGCATTAATTTACGCATTAGCCGTTATTCATTACTTTTTTTTAATCGTATTTTATCATTGACATATCTAGGAAAATAGTGTTTACTTGTATTCACCAAAATTTGTATACATATTCTTGCCAAAATGTAAGATATTCTTAAAAGAATAATTATTATCCAAGTATTTACAGGATGAATAAATAAATGTATAGAATAACAAGGGCAATAACAGGATGGATACAAATCTGTTTACAAGCAATCAATTGTAGGGGATATATATTTTTATATACTTGTTCCTCTTCGAACTTCCACATACTAAAAATTGAGAATCATTAATTGCAAAAAATCAAGAAGGATAAGCGATTCACGAATTTTTATAAAACACGTATTTTCGTTTTAATTAAAAACAGTTTAGAAAATCGAGTAGAAAATTCCCCACGATTCATCGTTAAAAAAGATATTAGAATCGTGTAAAAGAAAATCTCCGGATACAAATACAACAAATTGTAGAAGGTGTACAATTTACGAACACAAAATTCAATTTTTAAATAAATATTAAATTCTGCTATTTCTTATATTGAGATCTGAAAAATTCTTTTTACACGATTCGTTACAAGCAGCGTTGTAACCATCAGATCACTTTTAAACGCACTCTGCTCGTTTACTCATTCCATAATTAATTTACAAACAATAGGTTTTTTTTTTTCAAATGCCCTACTGTATTAGTAAAAAATGAATTAGCTTTTTATAAAAGCAGCAAAAACAAAACTAAGGTAAAAAATCCAAGGAATTCAAGATAATGGAGAAAATAATGAGGCATTAATTTCCGCATTAGCCGTTATTCATTACTTTTTTTTAATCGTATTTTATCATTGACACATCTAGGAAAATAGTGTTTACTTGTATTCATCAAAATTTGTATACATATTCTGGCCAAAATGTAAGATATTCTTAAAAGAATAATTATTATCCAAGTATTTACAGGATGAATAAATAAATGTATAGAATAACAAGGGCAATAACAGGATGGATACAAATCTGTTTACAAGCAATCAATTGTAGGGGATATATATTTTTATATACTTGTTCCTCTTCGAACTTCCACGTACTAAAAATTGAGAATCATTAATTGCAAAAAATCAAGAAGGATAAGCGATTCACGAATTTTTATAAAACACGTATTTTCGTTTTAATTAAAAACAGTTTAGAAAATCGAGTAGAAAATTCCCCACGATTCATCGTTAAAAAAGATATTAGAATCGTGTAAAAGAAAATCTCCGGATACAAATACAACAAATTGTAGAAGGTGTACAATTTACGAACACAAAATCCAATTTTTAAATAAATATTAAATTCTGCTATTTCTTATATTGAGATCTGAAAAATTCTTTTTACACGATTCGTTACAAGCAGCGTTGTAACCATCCCATCACTTTTAAACGCACTCTGCTCGTTTACTCATTACATAATTAATTTAGAAACAATAGGTTTTTTTTTCAAATGCCCTACTATATTAGTAAAAAATAAATTAGATTTTTATAAAAGCAGCAAAAACAAAACTGAGGTAAAAAATCCAAGGAGTTCAAGATAATGGAGACAGTAATGAGGCATCAATTTCTGCATTAGCCGTTATTCATTACTTTTTTTAATCGTATTTTATCATTGACACATCTGGGAAAATATTCTTTACTTGTATTAACCAAAATTTATATACATATTCTTGCCAAAATGTAAGATATTCTTAAACAAATAATTATTATCCAAGTATTTACAGGATGAATAAATAAATATATAGAATAACAAAGGCAATAACAGGATGGATACAAATCTGTTTACAAGCGATCAATTGTAGGGGATTTCTGATACGATTTTATTCAACCAATAAAAAGATAAGTTTTTTTTAAATGAACTGAGTGAACCTCCCTTAATTAGAGCAAACATATTTTTATTTTCCGTTTGCTGTTGATTCGCGAAAATATTTGGCGCACTTGTAGGTCGTTCTCCGTGTTTCGGTACAACACGACGAGTTTTTCTTGCTCTGACGAATCGCGGTCTTTGGCAGCGGCTTACCAGGAAAAGAGAGGACCACCGGTTGGGATATTGTCAGGGAATATCCCGCTCTCACCGGAATTGAAGAAGCGAAAGATGGGAACGTGCCGAAAACTCGTGCTCTCGGACTTATTAAAAGGTATATGACGAGGCTACTCGACGAGCGAGCGAGCGAGCGAGCGAACCAGCGCGACGTTTACACTGCTTGAGAAAACGCGACGAGGACGTCGACGACGAGGTACCTCCACTTTGCCCTCTCCACGGAAATACTGCTCTGTAAAAAAAAAGAAAAAAAAAATGGAAAAAGAAGAAAATCAAAGAAAGAAAGAAAGCTCCCCACAGTCGTTCCCATTCTGCGGGCTAGTTTTAAAAAGAATTGAGAAGGACTTGGGTTGATCCACCGAATTAAAAAGGAATTAATTTCTTTTTTTCTCGGCTTTTTTTTCCGAGTTATTTGCGGGTCAAGCCATATGGGTCATGGATTAAGTAGCACGCCTCACACGTCCTGAAAATTAATTGATCAATCGTTCTTCCACAGTGCGATGTTAATTCCACAATTTTTCCGTAAATTAACAAATTTCGAAGGAGCCAACGAGTGAAAAATACTAAAATACGACGCATCGCTTTGTACTTTCACTTGTTACAGATCTCGAAGCACCCTTGCAGTATTTCTTTTACAGTACACGTACTGTAGTGACACTCGGCGATTCTCTCTCGATTCCCTCCGGGCTTCCTGTAAATCCTCGTTAAAACACACTGTATACCTCTGCGCCTTCAACGTACATCGTATATTCCCTATACAAACTATGTAATATATTATATTTAAGTAGATAAGTACACGGAGAAAAAATATTGTTGAAAGAGAGATGAAATAGTGTATTCAGTGTCTGTTCGTGTGTGTCACCGTGTGGCTCCGTAACGGTACAGTAGAAACTCACGTACCTTACATACTGCAGATAAATATAAGCTATGAAAAAATACTAATCAGAGAATGTCGTCATAGAAATCATGTATATTCAAAATATAATTTACATACGATATATATATTGGCAATAATTATATTTCCTTTATATATTTTTATATATCATATAATTTAAATAAAACGAAATATATATATTTTTTTCATACCGGTTGCTGAAGATGTGTAAAAAATATACTGTGAGGAAAAAAATTTTATCTTCTCGTATATATTCCGTTTGGAAATTTAGATATGTTTATTTTCGACGTGAAAGTCTCTTTGGCAAATACAAAAGATGAGACATTTCCCTCTACTTACTTTATGTAAGCTATGTGAGGTTTCACTGTACTGTATTTATACAAACAGCATCAACAAACTTACCTCGAAAACTTTCTACAAACTAATTATTCTATTCTAATGATATTGTGCAGCTACAAATGGGAGCAACAACGTCGTCCGACTAACGTAATTTTTTGTTTCTCCTTCGTTTCCTCATTCCTCCTGTCTCATTTATTTCCTTTTCTGTCGTGCCACAACGAGATTTTGGTTTACTTCTCTTAGACACGACGTTTTAGCTTCCTAGGTTTCTCCCTTCTTAACGCGCATTTCCATTTCGCTGAGACGGATTAATTAATCGAAGATGGGTCTGCGTATCATCTACGCAATCGTCCGCCAATTGAAAGGGCAAACGACTCTGTCGTTCTCGATCGAACAGCACCAAACAAAATATAACAAATACTTTTCATATTATCTTCTTGTATCGTCTACATAATTTCCTGATGATTGAAAGTGCAACAGAAACTGTCGTTCTCGCTTATGTAGTTCTTAAAAAAATGTATCACACTTTTTTTTAAATTCATACTTAGTCCGAGCCTTGATAATAATGCAGAATAAGAATTATCATTGGAAAGAAACAAAAAAATATTCAGCCTGATACATTTGGTGTCCGCGACGTTTCAACTGAGATAATTCCAGTTAGAATTTCGTAGCAGACGAAAAAGGGCGAATGTCCAAATACCAAGAGTAGCGCTAGCGTCTCGGTCGTGAGGAGTCTCGTAAGGCATTACAAATTTTCTTTTAATACTTGGCGTAATGCAGAATAAGAATTATCGGGCGACTTCTCGCAATGGAGATACGATGAGGAGGGGAAAGCGCTTCAGAAGCGCAGCGGAAGTAGCGTGTTCCTCGATAGGATCAGCCAGTCGGCAGTAGAAACGGCGTAACGTGTCAGACGGGCTTTCGAGCTATGCGGCAACGCAAGAGACTGCGCTACACGCGTTATAGCATTGCGCGCGTCGCACTGCGAATCTTTTCTTAACACGCTTCGTTGTGATGCGAAATAAAGAAAAAAAAATTTAATCGTTCGCGAAAAGCAGTTGAAATCGTGAAAGAAAGCAACGATGCAATATTGAGGGGTTTTTATTAAGGAAGGACACCACTGTGACTACTAAAGACAAAGATTATGTTATTAATTCCTTTAAATTACACATATTTAATAAGTAATAATAAAGTTAAAAAAAAGAATGAAAAAATATCAATATTTATCCGGATCTTCAAACAAAAAGTCCGAAACATAATTTTTTTAAAATACATACTGTCATCTTTTTAATGGATTTTCAAAAATTAATCTTCAGATCGAAAAAAATCTACGCTTAATGGAAGTTAATTTTATTTTATAATGATTCCAAGAAAATTTCAAGTCACTCGCATAAAGCTTTGCTGATATAAACGCGTGGGCGATTATGGAAATGATGTTTTCGAGAAAAAGGCTTTCAAAATTTTGCAACTGCTTATAAACAGAGTTGTGAATGCCTAATACTTATAGAAATAATGATGATGATACGATCAGCTCTATAATTATGATTTTATAATAATAACATGTAGCGATTGTAATGCGATGATTAAACTTTGGAATGGCTGCAAAAATTATTATTTTTCAATAAAAATTCACGGTAATCCTTTTGAAAAAATGGAAAAAATAAGTAATGCATTAAGAAAGTGATGCATTACTTATTTCTTCCATTTTTTCCACTGTTTCTTGCAATATTAAAGCGAAAATTAGTATTTTTTTCAGCTATTCAAATTTTTACACTCTATTTTATAATCACTACATACTATTATTATGAAATCATAATTACAAAACAAATTGTACTGTAAACTATATCTCATGAATTAATGGGGATTTACAAGTCTGCTTATAAATACGACTGACTTTCCGTTACTATTAAAACTGATATCGATCCCGTTAAATTATATATTAGAATAGAGTATTTTAGTGACATATTTTCAAGACCTGAAGAATTACGAAAACACAATAAAAGAAAAATCGATTTTTTGTAGCCGTCATTACGGAGTTCCTCCTTAATTAAAACCCACATTCATTTTATTAGCATTTTTATATAAGCTTCTTTACGTACTCTCTTGTACTTGATGGATGGATTAAATCTGCTGGAAATATGCACTGCACTATTCTTCGGCAATGATGATGTCAGAAAAAAGCTTTAACTCACAATAAATAAACGTCACTGGTAAAAATATTTAGTATAATCAACCATTACGAGTAACGAAATCACTTTTGCATAAACTGATAACATCAAACTTTTAATACATAAAATTATAGTAAAATTCTACTAAATTCTATTAAAATTAGGAAATTTAATTTGAAAAATTTACAATTTTCATACACTTGTGTATTAAATTTAATATAATAGCTGATGAAGAAAATTTCCGGTAATGTAAGTCCACAAACATTTTTAACAGGGTTATTATTCACTTATGAACTGTGAGACAAAACGCGTTTTAAAAGAGCATCAGGCACATGTGAGAACGAGACTGTAGCAGCTCAACTACGAGACTGTAGCAGAAACTCTGCTACGACAACGAGCTGGTATCTGTTAGGTGCACGTGGGCTATGTATGGATGAAGTGTTAACGCGGGCGAGCCTTGTTACTAGACTGTGACGAGCGCGTGGGTGGGCGACTCTTTCTTGGGGTAACGATACGGAGTTTGTAGTTCCTACCATTTCCCACTAGGTTTCCCTTCACGGTAGGGAAATATCCCCACTCCTTTCGGTGCTTTGATAAACAGCCACCATAGCAAAAGCAGAAGAATCATTGATGGTCTCTCCAGCAAGAAGATAATTGAAAGCTCCCACGGTGACGAGTATCTTCGATGTAAAATAAAGTGCGTCACGCTATAGAAATCTACAGCTACGAAGTCCGTTGACCCTCTAAGAAGCACGAAAACCTTCGCAGCTCTATTGAAACAAGCCTGGAAAAAGGGACGAAATCGTAAATCGATTTCAATAATGAGGACATCATTGAAGAACCCCAGGGTGAAATGTGTTATCAAGAAGAAAAAAAAATAACCAAGACTATCATTGCAAATCCTTCATCGAGCAAATCCTGTAAAAATACGTTGAAAATAATTCCATGAAAAGAAAGATATTTTAACTAATCATGTTTGTAAGATTAACAAAACATATTAAAAATATTAAAAAGAAGCAATCATAGACAAACTCCAATAAATAGATGATTAAGGATGTAGGAGCATCAGGCTTGGAATTTGATCAACCTCCCAAAAAATTATATGTTGTAGCTGAAGGCTGTATCTTTGTGGTTTCAAAATTACAGTGAACCTTGTGGACTCTTCGAAATGATAAATTAACTTAGAATATCCAGTTATTAGTGACTATACCCTGCGCCAGAAAAGAGCCTTAATTCAAGAATTATAATACGTACAGATTACATTAACGCGATTCTTTAAGTGCTACTCATTTGTTAGATTCTGCGGATTCGAATGATCACAAAATAACGCTAAGTAATGGATAAAACGTTTTCTTGCAGGAGCAAGAAAAACGTTTAGGTGCACACACTATATTTCACGCTCTAACATCCTTAAAATCTCCTGTCGCCGCGTAATTAAAATATCCTCTGGAAAAATCTCGTAACTGATTATTTTCTCCCTGTTAGATCTACAGCATGTTACCCCGCCCAAATTATATCTATTTCCAAAATTCAACGTCTTGCTATCAAGGGATCCTCGGCCGAGAGTAGGAAGAAGTCTCAGTGTTGCGCTGATCTGCGTCATCACGAGGGAGACCTGACCTTGATGTCCTTCGACCCGCAGCGGCGACGGCGGCGGCGTCAGTAGTAACACACCACCATCAACGGGGTATGAGGATATAACTCAACGTTTCGCGAGTCGGGCGAGCGGTTGAGGAGAGCAAAAAAAAGAAACACGAAGCCAAAAAAAGAGTGCGTCATCGATGTACGAGGGGAGTAGAAGCATAGAGCGTTAACGTCCACGCGTGAACGAGAGACTGTGTCGTTCCTCCCTCTTCCCCAGCTTTGCTCATTCCCCAAGCAGGAAGAAAGTGTCCTCTCTCTAGCGTTTCGTTCGCCGTGGATGCTGAATGGACCAGCGCGACATACAGCAGCCAGCAGATCTCCGCATCTACGAATTTCTATGCCTCTTCTGTCAGTGTATATCTATGTTTTTCAGTGAATTTCTCTGTATATTGAGGGGTTGTTCAGTTTCGATGGTGGAGGATGATTTCGGCTTGAATCTCGGTCGACGTTCTCTTTCCCTCGTGTGGCTGCTGCGTCGCTCCTCAGTAGCTGGGAGTTACTCGGATCTCGATGAGGAAAATGAAGACAGAGAGAGAAAGCAAAGTAGGGAGTAAAAGCAAAAGAGCGGGCGAAAGAGGGCGATCGTGGGCAGTCGAGGATAGGAGAAGGAGATTGGCGTCGACGGCGTCGCGTCACTGAGGGAGAAACCAAAAGAGAGGCAGAGATAGAGAGCGCGCAATACGAGTGAAGAGTGGAATTGAAGGGGATATCCCGCGCGTTTGAATTCGCCCACGTGCTGGCAGCGTGACGTCACGCGAAACGCGTAGGCGTTGGGGCGCCACGGGGGTGACTCGGAGGGAGGGAGGAGTGGGTGTGCGAGACGCCATGGAGGATGCGGAAAGCCCGCTGCCAACGGGAGTAGAACGAGAAACAGGAGCGAGAGAGAGTGAGAGGGAGGAGGGAGCGCGACGCGCGAGAGGGTAGAGGGTAGAGCAGGGAAGGGCAGGAAGAGGGGAAAAGGAGAACAGGGGAATGACGATGGAGACGGAGGGTTGCGGAGGACGGCGGGAGGACCGCGAAGGATCAATGCAACGACGGGTCCGGGAGGGCAGAACCCGAGAATTCCCGCAGGATACTACATTTCCCGATACACATACGATATAGTATTAGCCACTGTGGCCTCTGAGCCAGAGAGTGTGGAGTAAAGGAAAGGTGTGTGTATATATATTATCTTTGCTGCTGCAACTGCTACTGCTGCTATGTACCTACAGGATTGTATTGCTGGATGGCACGGACGCCATACGCGCTCGCCCGCGTTTCTCTCTGCCAATGCCTCCTCTCAGCTTGCTGCTGACCGAACCGACAACCCGAACTAGCCAACAGTTGAGAAGCACCAGCAACCGCCAGAAATCAAAACCCCTCACCGAGCCTCGCTGTCCACCGTTGAGGGCTCAAGCCTCTCCGTGCCTCTTGCTTCTATGAGGATTTATACGTCGATGCGGTACGGATTCACAGCCACAGCCAGCGATTCCAACCGGTATGCCAAGATCGAGGACCGATATGTCGATCCTCGAAGCTGGGAATCCTTCTCTGTATACTATATCCTTGAATGTACTGTATTCTTGTCGCATACTCTCGAGATTTCAACAATAATTGATCATCTATATAGATTATCTACCGATACAATTTTTCGAACGATTTTCGTTCTCATTGTTTCTTGACAATCGTTATTTACATTTTACTACTTGATCGTTCCATCGACAAACTTTAAGTGTTTCCGTGGATGACGAATAATTTCACGTTAGTTCTTTAAAATGTAACTAAAAGAAATAAAATTGGCAGTGCTTTTTTGCATACTTTTGGCTATTCAACGATCATTGACCCTAATTTTTTGTGAATTCTCTGAAACTCAACAAAAAATATTTTCTGAAGTGTAATGATGACATTTTTTATGATTCTAGGTTGAAATAACTAATTTTTTTTGTAATGCGATTTGGTAACACGTATATCCTATCGATGTATAATCCATCAGAATATTAGGTGAAATTGTCTTTAATATGCCCGAAAAAACAATGTCCTCAACAGCCTCAATGCCGAGAGAAGTTCATGGGATAGAATGCTGAACGTAGTGTGAGTTCTTCTATACAAATAGTAACGCGAACCTTAATTACAGTGACGATAAAAATGCTGTTGTCCTCTGTGCATGCCAGAGCTAACCATATATGTATTTTTTTGTATGCAAGGCTCAAAGATTTTTACCTCTTTTTCCAAAAATTCCATTGACAAACTAATAACAACAACAAAAGTATTGTGCCGAAACCATTTGCACCAAATTTGATTCTTTTCCTCGAATTTCTCAATTTTAGATATATATTTTTTTTACTCCGTCGATAAATCCCGGCTCTGCTTGCCCAACAGCTACCGTAACAGAGCATCTGCCCTACGTGAACTATTATTTTCTATTTCTGTCGGGTATCAACGATGCACATTTGCTCAGTACACAGACGAATTGATAACAAGGTCGACGGCAATTATGACATTTTTTTTCTCCTTTTCCTCTACTTAGTCTCGCACATAGCACTGTAGAGAAAATCTCGTTGCAATAACGCCCCGTCGTTATCGGAGCTTCGTCGCGGCTTCATAACTAGTGAACGAGGAGGATGAGGAAAAATGGGCGCAAAGGATAGCCTTGGATATTCCTGTACACTCATCGTCTCTATGTGTGCACAACGTATACATATACTTGTGTTGTGCACTTCTCACGGTGTTATTCACGTGGCTGAATCGCTGACACGCTTCGCCGCTCGTGTGTCTAATCAACTATAAGCCTTTCTACGCGTCATTCCGTTCTGTCTCACTCTTTCACACTCTCGTAATCTCGTCCGCAGATTCGTCTCCTCACCTCTCGCGCGATGCCTAGACCAACGTACGAGGCTCTTCCCTCCATCCCTCTGAACACGTTATGTGTGAACGAGTATGTGTGTATATATATGTGCGAAAGTCCATGAAAGTGTTGGAAGCTGGCACATCGCGCTCTCTACTCGAGCAAACCCCCTGAATCATCGGGGATACTAGGCGACCAGCAGAAAATCCGTGGTGAGAGAGGGGAAACCGTGAACAGAGGGCCAGGCGTTGAACGATCGTAATGTTTCATCCTCGTAGTGATAAATCCATTTACACTCGACTCTATGGTCCGGCAACCAGCACTAGCTAGTAGCAGTAGCAACAGCAGTAGCAGGCACCATCACCGAAGAGAATCCAACGCGCCAACCCCGACGTACTAGCCCATCCAAATTGCCGAGCCATAACTTCCGGCAGTCCGTGCCGAGCCTCTATACCACCAGAGTACACTACATCGTACGTATATGCAGACATTTGGACTGCTACACAGCCTCGAATATATCTCTACGAGGTGTAACCTCATGCAAACGAGGTGGAATATACTATATTACACTGAAACCCGCTATAGTCGTAGTTACGGTGAATCAATGATCCTGATAAGAGTTTCGTGATTGCAAACGGATTCGACAGTCTCAGTTGCACTTTCAATGATTAATACCTATTGAGAAAAATAGTGTTATTGAAAAGAAAATTTATTCCTGACTAAATATTGTTTGCTCGTCTTCGCTTTTTTTTTTTTTGTTAATGTTGTAAGCTGCAGTCGTTTTGTTTGCATCCTGAATAAGGATATATATTGACACTTTATAATCTCGGTTTGAGGCCACTCACCCTTCTCGGACTCGTCGGGCTCGTCGCTCGCGCACTCCGGCGTACTTCGCTCCTCCTCGCTACTACTGAAACTCCTTTGCTGGTGAAGAGTCGCCTGTACACTGCCCCCCGGCGGACCTCCCGACTGCGAGGGATGACCCGGGTGCATCGGATGCTGCTGGGAAGGATGCATCGTTCTCGGGACGTTCTCCACACCCGGACCGTAAGGCATCGGAATATCGGAATCCTGGCACCGGCAAGAAAATTTTTATACAACAAACTATCGAAGTTGTCTTTAAGAGACCAAAACACAATATATAATATCGTTAAAAATCAATTACCAAATAAGAATAGTTACACGGAAAGAAATGTTTGGTTGTGGCAACTACGTTTTCGATTGTCTAAAAAATTAATTGCCTCAACCATATCGAATAGTAACCTCAACTATTCACGATTAGTTCTCGTGAGATTAGTTAGGTTAACTAATCCAATCGTTGGCACTACCACTCGAATAGTTGGGACTACCATTCGAATGGTCGGTATTACCATTCGAATCGTCGGTATTACCATTCGAATCGTCGGTATTACCATTCAAATCGTTAGTATTACACGGAAAAAAGGCTTGGTTGGAACAACCAAGTGCCTTGGTTATATTTGTTAGACCAACCAAGTTATTTGTTAGGCTACCAATTTCTTGGACTAACCAAGTGACTTGGTTAGACCAACCAAGAAATTGTAACCAAGTGACTTGGTTAGACCAACCAAGAAATTGTAACCAAGTGACTTGGTTAGACCAACCAAGAAATTGTAACCAAGTGACTTGGTTAGACCAACCAAGAAATTGTAACCAAGTGACTTGGTTAGACCAACCAAGAAATTGTAACCAAGTGACTTGGTTAGACCAACCAAGAAATTGTAACCAAGTGACTTGGTTAGACCAACCAAGAAATTGGTAGCTTAACAAATAACTTGGTTGGTCTAACAAATTAATTGTCTGGCGCATATATAACCAAGGCACTTGGTTGTTCCAACCAAGCTTTTTTTTCCGTGTACCATTTGAGTTGTAAGGGAAATAGAATAATCGATTGGTTGTGTCAACTCATTTCTTGGTTACGGCAACTAATCTTTTTTTCCCGTGTATTCTTGCTATTTCAATACGCTCTAGATTTTCATGCAATAATAGACATTTCTTTTTTTATAGAATAATATTGCCTTTGAAAAAACTAAAAGCAACGTTCCAGTTTGCGAATCGTTTGATCTATTTATGGAGTGAATTAAAATTGTCTTTGATGCTTTTTTGTGCTCTTCAGGGTTTTTTAAAATTTGGAACACTGTTTTGCGTTAATAGTCAGTTTAGCTTACAAGAGTTAAGAGCGAACGATTTGAACCAAAAAAATATGTTGAATTTTTTTCACACGGGTAAATGAATTCTATTAAGGAGGCATCTGTGGGTCATGCTAGTCAACCAACGCACTATTAGAAATTTTCATATAAATGACAAAAAGATTGAAATTTGTAGTGCATATTGCTCTACATTTCCCCTTCAGTCACTGTGTAGGGTGTTAAGGCGAAATGTAATTCCTTCTATTTTATTTTTACGAATTACGAAATGCAAAGTCACTCATATGACTATTGTGCCAACCTTATTTTGAGCGAAATAAAGTCGGCTGTCGCGTATCGGGACGTCCCGCAGAGCTCGTGGCAACGTCGCACATATGTTGAGGTTGGTATCGCTGAGTTGACTTTCAGCGCGTGTTTAAATCTCAAAAATTTATAACTACTTATTGACTACAAAGCAATCATATAATTACAATCGAGCGTTGATCAGCTTGAGTTGAGTCTCAAAAAATGCAAATTTCCGGGATTCCGGAGTTGTTTTACGTTATATTTGCTAAGAAGAAGCTTTAATCTCACCAAATGCGAAAATTAACTTTTGAAATTCCCGCCGTAGACGAGTCCGTTCGGCTAGTCCGCTATTTCCCCTCAGAATATTCGGCGTTGCCAAATCTCTTCG
The DNA here is from genome assembly GCA_963970395.1 of Ephialtes manifestator. Taxonomy (NCBI): domain Eukaryota; kingdom Metazoa; phylum Arthropoda; class Insecta; order Hymenoptera; family Ichneumonidae; genus Ephialtes; species Ephialtes manifestator. The sequence continues at coordinate 37,357,192 of OZ019970.1, forward strand.
ATTGAGATTGAAAATTTCACAAAAGTAATTAGTTGAACACTGTCTTTGACTGCGTTACTACGGTTATAGACGTTTTTTGAAATTTCTAATGCTTTGTAAAAATTCAGTCTATCATTTGAAATCATTACTTTTAATGCATCTTCTCTATTAGCATATAAAATTCACCGATAAAGTTCACTGATAAAGCTAACTACGACTGCCATTTGAGACCGTGTTAAGGAGGCATCTGTGGGTCATGCTAGTCAACCAACGCACTAGTAGAAATTTTCATATAAATGACAAAAAAATTGAAAATTTGTAGTGCATATTGCTCTACATTTCCCCTTCAGTCACTGTGTAGGATGTTAAGGCGAAATGTAATTCCTTCTATTTTATTTTTACGAATTACGAAATGCAAAGTCACTCATATGACTATTGTGCCAACCTTATTTTGAGCGAAATAAAGTCGGCTGTCGCGTATTGGGACGTCCCGCAGAGCTCGTGGCAACGTCGCACATATGTTGAGGTTGGTATCGCTGAGTTGACTTTCAGCGCGTGTTTAAATCTCAAAAATTTATAACTACTTATTGACTACAAAGCAATCATATAATTACAATCGAGCGTTGATCAGCTTGAGTTGAGTCTCAAAAAATGCAAATTTCCGGGATTCCGGAGTTTTACGTTATATTTACTAAGAAGAAGCTTTAATCTCACCAAATGCGAAAATTAACTTTTGAAATTCCCGCCGTAGACGAGTCCGTTCGGCTAGTCCGCTATTTCCCCTCAGAATATTCGGCGTTGCCAAATCTCTTCGATTGAGATTGAAAATTTCACAAAAGTAATTAGTTGAACACTGTTTTTGACTGCGTTACTGCGGTTATAGACGTTTTTTGAAATTTTTAATGCTTTGTAAGAATTCAGTCTATCATTTGAAATCATTACTTTTAATGCATCTTCTCTATTAGCATATAAAATTCACCGATAAAGTGCGAGCTAACTCCGACTGCCATTTGAGACCGTGTTAAGGAGGTATCTGTGGGTCATGCTAGTCAACCAACGCACAATTAGAAATTTTCATATAAATGACAAAAAGATTGAAATTTGTAGTGCATATTGCTCTACATTTCCCCTTCAGTCACTGTGTAGGATGTTAAGGCGAAATGTAATTCCTTCTATTTTATTTTTACGAATTACGAAATGCAAAGTCACTCATATGACTATTGTGCCAACCTTATTTTGAGCGAAATAAAGTCGGTTGTCGCGTATCGGGACGTCCCGCAGAGCTCGTGGCAGCGTCGCACATATGTTGAGGTTGGTATCGCTGAGTTGACTTTCAGCGCGTGTTTAAATCTCAAAAATTTATAACTACTTATTGACTACAAAGCAATCATATAATTACAATCGAGCGTTGATCAGCTTGAGTTGAGTCTCAAAAAATGCAAATTTCCGGGATTCCGGAGTTGTTTTACGTTATATTTGCTAAGAAGAAGCTTTAATCTCACCAAATGCGAAAATTAACTTTTGAAATTCCCGCCGTAGACGAGTCCGTTCGGCTAGTCCGCTATTTCCCCTCAGAATATTCGGCGTTGCCAAATCTCTTCGATTGAGATTGAAAATTTCACAAAAGTAATTAGTTGAACACTGTTTTTGACTGCGTTACTGCGGTTATAGACGTTTTTTGAAATTTTTAATGCTTTGTAAGAATTCAGTCTATCATTTGAAATCATTACTTTTAATGCATCTTCTCTATTAGCATATAAAATTCACCGATAAAGTGCGAGCTAACTACGACTGCCATTTGAGACCGTGTTAAAAAAGGCATATTTCAATTTGGAATATTTTTATTTATAAACGGTCAAATCCTTTCTAATTTTTTGACATCATTCAGAATGTTTCAATCTACAATATATATTAATTTTGTAATTTAATCTTCTAAATCGATATGTGAGGATGCCTCCTTAAAAATCCTATCGTTTTTTTAAAGAGAAATGACAATGGGTTTTTTTAAATTATCTAATTTAAATATTCTCTTTACGTACTTGATACATTGGCCTCTGTCTCTGATAAGTCTGGGCGTGCTGTTGCATTAGACTATCGAGTTCGCCCCTATAAAGGCTGGGATCGTCTTCAGGATAGGCCGCCGGATGTCTCGGTGTCTGCGGATAAGAACCAACGACGACGTGTGGAGTCGGCAAGGTCCTCGAGTGAGGCGACACTGACATCTCCACCCCGCTGTCGCTGGTCGACACACGGCGTCCGGGCACCTGCGAGCACAAAACACAAGCACTTGTAACGAAACGGCGCGAGCGAGAAGAAAAAAGTGAAGAAAGGAAGAGAGGAAATATAATATCGAGGATAATATCGAAGGTAACTTCGACTTGACGACTTTTCGTAACTTTTACCGTCTGTCCCTCACGAGAAAAAACCTACAATACTACGAACATCGATATAAACGAGAGCCAATGATTTTCTCCCAATAAGTAGAAGTTTTCTCGTCGAGCGCGAAAACCGTGGACCCCGTTTCACACGATAAATCGTGTGAAACGTGAAATTGCCGCGGCGATTCGGAGAATAATGGCTGGCCGATCTGCGACACCGACGTATGTTCGCACATATACAAAAGCAAACATAAAACGGACCGACACTTTTTACAGTGTATATTGGACGTAGTAACTGACGGTGAATCTTTTACCTTCCACTTAAGGAACGTCCAACAAAAAATCTACTATCTTATACAGCTTTAAATCTTTTATTGACAATCACCGTTTCGAGAGTATATTTGAAGACATTTAAAATACGCCACTAAAATGAATTTAACAAAAATACAAGAGACGTGGTAGCGTTTCGAGAGAATTTTCGTTTGATAACAAAAATCAAATTCTTCGTATTTAAACAATAAATAATTAGGAAAATACTATCAAACTAAATTATCGAAATAAACTTTTTATAACTGATTACAAAAAATAAATGAAAAATTAACTCGGCATTACTTTCTTCGCGCGTCGAGAGGCCACGAATAAATATAAAGAATAAAGTATCACTCTAAAAACGAAACGTGTTGCCAAGTGCATTGTTGCCTCTCCTTTACAATTTTGTCAGATCTTGTGTAAAAAGTAACTGCAAACTAAAGACTGAATATGACATGCTTCGTTTTTAAAGCGATAAAAACGGGTTCCAAAGAGAAATGCAACCATCTTTGGTCTTAGCCAGTCTTAAAATTCTTCGTATTCCGGTCATGAAAGCGATTTGAAAAATATATTTTGAGTATCTGTCCATTTTTTTTCTACTTAAACAAAATTTTCATCAAAAACGCAAGAAATCTTCGCGTCAAAAAAGGTAAAAATGTAAAATTTCAAAAGGGCTGTGATGCAATAAAAATTAAGACAATCCTCGCGACTCATGATATTAAGATCATAGATAACTCACAAAATGACCCAAAAAGTGTATAAATCGTTAATTAACTAAATAACTGCGAGAATAAATGTGTATTTATTAATGAAAATCTTATACTTCGTGACAAAGCCATAACTTTTTTTGTGAAATGTATATTCAATTAGTTTTCCTTCGTTTCTCCATGCAACGCTTATTTTTTAATATCAATATTTACTGAGAAAATGAATCGATAACTAATCGTGAAACTTTGTAATCGCAATGAGAAGGACTTCAACTATAATATAGGAAGAATTAAGAAGAACCCTTAAAGTTCTCAGGGGTTCAGGTGGAAGCACTGTTCGAGTAACATCGAGATTAACAGCGGGTTCCGAATTGAAGGACAAAATGAGGGTACCTGGTCTTGCTGCGAGTATTGCCTCCTGAGGGCACTTCCGCTTCTCTGCAGCAACGGTAGATTCTCCTTCTCGGCAGCGCTGTGAGCTCTCTCTAACTTTGGCCTCTTATCCTGCGTTAGTTCTGGATGACCTGGAGGTCCAGCGCCTTGCATATCCTCCTGCATTCGTCTGAGCATAGCGGTGTCCGCGGCATTCAGGCTCGATTTCGTCATCCATTGTCCAGTCTTCAGGAAGATTTCTTGTTTCTTCCGGCACACGATACACACCCATATCACCTGAAACCATTTGTTACATTTTAACCACACTCTTGTATTTATTTTTCAAATGAATGATTAAGTCATCCGCAAGAAATGTACGTAGTCCGTTGAAACGTCCACACAGTCATAATTTATATGCCAACTTCACTCTAATTGAATTATTTTAAACCATCCCGGACTCGCGAAATTGGTCATCAGGTTTCACTGAGAGAAAAAACTAAAAACCAGCGCACCGAGACGATTCTGAGGTAAAACTACCGTCGGCGAAAGCGAACCCGTGCAGTCTGCCACCCAAGAAGATGCAGAAGCCGAGATGAAGAAGGGCCGCGGCTGCTGAACGTCCCAGTGCGCGCCAGAGGCTTTAAGAGCACTTCGGTAAGTTGCCTAGGTAGCAATATGTCAAGAGTTCAGTCCCTTTTCGTCTCGCTCCTCGGCACCCACTGAGGTTCGGCCAACACCCAGGCTACATCATCGTGTACAGTGCATATACCCGGATACCCGGATATTTTGTTGTACACTCTATACACTCCCACATACAGACAAATTTCTCTGGCAGAGAGCCCCTAGTCTAGTCTCGAAATTCGTGCAAAGGCCTCTGCGTCCTCTTTCCTATACTGCATGTAAAGTCGTCGTCTACGAGCCAGCAAACTCATTCGTCGTCTCGGACCAACCTTTCATATCTCTCTTCTCCTTGCACATTTCACTCAAACGTACTATAAATACCTCTGACGTAATGTAAATAATCATTAATGGGACTCAGTGATCTATATTAATTAATTATAACGAATTTATTCGTAGGGCTCGGATCAATTTCCGCTTTTTATTTAATTGCTTCCTCATAGAGGAAGCTTTGTTTTCGTGAAAAATTTTTTTTTCGAGGTTTTCATGTCAATACACTCAGAATGGTCCAAAACATCGAGAAAAGTGATTTAGAAAAAATGTCTGTATGTGTGTGTGTGTGTGTGTGTGCGTGTGTATGTGTGTGTGTGCGTATGTGTGTGTATGTTACACAATCGAAAAATGTAAACCTTTATAACTCGAGAAGGCCTTGAGATATCAAGCTGAAATTTGGACCATAGATAGAGGGATCAAGCCTGATCGTTCATACAAATTTTTGTTAAAATCCACTTCATCGTTAAATTATTACGCGTTTTTTAATTTTTTGAAAAATGTCTGTTTACGCGATAACTCTTTCAATTTTCGAGATATTGATCTAAAAATTGGTATGAATTTGAGCTTTCATATGCCGGTGATCGCTATTGAATTTGGTTAAGATCGGTTGAGCCGTTAAAATTTTATGTTTTGAATTTTTCAAAAAATTGACATTATCGCTCTATTGTAACTTTTGCAAAACTTAAGATAGCGAGCTCAAATTTTGTATATAAATGAAACAATATTCAGCCATTATATATGTGTAATTTAGTGACGAACGGAATAAAATTTTTGATTTTACGGAATGTTGAATTATTTTTAAAAATATATATTATCACATTCACTTCGGAAACGCTCTAATAATCACGAAATAACGCAATAACGAAATAGAAAAAGCGAATCCACAACATGTATATTTATCTAATTAAAACAAGGATGCAAAGTAGAACCTTGCACATTGCTTCCTCATTATTTTTCGCGTTTTACAAAGCTTCCTCTATGAGGAAGCCAAAAATACATACTTCCTCATAGAGGTAGCTTTGTAAGAAGCGAAAAATAATGAGGAAGCAATGTGCAAGGTTCTACTTTGCATCCTTGTTTTTTTTATATACTTGGCTGCATAGATCGGATTAAAGGTAAAGCATTTTTTTTTGCATGAGTAATTAGCTATATAATTTACCATTTGTATGATCTGATTTAAGAGACAAGAACAAGATTCATTTAGGAGTTGGTAATATGACTGAGTTTCCAATGTTTCGGGACAGCTACGGAGCAATTCCGGTTAGTAACCCAAACACTTTTATGATTTTACGAAAATGTTATTCGAATGTGTTACGTACGTCAGTCAGAATGTTATCTGGAAGCTATCGTACGTACTAAAATCGACATTTGGACAGGGCATTAATTGCAGGTAATATTCTGGCGAAAATATGTAACCAATTCGTATAGCTTTTTTTCATAACAGCACATAAATACGTGGTTAAAAATACGATTCGAATCTTGGGAATAAAACTTGATCTTCGAGTCTTTTTATAAAGCTTAGTAAACGATCTATAGAGCATTATTATATTATGAAAAATTATAATTCACATAAAATGACTTCGGTTTTTATTGTGTTTTAAAGTAAAAATCGTCGCAAACATAAAATTATCGCGTTGCGAGTAAAGTTTTTAATATGGTTCTTATTGTCAAATTTTTCTTTTAACCCATGTTGTACCGTTCAGTGTTCCCACTTTCCACTTGTTCATACTTCCCAATTCCATGAAGCGAATAGGTTTAAACTGGGCTCTAATTAAAGGCAAATAATTCACACTTCGAATAAAGAAAGTTTTAACTGTGTGTTCTTAATAATCACTTTGTGAGAAGTTTTTTACTACGATCGGAACATTTTACTTTTCATTGCAAGGATTGGTTTTTGTTGCGTAAGTCTTAAGAGTTTTTATCGCTTATGGCAGTACCTTTGCTTAAAACTGTATACCGCCAATATATAAGAAGCCTGTTAGGGTTAAGGCGCATCGTGCAATTGCTGATTTTTCAACGGGCTTAATCCAACTTGCCCCTGACGTGACCAACCTCGTCTCCCGTACTTAAGGAGGTTGGAGCGCTCCACACTAGTCAAATCAGTGCCAAATTTTTAAAAGCGTTTCTATAATTTCAGATGGTTTAATAATCTGTTCCAAGGTATTAATCACATAGCAGCATTACTTCTTGATATTCAAATACATTCACAGCTGTGATATCAACAGTAAATCGATCAATATCTCCAAATTTCCGATGTCATGTTTTTTCATCCAGTTTTTTAAAAGGGTAAACCGTAATATCAGTCAGATTATGACGACCAATAGCTCATTTTGTTTACTAAAAGATATTCTATCGATTGGCCGTCTATTTTTTTAAATCGTATTAGTAGTTCAAAAGATATAACCGTTTGTTTATCCTATCATAACCTAACATCAAGTATACAAATGGCTGTAACTTTTGAACGTCTGATACTATAGAAAATCCAGACGGTCAATCGATTAAGGATCTTCCACTGATCAAAATGAGCTATGTTTCGTCATAATCGGACAAATATTACGGTTTACCCTTTTACAAAACTGGATGAAAAAACGTGACATCGGAAATTTGGAGATATTGATCGATTTACTGTTCATATGACAGCTGTGAATGTATTTGAATATCAAGAACTAATTCTGCTATGTGATTAACACCTTGGAACAGATTATTAAACCATCTGAAATTGCAGAAATGCTTTCAAAAATTTTGCACTGATTTGACTAATGTGGAGCGCTCCAACCTCCTTAAGGGGAGAAACACCTTTAGACGCGCGAAAATTGGTCATTTTGTACGAATTTTTTTAAAGGTGATGAAATAATCTTATCATTCCGAAACTTTAACCTTATTTTATTAGATCTTTCAACATTTGAAAAACATTTTTATTTTTTTTTTTACAACACAAAATGGCGACGTTATGAATTCTTCTTTCTACCTGCTTTTCGGCAGCATCGAAAACTGCTGCATTTACAGTATTTTTTCGAGTGATCTGAATCAGAAAAATATTTTTTTTTTCGTTTACTAACAATTGTAGGGGAAGGATAAACCTATAAAATTATTTAAAAAGTATAAAAGTAAATATCAAATAGACTTTTGAATGAAAAGCTCCAATTTTCGGCTATTTTTTTCGACAATTGTCACCTCAAAAAATAATTTATTGAAGCGATATCCTTAAAGCTGTAGGTATATCCTTCCGTTAATGATATAGACAGAAACCTCCCAAAATTTCAGCTAGATCGGTCGATAACTTTTTAAGCCGCAGCACGAGCAGTTTTTGAAAATGTAGTTTCGGGATAATCGCGGAATAACGCCACCATTTTGTGTTGTAAAAAAAAGAAAAATGTTTTTCAAATGTTAAAAGATCTAATAAAATAAGGTTAAAGTTTCAGAAGCATAAGATTATTTTAACACATTTAAAAAAATTCGTACAAAATGACTAATTTTCGGGCGTCCAAAGAGTTTTCTCCCCTTAACTTGGTTCGAGCGTTCAACACTATTTAATCACTGCCAACTTTTTTAAAACCTCTTCACAATTCCTATACACAGAAAAATGTATACTCTACTATCCAGATATTTACCCGAAATGATAACAATGTTTTTATGGTCATTACAATAATGAATAACAGTCTGACTAAATAAATAATAGTGCGAATAACTATTTGTATAGCACAACCGACTTCATTCCGATTGTTGTCACATACATTTTTCTCACTGTAAAGATTGGTATTTTTTTTTTTTAACGCATCCACGTGTGTGAGACTCTGACTCCGAAACTTTAACCTTATTTTATTAGATCTTTCAACATTTGAAAAACATTTTTATTTTTTTTTTTTTACAACACAAAATGGCGACGTTATGAATTCTTCTTTCTACCTGCTTTTCGGCAGCATCGAAAACTGCTGCATTTACAGTATTTTTTCGAGTGATCTGAATGAGAAAAATATATTTTTTTTCGTTTACTAACAATTGTAGGGGAAGGATAAACCTATAAAATTATTTAAAAAGTATAAAATTAAATATCAAATAGACTTTTGAATGAAAAGCTCCAAATTTCGGCTATTTTTTTCGACAATTGTCACCTCAAAAAATAATTTATTGAAGCGATATCCTTAAAGCTGTAGGTATATCCTTCCGTTAATGATATAGACAGAAACCTCCCAAAATTTCAGCTAGATCGGTCGATAACTTTTTAAGCCGCAGCACGAGCAGTTTTTGAAAATGTAGTTTCGGGATAATCGCGGAATAACGCCACCATTTTGTGTTGTAAAAAAAAGAAAAATGTTTTTCAAATGTTAAAAGATCTAATAAAATAAGGTTAAAGTTTCAGAAGCATAAGATTATTTTAACACATTTTAAAAAATTCGTACAAAATTACTAATTTTCGGGCGTCCAAAGAGTTTTCTCCCCTTAACTTGGTTGGAGCGTTCAACACTATTTAATCACTGCCAACTTTTTTAAAACCTCTCCACAATTCCTATACACAGAAAAATGTATACTCTACTATCCAGATATTTACCCGAGATGATAACAACGTTTTCATGGTCATTACAATAATGAATAACAGTCTGACTAAATAAATAATAGTGCGTATAACTATTTGTATAGCACAACCGATTTCATTCCGATTGTTGTCACATACATTTTTCTCACTGTAAAGATTGGTATTTTTTTTTTACGCATCCACGTGTGTGAGACTCTGACTCGGTCTGTGTCATGGTCGAATGCTAGACAGACTCTATCGATTTCGAGGTCTGCATACGATGCCCGGAATCGATTAGTTGGCGTGCGCAAGAATTGCGGAGCAGAGATTGTGTGAAATTCTGGAGGCTCTGGGATCTGTAGCAGCGTGAGGATTCACCTCGAGAAATAATAGAGCGACCGAAGGGTTAGAGATGAAGAAAGAGAAGAAAAATTCAATTGGTACGGTAGTGCATTATGATGGGATAAAGGTGAAGAGTGAGTATAGACGAGGGAGAAGCTGATGGCACGAGAGCACATTGTCCAAACTGCGGTGCGAAGAATCAAGGACGTAGGAAGCTGCCGTTAACGCGGAGGGTTAGAGAACTGCGGGTGAGAAATAAGGGAGGAAAGGGGCAGGACAGGGTGAGTTTTGAACAACGGAGTCAGTGACGAGTGGAGCGTTACTGCTCGGACGAGTCCGCGACCCAATTTGGATTTATCTCGACAATTCGAACGCGAACGCGTGGCGCCCGCGTCACCTCGCTGATCTCGTTCTATCCTCCGGGCCTTTTTTCGATATGATTTCACTTTTGAAATATGCATTCTTCAGAAATTATTCGGTCACCTGGAAAGAAAAAAATAAAAATAAATAAATGAAAACAAATCAAACGGTGTTCATAGAAACACCGGAAATGAGTTGATCGATGCATTTTTCATCATCTCTGCTATCTATCTTCCCTAAAATGATTAGATTTTTTGAAAAAACTCTTAGACTCGAAGACTTTGAAAGAAATGCGACGGGGGCTAGATATTCGTGTAAGGCTATGAAACATAGACGACCACTCGGGAACCGAGTGACGTGGCAAGAGCTTTGAAAGAAGTAGAAGTAGAAGAAGAAGAAGAAGATTCTAGTGAGATACTTTGTCCGCCTGACAATTTCGTAGGCGCGACATCTCGCGTATCGGCCGAGCTGTCAAATATCTTCGTGAACTTATTTCTTAAGATCGACCTGGAAAGGAGAGTGGGACGGAAAAACGAGTGGCTTGCACAAGAGTGAAACTCAGGAAGACAAGAAGAACGGAAGGTTAATCCGCTGTGCCGCAGGTCCGCCGACGTGGACTGAAGACGGAGACGTGAGGGCAATGCTTTTCTACCCTCTCAGTCACTCACTCTATTGAATACACCCCATAATACAGGAATAGCTGATACTTGCACCGACAGAGTTCGATACCATTAAAATTACCGTCACTTCCAAGCTATCACTGTTAAAAATATTTTGAAAATTAATATGTGTATTGGAAGTTCTTTTCCAGATACGGTATATTAAATTTCATTTAATATATTATATATTAAATGAATTAATATAATATTTATAATATTAATATAATATTTAAGAATTAATATAATTAATAATATAATTATATTAAATTTCATTTAATATACAGATATATTGTAAAATTCCAATAATTATATTATAAACACAACTTTTATGAAGTGTTTACTGTATATTAATTGTGCAACAATTTTTTTTATATATTAGTTAATATTTGTATATTAAATTTAATATACGCGTATCCGGAAAAAAAAAAATTTTTGACAGTATAATCTTTCGTCTACATTTCAACTGTTATCCGCGCATCGCTTTGGTTCAACCATCAGACTCATAGAGTCGAGGGAAATAATACGGGTTTCTTATCACATCCCAAAATTATAGCAATATATAAGCTTAATAAGCTTAAGCTTATTTCTGGAATGAAAATTAAACAATGCAAAAGAAAACTTTACTCTTCACACCGAAAACAATGTTTTTTTTTTTTGACGAATATGGCCGATTTCAATTTGATTTCTTGCCCTTAAGGTAATACCGTCACGAAAATCTCAACCAAAAGTTTCGTCCCGTGTATTTTGGATCTTCATTTTCGGATCTTAAAAGATCCAAAAATGAATTGGGCCAGCATAAAAAGATCTTTGAAACATATGATATTGATATGGTTGTGATAGATAATACGAAGACGATTATTAACTTTGCAAAATTTAGTTGATTAGTTACTTGTAGGTTATAGCAAGCACTCGCGATTAGTTTAATTTATAGGTAATCTTAAAAAATTTTATAATAAACAGAACGTGGATGGGGCATATCAAGATATTTCAGAATAATCCAAGGGGTCCTGATTTTTTTTAATTCTCTCTATGAGACCCCACCCTAGATCCTTCTACAAACTCCCTCCTCGGGCCCCAATTTTTCCAAGTCGCCCTATAAAATCCCTTCCCAGGTCCTGATTTTTCTAAATACTCCTGTGAGATCTTTTTTTTTTGTACCGCGATGAGATCGCAGTACAACAAAATGTGTACCTTTGTTTTCATGAGGTGCAAACAAAAAACAAACAAAAAAAAATCGATCTGAAATATATGAGACATTCCGTACCAATTCAGCCACCCGATTGTCCAATGTTCCCGAAAAATGTTGATATTTTTCCGTATTGTAATACTATATACCCTCAGAAAAAGTACTAAATTTCAAGAGCCTACGGTGTTCCATTTTCGAGATAAACCGTTTGCTTATATTTTGTTTGGTTTGGTGATATCTCGATAATCCCGAAGTGGACTGTAACGAAAAAATACAAAAATTCTCGTTTTTTTAGGTTCTGCTTATATATTTAGTTTCTAAATTTATTGAATCGCGTCGAATTTGTTAATTTTTTTTTTTACTTTCAATCTAAGTTTTCTAAGTAAAGGTCTTTCTCTATTGAACTGATTTTTTTTTCTATTTCACTGACCCATTATGAAGAAGTATGCAGAAGGACCAAGTGGCAAACGATATCGATAAGTGTAATGACACTAAAAACGGATTGTCCCTTTTTTTACGGCTGTTCTTTAGAACGAAACGATCATACATTCTCCAATTATTCTAGATGGTTTCTGTTGCCACTTTTCAGCTTACAGTAGTTTTTATCATTCCTATTTGTCGTTTTGGCTGTAAACATCGAAACGCGTCGTTTTAGGTTCTTTAGGTTCTTTCCTAATCGGTAAATTAGGTCCGACTGGCTGTACCTCAGCACTAGCCTGAGACTGGGTCAGCCTTGGGCTAGTGTTGAGATGTAACAACCAGCCAGATTTAACCCTACTTGGGCTGTCGATACTGGATTACCTGGATTATGTACTACAGTTGAATCTTAAAATAAGGATTTCATGGCGATGGTATCTTAAACATTTTAGAGCACAGGCGTAGAGGCCAGCTTGAAAAAAAATGTTTAGACTATGACTCAGCTAACCGGCAAAATATCAAGACAAATCAAATCTATAATTATTGCATATTCTCATAAAACTGTTGGCATACTTCAGTCTTGCCTGTAATAGCAGACTGGGAACAGATAAATGGCCAACGTCTGCATCCCTTCAGTTCCCAACGAACACAACGATCTCACACCGAGAGAAGGAATATAGTACTCATTCCCAAATTCGTATAGTAATCAGGATCCAAAGTAGAAAAATGGCATTTTTTTCCAGACACATACAAAGATTTACTAGGCGTCGCCCGCTGTACTATTTGCGCTAAATAAAACCGGCAAAATATCAAGACAAATCAAACCTATAATTATTGCATGTTCTCATCAAACTATTGGCATTGGCATTGTCTTAAATGCCTGTAATAGCAGACTGGGAACAGATAGATGGCCAACGTCTGCATCCCTTCAGTTCCCAACGAACATAACGATCTCACCCCGAGAGAAGGAATATAGTACTCATTCCCAGATTTGTATAGTAATCGGAATCCAAAGTAGAGAAATGGCATTTTTTACCAGACACATACAAAGATTTACTAGGCGTCGCCCGCTGTACTATTTGCGCTAAATAAAACCGGCAAAATATCAAGACAAATCAAACCTATAATTATTGTATATTCTCATCAAACTATTGGCATACTACAGTCTTAAATGCCTGTGATAGCAGACTGCCAACAGATAAATAGCCAACGTCTGCATTCCTTCAGTTCCCAACGAACACAACGATCTCACACCGAGAGAAGGAATATAGTACTCATTCCCAGATTCGTATAGTAATCAGGATCCAAAGTGGAAAAATGGCATTTTTTTCCAGACACATACAAAGATTTAGTAGGCGTCGCCCGTTGTACTATTCACGCTAAATAAAACCAGCAAAATATCAAGACCAATCAAATGTATAATTATTGCATATTCTCATCAAATTATTGGCATACTACAGTCTTAAATGCCTGCAATAGCAGACTGCCAACAGATAAAAGGCCAACGTCTGCAAGCCTTCAGTTCCCAACGAACACAACGATCTCACACCGAGAGAAGGAATATAGTACTCATTCCCAGATTCGTATAGTAATCAGGATCCAAAGTGGAAAAATGGCATTTTTTTCCAGACACATACAAAGATTTACTAGGCGTCGCCCGCTGTACTATTTGCGCTAAATAAAACCGGCAAAATATCAAGACAAATCAAACCTATAATTATTGTATATTCTCATCAAACTATTGGCATACTACAGTCTTAAATGCCTGTGATAGCAGACTGCCAACAGATAAATGGCCAACGTCTGCATCCCTTCAGTTCCCAACGAACACAACGATCTCACACCGAGAGAAGGAATATAGTACTCATTCCCAGATTCGTATAGTAATCAGGATCCAAAGTGGAAAAATTGCATTTTTTTCCAGACACATACAAAGATTTACTAGGCGTCGCCCGCTGTACTATTTACGCTAAATAAAACCGGCAAAATATCCAGACAAATCAAATCTTTAATTATTCCATATTCTCATCAAACTATTGGCATACTACAGTCTTAAATGCCTATAATAGCAAACTGCCTACAGATAAATAGCCAACGTCTGCATCCCTTCAGTTCCCAACGAACATAACGATCTCACACCGAGAGACGGAATATAGTACTCATTCCCAGATTCGTATAGTAATCGGAATCCAAAGTAGAAAAACCACATTTTTTTCCAGACATATACAAAGATTTATTAGGCGTCGCCCGCTGTACTATTTCTGCTAAATAGTACAGCGGGCGACGCCTAGTAAATCTTTGTATGTGTCTGGAAAAAACTGCCATTTTTCCACTTTGAATCCCGATTACTATACGAATCTGGGAATGAGTACTATATTATTCTCTCAGTGCAGTCTGCCACCTAAATCCGACTACGAAATCGCCGGGAGGTTTGTAATTTCGGTAAAGAGAGGAAAATCGTTAATTGAAAGTCATAGCTCAGGAAGAAGGCAAGGGGATATAAAGGGAGAGACGAGCCTAAGGCATTCAGTGACAGAAAGACACGCGAAGGGATTGTCCTCAGGGCAGAGTCCAAAGTACAGGCACAAGGGATGAGCCAATGCAGCCAGACGGCTTTAAATTTTTCCACAGTAATTCAGGTAAAGCTTGGAAGCTCTTCCAGCTACAACTCAAGACTACGAACAAACTGACGTTTGTCCATCGAACGCATGGTACATTCCACGCAAGACCAAAACTTGTTTGACTCGTGGTGAAGCTCCGTGAAAGTGAGGAAACGTAAGAGGGACAAATACAAAGTGAATGCGAAAAGTCCACTCGTCGGACGATCGATAGTTTTCACTTGGCGGGACTGTGTGTGCACACACAGAACAAAAAAAAAAAGAAAAAAAGTGGGTCTGTTCGTAAATCGCTCGGAGATAAAACTGCCTATCGATAGAGCGAGAAGACAGGAGACACTGGGTCGTAACCCAGTGACACGTGGGTAATAGCTGTCCCCATCGGTTCTAAAGCTCGCTCGCGGCTGTGTGGCTCTCGCCTTCTTCTCCAACCCCTCCCTCCCTCACCCTCCCTTACCCCGTCTTCCTACTCCCCGCCGTTTCCTCATCCCCTTCTACCAAACTTAGATCAATATGTTGCGTCACGTCGCCCTCTCCGAGAGCAGCGCGGCTGGATCGTACCCCTTGCGTCGCTTCTACCCCTCGTCCGTTCCTCCCACCCTCGACCTCCCAACCGCCCGCGCCCCTTCGACGTCGTGCAAAACCCGTGGGTGACGTCACGCAGGGACGCGCCCCATTCATAGGCCCCCACGCAACCCGTGCTGGGGCTAAGCCTCGGATATAAAACTGCGTAGCCAAGCTCGCGGACACGGGCAAAACCCCACTCCCCTCTGCTTCTCAACCTCCTCATCATCGTCCAACTTCGCCTCTAATCTGTATGTACTCGTATGTCTGTCTGTCTGTATGTGTGTGTGTGTATGTGTGTGTGTGTATGTGTTTGTGTGTGTGTGTTTGTGTGTATGTGTGTGTGCGTATGTTTGTATATATACATTTTCTCCCGTTTCCCTTAGCCTCTACACTCTCAGCCTACGACCTCGTTCCCTATGTAACTTTACACGTACGCTGTGTACTCGAGTATGCAACACTCGGTGAAAATGACCGAATTACTACAGCCTCGGATACGCTGCACCTGGCTGACACTGTAGACTGCTTCATTGTAAAGAGCTAAACATACCCTCCGACTATCTACTGTCGTTATACGAGAGGTAAGTGCCCTAGGTCCTGGCCAACTATGAATTACTTACTTTATCGTGGATGAGAGTTTTAAGGTTCGCTTGTAACATCTGTGAGGTTGCACAGAATTTTTTTTATTTTTATTTTTGTTTTGTTTAAGACAACTGCTTTGTTGCTACAATTTAATGAGATTAAAGATATTTGGATTGATCGAATTTCAATTAAATTACTTCAAGATTCTATTACTCATTTGTCGTTAGTCCTGCGCAATCTTGTCGTTAGTTATGCGCATATCTTATGGCTCGGTTTTTAAAACATAAAGTAGTGAACCGGAAAAGCAGTTGGAATAAAACTACACTGTTGAAAATATTTTGAAAAATAATATATTTTTTGGGAGTTCTTTTGCAGATACGGTATATTAAATGAAATTTAATATACGTTGTAAAATTCCAATAATTATATTATAGGCACAATTTTTATGAAGTGTTTAGTATATACTGTATATTAATTTCAGAAGTTTTTTTTGTATATTAAATTTAATATACGCATATCCGCAAAAAAACTTCTCATACTTTATATTCACTTTCATATAAACTTTCAAACAGTGTATTTAAGGTAGGTAGAATAGATAATATACCAGATCATATAGGACCAATAAGAAAAAAATTGCGATTTACTTGACTCGAAAGAACCTGTAATTTATCATGTATGCAAATGATGCTGCAAAATACTTTTAATCACCATTTAATTTATTTCAATGAGAGAATCTTAGTCCTATTTCTCCTCAATGAAATTGGTTTAAAAAAAATCTACTTGAAATTTAATATACATGTACTGAAAGTTTTTATGTATAATCTAGTATACTGAACTTAGTATGTTATAGGCGTGACCGAATATTGTTATTATTAATTTTTATTGAGTCTTGGCGGTCTATTTTTTTCTGATGGATATTGAATTTAATGTACAAAAAAACTTCTGAAATTATATACTTATAATTAGTATACTAAATTTTATGTTAATACTAAATCATGAGTTGATGTATGAAACCTTTCGGTATTTCTAACAGTGATTAAAAACCCTCCATAAACTTTATTTTGAACATTTATAAAAAATTCCTGCCATTACTTCTGTTGGCACGGAAAATGATATGACATATAAATATGACATTCCCCTAACAATACTCAAGAAATACACACTAAAATACACCATTACATTTTTCAGCATTTAGCTTTTTAAATATTTTCGTGATTACTTTCTGTCTGATTGAAAATTTACATACGTTTTCAAAAACTGACATCAGTGTCACACTATCATCACTATTTTAACGTCGAGTATTCCCAGTTCCCCTAACTTCCTCCTTTGCTCCCAATGAAGAGGATTCCGGAAAGACTTTAAAAAAAAAAAGCTCGGAAAAAATCTATCGAGAGGCTTTTACCAATCCGTCCACCCAACGTTTTAATTACTCTGATAAGCTGATTCGAGAAAAAGGCAAATTACATAATTTCTTAACGACCGAAAGACGTCCATCGAAAGGAAAAGTCAGCGGAAGATAAAACTAAAAAAACTAAGCTGTACTCTCAGAAGCAGAGTTGTAAATCCCCATTAATTCATGAGATATAGTTTGCAGTACAATTTGTTTTGTAATTATGATTTCATAATAATAATATGTAGTGATTATAAAATAGAGTGTAAACATTTGAATAGCTGAAAAAAATACTAATTTTCGCTTTAATATTGCAAGATATAGTGGAAAAAATGGAAGAAATAAGTAATGCATTACTTATTTTTTTCCATTTTTTCAAAAGGATTACCGTGAATTTTTATTGAAAAATAATAATATTTGCAGCCATTCCAAAGTTTAATCATCGTTTAACAATCGCTACATGTTATTATTATAAAATCATAATTATAGAGCTGATCGTATCATCATCATTATTTCTATAATATAATATAATAGGCATTTCCAACTCTGCTCAGAAGTTGACCAGGATACCCACTGCTGTAAAATTCTCGAGATACAAGAAGGTACAATTTCACAGATTCAAACACTATACACTCTAAAAATCAAGCGTGTTGCAAGTGTGTTGTTTCCTGTCTTTTATTAGTATTTGATGTTAGTATTGTGACGAGTTTTTACACACTTACACGTATATTCCTTTTAGATATAATTTACCATGTAAATTACAACACGATTGAAAGTGTGTAAAATTTCATGACAATGTAAAAGATAGGAAATAACACAATCGCAACACGCTTGATTTTTAGAGTGTATGCCTATTTTCTCCGTATACTATATATTCTATTCAACGTCACCGGTATTGCATTCGATGTCCACTCTGCGTACCTGCACTATGCATAAATATATATATATAAATATATTATATATATATATATATATACACAGCGATACTAATACTATATGCTTCTCTGTGTATATTGTAGTATATACGTGAGCGATAAGGGTTAATTGATGCGCGCCGCGCGGTCGGAAAGTGGAGAGAACGTGGGACGGTGGGGAAAAGCGTGAGAGTACGGCAGAGCGAGGAAGAAGAGCTAGAACGAATTATGGGTCAATTATTTCCATGTATTTCATAGCTGCTCAGCGATATGTACCCGACAACGACAACGACGACGACGACGACGACGACGCTTATCATAGTACCATATTCCTACAGTTCGGTGTGTTGTTCTCTCGTACGGCCACTCATACCGTCCAAAGCCCATCCCTCCCAAGAAACCCCTAATTGTTTCTATAGAGGTTGTTGAAACGGGGTTCAACAAGTAAAAAAAATCAACAATCTCGTCGATTTTTTTTAACCAAAAAATGTCCTGGTTATCTCCTAATTCCACCTGGAAAAAAATTAATCCCATTTGACAATAGTACATTACGATACTAGTGCGAAAAAACTTTTTCTGGCGAGTGTGAGTTTGCAACACGAGCCGAAGACGAGTTTTGCAATCACACGAGTTAAGAAAACGTTTTTCGCACGAGTATCATACAAAATTTTATTTCACGAGGTGTGTAAATGGGGTTTGATGCACGCGAAGCGTGCGTAAAACCGCGTTTTACGCACGGAGAGATATAAATCGTATTTTTTAAATTATTGAAATGCAGAGAATGAAATCGGTAGTGAATGAGCATGATATTTTTGTCAAACATGCATAAAAAGTCTCCTTTTTCGAGTCTCGAAAGCTCTCGAATGGCAAAAATGGGCTTTTTTTTTATTAGACACAAGATAAATACAAAGACTAGTGCGAAAGAGCCACTTTTTAGTATGTTTTCGCCATACTGCAGGCATAAGTAGGGTGAATTTTTTTACACTTGTTACAAAATAGTACATTACGATACTAGTGCGAAAAAACTTTTTCTGGCGAGTGTGAGTTTGCAACACGAGCCGAAGGCGAGTTTTGCAATCACACGAGTTAAGAAAACGTTTTTCGCACGAGTATCGTACAAAATTTTATTTCACGAGGTGTGTAAATGGGGTTTGATGCACGCGAAGCGTGCGTAAAACCGCGTTTTACGCACGGAGTGATATAAAATAATATGTGATACTTGAATGAAAAAGCGGACTTTTATTGTAATGCTATTTTTATGAGAAGGGCGTAAAAAGAATAACTTCTGTGCTATACACACAATTTTCTGTACTAGTTGAATCAAAGTACGACTTTTTCTGCCTCTAACCTGTGCGTAAAAAGACATTTTTCCGCACTAGTGCGGAAAAAGTTTCTAACATTGGAATTGATTTTTAAAAAAATCATAAATCGGTGAAAAGACACTTTTTCGCTTTAAAAAACCATAGTTCCGCATATTCTCAATATTGTAACCTAAAATTTTGACGCGATACTCCTCAGATATGCTACTTTTGGAAAAAAAATAGTAGCATAGCGCGCGTTCCAAAAAAGGTATTTATTCCAACATGTGATCGATTTTGGATTAGGAAAAAATCTCGAATTATCCAAAAATATGGTTTTTATTCGTAAAAAAAATGTATACTTGATGATATTTCAAACTCCAGGTAAATGGCGACCCAAGTAGCACAAAGAAAAAGGATATCTATTTGGTATACGAAAAGGTATATTAATTTCCGTCCAAATGACATCTTTTTGGATTTGGATATCTTAAGAACGTCTAAAAGATATCATTTGGACGGAAATTAACACACCTTTTCGTATACCAAATAGATATACTTTGTCTTTGTGCTACTTGGGGAATACTTTCGCATTCGAACCCGAGAACTATTATGTATTTACGTCGAAAGTTGATCGACGGCTCGATTCTACCCAATATGACCACGAAGGGTTAATTCATTTAGCTGAGCTTATAATTCTCTATGACCGAAATTCCCTAACATTTTTTCTTTCATTTTCCCTAAAGTTGTCCACTGTGTTGAAACCATCGCCTTAGCAAAACCCCATAAACATCAAAGATGGCTTCTCTTCGTAGGACTTTATACTACCTCATACCCCTCACAAGCTTGCACTCACTCTGTATGGATTCTACTCTCGCTCTTCACCCACCCACTCGCTCATTCCCTTTGCAGTAACGTCGTTTAACGTTGTCCTGACGAACAGCCTGCCTGATACATATCTTTGGAAAAAAAATAGTAGCACAGTGTGCGTTCCAAAAAAGATATTTATTCCGACATGTGATCGATTTTGGATTAGGAAAAAATCTCGAATTATCCAAAAATATGGTTTTTATTCGTAAAAAAAATGTATACTTGATGATATTTCAAACTCCAGGTAAATGGCGACCCAAGTAGCACAAAGACAAAGGATATCTATTTGGTATACGAAAAGGTATATTAATTTCCGTCCAAATGATATCTTTTTCGATTTGGATATCTTAAGAACGTCTAAAAGATATCATTTGGACGGAAATTAACACACCTTTTCGTATACCAAATAGATATCCTTTGTCTTTGTGCTACTTGGGGAATACATTCGCATTCGAAGCCGAGAACTATTATGTATTTACGCCGAAAGTTGATCGACGGGTCGATTCTACCCAGTGTGACCACGAAGGGTTAATTCATTTAGCTGAGCTTATAATTCTCTATGACCGAAGTTTCCTAACATTTTTTTCTTTCATATTCCCTAAAGTTGTCCACTGTGTTGAAACCATCGCCTTAGCAAAACCCCATAAACATCAAAGATGGCTTCTCTTCATAGGACTTTATACTACCTCATACCCCTCACAAGCTTGCACTCACTCTGTATGGATTCTACTCTCGCTCTTCACCCACCCACTCGCTCATTCCCTTCGCAGTAACGTCGTTTAACGTTGTCCTGACGAACAGCCTGCCTGATACATATCTTTGGAAAAAAAATAGTAGCACAGTGTGCGTTCCAAAAAAGATATTTATTCCGACATGTGATCGATTTTGAATTAGGAAAAAATCTCGAATTATCCAAAAATATGGTTTTTATTCGTAAAAAAATGATACTTGATGATATTTCAAACTCCAGGTAGATGGCGACGCAAGTAGCACAAAGACAAAGGATATCTATTTGGTATACGAAAAGGTATATTAATTGCCGTCCAAATGACATCTTTTTGCATTTGGATATCTTAAGAACGTCTAAAAGATATCATTTGGACGGAAATGAACACACCTTTTCGTATAACAAATAGATATACTTTGTCTTTGTGCTACTTGGGGAATACATTCGCATTCGAAGCCGAGAACTATTATGTATTTACGCCGAAAGTTGATCGACGGCTCGATTCTACCCAATATGACCACGAAGGGTTAATTCATTTAGCTGAGCTTATAATTCTCTATGACCGAAATTCCCTAATATTTGTTTCTTTCATATTCCCGAAAGGTGTCCACTGTGTTGGCGAAACCATCGCCTTAGCAAAACCCCATAAACATCAAAGATGGCTTCTCTTCATAGGACTTTATACTACCTCATACCCCTCACAAGCTTGCACTCACTCTGTATGGATTCTACTCTCGCTCTTCACCCACCCACTCGCTCATTCCCTTTACAGTAACGTCGTTTAACGTTGTCCTGACGAACAGCCTGCCTGATACATATCTTTGGAAAAAAAATAGTAGCACAGTGTGCGTTCCAAAAAAGATATTTATTCCGACATGTGATCGATTTTGGATTAGGAAAAAATTTCGAATTATGCAAAAATATGGTTTTTATTCGTAAAAAAGTGATACTTGATGATATTTCAAACTCCAGGTAGATGGCGACCCAAGTAGCACAAAGACTAAGGATATCTATTTGGTATACGAAAAGGTATATTAACTTCCGTCCAAATGATATCTTTTTGGATTTGGATATCTTAAGAACGTCTAAAAGATATCATTTGGACGGAAATTAACACACCTTTTCGTATACCAAATAGATATCCTTTGTCTTTGTGCTACTTGGGGAATACTTTCGCATTCGAACCCGAGAACTATTATGTATTTACGCCTAAAGTTGATCGACGGGTCGATTCTACCCAGTGTGATCAGGAAGGGTTAATTCATGTAGCTGAGCTTATAATTCTCTATGACCGAAGTCCCCTAACATTTTTTCTTTCATTTTCCCTAAAGGTGTCCACTGTGTTGGCGAAACCATCG
This sequence comes from Ephialtes manifestator, assembly GCA_963970395.1. NCBI lineage: Eukaryota > Metazoa > Arthropoda > Insecta > Hymenoptera > Ichneumonidae > Ephialtes > Ephialtes manifestator. Next base: position 37,379,680 of record OZ019970.1, read on the forward strand.
CCTTAGCAAAACCCCATAAACATCAAAGATGGCTTCTCTTCATAGGACTTTATACTACCTCATACCCCTCACAAGCTTGCACCCACTCTGTATGGATTCTACTCTCGCTCTTCACCCACCCACTCGCTCATTCCCTTCGCAGTAACGTCGTTTAACGTTGTCCTGACGAACAGCCTGCCTGATACATATCTACTACCACTACTTCTATCACTTCGACTACTACTACTACAACCAGTATTGCTACTACTGATACTACGTGTATTGCTATGGCTATTGCCACTACTACTGGCGGGACGATCGACGACGATATCGATATCGACCCGACGCGCTCTCCCGCGACATTATCGTGTGCAGTACATAAAACCCCGTACTACACTTCCACCTAAACTGTATATAACGCTACACGACGCGCGACCGTCAGAAAGCTCAAGCGCGAACGATGATTCTCTATCGCTTCGACAACATCGACTACGAGCTTTATATTCGACGTTTTCATCGCCATTTCCAACCTAGGACCGTTATTGCTGACGCCCCTTAAGGAATTTTATTGCTGCAGTTGTCATCTTAATAAACGTTTTCAATTGAAAACATCGATTCCCAATTACACCTTGTTTAGATCTTCGAACTTTCAAGTGAAACTTGTAATAAGTGAAACACGTGTACGATTGTCTAGATCAGAGTTGTAAATGCCTAATACTTATAGAAATAATTATGATGATACGATCAGCTCTATAATTATGATTTTATAATAGTAACATGTAGCGATTGTAATACGATGATTAAACTTTGGAATGGCTGCGGAAATTATTATTTTTCAATAAAAATTCACGGTAATCCTTTTGAAAAAAATGGAAAAAAATAAGTAATGCATTACTTATTTCTTCCATTTTTTCCACTATTTCTTGCAATATTAAAGCGAAAATTAGTATTTTTTTCAGCTATTCAAATGTTTACACTCTATTTTATAATCACTACATTTTATTATTATGAAATCATAATTACAAAACAAATTGTACTGTAAACTATATCTCATGAATTAATGGGGATTTACAACTCTGGTCTAGATTAAACGATATTACGATATACGAAAATATATGGTACTGGATGTAATATAGTTTACTTCACTCAGTGTGATAATAAATGTTTTACGCACGCTAATTGTACCTCTATTTTTTACACCTTGTGATTGCGCACAAAATGTTTTACTGTACTTGTATAATACAATATATTATATATAATATTATAATAATATAATATAATACTATAATTATATAATTATATTATAATAATATAATATAATACGTACTTGTAATACACTATTAATTTCTTGTTTTTCTGCATTCAAAAGGAGTACAAAAATATATGTTACATTTTGCAAAGAAAAATGTTGCCTCGCAAATTTTTTTTACTCCTTCAATACGAAATTTTATTAGCGTTCAAAAAAGCGAAAATAATCAGTTTTAATGTTCTGTTATTTTTGAATCCGTAACGCGATAAATTTTCCAGAATCAACGATAAGACAACGTCCAAAAATATATCTTAAATAAAGCGGCAATTATTTTTAAAAAAATTATAAGAAATTAGGGGATACTACGATATTCGTGGTGTCAATTATTAAGGCAAATTCGATATTTCCGTAGTATCGTGTGATAATCCGAACAAAAAGAATTTTTGACCACGTGTGTTGGAGTCCATGTAAAACTTCATGTACGTATATACAACTTTTGGTTCAGACTGTAACTGCTGCCAACTTGATAAACCGAAACGCTACACTATTGCACGCATTCAAGACATATACTCGACTGCCTGAACGATCGTGACAACGCTGCACATATGGGCCGCTCTATCGTTGCTTGTTTACATGAGACACAAATGGACACGAATATATGTTGTTCGTCTTTATGTAACAACTGCAATGTTTATTCGCGAAATATTTAAATACGGTTTGACGAACTGAAATTAATGATTCAATTATTTAATTTTTGTTATGTATATTTTTGTTTGTTGTTTATTTTACTAGCACGTTTGAATTTTATTTTATTTTTTTTACGTTTGCAAATAACAAATAGTTATTATTATTGTTATAGATTATAAATGGGTGCCAAGATGTAGTATGTAATAACTACAATTTTCATTTACGAAGTATACAAACACGGATTGACAAACAAAATTAATTGCTGAGGATATAAAAAATGAACTGTGCGTTTTACTGGCGTGCATCAAACATGCCTGATTTTTTTAAACCTAATGTTGATTTGTTTTATTTATTTATATGTATATGTTTATGTATTTGTGAATTTTAGTAGCACGTTGTCGTATCGTTCAGGTCTGTACATACGACAACGCCTTACGACAATCTGTACCATTTTTTATCTTCAAAATTAGACGGTTAATTGATTCAACATTTTTTTAGATGCGTCGTTTATCATTTGTCTTTGTTTCAAATTTTTTAACTTTGTAACTCTAAGATGTGTATTTTTACTGTGATCATAAATGTAATTAAATTTTCGCGTTACATAGAGAATTCCGTGTATAAAAGTTTTGTTTAAGTAATTTCTACTTCCGATACTGGACGGTAAATTATTTTTAAATTTTGCACATATATTGAAGAAGCATTGAATAACAAGTAAAATTTTTTTTTATATCCATAGAAAATGACTACCTCGCAATAGCTACCTTAAGGGCTTCAATTTTCCACCTACACCTCTATACATCGCCATATCTCCCAAAATAAGTGCGATATCAACTTTTTGTAGTCGTGAAATTTTGTTTATCCCGTTATCGAAGTGCCATTCCCATGGTAAAATTTTGGCGTCACAAAAATCGTAGTACTGCCAAAAAACGAAGAGTTACTTTAATCTTTAATCCACAGTTGTAAATCCCCATTAATTCATGAGATATAGTTTACAGTACAATTTGTTTTTTAATTATGATTTCATAATAATAATATGTAGTGATTATAAAATAGAGTGTAAACATATGAAGAGCTGAAAAAAATACTAATTTTCATTAGTTTCTTAAAGCATTACTTATGTTTTTCCATTTTTTCAAAAGGCTTATCGTGAATTTTTATTGAAAAATAATAATTTTTGCAGCCATTCCAAAGTTTAATCATCGTATTACAATCGCTACATGTTATTATTATAGAATCATAATTATAGAGCTGATCGTATCATCATCATTATTTCTATAAATATTAGGCATTTACAACTCTGCTTTAATCCTTGAAAACAAAACTTTATTGGCGTTTAATAAGAATACCGTATCAGATAATAAACGAATGGGCTGAAGGACCTCGGTCGATGGCTATTTAACCATGGAAACTCGATCACGGCATATTAACTCGCACAGAATTGTACACGCATTCACTATTTTTTTGTAATGGTTAATAAAAATCTTGTACTACTACTGCTAATAAACGAAACACCCTACTCAACAATAATAACCAGGCTGAAGAACTTCGCTCAATGGCCAATTGGCCTTATACAAAAAGAAAAAAAATACAAAAAAGTTACAGAAGTAAATAAAAAAATAAAAGTAAATAAAAGCAAATAAATAAAAAGTATAAACAAGTTATACAAAAAAAAAAGAATTTGTACGCATGTCAATAAACAAACAGTTACTACTACTAAGAATACCGAAATAATGAATTGTATTGTTTGAATGTTTTAGAAACTCGCGACACGAAAGTCTCTACGAATCAGACGACAAAGTTCCACATCTAAAAATATTTCGTGTATATAGTGCGGAGAGTATTATCTCTCAGATGAGAGCTCAAGGATTCACCCCCGAGACGTCTACCGTGTCATCGATTTCCGCGAGATTACTTCGCAATAATGCAAAACGTTCAAGCAAAACCCACGAGAGCAGGGAAAGGTGGAAGAGCGCAAGAAAGAGAGAGAGAGAGAGAGAGACCCTGTAGGCTTCAAGTGTGGACCTGGCTGTCCTATTTTCCACACCTTTGGCCGACACTAGACCCTCCCCCTCCATGAAGGTCCGCTCAGCCGACGGCGTTGAGATCACGTCGCCGACGTCCGGTCGATTCGGAGTAACCGGAACCAAAATATTTTCGCGGCCTTGACGTGCCTCCTCGTCATAGATCTCTCCAACGACGTTGAGACGCGCACCCTTCTCTGCGCTCGCCTTTCAAGTCGTCTGACACCGGCATCCTTTACTCCGCAACCCTTCTTCCAAATTTTTTTTTCTTCTCTTCTCCACTCCATTTTATAATGAAATGTTTTCCGTGACGTTATTTCCTACGCTGTGTGTTAGGTATCATCGACACTGGAACTGACAGGCTTGACACCTTTCTGTACAACCAATGTGCAGCTATTTTTATCTCTCACGAGAAACATTCCTTCATTTCTTCACGAGATATTTTTCTTGCAAGTGTATCTGTGGGTAAGTGGAATAGTATGAATCGAATGTAACTGTTGATTTATAGCATTTATTTTGAGAAATTAGACTGCAGAAAGAATTTTTATCTTTAAACAATGGTATATTATGTAGCAAGGGCTAAAAGTTTACAATTGCACCCGTCACAATCGCCCATTTTAGAGGCTCCTTAACCTTTTGAGCCATACATTTTTCGTTTCCGAAATTAAAAAACTCATTAATTATTGTCAGAAATTAGTTTAAAACATGAGCGGATTCAGGTGAGTCGTTCAGTGACTCACTGTGACACAAAGGATTAAACACGATACTTTTTGTAAAGAGTGCATGAATTAGTGGTGCTTTGCATCCAGCGGCATTGAAGCGATTCAACATATTTGTGATCATTTTTGCCACGCAAAACAGGTCAAAAATAGTATATTATGCAACAAGGGCCGAAAGTTGGCGATTGCGACGAGTGTGAGGTTGCCACCCGAGCGAAGCGAGGGCTGCAATCACACGAGTCGCAATCGCCAACTTTCGGCCCGTGTTGCACACCATACTTTTTGTAACAAGTCCATGAATAGTGGTGCTTTGAATGGTAGTTTTGCGGGACGAACAGTGAAAAGTGAGGTTACCAACTTTCCACCCTAGGGTCGAAAGTGAAGAAATCGCGAACTGCGCATGCGCCAACCTATCGTTTCAACACTCCTATGAAACTAGCCACTTTCGGCCCGCAAAACTGCCATGAAAAGCACCGCTGTTCATGCACGTGTTACAAAAATTAAAATAATTGCCTCTCAAGGGACGAAAGTGAAACAATTGTGAACTGCGCGCGAATCTAGATAGATTCGATCTAGATAGAATCTAGCGGTGCTTCGAAAAGATTTTCGAAGCACCGCTTTTCATTTACGAATTTTCAAAATTAAAAAAGAAATTCAAACCATTGAAATTATATATGAGGTATTCCACCGGTTATCGACCGCATATTTAAAAAAGAAAAATTCCTTTTGGGATGTTGTAGAGCTATATAAAAAGACACTCTAAAATTTTTTTTCGATTTTTAAAAACATTTGTGTTTTTTTAACTACCTAAAAAAAATTCTAGAGTGTTTTTTTTTTATATTGCTCTACAACATCTCAAAAGAAAAAAAAGAAAAAAAATATGAGGGTCGCCACCCTGTCGATAACCGGTGGAATGCCCCATATAAATTTTTAAATGTTGAATACATTCTTTATGAATTTATAAATGGTGGAAATAGCGTCTCCAGATCGGGCAATTCCGAGTGTTGATACACGACCGCTTATCTACACGCATCATACATTCTTTATGTCTGTAAGTATTGAAAGGCTATTTTTATTGTATTTGAGTTATTTATCTATTAAACAGTGAACGGGACAGGAGTTTGACAATCAAGTTTTATTCAATTCCATTGAGAAAGAAACATTTCATTCTGGTTGACTCAAGAATTGAATATATCTTTTTATTTCAGCGTAAATAACATGCTTGCATTTTTTTTTTAATGTCAACTATCATAACCTGATGTAAACCTTAATTTTCTGGAATCCTAATCTCAAGAACCCACAAGTTCTTTTATTTATGACACATTCTTCAATTCTTATTTTTAGACTATTTTTATTACGAAATTTTAAGTTAGTAAAATGAAGTCCTCAAATTATCATTAATTAACTTAGTCTAGATCACCGTTGATATTTTAGTCTCATAAAACTTAGTAAAATCCGTTTTTTAATAGGTAAGGAAAAGTTATCTGTTTGCGATTTGTCCTTTTAAATATTGCGTACATTTTTTTAAATTCTTGTCGATCGAAATGCGAAAAAAATATTCCTAGTTTTCATGTTTTTTTCAAAAGATATATTTTATTCAGCCCCCAACTGCTATGTAACAAAATTATTATGTTAGTCAGATATCTGCTATAATATTCTCCAACCAATATTGTTAAAACCTAAAATTTTTTGCCCTTTCTAAATACTCTGTTATATAGAGACGCTGAGTGGATGACACCGTGATAATCCCCAGTTGATTAATATTAGGTAAAAGTGTTATTTTATAGAAATGCAGTTTAATTGTTTAGGATCTAATTTTATATAAATTTAGTAAAATGGATTAACACTTGAATAGGCAATCGCTTTCCCCCCCTGCAAAACATTAGCTTAAATGTTAGACACTTCTCAAATCTAAAAAAAAATGCACTCTTGGAAAATTTAGTAAATTTGTTGGATGCATTTTCAATAGAGTTGCACTATTTGCCGATTTGTTCAGAGTATCAAAATTTGAGATGATGTTTCGTATTTCAATGTAGCAAATATGCTAAATTGGTTATTAAAAGATTAAAAATCTTATGTTTACTGATATCTTTGTTTATTCTTTATTGTTTATTTCATTCAAACGGGTAAAAACCCAATTTCGGGGTGGAGGAATTACTTCCCCCATCCAAATACAAAAAGACCAGATGTCACAGTCATGCGTAGGCCAGATATAAATATACATCGATATTTTACGAAAAAAAAGAGAAGAAAAAGGCATATCATGAAATGATCTCTTAATGAAAAATACGATTACTATGTTTTTGAACTAAATGTGAGGAAAACTTTACTGCCTCTGAACCACAGATATTTTCTAGGCAGAAATTTCTCAAAGCGTAATATAGTGGAATTGTGAATGTTAGATAAAAGTGTTATTTTATAGAAACGTAGTTTAAATGTTTAGGATCTAATTTTACATAAATTTGTAAAATTGATTAACACTGTAATAGGCAATCGCTTTTCTCCTGCAAAACATTAGCTTAAATGTTAGACACTTTTTAAACAAAAAAAAAAATTCACTCTTGGAAAATTTACCTTTTTAATTTGTACGTGTAAATGCGTTTTTTCCTTCATAAAGTAAATTTGTAGGATACATTTTCAATAGAGTTGCACTATTTGTCGATTTATTCAGAGTATCAAAATTTGAGATGATGTTTCGCATTTCAATGTAGCAAATATGCTAAATTGGTAATTAAAAGATTAAAAATCTAATGTTTACTGATATCATTGTTTATTGTTTATTGTTTATTTCATTCAAACGGGTAAAAACCCAATTTCAGGGTGGAGGAATTACTTCCCGCACCCAAATACAAAAAGACCAGATGTCACAGCCATGCGTAGGCCAGATATAAATATACATCGATATTTTACAAAAAAAAAAGAGAAGAAAAAGACATATCATGAAATGATCTCTTAATGAAGAATACGATTACTATGTTTTTGAACTAAATGTGAGGAAAACTTTACTGCCTCTGAACCACAGATATTTTCTAGGCAGAAATTTCTCAAAGCGTAATATAGTGGAATTGTGAATGTTAGATAAAAGTGTTATTTTATAGAAACGTCGTTTAATTGTTTAGGATCTAATTTTATATAAATTTAGTAAAATTGATTAACACTTAAATAGGCAATCGCTTTCCCCCTGCAAAACATTAGCTTAAATGTTAGACACTTTTTAAACAAAAAAAATGCACTCTTGGAAAATTTACCTTTTTTAATTTCTACGTGCAGATGCGTTTTTTCCTTCATAAAGTAAATTTGTAGGATGCATTTTCAATAGAGTTGCACTATTTGCCGATTTGTTCAGAGTATCAAAATTTGAGATGATGTTTCGCATTTCAATCTAGCAAATATGCTAAATTGGTTATTAAAAGATTAAAAATCTTATGTTTACTGATATCACTGTTTATTGTTTATTTCATTCAAACGGGTAAAAACCCAATTTCGGGGTGGAGGAATTACTTCCCCCACCCAAATACAAAAAGACCAGATTTTCAGAGCCATGCGTGGGCCAGATCTAAATATACATCGATATTTTACAAAAAAAAAAGAGAAGAAAAAGGCATATCCTGAAATGATCTCTTAATGAAGAACACGATTACTATGTTTTTGAACTACATGTAAGGAAAACTTTACTGCCTCTGAACCACAGATATTTTCTAGGCAGAAATTTCTCAAAGTGTAATATAGTGAAAGCGTGAATCATAGTTAATGTTAGGTAAAAGTTTTATTTTATAGAAACGCAGTTTAAAAGTTTAGAATCTAATTTTATATAAATTTAGTAAAATTGATTAACACTTAAATAGGCAATCGCTTTTCCCCTGCAAAACATTAGCTTAAATGTTAGACACTTTTTAAATCTGAAAAAAATGCACTCTTGGAAAATTTACCTTTTTTAATTTCTACGTGCAGATGCGCTTTTTCCTTCATAAAGTAAATTTGTAGGATGCATTTTCAATAGAGTTGCACTATTTGCCGATTTGTTCAGAGTATCAAAATTTGAGATGATATTTCGCATTTCAATGTCGCAAATATGCTAAATTTGTTATTAAAAGATTAAAAATCTTATGTTTACTGATATCATTGTTTATTGTTGATTGTTTATTTCATTCAAACGGGTAAAAACCCAATTTCGGGATGGAGGAATTACTTCCCCCACCCAAATACAAAAAGACCAGATTTTCACAGCCATGCGTAGGCCAGATATAAATATACATCGATATTTTACAAAAAAAAAAGAGAAGAAAAAGGCATATCCTGAAATGATCTCTTAATGAAGAACACGATTACTATGTTTTTGAACTACATGTAAGGAAAACTTTACTGCCTCTGAACCACAGATATTTTCTAGGCAGAAATTTCTCAAAGCGTAATATAGTGGAATTGTGAATGTTAGATAAAAGTGTTATTTTATAGAAACGTCGTTTAATTGTTTAGGATCTAATTTTATATAAATTTAGTAAAATTGATTAACACTTAAATAGGCCATCGCTTTTCCCCTGCAAAACATTATCTTAAATGTTAGACATTTTTTAAACAAAAAAAAATTCACTCTTGGAAAATTTACCTTTTTTAATTTCTACGTGCAGATGCGTTTTTTCCTTCATAAAGTAAATTTGTAGGATACATTTTCAATAGAGTTGCACTATTTGCCGATTTGTTCAGAGTATCAAAATTTGAGATGATATGCTAAATTGGTTATTAAAAGATTAAAAATCTTATGTTTACTGATATCTTTGTTTATTGTTTATTGTTTATTTCATTCAAACGGGTAAAAACCCAATTTCGGGTTGGAGGAATTACTTCCCCCACCCAAGACCAGATTTTCACAGCCATGCGTAGGCCAGATATAAATATACATCGATATTTTACAAAAAAAAAGAGAAGAAAAAGGCATATCATGAAATGATCTCTTAATGAAGAATACGATTACTATGTTTTTGAACTAAATGTGAGGAAAACTTGACTGCCTCTGAACCACAGATATTTTCTAGGCAGAAATTTCTCAAAGCGTAATATAGTGGAAGCGTGAATCATAGTATGAGAGATTCTGGTTTGTGGAACTCGAGCTCCGTCGCTCACCTTGTTCGATCGTAGAGTGACTTTTCCACCGCAGCGGGCACAGCACCGTATGTTGCAGTAGTTGCAGATGTGGCCGACCCCGTCCGCGAACTTGGTCTTGGAGCATATCTGACACGTGGCGTCCAGCTCGATGCCCGATTTCTTGTGTTGCTCGGAGCGAGCTCGTATCGTTTCCTCGAGTACCTGAACCTCTGCCTGCTTTCGGCTGAAAATACACGGTTACACCAAAGGTTTATAATGTGATTCAAAAGGTACTTAGTACACAAGCGACGGCGTGTATGGCTATAAAATCGATTTATTAATTTTTTAACAGCGAGGGCGAGAGCGAACAAATTGAGAAAAGTAGGGAAGGGTCGAGGGAATGCATGAAAATTCAATGAGCGCGTGATGGAGAAAACGCGTGCGAGTAATTTATCGAATTTTCTGGGAAGAAGAGATGAGGCAAATGGAGGAAGGGAAAAGCGCGTTCTTGAAAAGGATCCGGTGTGCACGCTCTTCCCTCCCGCTGGGTAACGAAGTCAACGGGAGTCTCGCGAATCGAGCTAGACCCTCTACAGAGAACGGAGAGGACCCCGACCAGCCTTAAATTAGCCTCTCCTCGTTCCCAACGACAACGACGACGAAAAGGACGCCGCTTTGGTACGGGCTGGAGGATCCCGGACGATTATTAATCAACTCGAGGCACGTGTCATCTATATAGTACTTTACTCAACCATGCTTTTAACAAAAACTCCACGAATATTTTCCAAGGAAACTCGAATACAAACCAACGTGACGTCTTCCCAATTTTTATACTTTTACTTCGACATTTGTGGACGAGCGATCGTAAATTATTAATTACTAGCTGTGGCACCCACACGGAGAAAACTTTTGTTGCATCAACAAATCAGTTGCGAATATAGTGACAGTAAAGCCTTATTTATTAGCCTAACAAAAATTATTTGCTAGACCTGCAAAAAGATTTGCTAGACCAGCAAAATTATTTGTTAGGCCAGCAAATACATTTTCTAGGCCAACAAATAAAGTTTGCTGTCACTATGCTAGCAAATGATTTTTCTCCGTGCATTTTTAAGGGATCCCGTGCAGAAATATAGTTGGGGCTCCAAATTGGCCCTTTCTAGTTTGCCCCAGTTCTATTAAGGGCCCTACTAGGCTAGTCACGCTTGAAGCACGGAGCCTTTAGAGGCTCACTAGGGGCGACCCTAGTGCGGGTTCCACATTTAAGCCTGATTAGGCCCCGAAGTTTGACGTGGCCGCCTCTGTTGAGCCTAGTAGGGTTCTAGAGTAGATTCCCTATTGAGGATGCCACGTTTATACCTAAAAAGGCCCCGTATTTAATCGTGGCTGCCTGAACTAATTTCTGCACAGGATGCCCTAAATCCTGAATTTAAAGCCTTTTATAGACAAGCTTTGTAAAAATAAAAATAAAAAGACATCTCATCGAGTCTAAAGGTTATTATTGAGGAAACCGTAAAAAAAAGTTTGTACTACTTTTCACCATCTCAGGGTTTGATTAGACTAAATTGTTAATAATATGTTTAAGCAGTTGTATGAGTAAAGTTTGAGAAAAGTACGTAAGTACATATCTCATCAAGCTTAAAAGATATTGAGGAATACGTGAAAACATATTTTACCCTATTTCTATAGTTTAGGGATCATATTTCGTAAAACCCTTTCTCGTGGATCGTGGGTGCTCACTGCCGGAATTTCATGCTTATAAGTTCATGGGTTTGGTGGATGAGTGTGCGTAGATGAGTCAAATAGTTAGTCAGTCAGGACATTTGATTTTATGGATATAAATTGCACATGTTATTTTTATCTTTATATAGATAGTATAAAAAAGATAGTCATTTAGAAACAAGAAGTCTCGCCAGTCTTTCACGTAAATAAAATATTAGATTAATAGTATTATTATCATTGTTGAATTGCAATAGATTCGCAAAAAAAGTTTGTTGATTATGGTCTCATATTCATGTAAAACACAAAAAAATGTCCTTCACAAATAAGAAATTTCTTAAGTTTTTGTTACACAAACAAAATAGTAAATTAATATTATATCTATTATGAAAATGATTCTTAATATTCTACTTTCCACATAAGGACAGAAAATTGATGTTATTGTGTAATAATTTACTCTGTGAAATTCAAAGCATTGCGATAAAATCGCAAAAAACAAAAATAGAGCGAAGATTTTTATTTTCTCACTTGAGATACTAGCTGCATCGACTTTTTTGGCACAAACAAAATAGCAAATTAATATTATATCTATTATAAAAATGATTCTTAATATTCTACTTTCCACATAAGAAGAACAGAAAATTGATGTTATTGTGTAATAATTTACTCTGTAAAATTCAAAACATTGCGATAGAATCGCAAAAAACAAGAATAGAGCGAAGATCTTTATTTTCTCACGGGAGATACTAGCTGCATCGACTTTTTTGACACAAACAAAATAGCAAATTAATATTATATCTATTATGAAAATGATTCTTAATATTCTACTTTCCACATAAGAAGAACAGAAAATTGATGTTATTGTGTAATAATTTACTCTGTAAAATTCAAAGCAATGCGATAGAATCGCAAAAAAACAAGAATAGAGCGAAGATCTTTATTTTCTCACGGGAGATACTAGCTGCATCGACTTTTTTGACACAAACAAAATAGCAAATTAATATTATATCTATTATAAAAATGATTCTTAATATTCTACCTTCCACATAAGAACAGAAAATTTATGTTATTGTGTAATAATTTACTCTGTAAAATTCAAAGCATTGCGATAGAATCGCGAAAAACAAAAATAGAGCGAAGATCTTTATTTTCTCACGGGAGATACTAGCTGCATTGACTTTTTTGACACAAACAAAATAGCAAATTAATATTATATCTATTATAAAAATGATTCTTAATATTCTACCTTCCACATAAGAACAGAAAATTTATGTTATTGTGTAATAGTTTACTCTGTAAAATTCAGAGCATTGCGATAAAATCGTAAAAAACAAAAATAGAGCGAAGATCTTTATTTTCTCACGGGAGATACTAGCTACATCGACTTTTTTGACACAAACAAAATAGCAAATTAATATATCTATTATGAAAATGATTCTTAATATTCTACTTGCCACATAAGAACAGAAATTTGATGTTATTGTGTAATAATTTACTCTGTAAAATTCAAAGCAATGCGATAGAATCGCAAAAAACAAGAATAGAGCGAAGATCTTTATTTTCTCACGGGAGATACTAGCTGCATCGACTTGGGAGAAGCCTGCGGAGGAACATTTACATGATAGACACCGAGAGCCGGCAAAGTTGGCTGCCGAAAAGAGGCAAAGGCTCGATCACGTAGCGGAGTGAAAGAGACCGGAAAATCGAAGTCCCAGTTGTTTTATATTTTTATCCAAGAAATTTTCATTCGTCTCCCAGAGGATCGTCGACCTTATCGTAAAGGCAGCTTCCGGGAAATTTTTGGCTCTCGTCGTAAAAGCTGAACTAAAAGATCGGTGGCGGTGAGTAGGGGAAGAAGAAGTCGGATAGGAGCAAATAGCAAAGCCAAATGGGTTACGGGGGTTGACGACGGACACGAGGTACGAGGGGGGTGACAATGTGCCGGAAAGACCCCGAAGAAAAGAGCACGAAAACCCGAACGCTGCACTTGGCACGCTGCACATAGACTTTCGGCATCTCGTCGAGCAGCTTAAACGAGGGATTCCTTGCCATAGAATTTGAGTAACAAAACTGGATGAGGTGAGAATAGGCATAGATTTAGGGGAGGACTACAGGGGCTATTGGGAAATAACATGTAGCAACACGACATCTGGTGGATTTTTTTTAACTACTTTATCCCAGTCGTCATAACCTATTATTTTATGTTAAAAAATAATTTATCATTAATATAAATCGATATTCATAAGTGGATAAACATTTTTTGTAATGATATCCGTTGAAATAATTAAAACTCTTACACACGGAAAAAAAGGCTTGGTTGGAACAACCAAGTGCCTTGGTTATATATGTGCCAGATAATTAATTGGTTAGACCAACCAAGTTATTTGTTAGGCTACCAATTTCTTGGTTGGTCTATCCAAGTGACTTGGTTAGTCCAACCAAGAAATTGGTAGCCTAACAAATAACTTGGTTGGTCTAACCAATTAATTGGTTAGACCAACTAAGTTATCTACCAACTAAGGCTACCAATTTCTTGGTTGGACTAACCAAGTCACTTGGTAAGCTAACCAAGTCACTTGGATAGACCAACCAAGAAATTGGTAGCCTAACAAATAACTTAGTTGGTCTAACCAATTAATTGTCTGGCGCATATATAACCAAGGCACTTGGTTGTTCCAACCAAGCCTTTTTTTCCGTGCAAATGAAGAGAGCAAAGACGACCGACTGGGATAACGCGGCCATTTTTGCTTAGTGTTGATTCCCAATAGCCTCCCCGGAAAAAAAGGCTTGGTTGGAACTACCAAGTGCTATGGTTATATATGCGCCAGACAATTAATTGGTTAGACCAACCAAGTAATTTGTTAGGTGACCAATTTCTTGGTTGGTCTAACCAAGTCACTTGATTAGCTTACCAAGTCAATTGGTTAGTCTAACCAAGAAATTGGTAGCCTAACCAAGAAATTGGTCGGTCTAACCAATTAATTGTCTGGCGCATATATAACCATAGCACTTGGTTGTTTCAACCAAGCTTTTCTTTCCGTGTCGGACCACCCGTGTTCCCTCTTTTTTTATAAAGTAAGTTGAAAGTATATTATGTAGTATTAATTTCTTAAGGAGCTCTCGAGTTAAAATTTAAACCCTTCCAACACCCTTCGTTGAATGAAAATGAGTAAAATATGCCACTTTTGGAGGTCTATACAAGGCTTTAAGAACCTCATCTCACTCTGTACAACCTAATTGGAGGTCCAAACATAAGAATTTCAGTCTACATTAGACTCCGTTTACTCCATTCGGGTAATATCTGGAATTTTCGGAGGTTTTGACGAGTGTCAAATAAATGAATGGAGGAACCTCCGTTTACCCCGCGGGACTGCTACATTTAGGTTTTGAAGAGGGTCTAAATTTCAACTCAGGCTCCCAATTACATGAGCAGTCCCGAGTCCCCGACAAGCTAAATCTGAGCCTGGGTGAGAACATAGCAGCAAAAAAAAAGAACTTGCAATGCATCACCGAGTTTCTATACCTCATAATCTCGTTCTCCCGTTGTTCCTCTTGTTTCTGTCGCATCATAACACGCTCGATAATCCGTCTCTCCTCGGGAGTGAGATGCGACATGTCCGGTAGGTCCGCCATCACGGTATCCTAATATTTGACGAACACGTCGTCACCGTCGCGACGTTATTATTGGACGTAACAGTATCGGTCTTTGACGCTCTTTCGATAAATCTATACCCCCCTCGTAAGTAGTAACAAAGATAAACGCAACAAAAGCAATAGCAACAGTCCTGCTGTTGCTTTTTTTGTTGCCACAAGAGCCGGCAGATCGTAACAGACCTTTTATCTTTATCTATTAACGTTAATAGTAACAAAAGTGGTGATAATAATAATACGCGGGACCAGAGACAGTCGGTTGGTAGACGATGACGATGATGGCGTGATACGGGCCCAGGGACCGCTACTGGAACGTCTACGACTACGGGACGTTCTGGTCCTGAGCGAGTCATCCGCCACCGAGTGACAACGCTCCGACCGATGAGCAAAAAGAATCAGAGCAACGAGCTAACTCGAGCTCGCTAAACTCGTTTCTTTCTCGTTTCTCTCTTTCAGCAGCGACGATCGACGAACTTTTCCGTATCCTCGGCAATCGTGAATTGCTCAAAGTCCCGTTAACGTTCCAACGACGAGCCAACGACGATTCACTGTCGTAGATCCTCCTCCTTTTGCTTCCTTGGATTTTCGTCCTCTTCCTCTCGTTGTGAGCTAAAAATTCCCTCGTAGCGACGATCGCTCTTCCTTCACTGATATCCCCAATCTTCCTCTTCGTCACTTCTTCGTCCTTCTTCTTGGAACTCCACCTGTTCACCGCTGTTGTCTCTCTCGCTTCCACGAAATCCTCTCGATCTATGCACTTCCTTGATAACCGCGAGGCGAAGAAGCAATATCTGACGTCGACGCTCAGGGGCTCCTTTCGTTCCTCGATATCACCAGCGGCACGGATGTTTTCTCTCGGCTTACGTTTATCGCTCGGCTCATCCGTACGGAGAATCATGATCACGGGTCGTGGGGAGGGGGCTCTCGCATTCTTCACCGATTCACAATATTTAAATCCTCTTTATAATGTGACTTTCGTACTTTCTTATCAATCTTTAATCTCTTTTACAAACAAACAAAAAAAAACCCTTTGTATTACTTTCGATCGTTTTTGCAAAGGAAAATATGGCGACGATCGAAATTAGAAACAGTTCGAATTTCCCGCCTCGAGAAGATCTTCTCCAGGCTCCAGCCTAGTTATATCCTAGATATAGCTTCTGTGGCCGCTGTATTATCTTTGGTCTCGCTCTTCCTCATTTTTCGCTCAACCTTTCTCTGTCTCTTGCGCACTGAACCGTGTCGCGCCAATCCCACGAGCTTTTCGGCACCCTTTTTTCTTTCTCCGATGTCTCCACCTTATATTTTTCTGGAGACTGCTCTGCGATCCACTGGCGTTTAAACCAACGAAAGAAAGAAGAAGAAGAAGAGGAAGAAGAAGAAGAAACAGCAGCAGAGACGGTCCCTCGCCCTTCGAGTGCTTTCAGGTCAAGCAGGAAGAGCAGAGCGGCTACCACAGGTGGCTGAAAATCACAGGGTGCGCTGCTGCCTCTGTGTCTCTCGAGTTAGGGAGAAGAACAAAGAGCATTCCAAAATTTCGTTTACGATTAGCAGCATCAGGAGCGACGACGTCGACACGACAAATACGGGACGACTGTTTCGCTTGGCGACTACATCGATTCGCAAGGCCGAGGCACAAAACGGGTCACTAGTTAAAACCGTTGCAGTCTCCGCGATATACGGGTCACAAGATCCAATTGCACTTGTATCATCAATCGTAAACGCGTCAATCACGCGATACATCGAAGCACCCAAAGTTCATCGAGCGAAGCGCCAGGCCCTCGACGTAAACTTTACGAAAATCCACGAATCTCAAAATCTTACGAAGCATCGTGAGACTTTTTTTCTTTGTTCCTTCGGTGGATCTATTTTATTTATTCGAACTTGGAGGTTTTGACAGTCGCTCAATTTCACGTGGCGACGAGAGACGATTATATGAGAGAGCCTCGCTATCTCTCTCTCTCTCTCTCTCTTTCTCTCGCAATGGCGAGTCTCGTCTCGCTCTGCGGCACTGAACCTTCTCGGCACACATTCACACACGAATACTCCTTTCTCGTCTTCTTTGTCATACACACTTGTATATAGCGTGGTTATAAGTGTGTGTATATATACACACACGAGTATACACGACACAATATGATATTATACCGACAGCGGTAGGCAAATAACACAGAGCACAGAATGTCAGGGGTGTGGGACACGATGAGAAAGAAAGAAAAAGATAGAGATAGATAGAGAGAGAGAAAGAGAGAGAGAGCGAAAGAGCGAGAGAGAGAGAAAGATTGCGCGCGCGAGGGAAATGGAGATAATGGCGAAAGCACACGGGGTGGGCCGAGGCACGAATACAAGAGGGACACACGGGCGAGTTCAACCGAGCCAAGAATACGATAGTTCCGCACCCGCGAGCATTTCCGATGTCCCGAGTCGATCGTCGACCTGCCGGATTACATCGAGAAGCGAATATCACGAATAACCAAAAAACCACGACTTACAAAGAGCGTGCAACACTCCAAGTATGAGCTCTTAGTTACACTTCACTTCTTGCATCGACGTTACGTGTATTTTTTTTATTCCTTTTTTTTTATTAATTCTCTCTCTCTCTCCCGAGAAATGTTCCGTTGCACCGACGTTTCCCGCAGAATCCCACAAGCACGACTGAACGACGTACCGACTGTCACTTATATGTATATATATATATATAATATATATATATGTGTATATATATTCTCGTCCGACAGCAACACTTGGTGGACGACACTTTGTAGTGTGTATAAGTGAAGAAGGGGGTGGTTTATTTCGCTCGTCGAACGCGAAAGAGAGCTCAAAGATGCGTTCACTCCACACCCATAACAGCGCGATTATGTCCGTCGACGGTTCACGGTTGGTACTACTTTCCGTCGGTGTCTTTCGCCGTCCCCTCTCCCTCACGCCGTACGTCCCGTGATGCTCCCTCTACCACCGTCGTCGACTATCTCGTTCCCTCTCTCTCGCTTCAACGCGCCGTTTATTCCTGTCGTTCTGTCGCTGTTTTCCTCCTTCTACCCTGTCATCCACAAGCCCCTCCTGTCGCGTCCTTTCACTCTTCAGCACGATAAACTCAGTGGCACTTCTCTCTGTTTCAGCCCTACTCGCCTCTTCTCCTTCCGTCCAACACCCTCTCTCTTTTTCTCTGTGAAAACCGTTGGCGCGCGCGTCGAACAACGTTCCGACCGACGACGCTCGGCTAATTTCTCTGTGCCGATTGTAATAACTCCGGTTATCGCGCTTTTCCCTCTCCGTTTTCCTCTACTTAATATTTCCTTCTCTTAACCTCTTTCTTCTTTCCTCTACGCTTTCGTCTGGCTGTTTATATTGCTAATAATAATAATAATGATAATGGGAATGATTTCTAGTTCGTTTGTACGAGCTTTGTGTCCACGGGGTCCATGGAAAAAAAGCAGCAGCTCCCTGTGACACCTGCGCACCGTACGCGCCTTTCGTGTGTGCTTCGCTGAGATTCGCGAACACTGGCTTGTCGTCTGCTGCTACTGCTGCTGCTGCTGCTTTCGCGATCTCGCGTTTTGCATCTCTCTCTACTTCTCTCTTACGTTCCCTTGCTCTCTATCAGCCATGCTATGCTACCCACCAGCTTCCCCAAACCAGAGAACGTGCTCTACGCGAATTTAGCAGCTATATATGTAAGTAAGTGTGTAGTACGTATACATGCACATATACATGTGGCCTTCTGTGCGGTTATACACTAGCGCCGTCGTGACAATAGTGTTGGTAGTCCGACGTGTTCGGGGGGTGGGAGATGAATTCTGGAGTGGGGGATGCTCGTCGCTTTCGTCGTTTTCGAGAAAGCAGCGCGCAAGCTACGAATATACCTTAGGATTTAGCCTGCACGATCTCCCAGCGCATAAAGAAAGCAAAAAAAAAAAACTAGACGATTTCGGGATAAAGTCCGATGCGAAATTGTCGCAGCATTGTACTACCGATTTCAGCCACTTGGATTTGCAGGGCGAAGATAGTCTGTAAAAAAAGAAAGAAAGAAAAAAAAAATACGTAACGAAAATCGTGTCGCGAAGGATCGTCAGTCGTGCGGGCTCTCGATAAATAAGGGAATGCGGCGTTAATCGGAACCAATGGGGTTGGCGGGACGCATTTACGTCACGGGAAACCCCGTATTGATCGGGCAACGACGCCAATGGGGGTCGACGCCGCGGCGCTGACGGCGTTTTACGTACTGTACGTGGGAATCGCGCTTTTACGCAGACGCCCACGAGACGAGCTTTTCGCACACACAGCGCGCGCGCTACCTTCGAATTTTGGCTTTGTCGCTCGAGCTCGCGAACATTGCCGATCACTTTGCAGCAATACAAGAGAAGCCGGCACGATCATACACGTGAAAGCATGACGTCTTGATTTTTCAGCGGTACATGGCAACAAATATAATAATCTGCTTTTACCACCAACTCAATAATTGGACATTTACAATACGTGTCGAACACCAACGAATTAAAATAACAATCCGAATGGATTTTCTCTCGAAAAAGTATTTAAATTATTTTCTTTAGTGGTACACAATTCGAATGTTATTTTAATTCGATGTTTCCTATTTCTGTAATTCAACCCAACTGATAAATTGAAAATAGATTACGACTTGAAAAAATTATTTAAAAATTATTATAATAAGTGTCGAACAATCCGAATGGATTTTCTCTCGAAAAAGTGTTTAAATTATTTTTTTCAGTGGTAAACTATTCGAATGTAATTTTAATTCGATGTTTCTCATTTTTGTAATTCAACCCAACTGATAAATTGAAAATAGATTACGACTTAAAAAAATGATTTAAAAATTATTATAATAAGAGTCGAACAATCCGAATGGATTTTCTCTCGAAAAAGTATTTGAATTATTTTCTTTAGTGGTAAACAATTCGAATGTAATTTTAATTCGATGTTTCCCATTTCTGTAATTCAACCCAACTGATAAATTGAGAATAGATTACCACTAAAAAATGCTTTAAAAATGATTATAATAAGTGTCGAACAAACCGAATGGATTTTCTCTCGAAAAAGTATTTAAATTATTTTCTTTAGTGGTAAACAATTCGAATGTAATTTTAATTCGATGTTTCCCATTTCTGTAATTCAACTCAACTAATAAATTGTGAATAGATTTAGTACCTTTGTAAAAAAAAACTACTGTCGTCGCCAAAATATTATTGAGACTAAATAGTTACTAATAGCTTTTTTATAGTCCTCACTATTAATAAATTAATAGTAACTACTTAGTCTCAATGATAATTTGGCGACGCCAATAGTTTGTTTATCCTCTTCAACGCGTATTTCTGGATACCCTTATAGAAAAAAAAACTTCTGGAGTCGCCAATATACTATTGACAGTAAATAGTTACTAATAGTTTTTTTTTATAGTCCTCACTATTAACAATTAATAGTAACTATTTAGTCTTAATAGTATATTGGCGACGCCAGAAGTTTTTTTCTGTAAAACTTAGTACCGCAAAATTAGTAAATAGTTACTAATAGTTTTTTTATAGTCCTCACTATTAAAAATTAATAGTAACTATTTAGTCCCAATAGTATATTGGCGACTCCAGAAGTTTTTTTCTGTAAAACTGAGTACCGCAAAATTAGTAAATAGTTACTAATAGTGTTTTTATAGTCCTCACTATTAAGAATTAATAGTAACTATTTAGTCCCAATAGTATATTTGCGACTCCAGAAGTTTTTTTCTGTAAAACTTAGTACCGCAAAATTAGTAAATAGTTACTAATAGTTTTTTTATAGTCCTCACTATTAAAAATTAATAGTAACTATTTAGTCTCAATAGTATATTGGCGACTCCAGAAGTTTTTTTCTGTAAAACTTAGTACCGCAAAATTAGTAAATAGTTACTAATAGTTTTTTATAGTCCTCACTATTAAAAATTAATAGTAACTATTTAGTCCCAATAGTATATTGGCGACTCCAGAAGTTTTTTTCTGTAAAACTTAGTACCGCAAAATTAGTAAATAGTTACTAATAGTTTTTTTATAGTCCTCACTATTAATAAATTAATAGTAACTATTTA
This sequence comes from Ephialtes manifestator, assembly GCA_963970395.1. NCBI lineage: Eukaryota > Metazoa > Arthropoda > Insecta > Hymenoptera > Ichneumonidae > Ephialtes > Ephialtes manifestator. Next base: position 37,400,857 of record OZ019970.1, read on the forward strand.
GTCTTAATAGTATATTGGCGACTCCAGAAGTTTTTTTCTGTAAAACTTAGTACCGCAAAATTAGTAAATAGTTACTAATAGTTTTTTTATAGTCCTCACTATTAATAAATTAATAGTAACTATTTAGTCTCAATAGTATATTGGCGACCCCAGAAGTTTTTTTCTGTAAAACTTAGTACCGCAAAATTACTAAATAGTTACTAATAGTTTTTTTATAGTCCTCACTATTAATAAATTAATAGTAACTATTTAGTCCCGATAGTATATTGGCTACTCCAGACGTTTTTTTCTGTAAAACTTAGTACCGCAAAATTACTAAATAGTTACTAATAGTTTTTTTATAGTCCTCACTATTAAAAATTAAAAGTAACTATTTAGTCCCAATAGTATATTGGCGACTCCAGACGTTTTTTTTCTGTGAAACTTAGTACCGTAAAATTAGTAAATAGTTACTAATAGTTTTTTTATAGTCCTCACTATTAACAATTAATAGTAACTATTTAGTCTTAATAGTATATTGGCTACTCCAGACGTTTTTTTCTGTAAAACTTAGTACCGCAAAATTAGTAAATAGTTACTAATAGTTTTTTTATAGTCCTCACTATTAAAAATTAATAGTAACTATTTAGTCTCAATAGTATATTGGCGACTCCAGAAGTTTTTTTCTGTAAAACTTAGTACCGCAAAATTAGTAAACAGTTACTAATAGTTTTTTTATAGTCCTCACTATTAATAAATTAATAGTAACTATTTAGTCTCAATAGTATATTGGCGACTCCAGAAGTTTTTTTCTGTAAAACTTAGTACCGCAAAATTAGTAAATAGTTACTAATAGTTTTTTTCTAGTCCTCACTATTAAAAATTAATATTAACTATTTAGTCTCAATCGTATATTGGCGACCCCAGAAGTTTTTTTCTGTAAAACTTAGTACCGCAAAATTAGTAAATAGTTACTAATAGTTTTTTATAGTCCGCACTATTGATAAATTAATAGTAACTATTTAGTCTTAATAGTATATTGGCGACTCCAGAAGTTTTTTTCTGTAAAACTTAGTACCGCAAAATTAGTAAATAGTTACTAATAGTTTTTTTTATAGTCCTCACTATTAAAAATTAATAGTAACTATTTAGTCTTGATAGTATATTGGCGACTACAGAAGTTTTTTTTCTGTAAAACTTAGTACCGCAAAATTAGTAAATAGTTACTAATAGTTTTTTTATAGTCCTCACTATTAATAAATTAATAGTAACTATTTAGTCTCAGTAGTATATTGGCGACTCCAGAAGTTTTTTTTCTGTAAAACTTACTACCGCAAAATTAGTAAATAGTTACTAATAGTTTTTTTATAGTCCTCATTATTAAAAATTAATAGTAACTATTTAGTCTCAATAGTATATTGGCGACTCCAGAAGTTTTTTTCTGTAAAACTTACTACCGCAAAATTAGTAAATATTTACTAATAGTTTTTTTTATAGTCCTCACTATTAAAAATTAATAGTAACTATTTAGTCCCAATAGTATATCGGCGACTCCAGAAGTTTTTTTCTGTAAAACTTAGTACCGCAAAATTAGTAAATAGTTACTAATAGTTTTTTTATAGTCCTCACTATTAAAAATTAATAGTAACTATTTAGTCCCAATAGTATATTGGCAACTCCAGAAGTTTTTTTCTGTAAAACTTAGTACCGCAAAATTAGTAAATAGTTACTAATAGTTTTTTTATAGTCCTCACTATTAATAAATTAATAGTAACTATTTAGTCTCAATAGTATATTGTCGACTCCAGAAGTTTTTTTCTGTAAAACTTAGTACCGCAAAATTAGTAAATAGTTACTAATAGTTTTTTTATAGTCCTCACTATTAATAAATTAATAGTAACTATTTAGTCTCAATAGTATATTGGCGACTCCAGAAGTTTTTTTCTGTAAAACTTAGTACCGCAAAATTAGTAAATAGTTACTAATAGTTTTTTTATAGTCCTCACTATTAAAAATTAATAGTAACTATTTAGTCTCAATAGTATATTGGCGACTCCAGAAGTTTTTTTCTGTAAAACTTAGTACCGCTAAATTAGTAAATAGTTACTAATAGTTTTTTATAGTCCTCACTATTAATAAATTAATAGTAACTATTTAGTCTCAATAGTATTTTGGCGACTCCAGAAGTTTTTTTCTGTAAAACTTAGTACCGCAAAATTAGTAAATAGTTACTAATAGTTTTTTTATAGTCCTCACTATTAAAAATTAATAGTAACTATTTAGTCTTAATAGTATATTGGCGACTCCAGAAGTTTTTTCTGTAAAACTTAGTACCGCAAAATTAGTAAATAGTTACTAATAGTTTTTTTTATAGTTGTATTGAGACTAAACAGTTACTATTAATTTATTAATAGTAACTATTTAATATTATATTATTTATTAATAGTTTATTAATATTAGAGACTAAATAGTAACTATTTAGTCTCAATAGTATATTGGCGATTCCAGATTGAGAAAAAAACTCAAAGGGTAGCCAGAAATACGTGGTTAAGGAGATAAACCAAGCATTAGTCAGACGCAAAGCAGACGACGTTTGCCGCAGTTGCAGCACGCATCCACGCATAGAGTAGTACAACAAGTAATAGCGAAAGCTCTGCACAGCCGAGCAGGCGTAACCCACCCGGGCGGATCACGCACAGCCTCTATCTACTGCAAACTAACGGCGTGTGGCGGCAGCGCTGTCGGCACTGCAGTAGTTAAGCGCCCTTTTAGTCAGCCTCGTGTAGCAGTAGTAATCTCCAGGATTGTTCAGACATCATAAAGAAAATCAAACAAAAATTAATCACGCTGCCCAAATATTTTGAGCTTTTGCATGAATGGATTTCGAGTGGGGTCTACGCTCGCACTTAAGCCCTAATCAACCGCACTCAAGAGGATGAGAAACCCTCTTCTTACCCCTTGATGCTTCTTGAATGAAAGCAAACTATGTAAAGTTTGTTTAGCTTTTCCTTATCTCAAGGAGAGGCCCGCGATGTGCTTGAACCTCGAGACGAGAGAGCATCGATTACACATGCCGACGTACTCTGTTGTGCCCGGGCATTTTCTGGCATTCCTCCCAATGTCATCAATCAACCGCGTCCACAACACGAGACCCGAAAAAACTGTTCAAACGCCTTATAGGGCTAAGAACACTGACCCGGCCAATGGAGACTGGCACATCATCTTTGTATATTTTTCCCCCCCGAGATGATTGATTTTAAAAAATGGGGGAAACACACACACTGTTTAGCTTGCAAAAAGCTTTTAAGAATCATCGACATCCGGAGTAGTAGCATATTTCTTGCGAATCTCTAACGATGAATCTTCTTATATGTTCTAGTAGATAAATGTAAGAGAACAGAGTCATTGACTATAAGGCATAAGAAAAGAATTTTTTAATTGATAACTGCTTTTAAAAAAAAGTGCAATTGAATCTTATATAATGCAAATAAAACACTGTATATACGCAATATTGGACAGTTGAATAGTAAATCAGAATGACGCAAAAAAAATGTAACATTTTTTACTTGTCGCAACTTTTGTATTACTAGTGAAATCTTATTTTGTTGTGGAAGAAATTATTTTTGGCTGAGTGTAGGAATTTTTATTTGAAGCTTATGCAAGAAAATTGTAAATCTTATTATGTAAATAAATAAATAATAATTGACTGAACTATGAATTATGGTAGCTCCTATTATCTTTGTTCTTAAATTCCTGTACTCCAATCGTAAAGCACATAATAAGACTTCGACTACTATAGTTCATTAGTTTAATCCAGGAGTTAGGAGAAAACGAGTTAGTAAAAAATTATATATTTTTTTCAGTAGCACTTTGGCGTGCAAAGTTGCTGTACAAAATTGCAAACTTATAATACTTGTGCATTGTATAGATTTTTAACACAAGTCTTTGATGGGAAATCATTTTTAGCGGAACTTTTATATTAAAAAATGGCCGCAAATATTATAATAGCTCTTCTGAAAAATGTTTAGAATAGAGCAAATGTCCTAAAAAAGCGTGTAAACGGATTTTCTGGTCAATTTCTAAAACGGAGCAGTTGTCCTAAAAAATCATGACGTATAGCTAACAAAATATCGTTGATCCAACTGTATTTAGTTGGCTCAAAGTGAATTCGGTTGGCTTTATTCTCGAAATTTTTTCTCATCGTTCTACTTCAATACTATTTTGAATGATGTTTTAACAAAGTTAAACATCTATGCACTGAGAGAAAAATCTTGTAATTTAAAAAAAAATATAGTTAGCCCGGCGATAATCTAAGTATAAACTATAATTCCCAGGAGGAAGGTCTATATTTTAGGGTTATAGCAAATATAAGAAAATCGTGATTTGGATGCTTTTCTCGTTTTTCTTAATTATTATTATTTTTTACTTCTGTGCACTCTTTAGCGTACTCACGTTCACAAAAAATATTATTCTCACTCTTCCCCATCGACACAATCATAAATAAAAAATAAAAAAATTAAAAAATGTTACCATCTCATCACCATACCGCTTATGTTTGTATTTTTTAATAAAAAAATGTAAAACTGCTCTGGTTGAAGGCCCTCGGGTGATGGCCTGCCATAGTTGATAACTATGACAAAAAAAACAATAAATAAAATAAGAAAATAGTTGGATGAACCATTAATATAATTCCCAGGAGGAACGTTTCTATTTTATGGTTACAGCAAATATAATTATAGTAGCAATCATCAAAATGATAATAGTTTCAAATATGCCGTTTCGTTGCATATATCCGATTTCAACGTTCGTTTACAATAATCTTGCAAGTATCGTTTATTGAACCATATTATCATCGCCTCAACTATAAAACATTGCGAGCCTTCCTATATTCGTTTTATCATGTGAAATCGTTGAATCAACGATATGCTTTTCTCTCAGAGTGCTATAGTTGCACTGAAAAAAAAATGTAATTGATTCACTAAATCCTTCATTTGCGGGCTGCCAAAAACAAGCGTTATGAATTTAATTTGAATTCTAATTCCATACGAGATCGAAACAATAACTCTAAAATAAGCAAAGTAATATTTTATTATTTCAATGTTAAATGGGTTTGAACGAATAAGAATTAGAGTTAATTAAAAAATACTTCTTTTCACAGCCCGCAAACGATAGATTTATTGAATCAATGATATATTTTTTAAATTCAGTGTGATAAAAAATATTTTCTCATGTCCTTTTCTAGGCAGCTCAGTACTCTTGAAGCCCGGGCAGAAGAGGCTGCTACGAGTGGTGCAGTACGGCTTTGTAAGAGCCTTTGTATTTTTCGCCGTATATGCACGAAGCGCTACCGCTGTACATGCGCCGACGATGCTTATATGCCAGGGCGCTGACCGCAGGTACTATAGCAATCCCAGCCGAACCGCAATGCAGCGGTAATTTTGGTTCATTATATGTAGAGTAAAAGTGAACTCCCGCGTTTCCCTCGACGATCCTGCCAGGTATCGCAGCACCGAATCCTAGATTTATATGAATAAATAAAAGTGTAAATCCAACATTTGACATTTGACAATCTATAAACTTTTTTTTTTCTTTCTTTCTTTTCGTTTTATTTACAAATGTTGACAAACATCGCAGCATAGAATTACGCTTAGTCAGTATATACGTATATACAAGTGGATTTACCTGTTGTACGAGCAACACGAGTTTCTCAGCCACGTAGAAATTGTAGTATGTGGTACGAAAGATTTTGGTACCGTGACGATAAAGCTTATCATCATTATTACCAAATTTCGGCCGTAGATTTAATTTTGTTAGTAGATTAATCGACTATTGTGACGATAGGCCTCGTCACCTGTTGTACGCGCATTATTTAATTTACGAACACGCGAACTTACACATTGTTAGCTTTCCCCGAAGATTTCCCATGACTTAATAGTACATTATTTTCAATAGCTTGATGGCACCGTAACGAAGTAACGATTACTTCTAATCTTACGCTTTAGCGTCGTTCGTTATTTAAATTAGTACTAAAGGACGACAATAATTGTTACTTATTTTCTATCCAGTCGAAGCCCAGATTCGGGATAAACAGGTACATAGAGAGAAACGATGTCTCCAAATGATATTTTGTACATAAACTCATTGATATCGACTATGTATAAAATTGTTTCGCACTTTTTGTGTATCAATATCTAAAAAGGGGAAGTAGTTTACCAAACTCGACGGATACATGATTTCGCGTTACTCAATTCATTTATATTACGATGAAATAACGTTATAACGAAATATCGAATGAAATGCAATTGCATTTCCCATTAGTGCAACGTTCTTTCGCAGACTAGTTAAAAATCGAGATATCAAATTAATTTTATAACTGTTCAAAATGCTGGGCAGTGAGAAACGATACGTATTTACAAATCATATGAATTTGAAACATTTCTGTTTGTCGTGGGGTATTCGCGTTTTAAAGAGAATCGAGTCCGCTCGGTACTGTGTATTCAATAAGGGCATGTAGCCGAATACCTGGGAGAAAAAGTTGATGCACTTGTGACGCTCTTGGAAGTGCGTGTCATCCTCTGACAGCGAGACAGGACAACCCGGACATCTGAAGGTCCAGCGGGACGTAACCTACATGTTAAATCAATCGTTAATTTAATACATATATAGATTTTTTTCACGTATTTTTAAAGCGAAACAAAGTACTATTTTATGCTCCAAAGGAGAAAAGTGCGTGATTATTGCCGAGGACCGAATTTGTTCCGGTCTCGGCATCAGAAATCATCCAGGGTCAAAATTACGCTCCATTCTGTGTAACATGCGATATTTTTTCCCCCGATTTCGCCAAAAAAAAGCAACAAGGTAATTTTTAACCAATGACGAATACGTATTTCCAGTACGATTTTGATTACTTTCCCAGGGAATAAATGGACCGTTTTTCTTCCTAGAAAGTAATGAAATTCATTTGCGCACGCGTACGAGGCAGAGGTTAAAAATTAGCGATTTTGCGCCCGCTTTATGGGCACCAAATAAGTTTACTTTTCATTTCAGCGAAGACGGGAAAAGGAAATTTACTGGTGCAAGATATTTTTTAAATCATTGGGAACAGAGTTGTAAATGCCTAATATTTATAGAAATAATGATGATGATACGATCAGCTCTATAATTATGATTTTATAATAATAACATGTAGCGATTGTAATACGACGATTAAACTTTGGACTGGCTGCAAAAATTATTATTTTTCAATAAAAATTCACGGTAATCATTTTGAAAAAATGAAAAAAAATAAGTAATGCATTACTTATTTCTTCCATTTTTTCCACTATTTCTTGGAAAGTTAAAGCGAAAATTAGTATTTTTTTCAGCTATTAAAATGCTTACACTCTATTTTATAATCACTACATATTATTATTATGAAATCATAATTACAAAACAAATTGTACTGTAAACTATATCTCATGAATTAATAAAAATTAAAAAAAAATGATAGTTACTGATCATCACATTTTACCTTTACCGGTGGTTTTCTCGTAATATGCGATATGAGAAAATTCATAGCGATATCTTCACAATTCATGTATTCATCAACTTTGTCTCTGATGGCTTGTGGGAGCCAATGTGTATACAGATATGTATAGTGTTTATGTATAAATGCCGCTCCCGTGAGCACCATTGACAATTCGCACGAATAATTCGAATTGTAGTTCCAGGCGTTGTTGTAATTTTGGTCCCAAGCGTGAAAGCGTCCGGGAAAACCGACTACTCTATCGCGATGTTCTCGCCACACTCTGCAAAGGTAAAAAGAAATTAATTCTCAAAACGTAATTGAAACAGCAAGTGTATCAAAATAGTAGGAATGGAAAGCATGATTTTTATAAACTTGCCTAAAACCGAACATTATCTCGTCGTGGCGAAGATGTGCGTCGTCGTCGACCGAGAGAACTGCCTCAGTCTCGATAGAATCGAATGGTAAGAACCTGTTGTTCAAACTGTTCCTGGGTGCTTTTATAACCTGCAATAGTTTTGTATTTATCAGTTTTTTATATATGTAAAAAAATTACCGATTTAACGTACATGTTTAATTTTTAAGGACATGTAGTTGGATAAGTAATGATTTTTCGTGTACTCCCTTTTCTTAAATTAGTTTAACAGAAATATCAAAATCATCAACGCGTCATGTGACACAGAGATTCTACTTTATAACAAGAATACGGACAGAAGTGATTTTTTCTTTGTCATTAAAGTGATTCGTTAATTAAGGTTATTGCAAACAAAAATTTGGCGTTCATTTTTTTAGATCAGAAATATGGCGGATAATAAAAAAATTGTTACTGCCAGAAGTCAACAAACTATAATTAGTAAACGACTACTCCAAGATTTTTATTCTACTAAGCATAAATTATCGACAATTCAGGACAAGAAATCAGCTCAATCAGTAACAAAAGCTGCAAACAATAGTATTGAGACCAGAGTTGTAAATGCCAAATCCTTATACAAATAAAGATATTGATACAATTCACGCTATAATTATGATTCCATAATAATAAAATTGCGCAATTACAATTCAATGTATAAACTTAATTAATATCTGAAATAAAAATCAATTTTAACAAAATTTCACGGTAACCCTTCTGAAAAAATGGAAAAACATAATTAATGCATGAAGAAAGTAATGGAGGGCCGAGCTCTGCCATTTTTTCAACTATTTCTTCCAATATTCAAGTGAAAATTAGTAGTTTTTGCAGGTATTCAAATATTTACACTAAATTTTATAATCAATACAGGTTATTTTTATAAAATAAAAATTACAAAGTAAACTGTATTGCAAACATTTACAACTCTGATTGAGACACAGTGGACGTATCGGAAAAATGAATAGTGTGACTGTAACGTCGAATGTAATTCGTCTAGTGAAACTTTGCTTCTCCCAAAATACCGATAGCTTCTTAATGAAGTTGTTCGAGAAATTGGATCCCTCTCTTTCCCACTAATATATCACATGTGGTACATGTTTCGCCTCCCTTAAATGTAGAATTAGGTCGTTGACCCGAAATTATCACGCACCAATATAGGCACTCCTATATCCGGCCATCTGAGATCCTCCATCGGCGGTTTGGGACTGTTCCAAACTACCAGTACCTTGTTCAAGTACGGTAATCCGTAGAGCCTAGCCAACGAGTTAATGAGAACTTGCTCCCGTTCGTAAGTCAGCATAACTATGGTAAATTGCTCCCTGGGATGGTTGCCGCCGAGAGACTCGCTGAATTCTTTGCCTGCGCCACCGGCACCGTGACCGATGGGTCTGAAGCCGACCTCCGAACCTGCAGTATATAATAATAATAACACGGACTCCAAAATTTGCTAATACAATTAAGGTAGTTCACCACGTAAATCCATTGAAACTCTGACATTTTAATTGATTTCGAAAGAATATGCTACTGCGTCAATTGTAATATCCTGCCGCTTAACACAGGAAATGAATATTAAAAATGAATATTTTTCACGACACTTTATAAGTTTACACATCATACTACAATATCTGCATATTATTATTAAAACATAATTCCAAAATAACTTATGTCATCAATTTCATTTTTAAAAGAATAAAGAATTATCAAGTTAACATTCACTAAATTTGATTCGAGTACCGAGACAGTGAAGCGCAATTAAAATTTCACTAATGCGAATCGTTACAAATGCAGACGATTAATGAATTAAATTAATTGTTCATCCAGCCACAAGCGCCGAATTTTTAACTCAAACAAATTGAGTGTCTCCGTTTCGAATATCTTCCCGAATTCGTTCGAGTTAAAAACTGAAGACGGCATTGGTGAACTACCTTCAGTAATTATGTCTTTATTGGTCGTTGACTTACCGAGAAACTTGGCATCACTAGGCAAAATAGTGTCGAAAGGTAGCTGCGGATACAAGTGAAAGGGATCAACCCAATCATTCCATATTTCATGCCCATGAATGAGCATCGTTGTGTAATTTCTTTTGTAAGCCGGGGATGGGTAAGGCGGCTCCAGAGGACCGAGACTCTCCTCGGCTTCCGGTTCAGTAATAATAGTATCCGATTTAAGAGGCTACATAGACGAAGAGAAACTTTTTACGTAAGTTTGTTACGTCTTTTTTGTTAAATTTTGCATAGGATTTTTCATTTAACTAATCGGACCACCTTTTACCACGACCATCATTGATATAGTTGATTATTTTTATAGTCATTCACCCGAATGGATGGAGCGTGCTCAATTATTTTCAAATTTTTCATCGCTTAATTCGCACACTTGCGAATTTATAAAAATTGATCGAATAATTGCGTTTAAAAACTTTCGAATGGAGGTATCTTCTTGGATATAATTCGTATCGTAAAAAAACGTATATAAAAGCTTTTCATTTTGAAGTATACTTTTATGCAAATTTATTTTAAAAATTCTTCAACCCCTCCGAAGCATTAATTTTTAATTAAAACACATAAAAATCGATTTTTCAAAAACTTGGACATTTTTTATTTTTTCCGAAAAAATATCTAAAATACTACTCATGAGGACGAACATTTTAAGCCTAGACGGGAAGTGGGACAATCCTTTTTTCGCATTTTTATGAGAGTTTGAAAGATAAATAAAAAATGAAAACTCGGAGAAAAATTGTTCCACTTTAGGACAAAAATCTGACAGTGAGACAACTTTTCCCAAATTTTTATGAGAGTTTTCATTTTTTATTTATCTTTTAAACTCTCATACAAATTCGAAAAAAGGAATATCCCCCTTCCCGTCTAGGCTTAAAATGTTCGTCTTTATGAGTAGCATCTTAGAGATTTTTTCGGAAAAAAAACCAAAAAATATCCAAGTTTTTGAAAAATGGATTTTTATATTTATTAATGAAAAATCAATGCTTCGGAGGAGTTAAAGAATTAAAAAAATAAATTTACATAAAAGTATACTTCAAAATGAAAAACTTTTATGCAGGTTTTTTTACGGTACGACTTATATCCAAGAAGATACGTGCATTCGAAAGTTTATAAACGCAATTTTGAGAAATTCATAAGTGCACGAAATATGCGATAAAAATTTTGAAAAAAAAAAATGGAGCACCTCTATTCATTGGGGTGAATGATTAAAAAAATAATCAAGTATATCCACGACGGACCTAGTAAACGGTGGTCCGATCGGTGTATAATGCCCCAAATACGTACCACGAAGGTCTCATTGAATATGCTAGGACTTGCAGCTACCGGTGCTGGTAAAGGCGGTATACCCAAACGATCCCTGATCGTTGCGATTATCGTATCAACGGCTCCCTGAGCAGTACCCAAATATCGTTCCCATATCAAACGTCCCTGTCGACGCATAGACAGAAGATCATTGTCCGGTACGGCCCGTAGGAAGAAATGCATTTCCGTGACGCGTGCCTAAAATACCAAAGACCTTTTTATGATTATCCGCTCTTTGAAAATACTTTTATACTCACGATACATTAAATTAGATTACTATTGCTACATCAATTACAATTAATTGCTCTTTTAACACCTTTTTATGCTCATACTAAGCGTTATAATAATTTTCCATTAATGATATAATAAGCTTTGAAAGCGAGCGATGGCAGAAAGGATAGGATTCTGGATTGCAACGCCCAAGGTTCGATTCCAGTCAAACATCAATAGATTTTTTCCAAGAGATCGTTTTCTGCGGTTCAGAACCCACGTTACAATTGTAGGGCCACAAAAAATCACTCAACAATTGTTGAAGACGTTGCAAAATCAACAGAAACTGAGTTTCATAAATTAACAGGAAAAGACCGTGCTCAATATAGAAAGGAGTTTTGAGCTCAATACGGCTGGAGTTCCTAGTCTACTATAAAAAGCTTTGATGACGTACAGATTTTTGAGATTAGGAAAATGAACAAATATTTTGGCAATAAGCGGATGATGTTTTTTGCAGAAATTAAACATTTGGAAATTCAAATACAGTGTGTTATAAATAAAATAACTTGCCTTTGGCAAAAAAATCGCGGCTCTCCGCCACGCGATGACTTCGTTATAACAGAGTTGTATCTGATCTCCGCCTAAAACGACGGGAATCGCTCCTGCACGTAAAGCTTCGTATAGTCTAGCTTGCATGAATGACGTAGTAACAAAAGTGGCGTTGCTAGGAGCGAGAATGAGAGCGAAAGTCGATTCTTTGAGAATAGCTTTTCGCGAAGAATCCGTTCCGCAAAGGGACCAATCAAGAGCTTCGACAGATCTTCGTTCCTCCGACGCGGGAACGCACTCGAACTGTATTGAAAATTTGTCGAGCGTCGTACCCGTCGTCATCTCCTTCAAATGCTGTATTATAAAATTATCTAAATTGTTCTCGTCGATGGCGAGTCTCTCGAGATCGACTTCAGCGTCGTCGATCTGACGAGGAGTCGGAGTCAATCGTGTGGCTTTCATCTCGCCTTGAAACGACAGAAGGTACTTTCTTCTCGCTGGTACCATCGGTGCGCAATCCTGCCAAATATCTCCGCCCGGTGGTCCCAAAATTGGAGGTACTATGAGATCGAATGCCTCACGATATTGACTTCTATGGAAGGTCGATTGCACGAGAATCGCACGACCTGTATCGACGTCGTGAAATATATTTCCCGACTCGACCGACAGATCCCTTCGCGCGAGATTCAAGAGTATGTGGTTTCTACCGTCTCCACCCCAATACGGTAAACCGTGTAATTTTGTCACGTTCAAAGGACGAGGTGAACTCGAAATTTTAGCTTGGTGCATTGATAAATCCTCGCCTATTAGTAGTATGTAGACACAGGCCTCCGCTGGATTAGTCGTCAAATGTGCGTTGTAGCCTAAAAAAAATAAAATCATTAACTTTTATTTAGCGCTAATTAAACAAGCGCTCTTTTAAGATAGTCGTTTTTCAGTAGCTAATCAAATGATCATGTATTTAAAATAATCCGATGTTTGAGTGTATTAAAAAAGGATGCAAAGTAGAACTTTGCACATTGCTTTCTCATTAATTTTCAGCTTTTGCAACGTCGCTTCTATGAGGAAGTTTCTTTATTTTATTTTTGGCTTCCTCGTGGAGGAAGCATTGCGAAAATGAAAATTATTGACGAAGCAATATGCAAAGTTCTACTTTGCATCCTTATTTTGAATACAAATTAAAGAAGTACGAAAACAACAATTTTCATAAATTCAAAATTCTATAAAATCTAAACCGCTTTATGTATTTCGCTTAAATTCAATATCGATCGTCATTTTTCATTGCTTTATTCATCAAAAACTGTTTAAGCTTATTATCTAAAAAATTGTGGCAGTTACAGAACATACAGAGATTTTTTGAAAAATTCAATGTCTTATAAAGTCTGAACCACTTTACCAATCGTCACCAAATTCGATATGTACTGCAACTGGATGTTAATTTTACCTTGCAAAAGATTTGAGCAGGTTTGGTCGAACTCAACTTGAATAAGAACGAGAACAAAATTTTTTCGAAAATTCAAAATTTTATAAAATCTGAACTGCTTTATGGATTTCGCTCAAATTCAATACCGACCTTCATTTTTCATTTGTCTATTTGTCCAGAACTATTTAACTCATTAGCTGAAAAATTGTGGAAGCTAGAGAACATTCAGACATTTTTCGAAAAATTGAAAGGCTTATAAAATCTGAATTATTTTTTCATTTCTTTCGAAAATGTATACATAGGAAGGGGCGTTGCTCCTCTACTAGCGTGCCAAATTTCAGCTTCATTGTTAAAGCCGTTTTCATACATACATACATCCGAACATTTTTTCTAAACCACTTTTTTCGACGTTGCGAACCATTTTGAGTGGCCTCACATGAAAATCACGAAAAAAAATTTTTTTCGAATACAAAGCTTCCTCTATGAGAAAGCAAAAACTATTTAATCTTGATACACATATAATACCCACGATTACGACACATTAACGGAACTAAAGCGGATGTTTCAATTAGAACCCCACGACCTTATTAGTAACCGCTAAATATAAATATAATTTTAACACGCCCCTCCAGTTACTAATAGGGACACTTATCCACACTCTTGTTCATCCCTATGATTTTACATGGTTAGAATGAGATATTTCTTCACAGAGGAAATTTCTAGAACGATGATGAGAAAGCAAAACGCAAAACCCGACTTTGCAGTCTTTTTTTAAATAACAACAAAATTTTGTAACTTATAAATCCTACTTTCAAACCGGACCAAATTTATTTCGAAACAGCCTTCATAAGTTTCTTTCATCAACAAATCCAATTTTGAGATATAAAAATAAAAATTGTGAAAGCACACACCCATACACGCAGATATTTGTTTCTAAGTTACATTTTCCGATATTAAAACTATTTTGTGTACCCTCAGATAAAAATCGTGGAATACACTGTTTCAAATATACAGTATTTGTTTATAGAATACATTCTTACCTAATGTCTGTTTGATGGTTGTTTTTAAAAAGCCATCTACATCCCAGCCGGTATTAACGACAGAGAATACATCTGGATCATACAGATACACAGGAAAACCGCTAGTTAATGCACATCTGCTGTGATCAAAGCAATTGTACATTTTGCATGTGCCAGGAAAAGTGCCTGGAACAACAACTGGAACTGAATCAATGAAAATTCTACGAGGAGGCGCAAGTTCCGGAGTATTTCGCTCCACAGCTTCTCTCTGAGCTGCCTGTGCCTGAACGACACTTATTTTCAATCTATCCAAATCTGTCTGTTGATGCATAAGCTCTTGCTTAAGGTCATCTATTCTTTGTGTGAAGGAGCTGACCTCAACCTGAAGCTTCTGCCTTTTGTTCTCCAGATCTCTGAGTTCATTGCTCACTGACACTTTTATCCTCAACATCTCCTCGATTCTAGCTTTCAGATCCGCTGCCTTCATTGAAGTGAAATCCTCAAAGGCTTCCAATTTTGAGCGAGTACGATGGATGTCCATTCCTGGAGAATCTGCCTCCACCTGCAATGCGATTAATTGTAATTGCAATTTTATTAAGAGAAAAGCTTAGTAAAGTTAGGAAATAATAAATTGTTCAATACAATTTATTAATATTTTGTATATATTGTATATTTTTTTGTATAAAATAAATATCAACCATAGATAATAGTAATAACTCGTATGCAGTCATACTAATTTGTGAAGTTTTAACTATGCAAGTTTTAAGGTAGTCTGTTCACATTAGCTAGTGAAATCAGTGTTAAATTTTTAATCGTGTTTCTACACATTTTGGTAGTTTTGCCGACTGTTCTGCAGAGTGGCTTGCTCATCAGCATTAGTTCTTAATATATAAATCCATCCACAGACACGGTTTGAAATAAAAATACCCTGATACATACAAATTTCGGATGAGGTTGTTGTCATCCAGTTTTATATTAGAAAAAACCACAATATTAATCTAGTTATAACGAGCAATAGCTTATGTTGTTTGTTAAAAAATGCTTCATTGATTGGCCGGACAAATTCTGTATTAGTATTAGTTATTCACAAGTTACAAGCATGTGTAAATCTGATGATAGGTTGGAGTAGATAAAAAACGGTTGCAATTTTCTTACAAAGAATACTATAAGAAAATGTCTCCGGTCAATCAATGAAGCGTATTTTAATAAACAAAATGAGCTATCGTTCGTCAAAGTCTGACAAAAATTATGGTTTTTTCTAATATAAAACTGGATGACAACAACCTCGTCCGACATTTGTATGTCTCAGGGTATTTTAATTAAAAACTGTGTCTGTGGATGGATTTATATATTAAGAACTAATGCTGATGAGCAAGCCACTCTGCAGAACAGTCGGCAAAACTACCAAAATGTGTAGAAACGCGATTAAAAATTTAGCACTGATTTGACTAGCTAATGTGAACAAACTACCTTAAAGAAACGAAAAAATTTCTTTTCATTAACATTATTATATATTCTTTTTCCTTTTATTAAAATAAACAATAATTGCCGACCAATGATATATTCAATATATTTGCCACAGCAACGTAAAGATAAATATAACATTATATGATGAAATGCAACAGAACAAAAACATTATTCCCTAATAGCTGATCCATTAAAATCTAATTGACTATAATTATTGTCCAAAGCAGTAAACTTTGATATCAAAGAATTCACAGTAAAAGTAGATGAATAAACTTTTTCCAACAAACGGTAGAAGATGCATTTATTGCTATTACATAAAAAAAATCATTCAGCCAAGAGTTAATTTTAGTATCAAAATAATATGTTGAACTCTATTATCTGAACGTTTCAAATATTGAATAAAAAGTTCTCATAATTCAGGTTCAATGGAGAATAATATAATATTTTTTATTTTGGAGCAAGCAAAACTATGTCAATAAATGGAATATTTCTTATATTAATTGCATTAAATCTATATTATATTTTTCTATTCTAGTATTTATTTTTATATCAGAAGATTCGATAGATGAATAATCAGACAAACAAATAAACAATGAAGTATACATTAAAAAAATAAAGGAACAATTTTCCTGTACCTGTGCAATGAATAAACTGGATTGAAAAATAATGTTCGACATTGTTCTATACTAATTTATTCTGATACTCTTGTTCCTAAGAAACAAACGTAACTATGTGTGAAAAATCTTTAAAATAATTTATATTCCTCAATTTTTTTTTTTTTTTTTTTTTTTTTTTTTTTTTTTTTTTTTACCCACAGGTAGAAATACCTGTGTGGGTCTCATGTATACATCTGGAGCTTCATCGCGTCCGTATTTATATTTTCGACGAAAATCGACGGCACCGGGAATCGAACCCGCGACCTACCGATGCTCTGGACTAGAGGCCAGTACCCTAACCACTAGACCATCGCACCGGTTTTATATTCCTCAATAAAAACAAACAAACCTTGGATAGATAATAGTGAGTAAATAGCGGCACAATGAAAAGAAGCATAGAGACCAAAATAATAATTCTGGACAATTTAACATGTGCCAGCCAGTGTATAATAATAAATAATAAAGTATACATTAAAAAAATAAAGGAACAATTTTCTTGTATCTGCGCAAACAACAATAAATTGCATTGAAAAATAATGTTCGACATTGTTCTATACTAATTTATTCTGATACATTTGTTCCCAATAAACAAACGTAACAATGTGTGAAAAATCTTTAAAATAATTCATATTCCTCAATAAAAACAAACAAACCTTCGATAGATAATAGTGAGTAAATAGCGGCACAATGAAAAGGAGCATAGAGACCAAAATAATAATTCTGGACAATTTAACATGTGGCAGCCAGTGTATAATAATAAATAATAAAGTATACATTAAAAAAATAAAGGAACAATTTTCTTGTATCTGTGCAAACAACAATAAATTGCATTGAAAAATAATGTTCAACATTGTTCTATACTGACTTATTATGATACACTTGATCCTAATAAACAAATGTAACTATGTGTGAAAAATCTTTAAAATAATTCATATTCTTCAATAAAAACAAACAAACCTTCGATAGATAATAGTGAGTAAATAGCGGCACAATGAAAAGGGGCATAGAGACCAAAATAATAATTCTGGACAATTTAACATGTGCCAGCCAGTGTATAATAATAAATAATAAAGTATACATTAAAAAAATAAAGGAACAATTTTCTTGTATCTGTGCAAACAACAATAAATTGCATTGAAAAATAATGTTCAACATTGTTCTATGCTGACTTGTTCTGATACATTTGATTCTAATAAACAAATGTAACTATATGTGAAAAATCTTTAAAATAATTCATATTCTTCAATAAAAACAAACAAACCTTCGATAGATAATAGTGAGTAAATAGCGGCACAATAAAAAGGGGCATAGAGACCAAAATAATAATTCTGGACAATTTAACATGTGTTAGCCAGTGTATAATAATAAATAATAAAGTATACATTAAAAAAATAAAGGAACAATTTTCTTATATCTGCGCAACCAACAATAAATTGCATTGAAAAATAATGTTCAACATTGTTCTATACTGACTTATTATGATACACTTGATCCTAATAAACAAATGTAACTATGTGTGAAAAATCTTTAAAATAATTCATATTCTTCAATAAAAACAAACAAACCTTCGATAGATAATAGTGAGTAAATAGCGGCACAATGAAAAGGGGCATAGAGACCAAAATAATAATTCTGGACAATTTAACATGTGCCAGCCAGTGTATAATAATAAATAATAAAGTATACATTAAAAAAATAAAGGAACAATTTTCTTGTATCTGTGCAACCAACAATAAATTGCATTGAAAAATAATGTTCAACATTGTTCTATGCTGACTTATTCTGATACATTTGATCCTAATAAACAAATGTAACTATATGTGAAAAATCTTTAAAATAATTCATATTCTTCAATAAAAACAAACAAACCTTCGATAGATAGTAGTGAGTAAATAGCGGCACAATGAAAAGGAGCATAGAGACCAAAATAATAATTCTGGACAATTTAACATGTGCCAGCCAGTGTATAATAATAAATAATAAAGTATACATTAAAAAAATAAAGGAACAATTTTCTTGTATCTGCGCAAACAACAATAAATTGCATTGAAAAATAATGTTCGACATTGTTCTATACTAATTTATTCTGATACATTTGTTCCCAATAAACAAACGTAACAATGTGTGAAAAATCTTTAAAATAATTCATATTCCTCAATAAAAACAAACAAACCTTCGATAGATAATAGTGAGTAAATAGCGGCACAATGAAAAGGGGCATAGAGACCAAAATAATAATTCTGGGCAATTTAACATGTGCCAGCCAGTGTATAATAATAAATAATAAAGTATACATTAAAAAAATAAAGGAACAATTTTCTTGTATCTGTGCAACCAACAATAAATTGCATTGAAAAATAATGTTCAACATTGTTCTATACTGACTTATTATGATACACTTGATCCTAATAAACAAATGTAACTATGTGTGAAAAATCTTTAAAATAATTCATATTCTTCAATAAAAACAAACAAACCTTCGATAGATAATAGTGAGTAAATAGCGGCACAATGAAAAGGGGCATAGAGACCAAAATAATAATTCTGGACAATTTAACATGTGGCAGCCAGTGTATAATAATAAATAATAAAGTATACATTAAAAAAATAAAGGAACAATTTTCTTGTATCTGTGCAACCAACAATAAATTGCATTGAAAAATAATGTTCAACATTGTTCTATGCTGACTTATTCTGATACATTTGATCCTAATAAACAAATGTAACTATATGTGAAAAATCTTTAAAATAATTCATATTCTTCAATAAAAACAAACAAACCTTCGATAGATAATAGTGAGTAAATAGCGGCACAATGAAAAGGAGCATAGAGACCAAAATAATAATTCTGGACAATTTAACATGTGCCAGCCAGTGTATAATAATAAATAATAAAGTATACATTAAAAAAATAAAGGAACAATTTTCTTGTATCTGTGCAAACAACAATAAATTGCATTGAAAAATAATGTTCAACATTGTTCTATACTGACTTATTATGATACACTTGATCCTAATAAACAAATGTAACTATGTGTGAAAAATCTTTAAAATAATTCATATTCTACAATAAAAACAAACAAACCTTGGATAGATAATAGTGAGTAAAGAGCGGCACAATGAAAAGGAGCATAGAGACCAAAATAATAATTCTGGACAATTTAACATGTGCCAGCCAGTGGCGAACTTCTCGTCCATGGTTGACTTGATGGTACGATGTGCCAGTTTCCAAGGAGTTTCCACCCATAGCGAAAACAATTGAGCCAGTGGCTGAACCTCAACAATATAAATTATTAGCCATTGTTTCCACAGTGATGCTGAATCTTCTCTATTTTAAATCATCTCTCCATTGCGACAATCATTCTTCCACATGCGCCAAAAATTGAGCTTCTTCTAATCTCTCCAGATTTACTTATAAGATCCACGGACTTTATTAACACGAAGAAATTTTTAGCGAAGTATTTATCACACTCAAGTCTTTGCTCCAATGTACCGAATGCGCTATCATCGCATCACTATATCTGTCGTGGCGCGCATTATAATAATTTCGAGGATAAATTTAATAACACAAATTTAGATGAAGATAAACAAAACGCGTGCCATGTCCCTGCGCGCCACGGCAGTGCGGAACTGCTGATCGAAAGGGTTGATTAGTGATCCATTTTACGAGAGAGATAAGGTAACTGGGTATTCGGTATTCGTGGGGTCTTTCACGAGTACCAAAAGTCCTACAGGGTAAGTAATCGCAAAAAGGGCCGAGAAGGGGTTGCGATCCAACCTCTCGCGTAATTATATCGACTACGTGCAGTCGATTAATCGAATCTCGAAAAGCGCGCGCAATTTATTAATTTTAAAAATCATTGTAGTTGAACTAGAATTATAATCACCCATTTTACTTCAGAATTCAATGTATATGACTATTTACTGCATAAATAATTTGATATTCACTATATTTGAAGATATGAACATATTGGTGAGATATTGTTCAAGCATGTTAATAAAACATTACTTTTTACTGGTTTTAAACTAAGCTTTTATTCACACGATAATATCAATTGAAGTGGTTTTTATTTTATTTTACATATATTGTAAAATAAGAAAAAATTTAGTTTTCAATTCTTATTTAAAGTTATTCATTACTTTGTTAACAAAATTAATTAATACCTCTCGCGTAATTACATCGACTACGTGCAGTCGATTAATCGAATCTCGAAAAGCGCGTGCAATTTATTAATTTTTTAAATCATTGCAGTTGAACTATAATTATAACCACCGATTTTACTTCAGAATTCAATGTATATGACTATTTACTGCATAAATAATTTAATATTCACTATATTTAGATATGAACATATTGGTGAGATATTGTTCAAGCATGTTAATAAAACATTACTTTTTACTGGTTTTAAACTAAGCTTTTATTCACACGATAATATCAATTGAAGTGGTTTTTATTTTATTTTACATATATTGTAAAATAAGAAAAAATTTAGTTTTCAATTCTTATTTAAAGTTATTCATTACTTTGTTAACAAAATTAATTAATACCTCTCGCGTAATTACATCGACTACGTGCAGTCGATTAATCGAATCTCGAAAAGCGCGCGCAATTTATTAATTTTAAAAATCATTGTAGTTGAACTAGAATTATAACCACCGATTTTACTTCAGAATTCAATGTATATGACTATTTACTGCATAAATAATTTGATATTCACTATATTTGAAGATATGAACGTATTGGTGAGATATTGTTCAAGCACGTTATTAAAACATTACTTTTTATTGGTTTTAAACTAAGCTTTTATTCACAAGATAATATCAATTAAAGTGGTTTTTATTTTATTTTATATATACTGTAAAATAAGAAAAAATTTAGTTTTCAATTCTTATTTAAAGTTGACGGCGGCGTAAAGAAAAATTGAAATATTATTCATTACTTTGTTAATACCTCTCGCGTAATTACATCGACTACGTGCAGTCGATTAATCGAATCTCGAAAAGCGCGCGCAATTTATTAATTTTAAAAATCATTGTAGTTGATCTAGAATTATAACCACCGATTTTACTTCAGAATTCAATGTATATGACTATTTACTGCATAAATAATTTGATATTCACTATATTTGAAGATATGAACATATTGGCGAGATATTGTTCAAGCATGTTAATAAAACATTACTTTTTATTGGTTTTAAACTAAGTTTTCATTCACAAGATAATATTGATTGAAGTGGTTTTTATTTTATTTTACATATATTGTAAAATAAGAAAAAATTTAGTTTTCAATTCTTATTTATAGTTATTCATTACTTTGTTAATACCTCTCGCGTAATTACATCGACTACGTGCAGTCGATTAATCGAATCTCGAAAAGCGCGCGCAATTTATTAATTTTAAAAATCATTGTAGTTGAACTAGAATTATAATCACCCATTTTACTTCAGAATTCAATGTATATGACTATTTGCTGCATAAATAATTTGATATTCACTATATTTGAAGATATGAACATATTGGTGAGATATTCTTCAAGCATGTTATCAAAGCATTACTTTTTATTGGTTTTAAACTGAGCTTTTATTCACAAGATAATATTGATTGAAGTGGTTTTTATTTTATTTTACATATATTATAAAATAAGAAAAAATTTAGTTTTCAATTCTTATTTAAAGTTATTCATTACTTTGTTAATACCTCTCGCGTAATTACATCGACTACGTGCAGTCGATTAATCGAATCTCGAAAAGCGCGCGCAATTTATTAATTTTAAAAATCATTGTAGTTGAACTAGAATTATAATCACCCATTTTACTTCAGAATTCAATGTATATGACTATTTACTGCATAAATAATTTAATATTCATTATTCATGAAAATATGAACGTATTGGTGACATATTGTTTAAGCATGTTATTAAAACATTACTTTTTATTGGTTTTAAACTGAGCTTTTATTCACACAATAATATCAATTGAAGTGGTTTTTATTTTATTCTACATATATTGTAAAATAAGAAAAAATTTCGTTTTCAATTCTTATTTAAAGTTGACGGGGGCGTAAAGAAGAATTGAAACATTATTCATTACTTTGTTAATACCTTCCACCGAATCCGTCGCGCAAAAAAACTTGTCTGGAAAAAAAAAAATTTCCTATGTGCAATTTTTTTTTTAAATCTAAATTAAAAACACTTTCTTAATTAAATTAATTAATTTTTGATTAAGCTTGCCTTGAAAATTAATTTTGATTAATTTTCAAGGCAAGCTGTATTCGTTTGAATATAGAATTCGTCTAACCAGAAGAAGATGTACAAAAGATCTCGGAAATTTTGCTCTTCCATGACAAAAAAATGTTTCTGATAACCACAAAATGACAAATAGTTCCGAAAACATAATTCAGAATAACATTCCGAAAATACTTCGTGCATCTACTTCCGGTTGATCAACCGGAAGTAGGTGTGTTCTTAGATGTGTTCAAACAACACATATAAGAACACACCTACGAATCTAACCGCAGGAGCTATTTGCGTCGTTTGGCCAATTCTTATCACCTAATAATCAGTTCAACCTGAAATCATTAATGTGACGATTTCAACATAAAAACTTTAATCGACAGTAACCAAAAGCTAAATAACAGAGCTTGACCTGTCAAAAAAAGTTTTAATTAAGATTGAACTCAGAAAGTCTAAATAACGTATAATGGATGATGAGACTATATTACAGTTAACAGAATAATAGATTTCTGGGTGCGTTTATCACGTGAATCTATGAACAGTGGTCATTCACCCTGTTCAATATTTCCCTGTGAAGTTGTTACATTATGTGCCACGTTATACATAGTAACATCTAAAATAATTGTAAGTATATGAAAGTATAGTAATATAAGATGAGTAATACGTCGCTCATTAGAATGTCTATATCCGCGCTTCTTCCTATTCTGTATTCTTCTTGCTTACTTCGTAGTAGTTCAGAGCGACACTAGTGGTGGAAATTGTAATTATTTGTATATATATAGTTCGACTACTACTATATACTACACAGCTGCATAATTCTGCATTCCGTTGTTTCCGATTGGTCGTTGCAATTCCATGAGCCAATCAGAATTCATAATCTGGCTGCCTAATAATAATAATATGATCGACGGAGTAAAAAATTGCGTCTCAAAGTACTCATAACCCCGTATTAACTTATCGTTGGATTACTTTATCATACTATTTATCAAGTGGAACATTTAGATTTCTGTTAATCTCACGTTGCAATAATTAAAAGACACCTTTCGATTTCGCCTTATTTCCCTTTTATAGGCAAAGACTTTTCCATCGTACTATTTATCAGCTGGTGTTTTTGAGTAACATTTAGATTCGGAAATTTCTCTTAATCTCACGTTGGAATAATTAAAAAACACCTTTCGATTTGGCCTTATTTCCTTTTTGTACCTTTCGCTGTGTCGAGTAATTGTGTATTAACCCTAAGGATGAAATCATCGCACGTATCTTAGTACGCGTTGTGCCATCTTGAAAGCCAAGTATTCGTGGCGATTCTACAGATGAATCGGCAGCCATTTTTAAACTGCTCACCTGCTTATAAGAATAGGAGAGAAGAGAGGAGACATGGACGATGAAAATCGCGTATCGAAACGGTAACGTGAAGCTGTAAGGATCAGATGGATTGCGGTGAAGCGTGATAATAAATCAAGGGGACTAGGAAACATATAGTGTTGCCTACAGCAATAAAACATAACGAATAATCGTGATAAGTGTGTGCAGACCGTGAAGCGAACGCTCTCCAGTAACCGTGGGGGCTCTAACGAAATGGTGAACTGTCAACACCTCAGTAATAACCGAAAATGATGGTAGTTAGCGTGGCCGTTGTTAGCAACGATTGCTCCTGTTGACTCCGGCTTTCAACTCAGAGTCGGTGAGGACAGTCCGATTAAGTGCCGAGCCGACAATACAGCCGGAACTAATAGCTCGGCGATGTCGCTCTTAATATGCGACGAGAGAGCACCGAATCCATCGAGAAGAATCGTCGTGGCTCGCGAATGGTAAGTTTCGTCAATAATGGCAGACAATGTGCACAGAAAATCGCACAAGCAGTTGGACGGCAATCGAAAAATATCTAATCCGGTTCATCGTACCACCACGGAGACGATAAGGCTGGGCGAATTGGACAGGACTCACCAGGCGTTGGGTCTTGTTTCGCCAGGTAACAATGCCACGCCGAACAATCAATGCAGAAAGAAGACATCGTCCTTTCAGATCACAAGCGTCACAGTCGGTTCTCGTATGAGTAACGACGCTGGCGATGACTCAAACGACGATCTAGACGAGTCGCATACAGAGGACAATTCGGTCGAACACTCTCGAGTCACGGATCTTGATGTCGAGACTCCAAGCTATTCCGAGGATACTTTCTCCAAGGAGGATGTTTTCTTCAATGCCAGTAATTCAGCCCTCAGCACTGCTCCGGTGATTCCCACAAGCTCTCAATATGGCCTGGCGATAGTGCCATCGGAGGGTGGCAGCGTCAGTCACTCGACAAACGACAGCAACATCAACACATTGGATATAACGTCCGTCACTGACAACAATATTATTAATTTGCTATCCAGCAATGCCAAGCAAGATCCTGATTTACGCGAGGTACATTCGCACGGTAGAAACGAGAGATTCAAAGTTGTGAAAATCGAGAGCACCGAGCCATTTAAGAGAGGAAGATGGACTTGCATGGACTATCTCGATCACACGTCGGTGAATCAACCGAGTGCGATAAGCACACCAAAGGTATCGGATCCAAACGAGGTGTGCATATCTTACGGCGTTACAGATGGCGGTATCGTCGTTATGGACACCAACAAACAGCAGGGAAATGTTGCGGACGACAAGGCAATGTCGATGGATATGAATGGTCACGTTACCCATCAGGACGTTCACGGGTCTTCAATCGGAGTCGGAAACAATCCTGGAGCTGGTTTTCCTGTTGGAAACTCGATGCCTCAGAACGTTCAACAGCAGCAGCAGCAGCAACACAACGCTAATCAGCTACAGTCCCAGGCACAGGTGACAACACAACAGATTCCCCAATACTTTCAATCCTCTAATCAGCAGCAGCAACAACAACAGCAGCAGCAGCTTGCCTCACAGCAGCAACAGCAAGGCGGACAACAGGGCGCGACTTTGCCCTCAAATCTTCAGCCCACCCATCCTAATAATTTGGGACAACCGCAGAGCATGCCACAAGGCTCTATTCCTATTATTACACAGACTAATAATAACAATGTGACGCCACAACAAAATATAAGCCATCAGCCGAAGGATGATTCGTCGTACGTGACGGTCGGCTCGCAGAATCAGTCTTTGCCAGGGCAAAATGTTTGTCAACCGTCGGTGCAACAATCTTCCGCGCCTGCTTCACAGGCGCCTAATATTCTCGTTACGCAACATCAGTCCCAACAACCGCAGCAGCAGCAACAGCAACAACAACAGCAGCAGCAACAACAGCAACAACAACAGGCGTTAACAACACAACAGAAGCAGATGACCCAAATTTCCGAGCCAATGACCGCCATGCAGGGAATGCAGGGCATCCAAAATATTCACAAAGTTCCTCAGTCGGGTGCTCAACAAGCAGCGACGACTATTCACGGTCCAGGAGCACCGGTTCAGACTCAAGTAATGCCACCTCAGGGACAAATGCAACCGCAAACGAGCGCGAGCAACGCTCAGGTGCAGATGACCCAAGTTCCGGCGAGTTGTCAGAATGTCGTCGGTGGTAGCGGCCTTCAACAAGGCAACATGACCTTTCATCAACCCGAATCGGAGCAGGACTCCGTGGCGGGACTCGTTGCCGCTGCTGCACAGTCCGCTGATGCCACTCTACTCGAATCTCTCGCCGAAGTAACACAGAGCAGCGATGACCATCACGCGCTCGAAGACAATGAAAGGTTCGTTTGAAACTTTGAATTGTTTTGAGAAAAATTTCGCATAAAGGAAGAAGAATTTTTTTGCTCAAAGGGAGGGGAGAAATCTGATGAGAATCATTGATATTCATTGATACATATCTCACTTGTTTGGCTGTTCGTGATATATGAACGAATATGTGCTGTTGACTCCTTAAGGATGTAAGAGCACGATGGGGTGCTCAACTTCCTGAAAAGTGAGAATTCAGAGAGAAATTCGACCACTTCTCGATGGAATAAAAATCTGAAAAAAATCAAGCATACAAATAGTGCGGAAAAGATTAATTTTGCATATTAATAATTGCAAAATGTTATTAACAAATAGGTGAAAAAAAAGTTGTTCAACAAATTATCCGTCGACCCAACTTTTTTTTCGAATCTAAATGATTCTTTAAATTTTCTGAATACGTATGAATTTTTTCCGAATTTTGTCTAATGTTTGAAAATTGCGGTTTTTTTTTCTTGCAAGAGCTGTATTCGCGAATCTATTTGATCAATCGTTTCGAAACTTCTTGGGTGTAATGGATGATTTTGTGACAAGCACATATGAAAAATTCGCGACTTAACATACATGTAAAAAAAAATGAATTCCAAAAAAACGAAATTTCGATGATTAGAAAAAATTCTGAAAAAATTCATACGTATTCAGAAAATTTAACGAATCATTTTCATTCGAAAAAAAAGTTAGATTGACGGATAATTTGTTGAACAATTTTTTTTTCACCTATTTGTTAATAACATTTTGCAATTATTAATATCCAAAATTAATCTTTTCCGCACCTTTTGTACGCTTGATTTTTATCAGATTTTAATTCCATCGAGAAGTGTTCGAATTTCTCTCTGAATTCTCACTTTTCAGGAAGTTGAGCACCCCATCGCGCTCTTACATCCTTAAGCGATCTTCTTTTGCTGGCAAAATCATCCTATTCTGAGTTACTAACAACTTTTTTTTTTCATTATAGACTTTTATTACACTTTTATCAGAATATTGGTAGGTCAAATGTTCTTAAATAATTTTTTATGTGGAAGATGAAGATTTGGGAAATGTATTTGGAAATGCAACGGATTTCAGTAGGGATTGAAAAAAATTGTCGAATGATTATAAGTTTAAGAATTTTTTAGAGATACAAGAAAGCTAGAGTTTCGCTGGATGGATGCAATCTTGTGTAGAACTGCGAATTATTTGGACCACTTTTGGTCTACTGGTTATCTTATAAAAGTGTGTAACAAGAAAATATATTGTAGATGGCCCAAGACAGATATGTTTTCGTCACTTAACAAAAAATCATTTGCTTCAGGGCTAAATTGCACATATTTACTACATTTAATACGAGCAGATAAATAAGTGAGATATCCGTTAATGAATATCCTTAATTTGTTCTTGATTCTCTTCCTCAATTTTATGACGCACTCTGCTCGCTTCTATCTGCCAGTTGCAGTGTTATTTAGGTTTTTCGATACCAGTTTGTATGTCAACAAAGTCATAATTATAGTCGCTGTGGAAAAGAGCGCAGCAATATCCGAATAAAAATGTATTTTTTATTCTTTTGAATTCTTTTGAATAACTGCAAATATTTCTTAACCAAGAGAATTAATTAGATTTTTTAGACTAATTATATAAAATTACGTCTCTTATTTCGAGAAAAAAAATTGCTCTTATGCTCTAGTAGTATTGTAGATACATATTCAGATAACGTCTCACCAATTTTTGGAAACTAAATATGAAGTATCATTGAATTAAACTAAAAAAAATGTAACGTACCAAATCACAACGCAAAAGACGGCTCTGGCGATAAAATTTAAGATGCTAACTAAACACAAAATGGTGTTTATTTTATTGCATCACCTGATAAATTTAATCGGTAAAGCTATTTTTATAACATGTACGACAACATTTTAGATTGTATTTTTATTCAAATGCACGTTTTCTAAAATTGAGTTTCGAAAAATTGGTGTAGACACTTTATTGTTTATAAGATCCTTAATTTTGTCGTATGATCTTGTACTAATTTTACACAAAATTTCTTCTAAATCAATGAAGGTATTTTGTTCTTTAATTCAGAGGAATTCAATTGAAGAGCTGAATAACGTGATGCAAATCACGTTATAACGTTTTATTAAACGATGCCAATTTTCATATAATTTCACCCTAACTTCCTGCTATATATCTTCAAAGTACTCGCCTGGAATTCATGATTACTCATAATCTGTTTGTTGTATTGCAGTATGTCGGGGACAAGTGCCGTAGCGATCGATAATAAGATTGAACAAGCTATGGTGAGCGTTCGAGGATTACTATTAGGGAATGCGCGTTGCGTTATCCCCTCGTGGAATGTTGGGAGGCTAAATCTCTGCTAATACTCACGTCACGTTTTTGTTTTTTTTCTCCAATCAGGACTTGGTGAAGAGTCATCTGATGTTCGCTGTGCGGGAAGAGGTTGAAGTGCTGAAGGAGAAGATAGCGGAATTAATGGATCGTATTAATCAGTTGGAAGCCGAAAATTCGATTCTCAAGGCCCACGCGACGCCCGAGACGCTGGCTCAGCTCAGCCAGTCGACAACCAAATTACCCCAAAACAATTCAGGAAGCGGTCAGTAGGTAACCCGTTGTAAATAAGTTTCTATCAATACTTCGTCAAGTACATAATGGATAATATAATTATTGTATATAACTTTACGATTTTTAGAAATTTATAAATAATGAGATTTATTATATTATACATATTAGTATTAGAAAGAAAAAAAACCAATTTTTTTTAAGTAAATTAAAGATAATAGATTATTTTTTACTATTTCAGTTTATCGTTTAGGAAATATATATTTAATGCTGTGAATTCGAATTTTTCTTCTTTTTTTTTTGTTTTTTTTTTCGTTATTTTTTTTTTAACGTGGCGCGATGTAACGTTTATCTCTTTCGTTGTTTCCTTTGTCTCTCGAATGAAATGTGTAATTGTTACGAGCCCAGAGAGGAGACAGGGACGTTTGTGAGTGCAAACCATGACCACTAAAAAACAGCACACAGAGTAACGGAATCAATATACTGTTTTCTTTATTCCGTAATTGATTTTTTTCTTCGTTTTCTTCGCGTATGTGTTTATAAAAAAGAAAAAAAAAAAAAGAATATGTAATTCTACGCGTAGGCAGCTAGACCGCCATAGCTTATTTTACCAACTACAAGTCGTTCCGCATTCGATCGGGAATGATAGCTGTGAAGCCGTAATTTATATATGACGTAATTATTCGTGCGGAGGCCCGTGCGGAGTCTCGATCAATCCGAATTTCCGACAAAATCGTTCCGCATCGAACATACACACACACCCGTCATCATTCGATGTCATTCCTCTATTTTTCGTCGTTCTCAGTTTTCGTTTTTATTATTATTTCTCAGTACGATCTCTGCTAACTTTCGATACTTTTTTTCTTCATTGTTTTTTTTTTTTTTTTTTTTTTTCTTTCGAGAATAAAGATCGTCAAATATGCTGTTTCGACACTCACGGTGCACTGTACTGTTTCTTTAAGGTGGTGCGTAACGTAAGTACGAAAAATCAGTACCAAAAAGAAAAAGAAAAGCTAAACAAAAAAACAAAAAAAAAAAATAAACAAAAAGAGTAATATTTCGCTACTGATGTACTTGTAAAAAAAATCTATAATTTCCTGTCAGCGTCTTACTTTAAATCTGGTACATGCCTAATAAAAGAAATTTTTGATTGTATCTGCGTCGTTGTTTCTATTCCCTAATCCCTGGAGATTATATCACGTGACTGCAGGATATTGGAGGCTGGTGATTTTCGGTGTTATACAAGAGCGCAGTATTTGCGCAGTAAACACTATATGATATACGCATAGCATGTACTTCGATCATTTAGTTCTTTATTCTCTAGATGCGAAATTTCGGACGCCGTCCTCACATTTAATAGGTAAAAGTCTCAGTTACACAATCGATACTGCTGCTGTCGTTTGTTTCTTTAATATTATAGAACTAAACGGACGAAAGTAAATAAGAAAGCACACAATACGTGACCGCGCGATTTATATTTTTGACAAAGTTTTATTCGGGTCACTATAAAGGCTAAATATGACACTTTAACATAAATCCTTATTACAATGAAGACCACTTCATGATAAGAGAAATGATAATTCATAATTACACCTTATAAATTTATAAATGTTATAAATTTTTTTCTAGGAAGAGAAAGAAAAATAACAACGTATAACTTTTTTTGTTTTTCTTATACCATTACGAATAATCCGGGAAACGCGAGGCGCGATTAACGGCACGCGATTATTAACGCCCGACGATGATGGAATTCATACGAACCCAAAGTTCTTAGTTTTGATAGCGAGCAGAAGCTTATGACGCAGCACGTGACGCGAGCTGTACAGTGGAACGTATAGGCGAGAGATACATGTGTTCGCGGTTGGTAGGTGGGCGTCGTCCGCCGGTCGAATCGTCACTGTCGGCATCGGCTGGAATCCGTCCTCGCTGGCTGGTAGAGCCGGTGATCCTGTCCAGAAGTAGACCTGTAATTCAAACACATTACAAATTATTATTTCCATCGATTTCCTTTTTTTTTTAAGATTACTATTTTCGAATCGTTCTAATATTGTTGCACTTCGATTTAGTTTGGTTGATCTATACCGGGTGGGGGTTAAAATAGCGAATGGCTAAAATAGCGAATTAAAAAAAAAGGAACGTTTAAATATAGAATGGCCATCATTATGAAATTGGCTATTTCATTCCTTATATTGAAATTCGCTATTTTGGTCATTCGCTATTTTGAACCCCACCTGCTAAAATAGCGAATTAAAAAAAAAAGGAACGTCTAAATATAGAATGGCCATCATTATGAAATTGGCTATTTCGTTCCTTATATTGAAATTCGCTATTTTAACTATTCGCTATTTTGAACCCCACCTGCTAAAATAACGAATTTAAAAAAAAGGAACGTCTAAATATAGAATGGCCATCATTATGAAATTGGCTATTTCATTCCTTATATTGAAATTCGCTATTTTAACTATTCGCTATTTTGATCATTCGCTATTTTGAACCCCACCTGCTAAAATAGCGAATTTAAAAAAAAAAGGAACGTCTAAATATAGAATGGCCATCATTATGAAATTGGCTATTTCGTTCCTTATATTGAAATTCGCTATTTTAACTATTCGCTATTTTGGTCATTCGCTATTTTGAACCTCACCTGCTAAAATAACGAATTTCAAAAAAAAGGAACGTCTAAATATAGAATGGCCATCATTATGAAATTGGCTATAGTGGATTTTAAAAAAAAGAAACGTCTAAATATAGAATGGCTATCATTATGAAATTGGCTATTTCGTTCCTTATATTGAAATTCGCTATTTTGACTATTCGCTATTTTGAATCTCACCTGCTAAAATAGCGAATTTAAAAAAAGGAACGTCTAAATATAGAATGGCCATCATTATGAAATTGGCTATTTCGTTCCTTATATTGAAATTCGCTATTTTAACTATTCGCTATTTTGGTCATTCGCTATTTTGAACCCCACCTGCTAAAATAGCGAATTTAAAAAAAAGGAACGTCTAAATATAGAATGGCCATTATTATGAAATTGGCTATTTTAGCCATTCGCTATTTTGACTATTCGCTAGTTCATTGCATTTTAATAAGATGAGGGTCAAAATAGCGAATTTCATAATGATGGTCATTCTAGATTCAGTCTTTTCTTATATTGAAATTCGCTATTTTAACCATTCGCTATTTTGTTAATTTGCTATTTTGAACCCCACGTTTTTCCTATCCCGATGAGGATAATTTTTATCGACCGACTTCGGTGTCTAGTGATCCAGTAATTAATCTGTTAACTAAACATGTTTATATTTTTATTTTTCAACTAAAAATTAATGAAATTCGAGGCACATGAAATTTAATACCCAATTGAAAACAATATTAAAGTACTTTTTATATTAAACATCATTTCTATAAATATTTTAGATATACCGCTTATTAATCTTGCACCATATTTGTACATTCATTTTCATAAAGAGAATTTCTGCAGCAAACGCTAAGTGCTTAATTAGTTTTCCAAACTCGTTGTTTATACGGTGAAACTGGTAACCAGACACCGAAATAGTCTTCCCCTACCCTAGAGCAGGTTAAATCAATTTCACTGCAGTCCACGCAATTAAGAACGATTTCGTAAAGAGTTAAAAGGTCGGAATACAATCGATTAGTAAATAACTCACCAAATCCTGTCGTTCCACGTGAGACATTTTCTCAACGATTGACCAAAGCCATCGTTTGAACTTGGAGAGTCTTTCCGTGGATTCGCCGGACTCGTCATTAAAGGACGTGTATGATATTAGAACGGAGACGTTTATGTCGCCAACGCCGTTCAACAGAAGTCTCAGATCTTCCGAAGTTAGGCCGTCGAGGGCGCCCTCGGGAAGTACGTCGAATACGCCTTCTCGCATTGCCTCCAGGGCCTTTTCCTGCACCTTAATCATTCGTACCTCAGCGTATTTTCTTACGTAATCATAAACGTTGCTACCCGTGACCTCAATATCGCGACCGTTCGGCACAAGTTCGATGGAACCGCCTCCTTCTTCAGGGCACAAGTCAATACTGCAATTTAAAACGTAACCATAGAAACAAAATGTCACAAGATAATAATTTAATAATTATTCGAAAAATTAGTTGAATCATAAATAGACGGGATAAAAAAATCAATACCTGAATGTAAGATCCAGTGCGGAGAACAAACTGTTGCTGTCCTTGGTCTCTGCGTCGATAACGAGTTGTCGCAGACTCTCGTATATTACCGAATCGAAGAAAGCGAGATCGTGAAAACGTATCGGCCTCGCAAGTATGTATTTGATGACGTGACGATTAAGGAATATTGGACAGAGCTCGTTTTGTAGAAGGCAAAGACCTATCAGCCTGCCAACGTTTCTGAATGCGTTAAGCCGCTCGTAGCTACATCTTCCCTGTCGCGGCGTGTAAAATCCTCGTTTTCCAGGCGAATAAAATAACGGAGCGTTGTCCTCCGTGTCGTCCAATATGCTGTTGTCCATTTTCTTTTTATTAGCACCGCAACGCTCGGTCAAACTGAATACGTCCAGATCGAGGAGAGCCTCGCTCGCCAAATCGTGGCAGTGACGCTGTATTAGCTCGTACGCCTCGTCAATTTTCTCCTGAAGAGCCTCTTCCGAAGCCAACAACATGAGTATCTGAGAGGGCGACAACTCTAGTAGCATCCCCGTTATTTTTTCGGCCACCGTTGGCCGAAGTGCGTGCACCTTTGGGAATAATCGATCGCCGAGATGCTGCTGATGACTCGTCAAATGATCGTTGCTC
Source organism: Ephialtes manifestator (assembly GCA_963970395.1). Lineage (NCBI taxonomy): Eukaryota > Metazoa > Arthropoda > Insecta > Hymenoptera > Ichneumonidae > Ephialtes > Ephialtes manifestator. Next base: position 37,434,668 of record OZ019970.1, read on the forward strand.
ATATGCCCAACTGGTAGTGGATGACTACTCGACGAAGAGCCACCTGTACCTGAACCACTTGCTCCTTCCACCGAACTTGATGGATGGAACGAACGCGCCTCGAACGATAGCCTTCGAGTCTCTCTGTACTTTCCGGATGATCGAGGATTCTAAAAGAATTTTATTGACTTTAGAAAATTGGCATGAAAATAAAATCAAAAATTTTGCATGTTATTGACACACTGTTAAAAAAAACTGGAAGTTTTTATGCATAAACTCGTCATCTAAATTTAATGTGCAAATGTGTTGTGAAATTAAAGTATTTTTGTGGAAAAATTAAAGAAAGTTCTGAAAATTCAAGTACTTTTACTGTAAAATTTAAGTAAATTATTGAATTTGATGTACCATACATTAATTTTACATCATATTTGTATATTAAATTTATTATACCAGTTTATGCATAAAAACTTCCAGTACTTGTACATTAAATTTAAAGTAGATTTTTTTTTATAGTTCACGTAAAAACGTGTGACAAACGCAAACTTTTAGAAGCTACGAGCAAATCTTTGCTTTCGTGGTAGCCACGATGGCAAAAAATTTGCCTGACCTTTAGATGCAATATTAAACTAGAGTATTAAATTTTTCGACGTCTATATACTTAAATTTTCGATATGTCAGCAAATCTTTAAATGCCATTTGAGGCAACATTCGAAATTATTTCAAAATTTTGTCCTGATTTTATGACCCTTGCACGCTATCAGACATTCAAAAGTTTAAAAAATGCCTAGTCTGATTTAAAAAGATTAATTGAAAGCAAATACAGTATTTTAGTTTACTTGTTGGGTAAAACAACAACAAAAACCGCTAGAACAGCACCGCGATCGGTGAATATTAGTAATATTAGTTAATAAAAAGATCAAAGTATTACCGGTCGTCTTAGATCACGATCTCTACTCTTTAATTTCTGTAAAACGTTGTATTGCGAGTACTTTGAGCCAACTTGCGCTGCTTCGAGATTTGGCAGTTTGTCGTTGGCAAGTAATGCCTAAAAAGAAAGAAAAAACAAATATTATTTATCAAATATATCAGAATTTTAATAGGAATTTTCTGTCACTGCGTTTATTTTCGTACCTCAGCGATGGCTGTATAAAAACTTCTGGCAACGCCTGAGCCTTCGCCAGGCTCGTCTTTGAAAGTAACTTTAATCCGATTAACCGCCAATGGCGGTGTGTTTGACGCCCTCCGATTATAGAGGTTGTACTGTGTGTTCAATTCTTTCATTGTCTGTACCAGCAGCTGCGTTCTGTCTCGGTCAACCTGTAAATAATAAAAATAGTTTCGTTTAAGCTCACAAACATCAAAGCAGCGAGCTTCGAAAGGTACCCACCTTTGACAGAGTTATATCTTTTTGCTGAGAATTTCTCAACTTTTCCATGTCCCTACGGAACTTAGCTTCTTTCACAGGAAACCCACCAAGTTCCGAAACAACGGAACCCGCCTCGAGACCCACGTCTTCCATGAAAACTCGACCAAACAAATCGAGGGAGAGTCGCCAACGACCGAGCAATATATTGTGTGATATATTTGTTCCAATCGAGGATACCGCTCTTGCGGATTCAACGGGACTCGTCTCGACCGTTTCGTGAGCCGATATTTCGTGACTAGTTGCCGCCGGATCAACTTCTTCAGCGCCACTCTGCGCCTCCACCGTCGGTACCACCAGCACCTCGGGAGCTCCGACTTTATTCGCATTTGCTTCCTGAAAATTCATTTTTCAAAATTATTCACAGTGTTTATCAGATTTATTGTTATATTGTCGCTATTTTTATTGTTTTAGGGTTGTGTATTTTATTATTTCTAGTGATATTTATCTTTACTCACCGAAACAGTTCCTGCTCTGACTATAACACTCCTACCAGTCTTACAAGTCTCTTTGCCTTTGTTACTTCCCGATTGCTCGTTCTGGCTGTTAGGCGATACGATTATCGGAGCTCTGTCGATTATTTGCTCAGCCACGACAGGGGGTTGATTATCGTTTGCTTGATTAAATAGTTTTGGTTTTTCCTGTAAACGAATTATAGTTACAGCTATTGGAATATTACAAGATTTATATACAGCCACTGAGTCTTGAGCATAAAAAATGCCAGAATTATCTAGGATTTCAAAATTCCATAGTTTTACTAACGAAGTAGAATAGATCCATTTGTTTTAAGTGAATGGAGAGAACAAAATTGATTATTAGACATTCGAAGCATTTTGGAATAGACATCTGGATTTGAAATTTAAAAAAACAAAGCTTGTTTTATGATCACTGCGGAGAAAAAAAAGGATTTTCTCTCGAGTGTTGAAGGAAACTTTTCGGTATGGAAACTACATAAAAGTGTTTTTTTTTATAAAGAAAGTTTTGTAAAAAAAAAAAAAATGACGAGGCTAAAATGTGCTTTTACTTAGCATCCGTTTTTTAAGTGTACTTACCACATATTTGCTAGTTCCTGGCTCACCAGAGGATACCGAGCTCCTTCGATTCTCCGTTGTTGAAGAACTGCCACCAGGGCCTTGAATAACTTGGCTGAAAGTCGGTGTTACGGTGGGCGTAGTATTATCAGCGGTTCGAGCCGATAGGCTGAGTCTTGTCGGCAAACCTTCCAATGGATTTTGATTAGCTCCACCAGAGCTCGATCCAGCTATTGGCTGTCGCGGCACACCAAAAAGATCCTCGCGTCTCGAATGGGGTTGTAATAAATGCGGCTGGTCGGCCAAAGGCAATGCCTCGCTCATCACCGTGTCGAAGGGATCAAGCGGCGGACAACCGAGACACAAAGTCGAGTCTGATCGCTGCAAGAACGGATGCTTACGTCCTTTGCCTGTTGAGTTATTACCGCTGCTTCCCGTGCCGCACACAGGCACTTGAAGCAAATCCGGATAGTCGACGGAATCTGTTTCCATCGCGTTTGCCGCTGGCAAATTGTCTTCCTCTCCTTCCTCATTATCATTTTCGTCCTTAAAATAAAACGATTACATGTAAATTTCCACGAATTTCGACAGCTATTTCTTGCCCGAGTAAAACTATTCTTCTGACAATTTGTGTACCAAAATATAATCATTCATAGGATTTTTCGGGTAACCCACAGCTTACATAATTTTTGGAGATAAAATACATATATATATTGGTTAATTTTGATTTTCTCGAATAAGTGTACATAGATTGTCTATATTTGTGAAAAATTACGTCGTACAATATTTCTGTTTCTTCGAAACTGCGCGACATAAAAAATACGACGTCAGGCACCGAAAATTGAATTTCAAGTAAAAATTACATTACATTCCGAGAAAAATGTTTCTTTTTCTGGAAAATACAAAATTACAGGAGGGAAATGTTGACAAAAAACTTGTCGAGATTTTAAAAGCAAAATATTGTCATCAGGCTATTATTATTTTAATTTGACACATAAACGTAATAAAATCGATAAATACCTGATCGTTCCAAGCGGAATACGAAGCCGCTTCTTTTTGAGTCTCGCTTCTGGTTGCGAGAGGTTCCGAAAGTGAACGCATGTAGTAAACCAAGGCGTCAAAGACGTAAGCAACGTGTCGCAGTGCCGAAACATCGAGAACAGGCAAACTATCGCGATGCTCGCCGTTGTGAGCTCGCATCAGAGAAAGGCAGTACGACAGGAATTCGCGTCTCGCCGAGTGAGCATCTCCACCTGCACGACAGAAAGTTTATTACATTTTCTTTAATAATATTACGAATTTTTAATAACAAGAAGCACGTCGCGCATTTTTCAATGATTGAATATACTCGATTCGGCTTTCGGAATCCTCTGTGAAGAATATTGTGACGCGAGAACGACATACGGTATAGCCGATGGAGCCAACAAACCTTCGCGTTCTCTGCTGCTCCTAGGTGGTTCGCCAACGCCTGTAAAACCAACGGTGAGTCTCGTTGAACCTTGTGTCGTGGAGATATTGGAGGTTGCAGTGATACCACTGCGTTGATTCCGACCTGTGTTACCCTGAAGTGTCAGGGAGAGCGCCGCCGAGTTGAGGAGACCAGTAAAATTACTTCCGGACAACGACGGAGCGTTGTTAAGTGGATGTTCGGGATGAGTAGGATCGGCACTTCGAGTCAAAGAGACGCCGAATCTCAACTGGGCTTCAGTCGCATCCATAACCGTCAGCAACCAGTCCCAAGTGGGTTTTAAGTGTCCTTCCAGGTACATCTACGAGCAATTTATGATTTTTAGAGAAAGAAACTAAAATTACCTCATAAATACATAATTTGATAAGCTAAAATTCCCTCCTTCGATATTTCGTCCATATATTTTCATCACGAAAGTAGAACTTCAATTACGATCTTTAGCATTGCTTTTTTTATTTTATAAATTCAGCTCAACAGCTTAACATTTTCGAGATCTAGTGAGTGCATAAATATTTCTACAAAATACAAAGTTTAAAAAAACGCAACAGTTTAATAATTTAGTTCCAACTATTGATCCACTTGCGTGATAAATTTCATGTCGATTGATAGCCCTTTTTTTATATATAGCGCTTTTAATTTTGCAGATCTAAAATTATGTTGATTTGCCAATGTCAAAAAAATGTAGGTACAATAAAATTTTAAAAATAATAAAATAAAATAACGTATTATTAGGTAAAAATTTTTTTTAAATGCAATGATAAAAATCAAAATGGACTTCAAAAAAACAGGTAAATATACGATATTTTTTGACAAGGGAAAAGAAGACTGTACCTGCAAGCTCGTAGCATCTTGATAAGTGATCTCCATGAGTCGCGGCAGATTTGGTGCGTGAGTTTTGTAATCATGCATCATAGTCAAAAGATCGGCAATCTGTCGTATGACAATTCCAAAGGCCCTTGCCAAACAGCTGGCGGTAGTTCCCATAGTGATGGGTTCCTGTGCAGCGGCGACTGCCGAGGTCGCCGTAGATCGTCTCAAAGTCGAGGGATCAATAAAAACCAAATTACTGCCACCGGTGACGCGTAAACCGGTGGTACGAGTGCTAGACTCGCGATTTCTTATGGCCCACTGCATTGATACAGGAGCGAGATTATTGCGGTGCGGATGCCCCGACGAGCCACTGGAACGAATGAAAACGAATCTATTTACTAAAAATGTCGATATTACGCGGCGATATTGGAGCTAAAATACTAATTACAGCGATGGCAATGAAGGAAAGTTAAGTTGTTTAAGGAGGTCCTGCCAGCTATAAAGTCTGTAAATTTATGAAAATGTTTTCACGAAATTATTCACATTGTTAACAGAATTGTGTAATGTATTCTTGCTAATCTAGCTAATTTGTAGAAATGTCTTTAGCATATACCGATTGTTTTCCGCATATTTCCACGTGATCATGTTAATATTTTAACAAACTTTTCAACAAATCAGTCGAGTTCCAAGGCGACCAAACACGCGTTTCATTAAGGATATTCTTAGCGTCAAATTTCTGATCCTTTATGTCGTTGCCCAACTTCTAAATTTAGTAATTACGTTTAGAATCGCTCAAAATTTGATTAACCCAATTTTCAAGCGAGCCCAAGTTGCAATATGTTGTTAACGACAGGATCTGCTTAACGTTTGATAAAAAGGAGTTCTAGATACCTTCTGCGCTCCAGTTGCTCGTCACCGATTTGGAAATCTTCGTTGTCCTGCTCGTCAGTTTCACCAGCCTCACTATCGTCGTCTTCCTGCTGGCTCGACTCGCCGGATTCGTCTTCGGGGAACAACAAAATCGAGCCCATTCCCCCATCGGAACCAGCGGTAGCTCCGGTTTGCACGCTTCGCTGAGCCGAAGCTGCGTCTTGATTGCTGTGATTGTCGTCCGAATCAGATTCAGTCTCGCCCTCAGCGAGCAAATCGAGCTCAGTGTCGGATTCGCCGTCTACGGCTTGTTCCTCACCGGCACCGCCAGCGTTACCGTCGACCTCACCGAGCGGATGATTTGCTGCAGGTCCAGCAACTCCCGATTCCTCGTGTTCGCTTATATCTCCATCCATGTCCATCGGGACTTCTTCACCACCTTCGGCCTCATCCATCGCTGTTGCGTCTCTCGCAATAACTATGTTGTTATTTCCCTGTTGAGGCTGAAGAGCAGCGTCAAGACTTTGAGCACTTACGCCGCTGTGCGGTATCAGTGGCTCGATCGAAAAGAGCTCCTCAGAGCCGTTTATCACTTCGATAGCCGAGCTCGTTAGTGTGAAAGGCGCGGTGGGTCTTGCAACACCCAATCGAACTGGCGCTATAAGAGAATCCGCTGTCTCGCACAATTCCTCGACTGCGAGTTTTATTAGAGCTTGGAACACTCGACGACACTTCATCAGAGGTTGTGAAGCTTGACTGGCGCTGTAAAGAGTCGAATAACTTTCGAGATCAGGATATTTGCGCGTTCTACCTTCTGACTGGCCACTAAATCTCGAGCATGAAATTTACAGAGTTTCGGACGACTCGTATTTGTTTTTCCCAATGATATTGGATGCACTCAAGAACTTGATTATTAGCAGAGTTGTAAAACCCATTAATTCATGAGATATATTTTACAGTACAATTTGTTTTGTAATTATGATTTCATAATAATAATATGTAGTGATTATAAAATAGAGTGTAAACATTTCAATAGCTGAAAAAAATACTAATTTTCGCTTTAATATTGCAAGAAACAGTGAAAAAAATGGGAGGAATAAGTAATGCATTACTTATTTTTTTCCATTTTTTCAAAAGGATTACCGTGAATTTTTATTGAAAAATAATAATTTTTGCAGCCATTCCAAAGTTTAATCATCGTATTACAATCGCTACATGTTATTATTATAAAATCATAATTATAGAGCTGATCGTATCATCATCATTATTTCTATAAGTATTAGGCATTTACAACTCTGATTATTAGATAATGCAACTTGCATTTAAATGGCTGCCCTGATCATACGATCTTAAATATTCTTTGGAATTAGCTAAACTGGCTGCAAACAGCGTGCTTATTGTTGGATATCAATTGCACTTTTCAGGCACCGTGTTTTTCCGGTGAAATTATTATAAAATGATGTATTAAGTTTACTTTTCTTCAAGATATTCGTGGAGGTATAATGTACGATGTAACCTAAATTTACTACAATACAGCCAGTCAAAAACCTTCCAAGTTTTTAAAAACTGTCGCAGCATTGGTAAAAACTGCATCAATCGAAATTTACTGAAAAGTTGTCGAGACGATGGCAACAGAATAATAATAGAAACAAGTTTGAATCTTTCTCTGCTTAAAAAAAAATCACTAACATTTTCTGGACTATTCCAGGTTTACCGAAATTCCGTGCAGTTCCAGTATCTCCAGGTTGAGTGACCATAATGTTATTTTTTGGCAAAACTTCAAAAAAACATACCTCCTTCGCTTTGCAGTACTTGGCGCCATCTCGATGGTGAAAATAACGAATATCCTTGCCACAGAACGTACAAATCGGCGAGCTACGTTATTGGCTTCCTCCTGACGACCAGGAACAGATTCGTTCTGGAGCTCGCGGATTAGTGTTGTGAGCAAAGTGTCGAGCATCTGTGCGGAAAAAAGTCAGCAAATTAGATTTGACGATCTTCAGCGAAATCTCGCGGAATAATTGGTAAATTATTGTTGAAAAAAAATTACTTCGGAGCTGCATTTAACGAGCAATGAATGCGTAAATTTGTCCAACAGAGCTGTTCCGCTCTGGCGACAGGATTGTCCCTGATCACCGAACAACTGATCACTTCCGTTCTCGGCAACGCCTGACATTATCATGCACTGCACAGCGGGCCAATCGTTGAGCAATCGCTCAAGAGCGCGACGACTGAAGCGTGGCGGTTCGAGATCGTGATCGGGCATATCCGAGTCGGCGCCCATTCCATCGGACGAGGGAGTTTTTCGACTGGCGGAAGTCGAACGCTGACGAGGAGCTGAACGGAATTGCCGTTGTTCGACGGATTGTCTTCCTACCGTCTGCACGAGGAACAGCAAGATACTTTCGCCTCTGTAGAAAGTTAGAAAAATTTATTGAGTACTCTTGTAAATCTGTGCAGTTTTCTTTATTTTCTATATTTCTTTTTTAGCAATATTTAAGATATACATATTTGCTAGCGGCACATCGATTTCATCGAAATTTAAGTTCCTCGTGATAGCAGAAAAATATTTATTTAAATCAATAATAATTTGGTTAGTAAAAACAGTTGAATAAAATAATTTATTTTACATGAAAAATCGTTGAAGCTTGGATATTTCTTCAATAAAGTTACTGAATCACTGAAGAATTTCGTAAGAGATTTAAAAAAGAAAATTATATCTATTCGAAACGATCCGCTAATTCATTTTATACAACTAAAAACGAACTTTTCGCAATATTATTAATATTATGAGGAATTTTGCAGCACTATTATTATTAAAAATCGATGTTCTTTGGCTGCATATGCAATGTAAAATATAATTAAAAGATAAAAAAACTTACCTAGAGTTGATTTTAGTAGCGAGATCGGTGTTGGTAACGAGACGGCAGAGTAAATCGTATCGAGCGCCTTGATGACCAGCGATAAGCGCACGGCACTTGCACTTCTCCCAACAATCGCAGTAGGCCGTGGGCGAGGTTTTTTTCAGCTTGCAATCGTGACCCCGATGGCAGACGCGTGCGCACTCGGTGCAGCAACAAAGCGATCCTGTGAGTCCACAAGTTCGACATTCGAATATATCTTGATTTATGTGCTCCGCACCGGTCCACGTGAAGCTACAAGTATCATTGCAGCAGGTGACGAACAAAGGCGAAAGATCCGGACTTGCGTCCGGAGGGATTATCATCGCTGAGCAATCCTTTCCATCTCGGCTGACGCGCTGGATCGTATCGAGGAGAATGAGAGCCGCGTGATAGGCGCGAACGGAAACCGCAAGCATTAGCGGAGTCTGTCCCTGGGCATCTCTGAAAACAGATACATGCAATAGTTTGTATCGTCGATGTTGAGGATGAATATTTTTTATTCATTTTAGAAACTTAAGGGAAAGATCTACAGATTCTACGGGTGAAATCTGTAAAAAAACCCTCAATAAACGTGTGTTTTTAACGGTATTTTAATTTTATTAACAGAATCCCCTTGACGGAACTATAAAAAGGATGCAAAGTTGAACTTTGCACATTGCTTCCTCATTAAAGTTTCTTTATTTTATTTTTGGCTTCTTCATACAGGAAGCTTTGCGAAAGATGAAAATTATTGACGAAGCAATGTGCAAAGTTCAACTTTGCATCCTTATTTTAAATACAAATTAAAGAAGTACGAAAACAAATTTTTTCATAAATTCAAAATTCTATAAAATCTAAACCGCTTTATGTATTTCGCTTAAATTCAATACCGATCGTCATTTTTCATTGCTTTATTCGTCAAAAACTGTTTAAGCTCATTATCTAAAAAATTGTGGCAGCTAGAGAACATACCGAGAATTTTTGAAAAATTCAATGTCTTATAAAGTCTGAACCACTTTACCAATCTTCACCAAATTCGATATCTACTACAACTGGATGTTAATTTTATCTTGCAAAAGATTTGAGCAGGTTTGGTCGAACTTAACTTGAATAAGAACGAAAACAATTTTTTTTCGAAAATTCAAAACTTTATAAAATCTAAACCGCTTTATGGATTTCGCTCAAATTCATTACCGACCTTCATTTTTCATTTCTCTATTTATCCAGAACTATTTAACTCATTTGCTGAAAAATTGCGGAAGCTAGAGAACACACAGACATTTTTCGAAAAATTGAAAGGCTTATAAAATTACAATTTCTTTTTCAATTTTTTTCGAAAATATATACATAGGAAGGGGCGTTGCTCCTCTACAAGCGTGCCACATACACACATACATACATACATACATCCGGACATTTTTTCTAAACCACTTTTCTCGACGTTTTGGACCATTCTGAGTGTCCTGACATGAAAATCTCGAAAAAAAATTTGTTTACGACAACAAAGTTTCTCTATGAGGAAGAAAAATGCACAAGTATTGAATAAAGAGCTTCTACAATTTCATCATAAGATCAATTCTGAGTGAGTTCACTCACTTTTGCTGAACGCTCTCTAATATTATTCATAATTGACATTAGTTAATTTAATATCCGAACAAAAATTTGCTTACTGAAATTTTTAAAGCAATATTTTATATTTATATTCCTATTGCAATCTAATCTTAGCAGATGAAAACTGGGAATCGCAAAGATAACAGATTTTTTAACTAATAAGATTAATAGAACACCTATTAGAAAATATGAAAGGCAGCTTACCTAGCAGTCAGAAGCTCTTTTAAATGAGGAGCGAGGCTTAAATTTTCGCACATGTACTTCAGTACAAGCAACGCGTTGTTTCGGCGCTCGGTCGAGTCTATGACGTAGGTGTTGTTTGACGTTGAACCCGCACCTGATAAAAGTCGAAAACAAGTTATTATTATTTTTAAAAAAATGTTATTACATGTAGATAAAAAAGGTATGTGAATGAAACTGCGTCACTTACCGGACTTGTTCATCATTGAGATACTAGCAGCTCCGATACTCAGAAGACTATCTTCCTCGCCCGAAGTATTGTCCAGCTCAGGTGGCCAACTCAATGGTGGTATCGGCTCCTCCATAGGTGTAGAATTACCATCGACCGCACAAGTAACTAATTCCCTCTCGATGCCTTGCTCGTTGTCCTTATTGGACGATGGCGAACACATGTTTACACAAGCGTGCAAGATATTGCGATTTCCGTCACAGCGCTCGGAGAGAACCGATTGAATCTGCGCGGCGTTTCCTTCTGCAACAATAATTATTAATTATTAAAGGGTTGAATGTATTTTGGAAATAAACAAAAAATAATTTTTAAAAAATCTTACAAATTTTTGTATTATTTTACTTCCTCATAGAGGAAGTAAAATCAGAATTAATCAGATTTATATAAATAATAATATATAAATAATTTTTAAAAAAGCTTACAAATTTTTTTTTTTATTTTACTTCCTTATAGAGGAAGTAAAATCAGCATTAATCAGTGGCACAGAATTTACCAAGAATGGGTCAATTTCATTGAATTTTCAATTCTTTAAATTTCATTACAAATTGGTAACAATATCTTGGGTCTACAAAATCGAACTAAAAGTTTGTACAAATATTTAATAGAGCTACATTCTCCTCTTCGAGAAAGCCAAAATGAGGCTTCAATTGTTATTACAATTGGGTTAATGATTTTGTTTCAGAGAATGATTATTTATGTCTTGTAACAACTGAATAGATTACGAAAAATATACAATTGCACTTACTGATATCGTGTTCCAGATTGAGGAACACCTGCTTGACACCATCATAATCGCATCTCAGTATACGTGGCATGACCAAAAGATTGTCAAAGACGAGCGCGATAACGGCAACTTGATTCTTAAGATTCGTAGAGTTTGAGCAGCTCGGGATTGGTATAGTTGAGGCACCAATGCAAAGTACAGGCGCGAGATCCAGCCAGTTAGGATCGCGAATCGAATCAGCGCAATCTTTTGCGATCGGGTAAATTGTACCGTTACCGTCACGCAGTATCATGGAACATTCGGTGTTCTGCAATGATAAATATCGTCTTAAAATGTCCATTCTAATACAAGAAATTATTGAAAAATCTACTATTAAATAACTCACTTCTCCAGCACTGGTGAGGCTGATGTTCTGCGGTTGAAGACCCAGAAAAGAAGTTATGTCCGATGGTATATAACAATCTTGCACGTATCTTCCGGTACTCAAATTGTAAACGACGTAGCTGAGTTTGTTTCCGTTCTTCAGAATTGCATGGATACCTGAGCGTAACAAAGGCAAATTAGATTGTCTGTTTCTGCAGAGATTCAAGCGATTCAAATCAAGGAGTACAATAATTACCTTGGCCGTCTGTGGAAACCGTCAGGAGACTCTCTGTTGCACTCTCCACAATGTTGACTCTTCGTGGAGTACGTTGAAAACAGTCTGGTGCTCGCGAATTCATTGATGATTTGATAACCTGATTGATACATTGAATATTGCAATTATTAGGAAAAGGGCATGAAAAAGAAACATTTTTATAGAACTTCTCTGGACTAAATACTAAACAATACGAGATTCCAGAATAAATAAAAATCCGTTTACTGGTAAGAACTTTGCGAAACGTAAAAAGTATTATATTTCATTTCGCAGCACTCTAGTGTATTATATGGCTATAAGAACTGCAGTTTTACAGTTCTTAATGGGTATTTTATATGTGTAAATGTAACTTTGTTAGAGAGAAAAATTATCAATTTAAAAAAGTTTGATGACGCCCTTTTTAAGGTTTTTCGCATCGTTGAAAACAAATATTTTATGAAATTTTTACTAACCTGCAGCTCATCTTTTCGCAAAAGTCGGCAGTCCGCCAGTAGCTTGATCATGTCCTCGGCAGTAACGTCCTTGAAATCCGACGTACTGAAATCCTTCTCTTTGGTCTCCTTTTCCTTCTCCTTCGAATCTTTCGCGAAGAATTTAACGGCCACGTAGCAACCGTCCACTTTTATCACTTTTCCTGTTAAACAATCGAAGATTAAACGATGATGAATTTTCTAAAATTATGGATAACGATGGAAGAACCAGACTTACCGATTGGTACAGTTTTGACGTCTTCCACGAAAACAACGTCCTTCAATTGCCAGTCTTCTTCATCCTTTCGCTCTGGCTCACCATCACTCCTTGGCGCCATGCGTTTCTGCCGTTCTGAAATATTCATACAGTCAAATTATTATTTCACGCTTTTGACTACAAAACACAACTACAAAAACATGGATGCAAAGTAGAATCTTGTAAATGGCTTTTTTACTACCTCTATGAGAAAGTACGTTAATCGACGTAGGCTTTTTTTTACCGAGGAAGCTTTGTAAAAAGCTTCTAATAATAAGGAAGCAATTTACAAGGTTCTATTTTGTATCGTTGTTTTGAATAAATAAAAAAATCGCAAATTTAGCGAAATTTAGTTGTCAAGATATAATAGGGAAGAATTGTAATTCCTATAAAACCAGACCTTTCCACCGATCTTCACTAAATCATATATCTAGCATCACTAAATATAATTTCGTTACCGTAGAAAATTTGTGCTTGCTAAATCCGATTTTGCGAAAGTTAATGTAATACTGTCAATTTTTTATAAAATTCTATAAAATCCTAACCGTTTTACCGATTTCCACCAATCTCAATACTACTAGTCTTTCGTTAAATTTTTATGCGAAGTTTCAACCAGATAGGTACAAATTACCTCGGGTTAGAGTGATAACAGACATTTTTTTTAATCTTAAAAAATCCATAAAATTAACACGAATTTTTATAAAACATGTGCCAAAGTAATCATTAAAATTTGAGTTGTCATGGTGCATTAGTTATGGCGACATAAATTTTACTTCCTTTGTCACACACATAATGATACGAAAGTCACGAAAAAAAAGACTACAAACTTTTTCCTTAAGAAATTTCGCGTAGCAACTTGAAAGCAATCCGGAAAAGTAAGAAGAGCGCGAATCTTTTATAAGAACGTCGTTTTTAAATTGGACAAATTTCTTCTAATACTTGGCGTCGAGATGCTATGGAATCTTTTGATTTCACGAAAACAAAGTTTTCCCTAGGAGGAAGCAAAGCAGATTTGAAATACTTGAAGTTACTCACTGTGACTGGTAGTGATGCTTCCTGTATCGCTGCAGGTACTTGATGCCGGAGATGGAGGTGGCGGCATATCCAACCTATCGGCAGTTTCCTTGTGATTGGTTTTACTGCTGCCGCTGGTCGTGGCATTGCCATTCGTCTCACGTTTGTCGAAAGATCCTCCGGGGAGAAGAGCACCAGCAGGTAAGATTTTGAAACGATAGGTGGAATCGAGATTCCAGGCTGCGGACAAAAGCTGTCCTACCTTGGGCACTCCATTGGCGATTGTGAAACCTGAAAATTGTATAAGCATTTTTAGAAATAGATAAAGAACTTAAGGGGAGAAAACCCTTTAGATGCGCGAAAATTAGTCATTTTGTACGAATTTTTTTAAATATGATAAAATAATCTTATGATTCTGAAACTTTAACCTTATTTTATTAGATCTTTCAACATTTGAAAAATATTTTTTATTTTGTTTTACAACCCAAAATGGCGGCGTTCTCCCCTTAACGGCAACGTAACCCAACTATTTTAATTGCTTTCTACGTTAAATATTAAATGATTAAAGGAAATTTAATTTCCCGAAGTGCGGATAATTTTTATTTCTTCTCAAATTTGAAGGTACCAGTACTATTTTTTTTTTTTTTAGATTTCAGAGTAATTCAAAGTGTATACAAATTTAATTCGTCAGTACTTTGTATACACATCAAACATTTTGTTGAATATTCACGAAAATTAGTTTTAAATACCTATGGCTGCAATCTTTAAAATGGTAAATTCGTATTTCTCTCGTATTGCATTTTTTATAGAGGGAATTTTGATATTCCGACTGAAAAAGTGTCAAATTTCCAGTTCGAGTACGAACTTGAGAGATTTTTGGCAGTTGAGTAATTGTTTTCGAAATAAAGAGCATTTACATTTTTGTAAAGCTGCAAAGTAACCGCAATTGATTCTAATAGTATGAAAATATTCAATTCTACTTTTTTTTACTAAATAGTTTTATATCAATTAGTTAAAATTCTCACCAATTGCTCCAGGCTGATACATGGGACTGTTTTTCATACAGACATGAGTTCCATAGCTTATGTCCGTTGACACGACAGTTGATGGTCTGTGCTTGCGTGATTTCGCCTTATACTTCTCCCACAATTTTTTGCGTTGAGCGAACGGCAAAACTCCCCTGTTAAAGCAATCAATTTACAATTAACTTCATCTTTTTTAAAGGCAGTATTCCAATTTAAACACCCATTTTCAGGATGATTTTTTGGAAATTATATATAGCAAAATGATTAAATCTAGTTATATTTGCACATGTTTAAAGATCTCAAATTTTTTCAATCCATTCTATTGCAAATTGTACATATTACAGAATTTTACGAAGTTCTCGTTGCGAAATTTTTTTATCATCACGTATGCATTATTCTCAAAAACTACTGGACCGATAGACTTGCAATTTGCAAGTATAACTGTGAAAAACAAACACTGTAAATTAACCATTTTTTCGAAATTTAGTTGCCAAAAAATCACCTTGGAAATGAATGATTAAATTAGAAAACGGACTTAAAACATGTTGTATATTCTATAAAACTCCGAAGAAACTTACCACCAGTACAGAGTACCACTCTCGAGTTTAGCAACCGTATACAAAGCGCAGGTGTGAAGCGAGACGATTTTGTCTAGAGTAAATTCCGTGAAAGCTTGAGCGGGATGCTCGAGTCTCGAGGCAATGTGCCCGAGAAGTTCATCGAGCCAAGTCGCGACTTTGCCGCTCTCGGTGCTGACCGAGCAACGAATCGCCGTGGCCGAAATGTTGACGATTTTTTCGCCTAGCAACGCAAGTGGCACGGTTTTCGGATGGTGCACGTTTGGATTGTCAAGGTGTTTGTAAGGCTCGGGATCGGCCCATCTCCACTGATACAGTTGACCGGTATTCGATACGGCAATCAACTCGCTGTGAAGCGCGGCGATCTGTACAAAACGCGGGGCGGGCTCGCCGCTGCGTTCATGCCACCACTCCAATTCCTCGGATATCCACAATGGGCTTTGCGATGCCAATTCCTTCTTTTTGTTATCTGTGTTCAATTGTCAACGAAGAATTTTAACAATGCAATTGATACAAATTCGGATTACCTAGCGATAGAAATATTTGGAAGACTAATATATTGAATAAAATGAAATTTTATTATAATGCCTTAATTATAATGCCTAAAATTATAATCCCCTGATAAACTTTATTTGAAAGATTTATTGAAGACTTTGAATAGAAGAATTTGTAGGGACTGTAAATGGGTCATTCACGAATTAAGAAGACTGCACCCCAATTAGTAACCGAAACCAATTATTAAATATCTTCACGATTTTTTCAAATATGAAGATATTGCGAAAATAGGATTTTATTTCCGAATGCCGTGCGTAAAATGTTACTTTACGGCAAAATCGTACTTTTGCCCTATTAAACCTCCATTAAAAGTCAAATTATTTCGTAGTTATTACAACAAATTGTATGTGTAATTCGTGCTGTAGTACTCGTTGAAAATAATCTACTTTACGTACTTAACAAACAACTTACTATAATAAAAAGTATATTAATTTTCTGGCTTTATTATATTACATTATTTAATAATGGCGTTATTCAAGTATTTGTTATAATTTGATAACGGTAGCCGCAGGTGTGAAGACGATTGACGCCTTTTGTACTTCTTAATCGAATGTTTTCTTTCTTTTTACATTTTATGTAAAAATTTTACTTTATATACATTTTTTTCGGATTAGAAGAGTGATTTTCATTACGACCCAATTTTTAAACGCCCAGAAACATTCACCGTTTTTGATTTACAAAGATATTAACCAGTTGATGGAAACTGTAGGAACAGTATATTTTTGTTAATCTTTTTTCCATATATAATTTATTACTATTTTTAATGAGGCGTGACTCATAAGCATTCTGTTACTTAACACATACTTTACGAATTCGCCTAAATATTCGGTAATGTTCAATGTTTAATAATTATAATCGTTCCTTTAGGAACGAATCATTTTGCGATACACAACAGACTGTAAATTACGAAAACAAAGAATACTTAAAAATACCTGGACAGTAAATTTGTAAGCATCTATCAAGAAAACGAATGACTCATCTTTCATTTAAATCACTAATGAATATGGATTATTCTTTAAATAAAAATTCAACAAAAACGCACCTTTCCATAAATGAAGGCTAATTAGTCAAGAGTTTTGTAACTCCATCACTATTAATGTTTCTTTGAATGAAAATCCAATGCTATTAACCCAAATAACTTTTCATTATTACTACTATTGATCGCTTAAAACGTGACAGAAACGATTACAATAATGACCAATGATCTTACTAATATAAAAACAGCACTTTAAATTTTTTAAGACGATATTAGGTACGTAAGTAGAACAAGAGAAATAGAAGCAATCACGCATCGTAAGCGATGTAGCGATAGCTTGCGATGTAGTCATCGAAATATACTGGGAATAAGTTTCGTTTTAAGGACACTATGACATGCAGGGAACGGCTGTATATAGATTCACGAACCACGTACCAACATGGCGGAGCGTCACTAAAACTAGAAGTTCGTCCGCCATTTTATAATCTTGTCGCTCCAATTACTTCAACATAGCGGAGTTTTGAAGGAACGATGGGTAATTATCGAGTACAGCATTAGCGTTATCATATTTCATTAGTTGAACATCATTAAGGATATTAGAGCCTTTCACGTTAATGAAAAGTACTCAATTTTAAGAAGCGTTTCTTCAAGTTTTGGTGTTTTAATCGACCATTCTGAAAGATTGCTTGTACAACTACATGAATCTTTCATATATAAATAAATCCACAAGCACTTTTGAAAAGAAAGACTAATTAATGCTAACCGCCGGTTGCAGGTTTTTTCGTCCAGTATTTTAAAAGAAATCTTTATTATTTTTTAATATTATATTCTAATTATGATGAGTAATAGATCATTTTGTTTATTAGAAAATGCTGCATCAAATTATCGTTGAGATTTTTCAATATCTTTAGTCGTCGAAAAGTTATATTCGTTTGTTTATCTTAATCGACCATAAAAATCTTTTAACTTCTAAATAATTAATATTACAAAAAATGTTGCAGAATCAATGAAAATCTTCCAGAAACCAAAATGGTAATTTATCGTCATTTTGCGTTTATTGGCCAACTTAATGAAAATTAGATGACTATAACCGTTTTTCTACGTTAATATTATGAGTAATGTAAGTTATTCTCCAAGGCACTGAATTAAACCAATAAAAATTGTAAAAATGCTTTTAAAAAAATGATCACTAATTTCAATAGTGCAAAGTGCTCCACCTTCCTTAAGAGAATGTTTAACGTGAGACGAATAAATGAACGAAACGTATTAATCATTAATTAATTGGGAAAGCAATGTTTCATTGCTCGCATTTACAAAATCTTTTTACAAGGAATAAAAATGAAAGCATTCAATTGCATACAAATAAATGTATTTTAAGAAATACAATTCGTATTACGAATACCAGAAAAACGCCATAAAATGAGAAGTTACGTTCCCACAGGCCATTAAAATAAATATAATTACCTGGATCTTTTTCCCAGCAATCCTTAAGAGCAGTTTCGAGCCATCTACGAGGTCCATAGTACTGACGATCCCTCCATCTGCTGAAACTGTCGCGATCTCTTTCACGTTCCGTGCGTTCGCCATCGCGTTCGATTCCAAGTCTCCGGGAAGAACTTCCGCGGCTGCGGCAGTAAAATAGTCGTTAAATTCCGGTGTTATCGATTAACCGAAGTAACTTGCGTTTCGTTCGGTCGAAGCTGTTACAAGTTTTGCGTGACGACTTACTTTCTCATTCCTCCATATCCAAACATGTCTTCGGAAAACATGGAGTCGGCGTCGATGATAACCGAATGCTCGTTGCTAAATCCACCGTCTAAGAGAGATATGAGATCTTCGGGGACGTAACTGTCGGCGGCATCTTCCGCATCGTCACCCTCCTCGTCATCTCGCGATAAAAGATTATTAACTGCCAAGTTAACATCCAGATTCGTTCTCTGTTGAAAAATTGCAAGTTTATGTACATGTTTCTTTTCTATCGATTTTCATTGCACAAAGTCGCTTTTTGTTCAGAGTGACTAATAAATCGGAAATATGAAGTTGTCTGACGTTTCCAGGTTGTTGAGGTCAAAATCTAATAGTTTTTCCGAATAAATGTAGATCTTTTTTTTCGACATGTATTTTGCCACTTGGCATACAAGTTTTTAAGACTTTATCAACTCACATAAGTTTTTTTTCTTGTTATTGAAAAACAAAACCTAATGTTCCAGCAGATTTGTTTTTCCTTTAAATTTATATAGTCATTTTTACAGAGGAAAAAGAAAAAAGAATAAGAACTTAACAAAAATTATATTAAATAGTGATTTGTAATGAAAATAAAGAGAAAAAACTTTACTTGACAATCCACTGAATTCAACACAAAAGTTGTTTGACATTTCCAGGTTGTTGAGGTCAAAATATTATAGTTTTTCCGAATTAATGTAGATAATTTTTTTTCCACACGTATTGTGCCACTTTGCATACAAGTTTTTAAGACTTTATCAACTCACATAAGTTTTTCTTCCTTGTTATTGAAAAAAACCTAATGTTCCAGCAGATTCGTTTTATTTTTTAATTTATATAGTCATTTTTACAGAGGAAAAAGAAAAAAGAAAAAGAACTTAACAAAGATTATTATAAATAGTGATTTGTAATGAAAATAAAGAGAGAAAAAAAGAAAACTTAATTTGACAATCCACTGAATTCAACACAAAAGTTGTCTGATGTTTCCAGGTTGTTGAGGTCAAAATCTAATAGTTTTTCCGAATTAATGTAGATAATTTTTTTTCCACACGTATTGTGCCACTTTGCATACAAATTTTTAAGACTATCAACTCATATAAGTTTTTCTTCCTTGTTATTGTAAAAAAACCTAATGTTCCAGCAGATTCGATTTTCCTTTAAATTTATATAGTCATTTTTACAGAGGAAAAATAAAAAAGAAAAAGAACTTACCAAAGATTATATTAAATAGTGATTTGTAATGAAAATAAAGAGAAAAAAAAAACTTTATTTGACAACCCTCTGAATTCAACACAAAAAGGGTGTAAATAAACACATAATTTTTCGTTTGTCAAAAATCTTAGGTATATTTTCAGTTAAGGTTCAGATAATTAAAGAACAAAAATTTGTGAAATTAATGTCAATGATAATAATTATAGAACCAGATTAAAAAATGATCCTGATATTCGAATACAATAATTTGACTACTCCAGGATTGCCGTGTCTCAAAATTTTTTCAAGTTTCCACATTTAATAGTCACTCTATTTTGTTCATTAAACAACAAAAATATGTTTTTTTTTTTAATTGCTATTTCTCAAACCTGTAATTCTCTGATGATAAGACTGCGGCTTTTGCCCTGAAGAACAACTTGTGCCTGTGCAATAAGATCATCAGGAACAAATGGAGCAGGAACAGACACAAGAGGTCTGGAACTGCCACTCCCTCCGCCTCCCATGATAACTCCGGGAGGTCCTATTCTTCCACTGCCGCTGCTTCCTCCTCCACTGCCACCGCCACGAATAGCAGAACTGCTTCGCATGATTCTGGCTCTAGAGCGGGATATGTTTGTTCTGCTCCCACTGCCACTACCGCCGCTGCCACTGGGTGCTGCACTGGTATTACCCACGTGACTTTTGGTAGGACTACAATAATGATAATATTAATATTTTTTTTTTGTTCCAGCCCTTCGCATAAAATTAGCAGTTTCTTAATTTTTTCTTAATTTTTTTTTTTCAACTTACTTCCTGTTAGGCTCATTTTTACTGAGATCCAGTCTGTCAGAGAGAACTGTGAATGCTACTCTACAGATTCTGTTATCGTCCATGAGCAAAGCGATGTGAGAAGGTCCTACCACAATACGCTTAACCGAGGCTTTTAGCCCGCTAAGCGCAGGTGGTGTCACGAATCCATATCTGTTGATTTTTTCTGCCACCTCTTTCAGTCTAAAATATATACAGAGCTGGCTTGAATTACACCCAAATTAAACAAATATTTATTTTTCAAACTTAATCAAAATTTAACTATAATTAAGCTCTTAAATACACTACAATTTTATAATAAAATAAAGCTTCGATTGGCAAAAATTTACCAATAAATCGGCTCTAAGAAACATAAGTAAATTAAGCCCAAGATTTTTTTGAAAAATTTGGGAGATTGAGAAAAATTAATGATAAATTGGCTCTCAATTTTACAAAAAAATTAGCAATTAATCAGCTCTCAATTTTGCTAAAATAGCAACAATAAGTTAGCTCTCAATATCGCTAAAATATCAACAATAAATTAGCTTTCAATTTTGCTAAAATATCAACAATAAATTAGTTCTCAATTTTGTTAAAATATTAACAATATATTAGCTCTCAATATCGCTAAAATATCAACAATAAATTAGCTCTCAATATCGCTAAAATATCAACAATAAATTAGCTCTCAATATCGCTAAAATATCAACAATAAATTAGCTCTCAATATCGCTAAAATATCAACAATAAATTAGCTCTTAATATCGCTAAAATATCAACAATTAGCTCTTAATATCGCTAAAATATGAACAATTAGCTCTCAATATCACTAAAATATCAACAATAAACTAGCTCTCAATATCGCTAAAATATCAACAATAAATTAGCTCTCAATATCGCTAAAATATCAACAATAAATTAGCTCTCAATATCGCTAGAATATCAACAATAAATTATCTCTCAATATCGCTAAAATATCAACAATAAATTAGCTCTCAATATCGCTAAAATATCAACAATAAATTAGCTCTCAATATCGCTAAAATATCAACAATAAATTAGCTCTCAATATCGCTAGAATATCAACAATAAATTATCTCTCAATATCGCTAAAATATCAACAATAAATTAGCTCTCAATATCGTTAAAATTAACAACAAATTAGCCCTTAATTTGACTTTAATATAAATTAAGTGAAGCTATTAATTAATCAATTACAAAAAACTAAGCAGCTCGTATAATTCAACAATGAAACACCCTGAAACATTATTATATGAACGCAAATTTAATATCATCTTAATACAAGCCATTACCGCAACGAATTCCGGCGATAAGTTTAAAAACATATCTATTTAAAATAAGCGCCATCCTCATAATTACATGGTAATTACCTCATAAGTACAAATTTAATAACAATTAAAATGAATTACAACAAAATAAACAATTTTAGAATGTTTGTGTTAAAATTTGACAAAAATTCATTAGCCAGTGCGCAACTCGCCAATTTGTT
Source organism: Ephialtes manifestator (assembly GCA_963970395.1). Lineage (NCBI taxonomy): Eukaryota > Metazoa > Arthropoda > Insecta > Hymenoptera > Ichneumonidae > Ephialtes > Ephialtes manifestator. The sequence continues at coordinate 37,456,676 of OZ019970.1, forward strand.
TAGTCAGCATTAGTAACATATTACAATTTCCAGAATATTCCAGAATGTATGCATTCTTTCATAGCACCAGTGATGCATCAATGAAAATATGTATACATTTATATCTATATATATATATATATATATACATATATACCTATACAGGAATGGGGGATATTAATCATACACGCAAAAATCCTCGCGCGTATTAGTAAATATAACGTGTTTTATTGTTTTTTTTTTTTTTTTTTTTTTTTTCCTTTTTCTTTTTCTTTCGGCGATATTTGCGATGGAGGGGTGAAATAATTATAAAAAAAAAAAATTGTGGCGCCACGGGTAAAAGTATCCGGGAATTTCGTGAATCCATATCCGAGTGTGTGCCAGAGGATAATATAAAAAACGTTGTAATGACCCACAATGCGATAATCAATCGTGGCAAAGGGTGAAATCGATGCGGCGAGGGAGAAAGAAGATCGCGATGGACGTGTCAGATTCCAAATAAATGGTAAATTCACGAGACTAGGCACTTGCGTGCATTATTCAATAGGGATGTAATTATCTGACAGCGATTTTGTATGTCACTATACGGAGGGTCGATTGGTGCCGTTGCATCATTGCTAGTCTAGCAAAAATCGTGAATGATAACGCGAGAAAGCAGCTAAAAGGATGACCGAGAGTTCGGGCCGATACTGCGCAATGCAACGATGGACGCTAACGGCGAGACGAGGAAGGGACGGTGCGGACACTGCAGGAACGGGCAGGCATGCATCGGAATACGTTAACGCGAGAAATGGTGGGTACTCCGATCCCATTCCTCCGAACAAAAACGGTTTTTTTATCAATCGCTTACCTATCGTTGAGTTGATCATCGGTCCCCGGCAAAGGATGCACCACGAAGTGTATCGAAGTCATTGCGTCTGCGAAACACACGCGCGTCCGGATCGAAAATATATATTTTTAATGCTCCCTTACGCAAAATTTCACTACAACAGCGGACCGATATTCAGCCATGTTTCAGGAGAACTATCTAGTTACGTGTTCCTCAAGGCAAACATGGCGTGTCGCTTCGGTCGTGAGCGTGCGCAAACGCGTCCAATATCCCTCCATCTTCCGTATACTTTTCGCAGATTAGCCAACCATCGATAAATTAATTTACTTTCATTATTAACGAGCCAATTTTTCTTTCACGTGTTTTCGCGATGTTGTATCGAATAAGCGTTATTACTTTGTTCCGCGGTGTTCGTTATTGAGACTATTTAGTTTATATCGCAGTAAATTTGCGTTGTATTTTATTAAAACTATTTTGTTTATCGCACAGGCTTACCAAAAAGTACTTGACACATTCCTTTGCAAACTCGTCTTGAGACGATGTATAATGCTTAGACTGTTTCTGTCTCTCTCATTGCTGCAAGTGCAAGAGAGATAGCACGATTCTTTATTTCTTATTTTTTCGCAACCCTCGACCTTTGGGATAAATAAAAACGATAACTGTGAAGAATTGTTGGACGCAGTCTATCGGTCTTGATTATTATATCACGGAGAGCAGCGGTTATAGAGAGAAAAGTGCATTACAGTTTAAGTTACCGACTGAGAGATCGTACATTGACACACAATATCGATGATCGCGTTTACGATAAGTTCACCCACCATTTCTTCGACGTTCTTAAGTTCTTCATAACAGGGGTGCGTTGTGAATTGCACAGATGTTTGCATGATGCGCATAGACAACAGATGCGTCTTAAAATCGGCTTGGCGTCATTTAGCCAAATTGTAATAATGGCGAAGGACTGAAAGGCAGAAAAATGCAAATGGCCGAGCGAGATTTCACATGAATAGTGAATAAGCTGACGAATAGTCGAAATACTAAAATCCCGAACGTGGGAAATGACCGACATTTTTTTATTCTGAAAATGTTTTTATGCGAATATTTATTCTGCCGATTGTCGCCTGGTCGCAAGATATTGTTCGTCGTGCAATAATATTAGTTTCGCATGATACGCATAGACAACAGATGCGTCTTAAAATCGGCTTGGCGTCATTTAGCCAAATTGTAATAATTGCGAAGGCCTAAAAGGCAGAAAAATGCAAATGGCCGAGCGAGATTTCACATGAATAGTAAATAAGCTGACGAATAGTCGAAATACTAAAATCCCGAACGTGGGGAATGACCGAAATTTTTTTATTCCGATAATGTTTTTATACGAATATTTATTCTGCCGATTGTCGCCTAGATATTCTTCGACGTGCAATAATATTAGTCTCGATTACGCTCGAAGAATATGTCGCGACGAGGCGACAATAGATCAGAGTTGTAAATGCCTAATACTTATAGAAATAATGATGATGATACGATCAGCTCTATAATTATGATTTTATAATAATATCATGTAGCGATTGTAATACGATGATTAAACTTTGGAATGGCTGCAAAACTTATTATTTTTCAATAAAAATTCACGGTAATCCTTTTGAAAAAATGGGAAAAAAAAAGTAATGCATTATTTATTTCTTCCATTTTTTCCACTATTTCTTGCAATATTAAAGCGAAAATTAGTATTTTTTCAGCTATTCAAATGTTTATACTCTATTTTATAATCTCTACATATTATTATTATGAAATCGTAATTACAAAACAAATTGTACTGTAAACTATATTTCATGAATTAATGGGGATTTACAACTCTGCAATAGATCAAATTTCTAGTGTCAGTAATGATGAGAGGTCCAATTCGGTGAATATTATTTTCGGAAAAAATCACATTCGGCTGAATGGACTTTCGTCTGTTTTATCCATTCGGGAAAAATAATGCTTCGGCAATATACAGAATTGGCTGAAAAATAAATCTGGACATTGTCGCGTTCGGGAGTTTTACATATCGTTATTTTGACCAATCGGCAGAATAAATAGGCGTGTAAAACCTTTTTCGGAATTATAAATTTTCGGTCATTCCCCACGTTCGGGATTTTAGTATTACGGCTATAAATCTCGGCTTATTCACTATTCATGTGAAATCTCGCTCGGCCATTTGTATTGTCTTTTAAACCTTCGGTATTATCAAGAGACGCGTAGCGTCTCGACGCCAGGTATGAAAATTTTCATACCTGGCCTTCTTTCCTTACGAGACTCCGCACGACCGAGACGCTAGTTACAATTTGGCTAAATGATTTATTATTGGTTTCTTCCGTATGCCTTCTTCAGGCTTTTACGTTTCCCCTGTCCCCTTTTCCCTGTTCCTTCATAGAGACCCCTCTAGAGTGTTGTCAGCAGCCACTCATCCTAATGCACTACTGTATCGCATTTGCATGAGGGCACAGGGAAACTGCGGAAAAAACCTGGCCGATACATTCGGCTTTATTTTTATTGAGTTTCTATTGTATGAGAATACACATTAGAAACTCAGAAAAACTGCCTCCCGCTCAGCAGTTGGCGCGCAAAACAGTGCAAGGCTAAGCGGTCACCCATCCAAGTTATGACCGCAAATAATGCTGCTTAACTCTGGGGACCGCCGAAGCCACACACCGACCGCGCGTCCACTGCTGTCGATCAATTTGGCTAAATGACGGCAAGCCTTATAATCGTTCCATTTTGTATCGCGCATATGCAGCATATACAAACGGAACGACGATTCTTAATGCTGTAATACTGCATTACTGAAAATCGGTAAGATTTTAATGTGGAAAACGTTTTCTGCATTGCAATAACGCAGAAGCTAGACCCTTTGGCTTGTTCAACTGTGAATGCCGTTTTTTTAGTGCCAAAAACAAGATTTCCGCAGACATTAGCGTTTCGCGTCAAAATAATTGATGCAGCTACTGCAGTCATTGCGTATATTGCAGAAAATCTGCAAAATCGTGGTGCGTCAATTATTAATATTATTCTACGAAAATCTACGTAGCAAGAATTCTGTATTACCTGATTTATGGCTTCTGTTTAGTGATTTGCTCACCGATTTGGGAATAACTAATCGGAGAGTAGCATATAACTTAAAAAAGGGCCCAAAAGAACTGCTTTCATTGTGTGCGAAAATTTGTTTGCGGATATCCACTAAAAACCCAGCAAAATTATGTCAAAGATCAAATAATGCAGAATTCTTGGAGTGCAGATTTTCATTGAATGATATTTCTAATACAACAAAAATCAGTGCGATTTTCGTAATTTTCATTATAGATTATTACGATCTGCAAACATTCCCAGAGAGAAATGTTACGGCAGATTGACGACACGATGGCGGCATAAAACGACACACGTGTCGATAAAAATGCGCCATGTACTGCAGCATTAAGTTGCATTATTAACGGTAATGGCGTCCTGATGCCGGTAATGTGCCTGCAAAGTTCCGACACGCGTTGACGTCATTTGGCGATGCCCAGCGTGTCGGAATTTTGCAGGCAAGGTGGCGGCATTCGTGTCGTTAAGCACGCCGTGTCGTTAATAATGCAGCTTAATGCTGCAGTAAATGGCGCATTTTTGTTGACACGTCGTGCGACACGTTTTTGTATGTGGGAAAAATTTTGGTCATTCCCCACGTTCGGGATTTTAGTATTTCGGCAATACTACTCGGCTTATTCACTATTCGTGTAAAATCTCGCTCGGTCATTTGTATTTTTGTGCCTTTTAGACCTTCGGTATTATTACAATTTGGCTAAATGGCGGCAAGCCTTAAAATCGTTCCATTTTGTATCGCGCATATCCAGCATATGCAAGCGGAAGAAGCAGAACGACGATTCTTACTGCTGTAATACTGCACTACCGATAATCGGTAAGATTTTGATGTGGAAAACGTTTCCTGCACTGCAGTAACGCAGAAACTAGACACTTTGGCTTGTTCAACTGCGAATGCAGTTTTTTTAGTGCCAGAAACAAGATTTCCGCGCAAAATTTGCAAAATTCTGAAGCGTCAGTTATTACTATTATTCTACGAAAATCTACGCAGCAAGAATTCTGTATTACCTGATTTCTGGCTTCTGGGGTGGGATCCTGAGTTAACGATACGTTAACGTTACGGTAACCGATACGATAAAACGCCCTATACGGTAAGTGAGGCGAGCGGGACTTCAGACAATTCGTCTGCGGTACCGTCTCGCGAATGCTGAGTCGTCTGCTCGGTCGTCGCTCTGTCAGAGTTCCCAGGTTATGGAAATTAACCTGATAATCTCTGTAAAAAATAATTTCTCCTAATACTTATAGCTGACTGCCACCAACTTTTTAGACGGGGATTTTCGAGAGATCAATCGACCAACGCTTCATGTTTGAACAATAATAAATAAAAGACAGAAATACATTTTATTGTGTTATTTATTATGCAAGTTGTAGGGAAAATTACATATGTATTATTAAAAAAAACATTTTTTCCTTCAATTTGTGGTCGCGATTACATTGAGTTTTTTTTCGGCAAACTCGCGGTCGCGATTACATGGAGTTTTATACATATGGGGCATTATACACCGATCGGACCACCTTTTACCATGACCGTCGTCCATATAGTTGATTATTTTTTTAATCATTCACCCTAATGAATGGAACTTGCTCCATTTTTTTCAAAATTTTCATTGCATATTTCGCATACTTGTGAATTTCTAAAAATTGCTCTAAAAATTGCGTTTAAAAACTTTCGAATACACGTATCTTCTTGGATATAAGTCGTATCGTAAAAAAACTACATAAAAGTTTTTCATTTTGAAGTATAATTTTATGAAAATTTATTTTAAAAATTCTTTAACTCCTCCGAAGCATTGATTTTTCATTAATAAACATAAAAATCGATTTTTCACAAACTTGCACATTTTTTATTTTTTCCGAAAAAATTTCTAAGATACTACTCATAAAGATGAACATTTTAAGCCTAGACGGGAAGTGGGACAATCCTTTTTTCGAATTTGAATGAGAGTTTAAAAGTTAAATAAAAAATGAAAACTCTCATAAAAAATCGGAAAAAGTTGACTCACTACCAACTTTTTGTCCTAAAGTAGGACAATTTTTTTCCGATTTTTTATGAGAGTTTTCATTTTTTATTAATCTTCTAAACTCTCATAAAAATTCGAAAAAAGGATTGTCCCACTTCCGGTTCAGGCTTAAAATGTTCGTCTTCATCAGTAGTATTTTAGAGATTTTTTCGAAAAAAATAAAAAATGTCAAAGTATTTGAAAAATCGATTTTTATGTTTATTAATTAAAAATCAATGCTTCGGAGGGGTTGAAGAATTTTTTAAATAAATTTGCATAAAAGTATACTTCAAAATGAAAAGCTTTTATATATGTCTTTTTCGATACGACTTATATCCAAAAAGATACGTGCATTCGAAAGTTTTTAGACGCAATTATTCGAGCAATTTTTAGAAATTCACAAGTATGCGAAATATCCAATGAAAATTTTGAAAAAAATGGAGCAAGCTCCATTCATTAGGGTGATTGATTAAAAAAAATAATCAACTATATCGACGACGGTCATGGTAAAAGGTGGTCCGATCAGTGTATAATGCCCCATATGTATAAAACTCCATGTAATCGCGACCGCGAGTTTACCGAAAAAAAGTCCATCGCGACCGCGAGTTTGCCGAAAAAAGTCTGTGTAATCGCGACCACAAATTGAAGGAAAAAATGTTTTTTTTTTATAATACATATGTAATTTTCCCTAAAACTTACATAATAAATAACACAATAAAATGTATTTCTGTCTTTTATTTATTATTCCAAAATTTATTATTGTTCAAACATGAAGCGTTGGTCGATTGATTTCTCGAAAATCCCCGTCTAAAAAGTTGGTGGCAGTTAGCTATATTACGAAAAATTATTTTTTACAGAGATTACCAGGTTAATTTCCATAACCTGGAAACTCTGACAGAGCGACGACCGAGCAGACGACTCAGCATTCGCGAGACGGTGCCGCAGACGAATTGTCTGAAGTTCCGCTCGCCTCGCTTACCGTATCGGGCGTTTTATCGTATCGGTTACGGTAACGTTAACGTATCGTTAACTCAGGATCCCACCCCTGTTCAGTGATTTGTTCACGGATTTGGGAATAGCCAATCGGAGAGTAGCATATAACTCAAAAAAGGGCCCAAAAGAACTGCTTTCATTATGTGGGAAAATCTGTTTGCGGATATCCACTAAAAACCCAGCAAAATGAAGTAAAAAATCAACTAATACAGAATTCTTGGAGTGCAGATTTTCGTTGATTGAATGATATTTCTAATCCAACAAAAATCAGTGCGATTTTCGTAGTTTTCATTATAGATTATTACGATCTGCGAGCATTATAACTTTGGCGCTATTTACACAAAAACCGCTTTATTTTCTTTTCGTATTTCAGTTAACGCTCTTTTAACGTTGATGTAGCATGAGTATCTTTGACTTCAAGGGTTGTATAACGAGTTGTACGTTATTCGGACAATTTAGCTTATCCAAAAAGTACTTAAGGCGCGGTGAAACCTACTCAGTCGGTAACAAAAACTGTAAACAATCTTTCAGACGACACCGAACGTTTTTTGATAAAAGAAAAGTTTTACATCATTGGTCTCTTAATTCTGCATGATGTAAAACTTTCATTTTTCCCAAAAAATTGCCAGTTTCTGAGAATTCTTGTTCCGAAAGATATTCGCTATCCTTCTCGCACTCATGAATATTTCACCTCGCCTTAACGTGATGTGTTAGTGCTCGGTCGCTAACAAAAACTGTAAAGCGTTGTTCTTGGTCACAATTGATGTTTCAGGCAAAATACGAGAAGTACTGACTGCGTCTTGGTATTCTGCAGTCAGTACTTCTCGACTTTTATTCGAAAAATCAACCGTGGCGAAGAATAACACTTCGAGAAGATTCAGCTATCTCACTCGCACTTATGGCGATCTGAGAGAGACAGACGACATGTAACACATCACCTTAAGGTAATGTGCTACATGTCGTTTGTCTCTCTTAGATCGCCATAAGTGCAGTCAGTACTTCTCACATTTTGCCTGAAAAATCAATTGTAACCAAGAACACCGCTTTACAGTTTTTGTTACCGACCGAGTAATAACACATCATCTTAACACCTTCCTTTGAAAACTCGTCTTGAGACAATGTATATAATCACTTCTCTCTCAGTTTCCATGTAAGTGCAAGAAAGATAGCAGAATCGTTCGATTGCCAATTTTTCTGCAACCTTTGATCTTTGGGACCAAAAAAAGAACCGTGAACTATAAAATTGTTGGACGCAGTTTATCGCTCACGTTTTATATCACTGAGGTCAACGGTTGTAGAGAGAAAAGTGCTTTACAGTTTTTGTTACCGACCGAGTACTAACACATCATCTTAACACCTTCCTTTGAAAACTCGTCTTGAGACGATGTATATAATCACTTCTCTCTCAGTTTGCATGAAAGTGCAAGAAAGATAGCAGAATCGTTCGATTGCCAATTTTTCTGCAACCTTTGATCTTTGGGACCAAAAAAAGAACCGTGAACTATAGAATTGTTGGACGCAGTTTATCGCTCACGTTTTATATCACTGAGGTCAACGGTTGTAGAGAGAAAAGTGCATTACAGTTTTTGTTACCGACTGAGAAATACACATTGACAGATAGTAACATTGTCGCAATATCGATGACCGCGCTCACGATAGGTTCACAGTTTATTCGCAGTCGTGAGGTCATAACACACGGTTTTTCTTCTTCACGTGTTTGAGTTAACGCTGGTACTACATTCTCGTTCTTCGTGGTGGTACAGCACGAGTATCGGATTTTGATAAAAGAAAAGTTTTACATCATTGGTCTCTTAATTCTGCATGATGTAAAACTTTCATTTTTCCCAAAAAATTGCCAGTTTCTGAGAATTCTTGTTCCGAAAGATATTCGCTATCCTTCTCGCACTCATGAATATTTCACCTCGCCTTAACGTGATGTGTTAGTGCTCGGTCGCTAACAAAAACTGTAAAGCGTTGTTCTTGGTCACAATTGATGTTTCAGGCAAAATACGAGAAGTACTGACTGCGTCTTGGTATTCTGCAGTCAGTACTTCTCGACTTTTATTCGAAAAATCAACCGTGGCGAAGAATAACACTTCGAGAAGATTCAGCTATCTCACTCGCACTTATGGCGATCTGAGAGAGACAGACGATATGTAACACATCACCTTAAGGTAATGTGCTACATGTCGTTTGTCTCTCTTAGATCGCCATAAGTGCAGTCAGTACTTCTCACATTTTGCCTGAAAAATCAATTGTAACCAAGAACACCGCTTTACAGTTTTTGTTACCGACCGAGTAATAACACATCATCTTAACACCTTCCTTTGAAAACTCGTCTTGAGACGATGTATATAATCACTTCTCTCTCAGTTTCCATGTAAGTGCAAGAAAGATAGCAGAATCGTTCGATTGCCAATTTTTCTGCAACCTTTGATCTTTGGGACCAAAAAAAGAACCGTGAACTATAAAATTGTTGGACGCAGTTTATCGCTCACGTTTTATATCACTGAGGTCAACGGTTGTAGAGAGAAAAGTGCTTTACAGTTTTTGTTACCGACCGAGTACTAACACATCATCTTATCACCTTCCTTTGAAAACTCGTCTTGAGACGATGTATATAATCACTTCTCTCTCAGCTTGCATGTAAGTGCAAGAAAGATAGCAGAATCGTTCGATTGCCAATTTTTCTGCAACCTTTGATCTTTGGGACCAAAAGAAGAACCGTGAACTATAAAATTGTTGGACGCAGTTTATCGCTCACGTTTTATATCACTGAGGTCAACGGTTGTAGAGAGAAAAGTGCATTACAGTTTTTGTTACCGACTGAGAAATACACATTGACAGATAGTAACATTGTCGCAATATCGATGACCGCGCTCACGATAGGTTCACAGTTTATTCGCAGTCGTGAGGTCATAACACACGGTTTTTCTTCTTCACGTGTTTGAGTTAACGCTGGTACTACATTCTCGTTCTTCGTGGTGGTACAGCACGAGTATCGGATCGCTCCGATTTCAAGCCAGCGGAGTTACCACCACGTTTGGCCCCCGTGCGTGCGACGACGAGCCGTTGTGTGAAAAATCGGAGCCCCGGTGCGCGTGTTCTCGTCTCCACCGGAAACACCTCAAATCGAAATTGCGTTTTCTCGACAAATCTTCTAAATACCTGCTGACAGTATATAGGCTTCTTCGCTCTCGTCAAGCTCGGTTTTGCTTCGTTTGAACAGGTAAGCGAGCAGCAATCTTTGCAGGCTTGCTCGGTTTACGTACATTTATATTAAACGTAAGATTCGAGTTATAACAAAACCCCCGGTTCCTGTTCCGGGTTATGCGGTAGAGCGTAAAATATGTTTCATCTTAATTTCGAAAAAAATAAAAGAAAAAAAAAAAAATCGTACACCATGTCGAAATTTTGTGACTCTCCATATGTCTCGAGACATCGAACCACGAAAGTTCGTTGGCTCTTTCTCGTCAGCGTCTCGTGTTTCTCGCGATTTTTCGCGCGAGCCGAGCGCGTTTCATTATCGGCGTCGAATTTCTTCTGCTCGTTATGCCGAATATCGAAATTCTCGAGTACGGAATGTGGCAGTGATATTCGAACGGCAAGATGTACCGTTTATATTCCCCTCGTTGACTAGAGAGTGAAATGGAACAGGAAGAACTGCTTCCCTCAATGTGAAAGTAATGATGCTCTTTTGCAGTACATCTGCAGTAGTCTTGACCCACTGACACAATTACATTACGATTTTTCCTATTCTTGTTGTTAATATTGTTATCTTTTTTGTTATCATACAGAATGGCTCGGGGTCACCAGAAAATTCAATCACAGGCGAAAGCTGCTGAAAAAACAGCTAAAATTAAGAAGCAGCAGGGTCACAGCGCTAATGACCAGAAGAAGGCGGCACAGAAGGCTCTGGTGCATGTTTGCGTTGTCTGCAAAGTAAGAGATTTGTTTGGAGTACAATCAAATTATTTTTTGTTCATTACATTTTTTTTTTAATTTAAAGAGATTTGTTCATTTTATTTTCATTATTATCGCTATTATTGACTTTCTATGAAGTTAAAAGCAATTTTTTTATGTTCGTTTTTTGCATTAAAAATCTAAGAATGTGTGAAAAATTTTTGCCTTTTGATTTGAACAATTGGTAATGAATTGTAGATTTAGTCATCTAAGAAAGGACATGAGAAATTTTTGTCGAGTTAGTGATTCTGGTTCTTTAACAGAATTTGTACTTCAACCTTATGAACTATAATTCGAGCACTATAAATCGGTAATTTATTGCAACTATGTAGTGCATGAAAAATATGCAATCATTCACTTCACACTTTCTGCTCAACGAATATGGATTTTCACAGGAATTTGTTAATTTTAATGTATAAACAAGACTGTATTTATTGAAAACTTATTGAATGGTTATAGTGGATTTTCACTGCATCCAGAGTTCAGACATAACACTGTAAATCTGTAATTTATTGCAACTATGTAGTGCATCAAAAATATGCAAACATTCACTTCACACTTTCTGCTCAAAGAATATGGATTTTCACAGGAATTTGTTAATTTTAATGTATAAACAAGACTCTATTTATTGAAAACTTATTGAATGGTTATAGTGGATTTTCGCTGCATCCAGAGTTCAGATGTAACGCTGTAAACCTGTAATTTATTGCAACTATGTAGTGCATTAAAAATATACAATCATTCACTTCACACTTTCTGCTCAAAGAATATGGATTTTCACAGGAATTTGTTAATTTTAATGTAGAAACAAGACTGTATTTATTGAAAACTTATTGAATGGTTATAGTGGATTTTCACTGCATCCAGAGTTCAGATGTAACACTGTAAATCTGTAATATATTGCAACTATGTAGTGCAACAAAAATATGCAATCATTCACTTCACACTTTCTGCTCAAAGAATATGGATTTTCACAGGAATTTGTTAATTTTAATGTAGAAACAAGATTGTATTTATTGAAAACTTATTCAATGGTTATAGTGGATTTTTGCTGCATCCAGACTTCAGATGTAACACTGTAAATCTGTAATTTATTGCAACTATGTATGCATCAAAAATATGCAATCATTCACTTCACACTTTCTGCTCAAAGATTATGGATTTTCACAGGAATTTGTTAATTTTAATGTATAAACGAGACTGTATTTATTGAAAACTTATTGAATGGTTATAGTGGATTTTCACTGCATCCAGAGTTCAGATGTAACACTGTAAATCTGTAATTTATTGCAACTATCTAGTGCATCAAAAATATGCATTCACTTCACACTTTCTGCTCAAAGAATATGGATTTTCATAAGAATTTGTTAATTTTAATGTATAAACAAGACTGTATTTATTGAAAACTTATTCAATGGTTATAGTGGATTTTCACTGCATCCAGAGTTCAGATGCAACACTGTAAATCTGTAATTTATTGCAACTATGTATGCATCAAAAATATGCAATCATTCACTTCACACTTTCTGCTCAAAGAATATGGATTTTCACAGGAATTTGTTAATTTTAATGTATAAACGAGACTATATTTATTGAAAACTTATTGAATGGTTATAGTGGATTTTCACTGCATCCAGAGTTCAGATGTAACACTGTAAATCTGTAATTTATTGCAACTATGTAGTGCATCAAAAATATGCAATCATTCACTTCACACTTTCTGCTCAAAGAATATGGATTTTCATAAGAATTTGTTAATTTTAATATATAAACAAGACTGTATTTATTGAAAACTTATTGAATGGTTATAGTGGATTTTCACTGCATCCAGAGTTCAGATGTAACACTGTAAATCTGTAATTTATTGCAACTATGTAGTGCATCAAAAATATGCAATCATTCACTTCACACTTTCTGCTCAAAGAATATGGATTTTCACACGAATTTGTTAATTTTAATGTAGAAACAAGACTGTATGTATTGAAAACTTATTCAATGGTTATATTGGATTTTCACTGTATCCAGAGTTCAGATGTAACACTGTAAATCTGTAATTTATTGCAACTATGTACGCATCAAAAATATGCAATCATTCACTTCACACTTTCTGCTCAAAGAATATGGATTTTCACAGGAATTTGTTAATTTTAACATATAAACAAGACTGTATTTATTGAAAACTTATTGAATGGTTATAGTGGATTATTCACCGTATCCAGAGTTCAGATGTTACAATCAGAATAGTACATTACGATACGAGTGCAAAAAAACTTTTTCTGATGAGTGTGAATTTGCAGCACAAGCCGAAGGCGAGTGTTGCAATCACACGAGTTAAGAAAACGTTTTTCGCATGAGTATCGTACAAAATTTTATTCCACGAGGTGTGTAAATGACGTTTGACGTGCGTAAAACCACGTTCTATGCACTGAGTGAAATAAAGTATTTTCTCAACAACCAAAAACAGACTTGTATAGCATTTTTATACGCAACGGAGCTGTACAAAGTTGCAGAATTATATTGCGTGATGCATTAAACGAGTATTGAATCCAAAGTTCATTGAGAAAATGGCATTGCCTTTTTTAAGGTGAACTCAATCTAATTAAAAGAAGAGACGCAGGTCAAAATCAGTAACATTCATTGATGTATATCTCAGTTATTGAATTACTGGTATTATATGAAAAAACATATGTTGTCAACCTCTTATTCAAACAATTTTAACTAGGTAACAAAAATAACTATCTACTTTGGGTGACACAACATATTTTTTTCTCTTTTTACACTAAATATACTTGTACATAAAATAACAAGTAGGACGAAAACTCTCAACTAATTCTCTTAATAGTGCTTAAAATATATGGTTTTAATTTCGTTTTTTTCTTCTAAAGATTGGCAAAATCACCATTTTTTTATTTTATTTTTTTTACAAATTTGAAATCCATGGCATTTATAAAATTTTATAACTGTACCTTAAATTGCTAATATAAAACTGGGAAGATTCATCTTGCAACCAATTGACAATTATTTGAGCATATTTGACGAACTTTTTTTATGAAAGTGTGTAAATTGTTGAAATAAAAGAAATGTAAAAGAATTATTCAAACTGACCAACAATATTCATATGCTGATGCTGCTGAGTCTAAAGTTTGTGTCATCAGCACGTTTTTTCAACACCAGCAGCCTAACAAGTGGGTTAAATTGGAATGGCTCTTCCCGATCGGTAACCGAAAACTATTTCCGTATTTTCTTCCACGTAGTTGGGATCCGGCAAAAGGAAAGCGTGATTCTTTCCGTTTAGTAGTTCCGCAAGGCATAACACTTGACTTTTACTCGTAATCTGAACGGGGTCGGAGAAAATACGGATCTAACTAATCGACAGTCTCTTTCGTCGCTTAATCTCATCTTAAGCATCAATAAATATCACTAATTTTGACCTGGTTCTCCCAGCATAAATAATCCATAGATGCACAATTTTCTATTAATTCCACGGTGTAAGTTACAAGTAGAGAAATAAAAATTATTACACAAAATGTAATTTTTATAAATTTGTAAATTTGATTCGATAAGCTAATAATTATTATCTTTAAACCTAACAATCACGACAACTTTCAGAATAACCAGAAAATGACTGGAAAATTGTTCAAATAACTGTGAAATTATTCAGAATTTGTCAGGATAATCGTAGGAAATGATCGTCGAATTCTACGGTTATTCTGACAAATTCTGAGAGTCACTCAAAGGGTCAAAAGCAACTCAGTTATTTCGACATTTTTGAAAGTTACCACCGTGATTGTTAGTGAACGTACTGAAGATTTCTCTGATTTTTTATAATTTACATTAGATAGTAAACGTGTTTTGATTTCTGTTATGAAACAGGCCCAGATGCCGGACCCGAAAACCTATAAGCAGCATTTCGAGAACAAACATCCGAAGAACGACATGCCCGATGACCTGAAGAGTATATGAAGGTGAGGCCTTTAACGGGCTGCAAGACAGACGGGGGAGAAGAAGCTAAGCGAAAGGTGAACGCCGGCGCGCGTGCGACTAACCGAGAGTGTGTGAGAGAGAGAAAAGGAGAGAGCGAACTAGCAAAGGAGTGTGACATAGCATTTAATTATATCTCATGCAGATGGTTTAAATTAACTTCGAATAAGCAGAGAAATAAATGCAAAACTCCCAAAGCCCCTAAGACCCGCCCGCGACTCGTCGGCAACATTAACAAAACGATTTAAACTTTCGCACAAAATATAAGAAATGAATAATTGTGCACAGCCATTGCGTGTAGATCTTCGATGGGTTCGAATTAATTCGTGCTTTACGCTCTAGCTCGATTGTTGTTTAAATAAAACGTCGCAACGAGGGACTTTTTATGTATGAGCGTGATCAGACTGTCGTTCGAGGCGATAATTTGTGACGAAGTAACGGCGCGGGTCTAAATAAGAGTGAATATTTAAATCTCGACGATCGAATGTGGATATAAACTAACTGCTGGATTAGGCAATGTACATAATGATCGGTGCGTATTACTCTTCGTGCCGAACAAGTAACTCAATTGTCACAGTAGTAGTATTATGTAAAACAATAAGAGGAGAACCGTTGTGATGACATGAGAAAGAAAAAAAAAGAAAGAAAAAAAAAACGAAAGAAACAAAACTACCAGCAATTGACTCTGTTCTCCCTTTTCGTTTTCTCGCAACGCCGCACAGGCGGCCACTTAGCTTCGCGATCATTCTTCCGGTTATTGTATAGCTCACGAATCATAAATAGTTTACCAAACGACTGCCAATATCACAATTAAAGAAATAATGAATGAACGAGAGATAAAATAAATCTGCCATGTAATCATCGAAAGTAAGAGAGACTCGGTGTGAGAAATATGTCAAATACTACTTGGTATTATATATATAAAAAGAAGAACAAACCGATAATATTCGTCGATGATCATTGTAGAGTTAGTATCTCGACTGCACACGTTGCATACGTCTATCATATAAAACGTTGACTTTTTTATGAACATGAGTATTTACTTCCTTAATCTCTCGATACTCCTCCATATAAATCCCTTTGTACTTACCAGTAACAGCACTCAGAGAAATCGTAGTAGTACAGTCAACTATAAAGTGACAACTATTAAGTTTTAGTCCATCCAACTGTTTTCATAATTACGATAGCTGTGAAAATAGTTATGGCAATTATTTGGTAGTTATAGCAACTATTTGATAGTTGTGGCAACTATTAAAAAATTGCTTGTATGAACTAAAAATGAATAGTTGTCACTTTATAGTTACAAATACCACAATTTTCTCTCAGTGAGGGATAAACAATACTGGAATAACATTTTATTGAAAATATCTCTGGGTCTAAATAATTACGAATAATTACTCAATAAGGAGAGATCATAATAATTTAAAAAAATTAATTATCTCGAATTACTGTTTTGTTAAAGAAAAACATATTTTTATTGCTTTGAAAAAAATTGCCCTTTGTTATTTAAATAGAAAAGTATTTTATGTAAGTTTTTATTCGAATGTTGCATATCCAGTTCAGCAAAATTGTAAACTTCCATTATTTTCGTTTTTATAGTAACAAATACCACAATTTTCTCTCAGTGAGGGATAAACAATACTGGAATAACATTTTATTGAAAATATCTCTGGGTCTAAATAATTTCGAATAATTACTCAATAAGGAGAGATCATAATAATTTAAAAAAATTAATCATCTCGAATTACTGTTTTGTTAAAGAAAAACATATTTTTATTGCTTTGAAAAAAATTGCTCTTTGTTATTCAAATAGAAAAGTATTTTATATAAGTTTTTATTCGAATGTTGCATATCCAGTTCAGCAAAATTGTAAACTTCCATTATTTTCGTTTTTATAGTTACAAATACCACAATTTTCTCTCAGTGAGGGATAAACAATATTGGAATAACATTTTATTGAAAATATCTCTGGGTCTAAATAATTACGAATGATTACTCAATAAGGAGAGATCATAATAATTTAAAAATTAATCATTTCGAATTACTGTTTCGTTAAAGAAAAAAACGACATTTCTAATGCTTTGAAAAAAAATAGCTCATTGTTATTTGAATAGAAAAGTATTTTATATAAGTTTTTATTCGAATGTTGCATATCCAGTTCAACAAAATTGTAAACTACCATTATTTCGTTTTTTTTTTTTAAATTTTTCGTATATCTGTCACCCAATATTTATTATTTTGCAACTATTCTCCCCATAAGAAATTGTTCCAATTTTTTAATCATCACAGAGAGATACATGAAACGTAATGGATTTCAAAAAAAGTGAACACCTACTTATTTTGTGAAATTTTACTGAGAACCAGAGTTGTAAATGCCTAATACTTATAGAAATAATTATGATGATACGATCAGCTCTATAATTATGATTTTATAATAATAACATGTAGCGATTGTAATACGACGATCAAACTTTGGAATGGCTGCAAAAATTATTATTTTTCAATAAAAATTCACGGTAATCCTTTCGAAAAAATGGAAAAAAATATGTAATGCATCAAGAAAGTAATGCATTACTTATTTCTATCATTTTTTCCACTATTTCTTGCAACATGAAGGCGAAAATTAGTATTTTTTCAGCTATACAAATGTTTACACTCTTTTATAATCACTACATATTATTATTATGAAATCATAATTACAAAACAAATTGTACTGTTAACTATATAAGAAAGTAATGCACTACTTATTTCTTCCATTTTTTCCACTATTTCTTGCAACATGAAGGCGAAAATTAGTATTTTTTCAGCTATTCAAATGTTTACACTCTTTTTTATAATCACTACATATTATTATTATGAAATCATAATTACAAAACAAATTGTACTGCAAACTATATCTCATGAATTAATGGGGATTTACAACTCTGCTGAGAACTATTATTGTTTCATTTATTTAAAACTTGAAGTATCTTAAGTATCTACAAGTAATTATTATGAATTGACTTATTATTGTCATTTGTATATTTATTGTTTTTTTTTAATTTTTTTTCACAACTCTGCTGATCAACTTAGTTTCCCTCATGAAGTTTTCTCTGATATTTTGTGAATAACTGTGTTATTACAATATATTTTACACCGAATTGTTACGTATAGAAATTTCCTTCTATTCGAGTAACGATACCTATGTAGCGGAAATCACATTATCCTTCTCCTTTTGCGTACACAGGCGTATTTAGCGGATACATACACAATCTCTCTCTAGTCGGGAGCCAAAGTCATGGGCATTAATGGCAGGCTCTTGTAACCTGTTGCTTTGCCTATTCGCACCGATGACAAGAGAAATTATCGGGATTTGTACGCGTTGTCGCTTTCCCGGACCATTAGGAACGTCATTATGGAGTCGGAGAGCGTAGCGTTGGCTCGACGTACCAATTGGATATCCAACGCTGCTCTTGACCCCCTGACGTTTACACTGATGAGATACGAATGCAACGAAATCTCCTAATTACGCGACAACGTTAGCGATTACATCAGCAAACGAATGACGGAATGTGATATCTTATCAAACGTATAAATATGAGGCATTCTCTTTCAATTCAGCCACTTTCTTTTTTGACCCTCTCATTTTTTGTTCATAATTGACCAAATTTTATATTTACTTCCTGCAATTTTTTTAACGTTTTTACATACACTATATAAGGAAAATCTGGAAGTTTTTAGAGTTAACTTATCTTAAACACTACAGTTTTATAGGAAAAATTGTCTTAGCTTTTAATAATTTTTTTAAAACTCTTACTAAATCCTGATATCTTTCATCTTTCCATTAGAAAAGAAAAAATCATTATTTTTCGGTTTCTACTATGAGATTTTAGAAACCGAATTGATGCAGAAAAATAATTGTAATAATTGTTTCGTAAATAACAGACCGATTTTGTTAATTGGATAAAATTATTTTGCGTTTTTTGCGGTTTTTATGTTAAATTTGAAAAGTGACGGAAATATTCTATAAAATTGGCGATTTTACAAATATTTTATATATTTTTTTAAAATTAATTCAGAAGTGACAAAAATTCTGTAGAATTAACATAATTCTTTGCGTTGATTTAAAAGTAACGTAAAAAGTTCGATTTTTCTGTAGAGGTGACTGAAAATATTATTTTAAATCAAATTAACACTATTTTTTCTACCAATGACAGACAAAATTACCGAAAATATAAAATGTTAACATAATATTTTCGTACTTTGTATTTAAAATTGACAAATATTTTCCGTGGACATCTGTGGACAAAAATGTATGTTAAAAGTACATAAATATCAATTTAGTTTTTACTGTCTGGAGTCTTTCACAGTAGGTAACTCAGTGTTAACATTTGAAACTGTTTCCACAAGTTCTACTTCGGACGGCCCGCAGGATAAAAAACGTACATACGGGAGTATGCGTTTCACTGGCGCGGCGCGACCTATTCTTATTAGTCCAATGTCCTGCGAAACGGTTTATTCATATGTGATTAGCTGTTTCAAAAACTGTAACCATTCATAATTATATGTTTAAAAGCTTTTAACTTTAAAATATTTAAACCTTTTAGGAATATAGTTAAGATGTCTTTTTATCCAGTTTTTTATAACACTATTGATCCAATTATAACAAGTGGAGGTCCATTTTGTTTATTGGAAAATGGTTCATAAATTAACCCACGAGATCTTCGTAGAATTTGTGGTTCAAAAGTTGCAACCGTAGGTTTACCCGCCACCAGAGAAGAACGTTAAGGAATTTTTCCAGTGTTAAAAAAAAATCGATTTTTTTTGTCTTATCCATTAGTATACGGTCAAAAACATCCTTTCAAATTTTTAAATTTTTAAAGTCGTAAGTACACAATTTAGGTATATGAAATTTCTACACTCGAAACTTTTAAACGCGTTTTTCTCTAAAACAACATTTTTCAAAACGGTGGACATTCTTCATTCTTCAGAGTTTTCAAGCGATCGTTTTCAAATTTTGGGAGAACATTCTTCACGCTACTCTCTATCGTGCTATGGAAGCTTTTTTTTTAAATCTCCATTTTTTTTAAAGAAAAACTGTCGAAAAAAACGGCTAAATTCGGTACTTTTTGTTCAAACCGCCGTCATTTTGTCAATTTTTATTTTAAAAAAAGCCTCCATAGCGCGATAGCCAATCGCATACTAATTCATAATCCTTTGGGTTTTTTTTTAGATCAAATTTGTGACCCCTAGGATGTCCACCATGAGGCTATCTTTTTTATCAACATTATTTTCAACAATTAAAAATATATATTTAAACAATAAAAATCGTCTTATAAAAAATCATTTTCTGCCATTCATGATTACCTTAATATCTCACAAAAATTTCAGATTGTTCGGCGTATAGTAACTGTCCGAAAAAAAATTGTGAAAATAGGCTATTTTTCGGTCCATCACACTGGAAAGATCCCTTAATAACTTTTAAGTATTTCCGACAGTATAATTTTAAAAAAAATGATACTGGCAGAAATCGAGGCGATGCATTGACGAAGTATATTTTGATAAATAAAACGAGCGAGCGGACTTAATAAATGACCCCATATTGTATTTAATTATTATCAAAAAACGCGAATAATTTTTCGTCGTATAGCATAAATCGATATTTTTAAATTGATTTCAAACTTTACTTTTCCATATATTAAAAATGAATGTTGCTATGCAAATTATACTCCAAAATCATTAAACTACCAATAGTAAAATAACCAAAGTTTAAAAAAAACCTGCAATAATTTGACTAGTGCAAATCGGCCGTATATATTTTATCAATAGTATTTGTATATCTATCAAGCGGCTGAATGCCGCGTGGCAATAGGAACGACGTGATGCGATAAGAAAAAACACCACGATATGCTATAATTGTTTGAATGAAACGTCCTTATCTCATTTATCCGAACGAGCCACGAAAACACTGTTCTTTTGTTGTTTTCTTCTTTCCGTTGATCGAATTATTCCGTAACTTCCGATTAACCTTACACACACTGCCAGCTGGCTAAAATGTTTCGTCATATCGCAGACGGATTGCTGCCGCTGAGTGGACAGGATAGTGGAGAGTGACGTTGCCGTTCTGATGTAGTCCGATCCGTTTGTGGCACGTGTTTGGTATATATAAGTCGACAGCAAGACCGTCAGTCGTGTCAGTCCAGTCCAGATCGTTGTTGGCCCTTTGTAGCTTATACGTAATTAGGCAAAACAGATTGCAACCCAGATTGCTCGACGAATTATTAAACCTGATTATCAGAATTGCAAATAGTGTTTAAGTAGCGTGAAATATTAATCCATAGACCAACAAAAGCTTCGAGATCAAACTCGGCTTCGCGTGCGCACGTTTAATATCGATTAAATATATTATTGAAAAAGAGAGAAAGGGAACGAAAATTTCGAGATAGTATGATGGATTCGGTTTTTCATACACGTTCTTTGGGGGCCGCAGCTGAAGGTGTCAGAGATCAGTACGCCGATGGCAGAGCTGCTAAAGTTTGGGAAGTTTTCATCGGCGACAAGAAACAACGAACGAAGAATTACAAGGACTTTCTCGTTGGTTTACTGCGGTCTAAAGGATGCAAGAGAATTCTCGATGTAGCCTGCGGCACTGGTGTCGATTCTGTGATGCTTCTGGAGGAAGGATTTGATGTCGTGAGCGTCGATGCATCCGACAAGATGTTGAAGTATGCCCTCAAGTCCAGATGGGATAGGAGACAGGAAGCTGCTTTCGATAATTGGGGTAATAAGAATAGGTTTATGGGGTGATTTCACAACATTTCGAAATAACTCACCTTCGTATCTTTTGGCCATTATATTTATTACGAGCAGTATTTTTACTGCACTGTTGGAGATTTTTTAATGGAAATTAAAATAAAGTGTTGGAAGTTTATTACTGCACTGTTAGACATTTTTTAATGGAAATTAAAATAAAGTGTTGGAAGTTTTTTACGCGCAGTATTATTACTGTACTGTTGGAAATTTTTGTATGGTAATTAAAATGAAGTGTTGGAAGTTTTTTTTTGCTTCCTCATAGAGGAAGCTTTGTTTTCATGAAAAAAATTTTTTTCGAGGTTTTCATGTCAGTACACTCAGAATGGGCCAAAACGTCGAGAAAAGTGATTTAGAAAAAATGTCTGTATGTGTGTGTGTATGTGTGTATGTTACACGATCGAAAAATGTAAACCTTTATAACTCGATAATGCCTTGAGCTGAAATTTGGATCATAGATAGAGGGATCAAGCCTCATCATTCATACAGATTTTTGTTAAAATCCACTTCATCGTTAAATTATCACGCGTTTTTTAATTTTTTGAAAAATGACTGTTTACGCGATAACTCTTTCAATTTTCGAGATATTGATCTTAAAATTGGTATGAATTTGAGCTTTCATACGCCGGTGATCGCTATTGAATTTGGTTAAGATCGGTTGAACCGTTAAAATTTTATGGTGTTTTGAATTTTTCAAAAAATTGACATTATCGCTCTATTGTAACTTTTGCAAAACTTAAGATAGCGAGCTCAAATTTTGTATATAAATGAAACAATATTCAGCCATTATATATGTATAATTTAGTGACGAATGGTATGAAATTTTTGATTTTATGGACTGTTGAATTATTTTTCAAAATATACATTATCACATTCACTTTTGGAAACGCTCTAATAATCACGAAATAACGTAATAACGAAATAGAAAAAGCGAATCCACAACATGTATATTTATCTAATTAAAACAAGGATGCAAAGTAGAACCTTGCACATTGCTTCCTCATTATTTTTCGCGTTTTACAAAGCTTCCTCCATGAGGAAGCCAAAAATTGAATAACATACTTCCTCATAGAGGTAGCTTTGTAAGAAGCGAAAAATAATGAGGAAGCAATGTGCAAGGTTCTACTTTGCATCCTTTTTTGGGGATACGTGTATATTAAATTTAATATACAAATATTAATTAATATACGAAAAAATTGTTGCAAAATTAAACATTTTTCTGTTTGCGAGTTTTGAAAATTACTGAAATTATCTTCGAACTTTTAAGAGCACACGTACCGACGAGAGATTAGAATTATGATGGCCACAGTTTAGGAAAACCTGCAGCCTCTTTGTCGGTGAAAAATAAAAACGAAACCAAAAAACAAGTAGAGACAATAATGGAGACGTCAATAAAGTTTATCTCCTGGAAGGGTCAATGCTGATAATAATTATATTGTATTTTTTCGAATATCATTTCTGATTAACGACTCGTATAGAGATAGACCGCGTGTTTTTTTTGCATTTTTCTATTTACGAGTTTTGAAAATTACTGAAATTACTTGGAGCTTTAAAAAAAAAATAAACAAGGATGCAAAGTAGAACCTTGCACATTGCTTCCTCATTATTTTTCGCTTTTTACAAAGCTACCTCTATGAGGAAGTACGTAATTCAATTTTGGCTTCCTCATTGAGGAAGCTTTGTAAAAAGCGAAAAATAATGAGGAAGCAATGTGCAAGGTTCTACTTTTCATCCTTGGTGTGTAAATTTTCATCTCGATTCGTCACGCCGTTCGAGAGTTATGAGCAATTCTATTTTGAGACAAGCGATCAATATAAATTTAAAAAAAATAAAAATTATATGTGAAGCAATGTGTAAAGTTCTACTTTGCATTCTTATTTCCATTGAGTACAAACTTTTGTCTCGCATTATCAACTTTTGCTGATGCTAGAGCAAAAATCGTTTTTTTTTGTAAATTTCAAAATGTCGTAAAATCTGAACCACTTTACCGATCATCGTCAAATTTGGTACGTGGCATAGCTGCATGTTCCTTTTCGTCTGTAAAACATTTCAGTTAAATTGGTGAAATTCGACGTGATTTATAAAAAAAATGATTTTTTTCGAAAAATTCAAACATCTATAAAATCTGAACCGCTTTACCGATTTCACCCAAATGCAATGCCAAACAACATTGAACGTATATTTATTTATAAACAACTATTTAGCAAAATCGTCTAATTTTTACGAAAGTTAGAGCGACGCCGCCCTTTTTTCAAAAAATTTAAAGTACCATAAAATCAAAATGGCTGATTTTTTTTTTCACATATCTCAACATTCAAGGCGGGGCAACTACTCCACTTGCGTGCCAAATTTGAGCCATATCGCGCGAACGGTTACTGAGTAATAGTTCATCGAATTTTCGGAGCCCAGGACACACACACACACACACATACATATGGACATTTTTTCTAAACCACTTTTCTCGACGTTTTGGACAATTCTAAGCATACTGGCATGAAAATCTCGAAAAAAAAATTTCATGAAAACAAAGCTTCCTCTATGAGGAAGCAAAACGAAACCAAAAAACAAAAGTTATTGTGGTTTCGGACAATTGTTATTTTGGTTTAAAAAAAAAAAAAAAAAAAAAAGACAGACAGACAGACAGACAGAAATGAGTAAATGTGTTTTTTGGAATCTAGGACACTCAAAACATGTATTTCCATCAAAATCTGAGCGTCGAATTTTTTTTGGATTGCAATACTTTCTCTCTTATGTACTTTGTATGTGATGAGAAAGTAATAAGTAGAGACAATAATGGAGACGTCAATAAAGTTCATCTCCTGGAAGGGTCAATGCTGATAATAATTCTATAGTATTTTGTTTTTTCGAATATCATTTCTAAATAACGACCCGTACACCGAGACCGCGTTTTGTTTTTCATTTTTCTATTTGCGAGTTTTGAAAATTACTGAAATTATCTTGGAGTTTAAAAGAAAAATAAAAAACGAAGCCAAAAAAAGTAGAAACAATACTGAAGACGTCAATAAAGTTCATCTCCTGGAAGGGTCAATGCTGATAATAATTCTATAGTATTTTGTTTCTTCGAATATCATTTCTAAATAACGTTCCGTACACCGAGACCGCGTTTTTTTCATTTTTCTATTTACGAGTTTTGAAAATTACAGAAATTATCTTAGAGCTTTAAAAAAAAAATAAAAAACAAAGCCAAAAAAAAGTAGAAACAATACTGAAGACGTCAATAAAGTTCATCTTCTGGAAGAGTCAATGCTGATTATATAGTTTTTTACTTTCTCATCACATACGGAGTATGGATAAAGAGAAAGTATTGCAATCCAAAAAAAATTCGACTTCCAGATTTTGATGGAAATAGATGTTTTGAGTGTCCTAGATTCCAAAAAACACATTACCTCATTTCTGTCCGTCCGTCTGTCTGTCTGTCTGTCTGGCGTCTGTATGTGCCGTCCGGAAACACAATAACTTTTGAAAACATCTATGGACTGAAATGAAATTTTTTGTGTGTCTTCTGCATTCAAATCCTGGTTTTGGTATTGAAATCCAATCCAAAATCTCCACTGCTTCTGATACTTTACCTTAAATACAAAATAAAAAAAAATAAAAATTTTATTTATTTTTGTACCGCAAGTTAATATAAAAGATATTATGCTTCAATGTGATACATACAAATAGTATTACCAGCAAATAAAAAATGAACAACAAGAGATTTAGTATATAGAAGATTTTGTTTTTTCAATCACCCACATAAGACATCTTAAACTGTTGTAAAAAATGTATTGCTTGAAATATGTTACTTTCTTGTGTTATTGTGTTACACATTCACTAAAAAAAAGAACTGCAATGATCTTGAGCAGTTTTCAATGATAACATACTATGAATATTTACACCATATGTTAGATTAAAATTTAAAAAAGAATGTAAAAATACAAGAGAAACACATTTGAGGTTATCATCACTCTTGATGTTAGACTATAAACACTCATGCACTCATCACATCATAGTTTTTTTATTTATTTTATCACTCGTATAGCATTTTATACCAATTCCAAATGCTGCTCATACACACCATAATATGCGAAACGTTGGAAATATCAAATAAAATGTAATTCCGACTGTCAAACTATCGCAATGCCGACGATAATAACATCAAAGGGAAAGAGAGATGTGAAGGCGCGCGCCGGCGCGCGATGTCACGCTCGCTTTCTCGCGCGCGCGAATTTCGAATCTTTTTATAATATAGAGAGATATTTATTCATATATAACTACAAAAACGAATATTACGAACTAACTTCACAAACTAATTTCACAAACTAATTTCACAAACTAATTTCACAAACTAACTTCACAAACTAACTTCACGACAGTAACGTGACGCCAGTAACAATCGTGATGAGAAAGTCACGTTTTGCGATCACGCCAGTAGCAAGTTTTTTTTTTTTTCGCATAGCATTTCTGGATAACGTCTCGTGCACCGAGGCCGCGTTTTAGTAATGACAAAAACGCGTAGATTTGCGCGTTGCGTAATAATTGAGAGTAAGGGGTCGCGATGATATGTAATTGACAAAGGGTAATTTGCTGAGCAGGCAGATCGTAGCTTGAGCTTCAGCTGAAAGAGGGTCAGACGGTGCAGATTTGCCGTGTCTCGACCTTGGGACAACGAGGGTCTCTGCAATCACGCGTTGTAAATAGACAGAATCGCTCTTCTTTCGTCAGCCCTACGTGCTTCTATTTGACCCTCCTTTTGACCCTGTACAAAAAGCTCAGCCATGAATTTATTACCGCTGTTATCGTCGCCGTTGTCCCCCGCTCTGACACTTTATCGCGGCCGATCGCATCTGCTCACCCGAGGCACCGCAATATCTTGTTTTTCACGCATCGTAACGCGGCTTATCGCTAAATATACTTTTCTTCTTTCCATTTCGTTCCACCTGCAGAATTGGCTAAAATATTGAGAAACTTTTTCCAAGTAATAAAGAGAAGAAAAAAATAAGTGTAGAAGCTTTTATTTTTCTTTGCCACTAAATTTGAGAAACATTTGTTCTGGACTTTTTCTCGAAAGAAAAACAAGAATGTAATAATCTGTAGGGCAAGTTAGTGGAAATCTTCTTCTCAAAACATAAAATAGAAAATAGCTGAATAGCTTGTATACCTAAAAATCTAGATTGAAAAATTCTTCTTCTTCTTCTCGGTTTCTTCATTTTGTTAAATCCGTAGAATTGGCAAAAATATTGAGAATTTTTTACCAAGTATCAAAGAGAAAAAAAGGATGCAAAGTAGAACCTTGCACATTGCTTCCTCAGTATTTTTCGCGTTTTACAAAGCTACCTCTATGAGGAAGTATGTTATTCAATTTTTGGCTTCCTCATAGAGGAAGCTTTGTAAAATGCGAAAAATAATGAGGAAGCAATGTGCAAGGTTCTACTTTGCATCCTTGTTTTAATTAGATAAATATACATGTTGTGGATACGCTTTTTCTATTTCGTTATTACGTTATTTCGTGATTATTAGAGCGTTTCCGAAAGTGAATGTGATAATGTATATTTTTAAAAATAATTCAACATTCCATAAAATAAAAAATTTCATACCGTTCGTCACTAAATTATACATATATAATGGCTGAATATTGTTTCATTTATATACAAAATTTGAGCTCGCTATCTTAAGTTTTGCAAAAGTTACAATAGAGCGATAATGTCAATTTTTTGAAAAATTCAAAACATCATAAAATTTTAACGGTTCAACCGATCTTAACCAAATTCAATAGCGATCACCGGCGTATGAAAGCTCACATTCATGCCAATTTTAAGATCAATATCTCGAAAATTGAAAGAGTTATCGCGTAAACAGACATTTTTCAAAAAATTAAAAAACGCGTAATAATTTAACGATGAGGCGGATTTTCACAAAAATCTGTATGAACGATGAGGCTTGATCCCTCTATCTATGGTCCAAATTTCAGCTTGATATCTCAAAGCATTCCCGAGTTATAAAGGTTTACATTTTTCGATCGTGTAACATACACACATACACATACACACACACACACACATACAGATATTTTTTCTAAATCACTTTGCTCGACGTTTTGGCCCATTCTGAGTGTACTGACATGAAAATCTCGAAAAAAAATTTTTTCATGAAAACAAAGCTTTCTCTATCAGGAAGCAAAATAAGTGGAGAAGCTTAGTTTATATTCGTTTTTTATTTTTCTTTACCACTAAATTTGAGAAACGTTTGTTTTGGACTTTTTCTCGAAAGAAAAACAAGAATGTAATAATCTGTAGGGCAAGTTAGTGGAAATTTTCTTCTCGAAACATAAAATAGAAAATAGCCGAATAGCTCGTATACCTAAAAATCTAGATTGAAAAATTCTTCTTTTTCTGGGTTTCTTCATTTTATCAAATCAGTAGAATTGGCAAAAATATTGAGAACCTTTTTCCAAGTATCAAAGAGAAAAAAATAAGTGGAGAAGCTTAGTTTATATTCGGTTTTTATTTTTCTTTACCACTAAATTTGAGAAACATTTGTTCTAGACTTTTTCTCGAAACAAAAACAAGAATGTAATAATCTGTAGGGCAAGTTAGTGGAAATCTTCTTCTCAAAACATAAAATAGAAAATAGCTGAATAGCTCGCATACCTAAAAATCTAGATTGAAAAATTCTTTTTTTTCTTCTCGGTTTCTTCATTTTGTTAAATCAGTAGAATTGGCAAGAATATTGAGAACTTTTTACCAAGTATCAAAGAGAAAAAAATTAGTGGAGAAGCTTAGTTTATATTAGTTTTTTATTTTTCTTTACCACTAAATTTGAAAAACATTTGTTCTGGACTTTTTCTCGAAGCAAAAATAAGAATGTAATAATCTGTAGGGCAAATTAGTGGAAATCTTCTTCTCAAAACATAAAATAGAAAATAGCTGAATAGCTCGTATACCTAAAAATCTAGATTGAAAAATTCATCTTCTTTTTCTCGGTTTCTTCATTTTGTTAAATCAGTAGAATTGGCAAAAATATTGAGAATCTTTTTCCAAATATCAAAGAGAAAAAAATAAGTGGAGAAGCTTAGTTTATATTCGTTTTTTATTTTTCTTTACCACTAAATTTGAGAAACATTTGTTCTGGACTTTTTCTCGAAACAAAAACAAGAATGTAATAATCTGTAGGGCAAATTCGTGGAAATCTTCTTCTCAAAACATAAAATAGAAAATAGCTGAATAGCTCCTATACCAAAAAATCTTCTTCTTCTTCTCGGTTTCTTCATTCTGTTAAATCAGTAAAATTGGCAAAAATATTGAGAAGTTTTTCCAAGTAATAAAGAGAAAAAAATAAGTAGAAAAACTTAGTTTATATTCGTTTTTTATTTTTCTTTACCACTAAATTTGAAAAACATTTGTTCTGGACTTTTTCTCAAAACAAAAACAAGAATGTAATAATCTGTAAGGCAAGTTAGTGGAAATCTTCTTCTCAAAACATAAAATAGAAAATAGCTGAATAGCTCGTATACCTAAAAATCTAGATTGAAAAATTCTTCTTCTTCTTCTGGATTTCTTCATTTTGTTAAATCAGTAGAATTGCTCAGCTTCCTCTAAAAAAAAAAGTAAAAAATAGTAGATCAACTGTACCGTAGAATTGTGTTTAACAAATTCATTTTTCTGCTCTTTTCTTGATTTTTTTTCCACCAGCAGACTTAGCAGAAGTGGTTGTTGATCGCTTTTTCGAAAAAAAAAAATAAGATATAGTAGAGAAGCTTCCATGTAAAATGATACATAAAATATTTACCTTTCTTCACTCCTCTTCTTTTATCTTCCACCGCAAGCATTATAGTCTTCAAAAAAATTGAAGTAACGTTAAGCGTGGCATTAGAAACAAAAATTTAATCGTTCTGCTCTTATCTCCCTAGTCATTGAGGAGGCCAACTGGTTGACCCTGCCGGAAGATATCAAACATCTGGTAGGCAATGGTTTCGATGCTGTGATATGCCTAGGCAACAGTTTCGCCCACATGCCGGATTCATTTGGCGATCAGCGAGAGCAAAGGTTCGTACCTAACAGATACGGGAGATAATAACAAAAGTCGAAATTCCCTAAATATAAAAAAAGTCTAATTTACCATTTCTTTCCTCAGACAAGCGTTAGCGAATTTTGAACGTTGCGTAAAGCCGGGAGGACTTCTTCTTATCGACCACAGGAATTACGATCATATTATCAACCATGGAAATGCACCACCTAAATGCATATATTACAACGTGAGTTTTTTTTTTGTAAAACATACTTGAGGTGTACTTAGCTTGTGCTAAGATTTACAGTGTTGTAAGTCCCCATTACTTTACGATGTAAAGATTACACAAGAGTTTGTCTCGTAATTACAAATTTGTAATGATAACCTGCAGCGATTATAAAATTATATGTGAAGTTTTGAATACCTTTAAGAAAAATCGAATTTTTAATTAAATTTTGAGAAAAATTGTGAGAATAATGGACAACCACAGGCCTCCATTACTTTAGCAATGAATTAACAGTTTTCTCCATCTTTTCAGTAAGAATATCATGGAATATTATGGAGAATTAATATTTCTTGCCTCTATTCAAAAGTTTACCCATCATATTATAATAACTGCAAATTATTATTATAAAAACATAATTACAAAGCCAATTGTAGCATCAATTTTGTTTAAAAAATAATTACGATTTTCCTTCGAATCCTAGAAACGTCGTAATTTTTCAGGGATATTCAGGAATTTTTATCAGTTTTATGGCAATATTCACCATATCTATTTCGTCCTGTGTAAAGTTTTCCAATATTTCACCGATTGACAAAATTAAATATAATAATAAGCTCCTAATTTTTGGACGAAGAAGAGAGTAATAAATGTTTTCCTTTCATAATTTTCAGAGTGAACACATGACGGATATCAAGACCTCGGTGTTGTACGTATCTGGAAAGCCAGCGATAGTTACTCTGGATTATCTCATAGCTTTAGATCCAACGGACAAGGGTCAGAAAGATCCGGAAAACGTTAGCGAATTTCGGCTCTCTTACTACCCGCACAGATTGAACCGATTTCAGGATATGTTAACCGAGGCATTTGGAACTAAAGCGACGAATACGATATACGGTGACTTCAAACCCCTTGACGTAATCCAAACCCCTGGATTTTACATCCACGTTGTAGAGAAGCGAGTCTAAAAATCCAGAGGAAGAAGCACAACCTGAAATATCGTCGACACTCGATTTCTTATTGAGTCAAAGTTATCAATTTCTGTAATACGTGACTCATGGAGAGAATGAGCTGTTTACTCTAACCGAGGGATTGAAAAAGAGAAAAAAAAGAGTGCTAATTCTGCGATAGGCGATGCTGAGAGCAACTGGAGGTTTAATCTCAGTGATAAGTCGATTAACGAAGGAGAATGAGAAGAGGAATAAAGAGACCTTGCTGCATTGAGACACCGCAGCGATCACGCAATCATTCGTCAACATGAACATATTATTCTCCTCTTCTATTCTGTATCAGCACGATTTCTTATATCTTTATTTCGGTAAAGAACCGAGTGCGCAATGATACTCACAAACACTTGACGCTGTATATAATATACGTACGATAACGTACATACACTTTATTTTAGATTATTTTGTATAAATATTAAATATACACGTTCGAAAGCAAGACTCGAAGTAATAGTGTTGGTTTTGTTTTTTTTTTTCATATCTTTTCATTATTTTTTTTATTTTTTCTTTTTCACTAATATTGAGATGTTTTGCGTAGAGATCGCATTGATGGATTTTTATGGCCTGTGGTTGTGGTGGTGTAATATGGTATATATAACTTTCAATCGTTTTTCTTTGTTTTATTACATAGTATTAAAGCTCGAAAGCAACTTCCTCGTGAGTGTCGAAGTCACGAGAAAATATTTC
The DNA here is from genome assembly GCA_963970395.1 of Ephialtes manifestator. Classification (NCBI taxonomy): domain Eukaryota; kingdom Metazoa; phylum Arthropoda; class Insecta; order Hymenoptera; family Ichneumonidae; genus Ephialtes; species Ephialtes manifestator. The sequence goes on from OZ019970.1 coordinate 37,488,248, forward strand.
GAACGTAAAGTATCTGTTGGTTGCGGAATGAAACGATAAATTTTGGCTGTATCTTCACGGAGAAAAAAAACTCGTCTCATAGATTAACTAAATACAATTTGTTTTCAATGTTTTATAGTAATCATTTTCATTAATTGTGTGTAATGTAATGCAAGCATAAAAAATTTCATTTTTATATTTACGTGTTTTGAAAATTAAGGAAATTATCTTGGAACTTTTAAGGTAGTTCTGTCGTGAAGACAATCCAAACTCATATCCATGAATTTTTGACATGTTGTAATTTAGCTATTCAATTTTACTTGCACAAAATCTTGAAGGCTTTTACCGAGTATTTGAATGAACAATTAAAACTTGAAAATCGATCTTTTTACACGGCGCTCACGGGAGGGTTGAAAAAATTGATCTTTAAGTAGAAAATTAACATACTTAGATCAAAGATAGAGAAAAAATAAAAAGTACTACGGATTCGCAAATCATTTAGGAATTGATGCATCATGAAAAAAGTTGAAGTCTCCGGAATAATATTTAATTAAGGTAGTTCTGTCGTGAAGGCAATCCAAACTCATATCCATGAATTTTTGACATGTTGTAATTTAGCTATTCAATTTTACTTGCACAAAATCTTGAAGGCTTTTACCGAGTATTTGAATGAACAATTAAAACTTGAAAATTGATCTTTTTACACTGCGCTCACGGGAGGGCTGAAAAAATTGATCTTTAAGTAGAAAATTAACATACTTAGATCAAAGATAGAGAAAAAATAAAAAGTACTACGGATTCGCAAATCATTTAGGAATTGATGCATCATGAAAAAAGTTGAAGTCTCCGGAATAATATTTAATTAAGGTAGTTCTGTCGTGAAGGCAATCCAAACTCATATCCATGAATTTTTGACATGTTGTAATTTAGCTATTCAATTTTACTTGCACAAAATCTTGAAGGCTTTTACCGAGTATTTGAATGAACAATTAAAACTTGAAAATTGATCTTTTTACACTGCGCTCACGGGAGGGCTGAAAAAATTGATCTTTAAGTAGAAAATTAACATACTTAGATCAAAGATAGAGAAAAAATAAAAAGTACTACGGATTCGCAAATCATTTAGGAATTGATGCATCATGAAAAAAGTTGAAGTCTCCGGAATAATATTTAATTAAGGTAGTTCTGTCGTGAAGGCAATCCAAACTCATATCCATGAATTTTTGACATGTTGTAATTTAGCTATTCAATTTTACTTGCACAAAATCTTGAAGGCTTTTACCGAGTATTTGAATGAACAATTAAAACTTGAAAATTGATCTTTTTACACTGCGCTCACGGGAGGGCTGAAAAAATTGATCTTTAAGTAGAAAATTAACATACTTAGATCAAAGATAGAGAAAAAATAAAAAGTACTACGGATTCGCAAATCATTTAGGAATTGATGCATCATGAAAAAAGTTGAAGTCTCCGGAATAATATTTAATTAAGGTAGTTCTGTCGTGAAGGCAATCCAAACTCATATGCATGAATTTTTGGCATGTTGTAATTTAGCTATTCAATTTTACTTGCACAAAATCTTGAAGGCTTTTACCGAGTATTTGAATGAACAATTAAAACTTGAAAATCGATCTTTTTACACGGCGCTCACGGGAGGGCTGAAAAAATTGATCTTTAAGTAGAAAATTAACATACTTAGATCAAAGATAGAGAAAAAATAAAAAGTACTACGGATTCGCAAATCATTTAGAAATTGATGCATCATGAAAAAAGTTGAAGTCTCCGAAATAATATTTAATTAAACAAAGGTCAAAGTGCTCGATACCGGGCCAAATTACGTTTCCTAACTAATTATCGTAAAAATGAAGTCAAATCCGCACTAAACATATCAACTATTTACAAATAATCGTTTTAATTTCATTACGACAATTTCGCAGGATTCTCGATTATTTTTTATATTGTTATTGAGGCAGTCAAAGTGATGCGTATTATTATTTTTTAATGTCATATAGACTCTGAGATTTATGACTTCGGCGTACCGACAGAACTACCTTAAGAGCACATGCATCGGAGTATGAAGAAGAGATTAGAATTATGATGGCCACAGTTTAGGAAAACCTGGAAAATATGTAAATTTCAAGAAATGAAAAAAAAAGTCCGGACATTCACGGTGACGTAGGAAATTTTTCAATTATTTAGGGAAAGTAAGAGTGGAATAAAACGAAAAAAAAAACGATGCTGCATAGTGAACAAAAATCAAAGAGTATTTTGTTTTCGTGTACTAGAAATTGAAGTAAATATTGGTCGAAAAATGTTGTACTTGCGGCCAATATTACTGAAATTTTCTGGATTTTAATTGATTTTTAAAAATTATTATGAAAATCCATTAGATTTTTTTATCTTTCGTATTTTTACTGAGATTCGAAGAGTTAATATCTTCCAAATTTATGAAAATGTATGAATTTATTAATTTTTTCCAGCCGAATATTCTGCAAATATATGATAATCACTTATTTGTACACAATTGCTTGCTACATTCTGAAATATTCTGAAAATCATTGATAAATTAAACATTCTTGCATTCTTGAAATTCATTAAAAATGGCTGAGATATTCTGCAAGTACCAGAAAAAATTGGCGAATTTATAAAAACCTTGGAAAAGGCCCGTTTTTCCAATTTGCAGACCGCAATTTTCAGTAATTTTTTCAGTGACCTAATCTCACGATAACAAATTTTTTTTCTCCGTTTAGTAAATCGGTTATAACACAAAACGGCGATAGATTTTGATGAGGCGTTGACTCCGGCACATCACGATGAGATTCTCGGGAAAAAATGTATTTCGAGCGGGATATCGAATAGTATTAATTATAATGAAATGACAATTTTGAAGATGACTCGAGGAATGAAAAGTTGGAGGAGGACTCGTTATCAAAAACGCTATGCGTCCGTTAACGAGTTGCACACGTAAAAAAATGGACGAAATGTGTGTGTATGTGTGTGAGAGAATGTGTGTTATTTAGTCACATAGCAAAGTTTATCCCGCTCCCGTAACAACTTGTCTTTTTTTTTTTGTTTCTTCGTACATTATTTGATGCCGTTTACTTAATTTTCTTGTCATATCATAACGACTATTAGACCTCCGTTTTGTCACTGATTAAAATATACATTATTACGAATAACAAGAGCGCGTTTTATCGTTAATATACATATATATATATACATGTGTGTGTCTGTGTATATATATATGCCGAAATTCTCAATCGCTATACCCTCCCGAAGCGATGCAAAAATAATATTATATATGTATCTAGTTTCGCACATCGTTAACGAAGCGACTGGGTGAGAGGAAGGCAGTTAAACGAGCTTGTTCGAGGGTGAAGAAGCGCGAGCGTTATCCTTGAGAGCGCGATTATTTAGTATGTATACAGAAGTCCTTAGTCGCAGCTCGCGCAGGGCGTGCCATTCTTCGCCACCCTCTAGAGTATCAACAGCATTAAACTTTCGCATAGAATTTGAACTACGAATAGAGCCAGCTATGTCGTCTCGTCATCTACAACCTATTTAACAAACTTTCTTTATAACTCTGATAATTCATATCGAATAACGTGAAATAATATAATATTCAATGATTTCTTCACCCTTTTCGTTCACTTATCTCTCTTTTTCTCTCTCGCTCTTTTACTATCAATGTATATATATATTTATGTATTTATATATTTATAGTATAATTATGTTGTAGTGTGTATGCGCATGTACGTGTAATATCTGTGTTGGTCGATGAAAACACCCCATTTCGTCTTGAATCACAGACTCTCGTTAAATATCTTTTTGCATCTCATCATTTTACTGTGAATCCGAAAGTACAATTTAACGCTGTTGTTTTAGCGATTAACTCGTGGATATTCTCGCAGTCAAATAAATCAGTACAATTTATAGTTAATTACAAATCGAGCCTCGCTCCGAGCTAAAGAAAAAGATTTTTTTATCGGACGTTTCGTGTCCTCCGGACTGATATCACGGTTAATACGCATGTAATACTTAATTTCGGTTAATTTAATACAATACAGGGTAATACAATATAATATCATGATGTGTGGGACCTTTTTAAGGGTCGGTATCGCTCCTTCAAACCCGTAGCTTTATCATTTATTTTAATCGTTGCGTATCTAAACGGAGAGGATAATTGATTCGCCTTCTCTATTAACTTCCACTTCTATATATAATAATATATACACGCGCATACACACACACGCAATGTGTACCAGTCGCATAAATATATATATACTAATATATATATTTACAATCGTATAGTTTACAGTATTTATAATATTTTTTCTTCTTTTTTTTTCTCTTTAAATATGTACATCTAATATTGCTGTTTGGCTCCCGTGTGTGTCGTACGTGTACGCGCGTTTAGGTCCATTCTCCAGCTATACCAGGGCATATATTTACGCCACTTTTTAAAAAAAAAATCAACGACGTTTCCCTCAAACGAATATAACGCCAAATTGTTTCAAAACTGGTGCGATTGGTTTTCCTCGTCGAGGCAAGCAGCGAATAATATTAATTAACTATCATACTACGAATAATAATAACAGTAATAGATGAAACGGTAATCGTATTGCCAGTTTTTCGGTTATCAAAATTCTGTCGCTACTGTAAAACGAAAAGTAATAATAATAATAACAGTAGTAGTATTAATATGAAGCCACAAAAATTCGTCGCATTTTTTTCAAAATCTTTTAACTCTCTTTTTCTCTCTTTGGTCCGAATCCTCGGACCTAACCGAGTGAACCGTACGACTGCGCGATGCTTTTATTTTTTTTCTAATAATTTATCCTCCGCACTTTACTCCTATATCGTTCGTTTTGCGAGCCCTTCAACCACATTCGCACCCCTATAACTCTAGCTACACATTACAATCTTCACTCCCCCGCAATTTTTTCGAGAACCAATCGTACTTAAAGTTTATTACGGATATTAATGCTATTAATAAATCTATCTATCGCGTACGCACCTATGGTCGCGTATTACGCTATAGTTATTAATACTAGATATTTCGATGTTTGGTAGAAGCCGTCGCAAGCAATTTTATTTATTTGTTATTCGCGTCTGTTCGTATCGCCACTTTTTGGCCGTGCAAACGTATGTTTTATTATAATTATAATTATAATTATTTATTTTTTTCAAATCTGTGTGATAGTGTCGTGTATGTTGCTGTCCGCGTCTGCGGAATCGAAGATAAAGCACGAGAGCGTCTCTTACAGCGACGCTGCCTATTGTTTATTATATTTATAATCCCTTCAACACTTCGGTCGCTTATCTTTTTTTTTTTAATATTATGTATATCATCCGCGGCCACGCGTTGTATTGCTTATATTTTCACTTTTTTCAAACACCGTAAGCAATTTTAAATGCTTATTCTTTCTTTTTTTTAGCACAAGTGCAGCGCGAAAGTTTAACTTGCGAAATTTGTTGACTGAGCGAGAATTCGTGTCTCTCCGAGTCAAAACGGTGGTTGATTTTTTTAATTTTTTTATTGTATCGTTAGCTTCACTTAGCGTCGAAGTTAATTCTTATAGATGATAATTATTCTCGTAAAAACCAGCCGCTCGACCGAACGTTTTGTGTTCCCTCCCCAGCCCTCTATAAATGACAAAATTAAAAGTTTTCAGAGTAAAGTTTTGAATAATATAGTTAGTGATCGCGGGTTCTACGCTTGAGAACCGCGACGCAATGAGCACTTTTTTAAAATCGATCTTCGTCGAACACTTTGATATCGTTATAATAGTACGTTTTTTCAGTTCTTTATCTTCTTCATTTTTTAAACGACAACTTATCAATCAGTTTTATAGTCTCTCTGTGTGATGAGCTTCGGAGTCCGCGAAGAGTTGTATGAAGTGGCGGGTTGATCCGAGAGATGATCATCGTCATCGAGACCGCCGTAATTTCGGGCAGCCATGAATAATCGCGTGAATCAAACGTTCAACAAGCTCAGAAGCGCGCCGAGCGTCTCTGGCGAATAATATTAACAATTTTTCGGCTTTATCACCGCCACGATAAATCTTTACATTTATGTACACACTGCTGAAAAAAACCCGAATAAATATTCGTCGAAGCGACGCGAAATGATATTTCGTCGTAGCCTCGTTAGCCGTAAACAATCCCGCGATAATGCAACTAATACACGTCGTTAGGACGCCGAAAATCGTGAATTTTCACAAATACTCTCTCGGCCTCGGTGGAGGCCTTTTACGCTCCGATCTGTCGGTCCTCTCACTTCTCTCCGCACTACCGTTATCGCGTTCTTCGCACTCCAACATCTGCGTCGTTTCCGTCGCTTCGGTTGGGCTCATTGGTTGTGTTGCGAGGGGTGCCAAAGGTGCGGCTCCCTTATTCCTCGATTTACTCCGCCGTTTACGAAGTATGAGGGGTCCGAGGGCGGTGGAATCGTCTCTGGACGTTGAGGCTTGGGTCAATCTTTCCAGAAGCTCTTTGCTCACTTCCCTCGATGATGACTTGTACTCTGAGGATTGTCCAGCGGACAATCTCTCGGTAACTGACTCTTTCGATCTCTCTCCCTGCTGTGACTGCGACTGGTGATGATGGTGGTGATGGTGATGATGATGAGACGGTTCTTTGACTCTCTCCGCCGTCACCACCAGCATCTCTCTCGATCCCTCGAGAGGCGACGTTGCTGACGTCGTGTATTTCTGCTCCGGAAGTGCACCCGGTGTTTGAGTGCCCGCGTCGTTCTGTCCTTGTGCGCCAATCGTCGACGGCGTGCCGCACGTCGATGACGACGTTGTCGTCGTCGTCGTCGTTGACATCGTCATTTGATTCAAGGTGTTAGCCTGCTGATTTCTAATCTCCACGGTTCTCGGCTGCGGCGGACTCGCTAGTACGCCGCTGGCAGTGGGACTTCCGGAGGAAGAAACGGTACCAGGCGCGGCAGCAGCGGGAGAAGGAACGGGTAGCCTGTTCATGAGAATCTGCAGCATATCTTCGAGCTTAGCCAGACGTTGATTTACCCTCTGAACCTCGAGTTTTAGATCGACTTTCACTTCGAGAACAGCCGCGAGGATTTCACGATCTTGGCCGGGCTGAGCGGTTATCAAACCGCCGTCGTAACTCTCCAATCTTCGAAGCGATAGCTGCTTTGAATCTACGGTGAGCGTTGGCGCTGCTGGATGAGGCTCCTTGAAAGTCTCTGCATCACCCGTTTCCTCGATCGTTCCACCGAGTTTTCCCAACTTTGGGAATACCTTGTTGGTTCCTGCGCTCGAACTTGGACGGGAATCCCTTGCGCTCAATGATCTTTTGAATGTGTCCGTACCCGTGCCGGTCTCGCTTCCCGAATCCAGACTTGAGCTTCCTGCAAATAATATGGGCGTAACGATATTAATGAATGTTGGGAAAAATTTCTTGCGTTGTGCTTTCTTATTATTCAGCAATTACCCATATCGAATTTTGACCTTCGCTATTGTTCTCAAGTCGCATATTCAAGTTGACGGATCCGAGATCACCGATAAATGACTAATAAATGAAGTCATTTTGCTCGATAAATGTAATAGGGGATGACTGAATTGTAACCGATTTTCGGGTGGTGGTTTTTAAGTAATTTTTAAGTGATTTTTCAGCTATTTTACCGAAAAATGACTCGAATAATACCTGAAATTGACATAAAACTACATCGAGAGAAAAGGTTTCATTGACGCCAAAGAAATGGGTGGATTGATTTTTTTTTCATTGATTTCAACGAAATATTTCTTTGATTTCAATGAAATAGTGCATTTGAATTTCAAAGAGAACATTTCATTGCCTGTAAATTAAGATTTACTTAGTAAGCATATAATAAAGAAACAGTTTCATTGTTTTAAAAAGACGTTTTCATTGGTTCAAAGAAACGTTTTCATTGATCTTTCTTTCGCACTTAACCTCACTTTTTGTTGTTCGGTTCTCCCGAACGAACGGCTTCGAGTTTCGAGGAGCCAGAAGGTTAGCCTATTTCTGCCGTACTTCCTTACATACTCACAAAATTTGAGCTTTATCTGCCGCGTACTTCAGGAAAAAATAGATTTCGAAATTTTGAACTGGTAAGAAGAAGGTTTCATTTAACCAGAGACGATATCTTTCAAATCAATGAAAAAGGTTCATTGGTTTAAAGAAATGTTTCTTCGAATCAATGTCACTACTTTTCATTGATTTCGAGATCATTCAAAGGAAAGATAGAATTGAATTTCAAGTATTTCATTTCATTGGCAAAGATTTCCGTGAATCAATGAAACTTTTTTTCTCGGTGTAACCCTGTAAATGGGTGTACCAACAGTCATTCCTGTGTCCGATCTTAGTTACATGACCGAAAAACTACTCATAAGCTACTAAAAATCAACTTCAAATTTGGTCATTAACTGGTTACAAAAATGAACATTATGATTTGTCATATTTAAGCGACCCTTGAGTCACTATCTAGTCGATTGACTGGGCAATAACGTAATTTTGACTCCTAAATGACCGCGACCGATGACTCGCGAATAACTTCAAAATGACTGAGCAGAAGTCATTTCAGATCCGTCAGGGTTGTACCTCAGAAAGTACCGGTTACAAGCTTTTTTATGATGATTTTTAAAAAAATGTATTTTTTCCGTTTTCAATTCCAGAATTCACTGATCCGAATTTCGATCGAAAAATCCAACCTACATTTTTTTTTCTTCAAGATATCGAATTTTGGTCTTCACTATCTTTCTCAAGTCACATATTGTATCAGAGAAAGTACCGGTTACAAGCTTTTTTACGATGGTTTAAAAAAAAGTGACTTTTTTCTGTTTCTGATTCCAGAATTAACAGATCCGACTTTCGGTCGGAAAATCCAACCTAAATTTTTTATTCTATAAGACATCGAATTTTGTCGTTTTTTTACAAAGCTTTTTCTATGAGGAAGCTTTGTTAAAGCCGAAAAATAATGAGTAAGCAAAGTGCAAGATTCTACTTTTTTATTTCATATTGTAGAATATCGATTATTAGGAATGCACATAATTGTTCTACGCAAGACACGAGAAATAAATCTTTCTCACCTCCGGGCCGAAAGCGACAACTTTCGTTTCGCTGCGCGGAACGAAGTTCCCGGTTTTCGGCTCCGTCGATGAGAAAAATCGTATACACTCCTCGGGCAGTAAATAAGAAAGCCTCAGATCACATGTTTGTCAACCTCGGCTTCGCCTCGGCCGACAATTACATGTGATCTGAGACATTTCTTACTTTACTGCCCTAGGTGTGTAATATACTAGTTATCAACGCCAGCGAATGCTCTGACTTTAAAAATCGAAAATTCGGACACAATCAGGTCTTTCCCTTTAAAAAATATCGACGATATCTTATCCATGAAAAGAGGTTTCGCATTCCGGAATAAATCTTAATAAGTGCTTTTCTTATAGGTCATAAAAAATACAAATTTTAATTGTTCAGAGTTCAATTTGCCGTCCCCCTAATATCGCTATTTGAATAAGAAATCAACAAAAATTGCAAATTCGCCATGAATATTAAAAAAAAAAAAATTGAAGCATGACGATCCTCTTATGGGAATCGCAAGAACTTGATTATAATCCCCTTTTTTAAAAAGCTTTCCTTCTTTGCCTGAAACTGATCAAGATATGTCTCATAATTCAATATTGTAAAAAAAAAATGCCTTTTGCATGTTAAATATGCTACTCGAAATTTTCGATAATTCAATCAAATTCTCTTACCAAGAAAAGCCATAGAATTTTTAGAATAATTTTTGTGATTACATGAAAAACGGAGTATCTTCTAGAAAGAATTGATTGGAATACTAATTAGCAGTGTAAGGGAGCATAAAATATAAATTATCCAGCAAATTTCGTACATCTTTCATTCGCTTTGTCCCCATTAGATTTAATCGCAGTCGTAATTCACTCGACTGAGTTTTATTGTGTTGAAAGCTGATTGGTAGGATAAAAATCTTGCTTACCAAGCAATCGTCCCCATTTGCTGGCTTTTGGTCGAGCCGCAGGAGTTTCATCGGTAGAGGAAGCCTTCCTCGAGTGCGAAGTCTCGCCATCCTTGCTGTCTTTGCTGTCGCCCTTTTCTACATCAGCGGCATGTCTCTCCCTTCGAAATCTGTATGGATATCATCAGAAAAAGCAACAAAACAAACCATTAGTGTTCATTTCTCTACAATCGATATTATTCGCATATGGCAAGTTACGTGGCGGGTTATTGTAGTATATAATACGATAGATAGGCAGATAGGTAGATAGATAGAGGCCGTATTTATTGAATGCGATATTTTTCTTTCTTTCTGTTTCATCATCATATATATATATAACGTTTTTTATTTTTTTTAATTTTTTTTTCTGCAGATTAGAAATTGTTATTTTACTTTAGCACGACGAGTATTGCGTTTCACGATATGCACTGGGAGTATTAAATGCACATGGGCCACCGTGAATCGCAGTCTAGTCAGGCTCTGCACTAGTGTCTGTGTGTTTTTTTTTTGGCTCTGTATATATGCATATATATAGCATCGTCTATTTATATTAATATATACGGGGATGTCCTTTATATAAATTCTTTATATACTTGTTATAGCGTTCTTACATCATTACAAAATGGCTACAGAGGCTATAAAGGGTACAGCTCCAGCGGTGTTCACGAGCAACCTACTTTGGTGTGCCTACGGGAAAGAAAGAAAATATTTTTTTTTCTTTTTTTTTTTTTTTTTGTGGTAAAATATGGCGGTAAACATACGGGAATCGGAGCAAGACTGTGAACGCTGTACAGACCGTTGTAATGAATACAAATTACAAGAATTATATGCAATAAAACCGTCGCGCACGCATCCATTAATACGATGAATCTCTTCGCAAGTAGTCGTAGCCCGTTTAGGTCAGCCGTTCGGATTTCGCAGCGCGTTCGCCCTCGCACCTTGCGTTCACTGTCGCACCGATGTATGAATACAATAATGGTAATAACGCCTCTCGAAAAACTATAGATTTCTTTTTTTTAGAGATTTTTTTTTTTAAGTTTTTAATTGCAGATTTAGTGAGAGTAGAAAAATGCGCTAATTCATCGTTTGGAATTATTTGAATCTGATGGGTTTTCGAGTGGCTGGCAATAGTTAATAATTTGATGTAATATAAAAGAATTTTTAAGTACAGGTGACAAAGAGAAACTTGAATCCTAGAGTGTGTATATCACATGCACCCCGCGAACTGGAGATAATAGTAACCGAGCTTGGGTATCCGCTGAGGTTTATATATATATAGTATAAATACGGTACAAACAAAGTAAAATAAAGGGGGTAGAAAAGATAGCAGGGTCAAAGGACTTCCTCGAGAGGGTTCTCGCGATATTCTCGCCTGTTGTATTTTTTATGCTTATTTTTTTCAGTCGAATTAATCGATAGACTGGAATCATTTTTTTCCAAGATCGATACGAACCACTGTCTCCCGAGTTATGTCCTAGGGGATGGAAACTATGAGCAGGAAATGTACAGGGTGGGAATGAGACGTGCGTGACGAAGATGGAGAAAGAAAGAGAGATAGAGAGAGAGAAAGAGAGTGAAAGAGATGCCTCATATTCGCTCTATACAACCCTTGGCTTCATATAGTCTAAATAAATAGTAAATTAAGGGATCTTTCAAGTGTGAAAAAAAAAAAATCGATTTTTTTTTGTCTTATCCATTAGTATATACGGTCGAAAATATCCTCTCAAATTTTTAAAAGCGATATTCGAAATTCTTCGCTGGAATACTTTATGGACCTGGCATCGCCGATTAGTCGTACACTGTTAAAAATATTTTGAAAATTAATATATGTATTGGAAGTTGTTTTTCAGATACAGTATATTAAATTTCATTTAAATTTCATTTAATATATTGTATATTAAATGAAAATTAATATACAATATATTAAATTTCATTTAATATAAAATTAATATACAATATATTAAATGAAATTTAATATATTGTATATTAATATTATTATTATTATTTAATATATTGTATAATAATATTCAATAATATATTTAGTATATTAAATGAAATTTAATATACAGATACAGATATGTCGTAAAATTCCAATAATTATATTATAAACACAAGTTTTATGAAGTATTTAGTATACTGTATATTAATTTTACAATTTTTTTGTATATTAATTAACATTTGTGTATTAAATTTAATATACGCGTACCCGCAAAAAAACTTCCAATACTTTATATTAATTTTCATACAAAAATTTCTAACAGTGTAAGTACACAATTTAGGTATATGAAATTTCTACACTCGAAACTTTAAACGCGTTTTTTTCGAAACGACATTTTTCAAAACGATGGACATTCTCCAGGGAACAGTTTTCAAGCAATCCTTTTCAAATTTTAGGAGAACATTCTTCACGCTACTCTCTATCGTGCTATGGAAGGTTTTTTTTTAAATCTTCCCATTTTTTAAAAAGAAAAACTGTCGAAAAAAACGGCTAAAATCGGTACTTTTTGTTCAAGCCGCCGCCATTTTGTCAATTTTGATTTTAAAAAAAGCCTCCATAGCGCGATGGCCAATCGCACACTAATTAACAATCCTTTGGGTTTTTTTTTAGATCAAATTTGCGACCCATAGGATGTCCACCATGAGGCTATCTTTTTTATCAACATTATTTTTAACAATTAAAAAAAAATATTTAAACAATAAAAATGGTCTTATAACAAATCATTTTCTGTCATTCATGATTACCTTGATATGTCATAAAAAATTCAGATTGATCGACGTATAGTAACCGTCCGAAAAAAAATCGTGAAAACAGGCTATTTTTCGGGCCGTCAAACTGAAAAGATCCCTTAATAAACGTAGACAATGTGCAACTAGATTCAGCACTCACGTTCCCCCCGCTAACGGTCCGTCAAAATTAAAATCAGCATAGAAATACAACGATCATGAAAGTGAAATAAAAAATAAAAATCCGATCGCAACGAAGTTATTCATTTCCATTTCGCGAAGTGCTAAAGCGTTTCGTTTGCAGTAAATTTTTAAAATACGTCAATCAGAGTTGCGAACGTCCCATTTTTTTTAAACTCACTTTATTCACTTTGGTCTGATATTTATTACTTATATATTAATTTTTTTATTCATATGCTCCAACCTATTGGCAGTAAAATATTCAAACTTTTTATTTATATTTTTTTTAAATACAACTTTTCACTAAAGATGATGAAAAAATGCCATTCAAGAAAAATAGTCTATATCGAGTTATTATTGTCACTTATTCGCCTGCTGATATTATATAAAAAATATAAAATATCCAGTCAAATATTTTTTGCATAAATTCAGCAAACAATTATTTAGTGAATGTGTCAACAGCATTTCTTTTTTTTAATACAGCCTCAACAGCCAGAAAACTGCGATATGCATTAATAAATTACTGATCTGTATCTCAAACTTCTAACTCCTTAATGGTTTTTTTAAAATTTGTTCATTCAATTAATTCTCATGGCAATAAAAACTAAATAGTGGAAGGGAATTTAAAAAAATAAATAGTGCAGATTTTTGTCATGTCAAAAACATTTTTATCTCAAACTTCTAACTCCTTAATGGTTTTTAAAAAATTTGTTCATTAAATTAATTCTCATGGCAATAAAAACTAAATAGTGGAAGGGAATATTAAAAAATAAATAGTGCAAGTTTTTGTCATGTCAAAAACATTTTTATCTCAAACTTCTAACTCCTTAATGGTTTTTAAAAAATTTGTTCATTAAATTAATTCTCATGGCAATAAAAACTAAATAGTGAAAGGGAATATTAAAAAATAAATAGTGCAAGTTTTTGTCATGTCAAAAACATTTTTATCTCAAACTTCTAACTCCTTAATGGTTTTTAAAAAATTTGTTCATTAAATTAATTCTCATGGCAATAAAAACTAAATAGTGGAAGGGAATATTAAAAAATAAATAGTGCAAGTTTTTGTCATGTCAAAAACATTTTTATCTCAAACTTCTAACTCCTTAATGGTTTTTAAAAAATTTGTTCATTAAATTAATTCTCATGGCAATAAAAACTAAATAGTCGAAGGGAATATTAAAAAATAAATAGTGCAAGTTTTTGTCATGTCAAAAACATTTTTATCTCAAACTTCTAACTCCTTAATGGTTTTTAAAAATTTGTTCATTAAATTAATTCTCATGGCAATAAAAACTAAATAGTGGAAGGGAATTTAAAAAAATAAATAGTGCAAGTTTTTGTCATGTCAAAAACATTTTTATCTCAAACTTCTAACTCCTTAATGGTCTTTTAAAATTTGTTCATTAAATTAATTCTCATGGCAATAGCAAATAAATAGTGGAAAGGAATTAAAAAAAATAAATAGTGCAAGTTTTTGTCATGTCAAAAACATTTTTAGATATTTTATTGCCAATAGATTAGAGCATTTAGAAAGATAAATAGCAAAAAACGTCATTCAAAGATTAAACAAAATGATGATCGGTTGAAAAATTAGTGGGGACGTAACGACTCTGAAGTGGATTTGAATAAAGACCAACCCGAGTGTGAAATTCGATACACGGACGAGTGAACAATCCGGTTGCAACGTCTGTGTGTCTAAGAGATTAATAATATAGATAAGTTAGAAGAAGAAAAAAAAACTGTAATGCGCATAACCCTCTAAAGGCGTATATTTTACAGCACTCTAGCATTCTGGAAAATTGTAGTATGTAACAGTCGAGTATCGAAGCGACGATTGAGAGAATTTCATCTCAGCCAGCGAGGCGTCGATACTCGTGAACACGCCATTCGGATATTTACGAGAGGCTCAATTCAAGTAGATAAGAAAAAGAAAACGAGAGAAATTCGCGTGTTCCAAGTTTGTAAAAAAAAAAACAAAATGTAAGCGCGTGAAAACGTGTAAATATTGTTTACAAGCTTAATGTCATCAATTTTTCAAATATCTTTTTTTTTAGCTTTTGTGATGATTGAAGCGTCGTATTTAACGAGTGAAAATTTTTTCAAGGCTTTTTTATTGCGATAATAAAACGCAGAAATCGCAAAACGACTCGAACTCGGGTGATAATTGCTCTCGTTTGTGTAAATGGATATTTATATAGATACATGTATGTATATACGGGCGTGACGATGGATAATATGTTTCTAGTATTTATATAGGTATATATGTATATATATAATCATGTTTTTTTTTATGTCTATTATAAGTAAGAGATCATAATGGTAATAATAATAATGATAATAATAATAATAATAATAATAATGATAGATAATAATCGATACAGGAATAATGTTTTATAATAATACGTAGCAGAAATATATAATATATATATAGATATATATATATATATGGCAATAAAGGAAATGGAGAATAAATAAATACGTAATAAATGAAATTGCCTAAAACTCGGCCACGGCGGCAGGACGTTCACGGTGAGCTCCTCGTCGGAATCCTGCTGGGTGGGTCGATTAGACAGGACCCTCGTCATGCTGATCTGTGGCTCCCCGTCGGTCTTGAACCTTTTCGGACACAGCCCGTCAGCCAGGCGCAACGATCAACAGTCGCAATATCGAATATCATCACACACATGATTGGGTGAAAACGCTGGGTTATTGTAATATATTATATTTAATATTCTTTGATTAATCGTATAGTAATCACCGCTATGTTATATATCACGTGCTTAATTATTCATCGGTAATATTAAAAATGTGCTGGTTAAATATCGCACGATATATTATATATTGCATTGCATGATAATAAAGGTAGCTCGGCTGGACGTAAAAACCGAAGCAGAATCTTTTCGATTTTGTTTCATTTTTTTTTAATGTTTTTTTTTTTAATTATCCATTAATGGAATCGTAAAAATTATACATATATAGCAGCAAAAAACTGTCTGTACCTCGTTGGCTCTATTTCAGTAATCACGCCTTGCCGTCCAGCTGTATAATATATCATAGTTGTACATAATTAATCAACATTTAGTAAGAACGAACGTACGCTCGTGTTACGTTCTTCTCCCTCTCGCTATCACGCGTCGGAATGTTGAGCCCTACCTCGAAAATATCTTCCGCACGAGATGATCCTGCGTCTGATCCAATTGGGGCTCGTTTTTTCGCCTCTCTGCCAATTCCTTCTCGCGTCTCACATCCGCGACTTTTCGGAATATCAGCTGAAATTAGGACAATAATATAGTAGTTAATATTCGTAAAATGTAGGTTGACTTATTTTTCTGTTCTGCATAGTCAAAAATAATTTCCATAAATCAGAGTACCAATTTTCGTAATTAACACACTAATTGCAGTTTCATTAATTCGATGATATATTTTTGGTTTCATATTAATTTTTTTAGCATAGTGTGCGTAAAATTCGTTTTTACACACCCATATGAGTGCGTAAAATGCAACTTTATGAAACAGTGTGCGTAAAATAAAAAAATTATTTTTACTTTTCTTTACCACGTTTTTAACGTTTTAAAACGCCACGGTGGTTGGAAGTCGGGACAAACCGAGGAAGGTTATATCGAAGATTCGACGGGTAACAAAAGAAGAATTTCAATGCGAATCGCGGACGCTATTAATGATGAAGATAATGCTCCAGCTTCCAAAAAAGTGAAAACTACCATAACAGTTACAAAAAAAGAAATAGTTCGTGAAATGTAACTCAGAAATTCAAATCAGAAATTCAGTATTATTGAGCGCATTTTCTCTGTGATGTTATATGTTATATGCAATAATTAATAATTATATTACCAAATAAAGTAATTATAATTATAAACAAAGTTTACTCACAATTAAACACGTTCTGTCTTTTTTGCCAATGCATAATAAATCTATTTCTGTCTTCAGTGGGGGGGTTTCGCCCCCCCCCCAACCCCCACCGGGGCTTCGCCCCTGAACCCCAGCAGGGGCTTCACCCCTGGACCCCAGCAGGGGCTTCACCCCTGGACCCCAGCAGGGGCTTCACCCCTGGACCCCAGCAGGGGCTTCACCCCTGCACCCCACCGGGGCTTCGCCCCTGGACCCCGGCGTTGTATTCCCCTAAACACAATGCGAATTTTACGCACGTCATGCTAAAAAATATCGTATGCGACTCGGGCGTACGTTTTACCCACTCGCGTGATCGCGTTGCACTCATGCACGACGATCACTGCTCGTGTGTAAAATTGCATTTTACGCCCTTGTTGCATAATATACTATTTCTGTTAAATTTATAAAGTAAATAAATATTAAAACTTAACCAATCTAGATAGTAAATTTGTTAAAAGTGCAATTTATTTGGTGCTGTACAATACAAAGTAATATATTAAAATAAATATAATGTACAAGTCGCACCCCATAAACAGTGATTGAGATGTATAAAAACTTTTAAAAAAGGAA
Source organism: Ephialtes manifestator (assembly GCA_963970395.1). NCBI lineage: Eukaryota > Metazoa > Arthropoda > Insecta > Hymenoptera > Ichneumonidae > Ephialtes > Ephialtes manifestator. The sequence continues at coordinate 37,505,610 of OZ019970.1, forward strand.
TTTCAAAATATAGCACTTGTTTGTAGTTGTTGTAATTGGCACAACCAAAAATTTCTTTCCGGAAGTAAAGCTGCAGTAATGGGTGTATTGCAGCACTTTGAATACAAAATAATATATTAAAATAGATATAATATATAAGTTATATCCCATAACCAGTGATTAATGTATAAAAACTTTTAAAAAAAAATTTTTAAATTTGCGCTTGTCCAATCGAGGATAGCCGCGTTAGAAACGTTACACTGTTAAAAAAAAGTACTAGAAAATTACAGTAGCAGAGTGGAACTTTTTATTCACAACCTGTACCACAAAATTATTGTCAATCTGTCCCAGATATTTAAAGTAACAATACTGAAAAAGATTTGAGAAATTTGTTAATTTACTGTTATAAAATACTAGAAATTTACATTCTGTATTCTTTTTTTGGATGTCGTTTGTAAATTACGTGCACATGTTTCTTATAAAATCAAAAGCCACCTACAATAAGAATAATGTTTTTGAATTTCTGAAATTAAAGTTGTGGCTGACTAAAAATTTATTATCCACATTCAATATTTTTGTTCCCAAGACGTATGAAAATTACCGTTTTGAAAAATTCCATGATGTTGAACAACTAATTTTTATACAGGTATAAAAGTGCTGTATATGAATTTAAAAATCGGTCAACTAATATTGAGAACTTGACTGAAATTTTACAATTTTTGTCATGTAATAACTAGATTACTACAGAAATTGTGTAATTTTCTTTTGAAATATTTGACAATTTAATATTCACTTACATAAATTTACTCTACTAATGTTAATTTTACAGCGAATGTTATACTAATCATTATTTCACACACCAGTTCTGTAAATTTCATATTACTTGTCACAGTAAATTTACAATCTTTTTTAACAGTGTATGCATAAACGCGTAATTGAAATTTAATATACAATTGTGATATAAAATTCATATACTTTTCCAGTAAAATTCAAGCAAATTATAAAAATTCAAGTACTTTTACTGTCAAAATAAAATAAATCATTGAATCTGCTGTACCACACATTAATTTTACATTACACTTGTATATTAAATTTAATATACTAGTTTATGCATAAAAACTTCCAGTAAAAGTACATCTATTTTCAAGTAGATTTTTTTTACAGTGCAATGATTAATGTATAAAATAATATATTAAAATAGATATAATATATAAGTCACACCCCATAGCCACGTTGTTAGAAAAAATTGGAAGTTTTTATGCATAAACGCGTAATTAAAATTTAATATACAATTGTGGTATAAAATTCATATAATTTCCAGTAAAATTAAAGCAAATTATTAAAATTCAAGTACTTTTACTGTCAAAATAAAGTAAATTATTGAATCTGCTATATCACACATTAATTTTACATTACACTTGTATATTAAATTTAATATACTAGTTTATGCATAAAAACTTCCAGTAAAAGTACATCAAATTTCAAGTAGATTTTTTTTACAGTGCAATGATTAATGTATAAAATAATATATTAAAATAGATATAATATATAAGTCACACCCCATAACCACACTGTTAGAAGAGACTGGAAGTTTTTATGCATAAACGTGTAATTGAAATTTAATATACAATTGTGGTATAAAATTCATATAATTTCCAGTAAAATTAAAGCAAATTATTAAAATTCAAGTACTTTTACTGTCAAAATAAAGTAAATTATTGAATCTGCTGTACCACACATTAATTTTACATTACACTTGTATATTAAATTTAATATACTAGTTTATGCATAAAAACTTCCAGTAAAAGTACATTAAATTTCAAGTAGATTTTTTTTACAGTGCAATGATTGATGTATAAAATAATATATTAAAATAGATATAATATATAAGTCACACCCCATAGTCACACTGTTAGAAAAGATTGGAAGTTTTTATGCATAAACGCGTAATTAAAATTTAATATACAATTGTGGTATAAAATTCATATACTTTTCCAGTAAAATTAAAGCAAATTATTAAAATTCAATTACTTTTACTGTAAAAATAAAGTAAATTATTGAATGTGCTGTACCACACATTAATTTTACATTACACTTGTAAATTACATGTAATATACTAGTTTATGCATAAAAACTTCCAGTAAAAGTACATCAAATTTCACGTAGATTTTTTTTTACAGTGCAGTGATTAATGTATAAAAACTTTAAAAACAGGAATTTAAAAATGTTGCGCTTGTACCAATCGAGAGTATAGCCGTTGTAGCAACGTTAAGAAAGCTCGGTTAGTGAGTTCCTTAATAGTAACGGTTCGTAACATGCAGCCGTATATTTCATCAAAAGTTTCTTAAACTATGTTCACCCCTAGCCTTCCGAGCTACACGAATATGATAGCTATTCGTGGAATCGCTTGGAAACTACCTCTAACAGTAGTAGAAAGCTTACGGTACGACCGAACGAGCCTAATAAAAACGTAACGACGCATTTCTCAACGCTGGTCTCTCTTTCTATACAGCATGTACCACCCACTGAATAAACCTTCCTCCCTCTCTCCTGGTGAAAAGCATATTTTCCGGTAGCAAAGGTCGAGAAACGTGTTTCATGACCCGCGCAATGATCCCGAGCTTTCCAACCCACACATCCGCTTTCCAGCACAAAGTCCCAGTGGACAAGACCCTTAATACCCACGCCCCAACCGTTCCTCCATTTATTCCATTGTCGCATTTTTGAGCTTCATATGATAACGTGGGCTTGGAAACAGCAGAGCCACTTTCGTTGTCATCAAAGATTATGTCCATCACTTATGTTGCATTCTTTCTGATGGTGAAATACCCAGACAAATGGGTCAAATCGGGTTATTTGAATGGAACAAAATTGTGTTTAAAAGAAATAATATGAATTTGAATTGAATTTGAATTGAATTTGAATTGAATTTGAATTGAATTTGAATTGAATTTGAATTGAATTTGAATTGAATTTGAATTGAATTTGAATTGAATTTGAATTGAATTTGAATTGAATTTGAATTGAATTTGAATTGAATTTGAATTGAATTTGAATTGAATTTGAATTGAATTTGAATTGAATTTGAATTGAATTTGAATTGAATTTGAATTGAATTTGAATTGAATTTGAATTGATCCAAATAAAATTCTACTTGACCGGCATTTGAAGAAACAAATGTTTTTTTTTTTTCATTTAAAGAACGGAACTTAATTAGTTCAAAGAAATTTGTTTCGTTTTAAATAGATGCTGTATTTTTTTTTTAATAAACCCATTAGAGATATTTCTGTGGCTGAATTGCCCCTCTCATTATTACCCATGCTCTCCATAACCATAAAGAATAATAGCATTCTCTACTAGTGCATTAAGTGCATACTCTGCAGTTTTCCGTATAAGAGCTAATTTAAACTAAGTGCTTATTTCTCTCATTTACCTTTGCGTTAAAACGTGAATGGAAATCAATACAACGTAATTACTGTGCGTTTGACTCTATTAATTAAGGGAGTCAAACGACATTTTTTACATTGCTTCATGCAAAATTCAATGCATACATTAAGTGTAGACGATTTATATGATAAGCATCTGACCTCAACTTTTATAAATATAAATACTGAAAATGGAGTAATTAATGCAAATTTCCATGAAGGTAAATTTTTCTCCATCAATTGTTTTTGGGTTAAAACGTAAGTGGAATAAGTGTTGCATTTTTATAGCGATATATTAACAAAATATTATATATTTAATGTAAGTTTCCATAGAGGTTTATTTTCATTTAATTAATAAAACAATAATTCACAATTCATTATTAATTGTTATGCTCATCTTGTTTCTTGAATGCTGCTCTACAAATTTTCACGGGAAATTTTTGTTGTCTCGTTCGATTAAAAATGATGCATCGTGGTTTATGATGAAACTTTTTCGCAAGCTACAGGCTTTTAATTTTAAATGGTCTACGCTACAAAGAATTTACGTTGTCAAATCGTAGAGGATTTTTTTGAGAAACACAATCTGCTATAGCGAATTAAAATCGCTAAAAGAAAATGATTATACTTAAATTGGAGTCTAGAAGTTTTTATTCACAACACGTACCATAAATTTCTTGTACATCTGTATTCGATATTTAAAGTAACAATACTGAAATAGATTTGAGAAATTTACTGTTACTATGAATTTACATTCTGTATTTTTTTTTCGTATGTTGTTTGCAAATTTCGTGCACTTGTTTATTATGAAATCAAAAGCCACCAACAATAATAAAAACAATTTTTTCGTATTTCTGAAATTAAAGTCGTGGCTGACTGAAAATTTATTGTCCGCATTCAATATTTTTGTTCCCAAGACGCATGAAAATTCTACGACGATGAACTTGTAATTTTTATACAGATATAAAAGTCCTGCATATGAATTTACAAATCGATCAACTAATATTAAGTCCTTAACGGAAATTTTACAATTTTGGTCATGTAATAAATCGATAACTACAGAAGTTTTGTAATTTTCATTAAAATATTTGTAAATTTAATCTTCACGTACATAAATTTACTCTAATATTGTTAATTTTACAGTGAATATTGTACTAATTATTATTTCACACAGCGGTTTTGTAAATTTCATATTGCTTGTCACGGTAAATTTACAATCTTTTTTAATAGCACTGAAGAAGTTTTTCTTCATAAACTCATAATCGAAATTTAATATACAATTGTGGTATAAAATTCATGTACTTTTCCAGTAAAATGAAAGTAAATTATTGAATGTGTATACATTAATTTTACATTACACTTGTATACTAAATTTAATATACTAGTTTATGAATAAAAACTTCCAGTAAAACTACACTGTAAAAAAATTTACTTGAAATTTACTGTATAAGTACTGGAAATTTTTATTCATAAACTGGTACATTAAATTTAATATATACGTGTGATGTAAAATAAAAATTTTTCAGCAAATACAATAATTTACTTAAATTTTACAAAGTACTTGAATTTTAATAATTTACTTTAATTTTACTAATATTTAATATTAAATAATATTAAATATTATTTAATATTAAATTTAATTTAATATTAATATTAATATTAAATAATATTAAATATTATTTAATATTAAATTTAGTATACAAGTGTAATGTAAAATTAATGTATGGTACAGCACATTCAATAATTTACTTTAATTTTACAGTAAAAGTACTTTAATTTTAATAATTTGCTTTAATTTTACTGGAAAAGTACATTTATTTTATACCACAATTGTATATTAAATTTCGATGACGAGTTTATGAATAAAAACTTCCAATCTTTTCTAACAGTGCATGTATATTAAAACAAAGATTACAATACTGACGTATTGTAATTTTCAAATACTTGTATCGGAGAATTCTCAAATTATTCTAAAAATGTACAATAAAAGTATATTAATATGTAATTCATATACCCATTTCGTAAATCTCATATCGTTTTGTACATTAAATTCTGTTGCATTTTTAATAGTGTAAATTTTTTTTACAGTGAGTGTAAGGAGAGGAACATCATTATATATTTCGTTGGGTGGTCCGAAAAAGCGGCTCTGCGTTTGCGCACGCAAGCGCAGAATTGCAAGTCGATAAGCAGCAGACTATACTTGACATTCATAACCTCAAAATAATTTATTTACCGTTGATGCACCGTGACGAGTTCTGGCAACGACACAAGTTATTATCACCCAATCCGAATATGGCGTATTTCAGTCGCAGAACAATTTCGTGAGCCTCTGAATAACACAATCTATCTGTGATTATGTAGATTAGTGAATATCGAGGTTACGATAAAAATTCAAGGTTTGTAAAAATTTCGAAAATTTCACTTTTCTGTCAGTGTTCTCAGGCTTGAAAATGCTTTTTTTTTATTATTATTAGATGGGTCATGCATCAAGTCGCTCGTCTTCCACTGCTAACATTCTCTCCGCAGATGAGGTAACACTTGTGGAGAATCTTTTCAAGTCAATGTCCAGAAGTTCGGGCTCCATAAAGCGAGAGGATATATTTAAGCACTGGTCGACCCATCTGGACGAAGCATTGCTGCAATTTGTGGTGAGATTTCTCTGTCACGAGCCTGGCAAAAAAGTATCAGCTATAAACGGTGAGAACTTTGGACGTCTCTACGTCTTTGCTGTACGTGGGAGTGCCGAAGAACGTGCCAGTCTTGTGTTGAATGGTTTCACAGACGAGGAACAAAAACAGGAAATCCCAACGGAAACCTTTCTGCAGTATGTTCAAGCAACGATAAATTCCTATCTGAGGCTGCAGAAGAACTGTGCAAATTCGCACTACATGAGTTGGAGCAGCATAGGTTGCACCGTAAACACCAGGAGAATTGGAATGCGTTCCAGGAGCCTCTGCGAGGATCTCACCAAGTTGGGCGACGTTTTAACGAGCGATCAAGTGGAGGGTTGGTTCGCTCAAGCGGCAACTTTCAAGAAGATTCAGGCGCACGTTTTTCAGTGCCTTTTCCTTGCATCACAGAAGAAAGGCGATAAAAACACAGGGGCGAGGATAAACGACCTAAATCTGTTGCCAATTTGCAAGGGGCTTGAGAATATTCCGCATTTTCCGAGTATTCTCGGTCTTGGCGATGTTCTTTTCCTGAATCTTAGTTTGCCACTGGATCTTCGTGATGAGTGGCGATTTTTGTTCTCCAGTCAAGTACATGGAGAATCATTTTCGACGATGCTCGGACGTGTTTCTATGCAGGGTGCTACTATAATGATTATTCAGGACACCGATGATCATGTATTCGGCGCTTTTGCTTCGGACAATTGGTCGTTGGGTCCCAATTTCGCTGGAAATCAGACCTGCTTTCTGTTTAAATTGGAGCCTGATATTCTGACGTTCCACTCGAGCGGCTATAATAATCATTATCAATACTTGAATCTTCATCAGCAAACAATGCCGAACGGTTTGCTTATTGGTGGACAGCTGAATTATCCGGGTCTCTGGCTCGATTACGAATACGGGGCCGGCAAATCGAGCGTCTCGTGCACGACTTTTCAAAACTATGTGCAACTCAGCGGTAAGGAGAACTTTAGGATCAAACACTTGGAAGTGTGGGGCGTCGGTCCTGTGCCAGAGACCGAGGAAGACACGAGGGAATCGAAATCTGTTCTCGATCAAGATTCCGCATCGAAAGTTATGCTTGAACTCGCCGGGCGTAAAATGCATAGCGATGGGCTCAGAGAGAAACCGTCGGACTAAATTCGGAACGTTCTAACTGCTAGAAATCTTGGAGAGAAGCGCGAAAAAGACGCCATTATATACGGGAAAGCTGTTTTATTAACTGTTGTTAAAGAATAACTTCGACCTGAATGTGCAATTGTTTAAGTATTTTTTAAACGGTATTGGGATACAAAGTATAGCGAAAAAAAAAAAATGCGAAAGAAAGAGTGGAGAAAGTGTGAGCCGGATTATCACATCGAAAGTTTGTAGAAAAGGTTATTACGAATTACCTCGATGAAAGGTTTTTTATTTATTAGGCAAAGGTGGAGAAGTTATAAACGAATTTTATTAGACGATATATGTATTGAAAATGCACGCACGAAAAAGGCAATGCCGGAGAGAAGAACTCGCGAGTTGGTTGTCGTTACAATTCTCGCTTCAGCATTTTTATTCGTTTTTATGCTTTTTTTTCCTTTTCATTTTACGAATATTTCCCAGCGAGCTATGTAAGAACTCGTCGTATCCGGAATGGCCTTAATTTATAATTGTAAACTACGTTGTTCCTCATCATTTGTCATCTTCTACCGTTTGACTCCGAATTGGAACATCCAGGGTCAAAGAAAAAAATTAGAGAAGAGATTACTCATAGATAAAATATCTGCAGGAAAACCCACCGACCGCAACCTTTACTCAACTACAAATATTGCGATTCCTCTCCTAATGTTGCTTTATGAGCTCATTATTATTGTGATTTTATGAATGTCGTTTATTGAAGAATACGCCAAAATATTATATATATATATATAAAAATGTACTATATCTCTTCGTACGTTTGTATTCGAGTGAAACTACATGAATGTATGGCCTCCAGCTGTGCTATGGAGATTATTTGAGAATTCAATAAACTGTTTCCGAATTTATATCCAATCATTTATTAACAACTCTCCGATTCGATTACACTGAGAGAAAAATCTGGTAAATTAAAAAGAAAATATAGTTACACCGACGATAATCTAACTATGTAACTATAAACTATAATTCTCAGGAGGAACGTCTATACTTTATGGTTGTAGCCAGAGTTGTAAATCCCCATTAATTCATGAGATATAATTTACAGTACAATTTGTTTTGTAATTATGATTTCATAATAATAATATGTAGTGATTATAAAATAAAGTGTAAACATTTGAATAGCTGAAAAAAATACTAATTTCCGCCCTAATATTGCAAGAAATAGTGGAAAAAATGGAAGAAATAAGTAATGCATTACTTATTTTTTCCATTTTTTTCAAAAGGATTACCGTCAATTTTTATTGAAAAATAATAATTTTTGCAGCCATTCCAAAGTTTAATCATCGTATTACAATCGCTACATGTTATTATTATAAAATCATAATTATAGAGCTGATCGTATCATCATTATTTCTATAAGTATTAGGCATTTACAACTCTGGTTGTAGCAAATATAAGAAAATAGTTGGATGAGCCATTAATATAATTCCCAGGAGGAACGTCTTTATTTTATTGTTGTAGCAAATATAATTATAGTAGCAATCATCAAAATGATAATAGTTTCAAACATGCTGTTTCGTTGCATATACAATTGCAACATTTGTTTCCAATAACCTTGCAAGTATCGTTTATTGAACCATATTATCATCGCTTCAACAATAAGACATGGTTCTAGGACTAAATCTCCATAGAAAATATCTCCCCGGTCAAAATCTCCGCGGACAAAATCCCTCTTAGACAAAATTCCTGGATACAATATTCCCTCGGAAAAAATTCTCTAAAGACTTAAAGACCCTAAAGAACAAATATAAGGAAAATACCAAACGATTTAACTCCCTAAAGAAACGAGCGCCACCCTAACTAACGCCCTGAAGTACGTAAATAAATCAATATAAGTGGATGATTCGCGTGATAATTTGTCATTCTGATTATTTTTTATTGTGATATTTTGTCGTTGTGATATTTTGTTGTGTGATCAAACGTCCGTGATATTTCGTCGTGTGATAATTTGATTTTTATATTATGTCATGTCATCATATTATTCATGCGAATAAACTGGTTCAAATCGGTGAATAAAACCTCAATTTTCGTCCGGGGAGATTTTGGCCAGGGGGGATTTTATCTGCGGGATTTTGTCCAAGGAAATAGAGTCCGGATATCATAAATCATTGCAAGCCTTCCTATATTCGTTTTATCATGTAAAATCGTTAAATCAACGATATGCTTTTCTCTCGGTGTAAATCATGATAAAGAAGATGAATCGACTTACCCGATGACGAAGGTTGTAAGTGAGGACGAGATTTCTGGCGAACGAATTCGCGAAGGCCTGATAAAAGTCAAGGACCTCGAGAAGCCGATCTCGCTTGATGGTGTGAAGATCGCAGTAAGTCAAAGCGCGAACGTTCGCGGCACTTTGTCCCACTGCCGAATCCTTCCAGAAACTGTCGCCGAATACGTCGCCTTTGCCCAGGATAGCCACGACCTCGTCGTCCTGAATGACTTCGAGGCTACCGGTGACGATGAAACAGAGAGAATCGATCGATTCCCCGGTGTGATACAGCAGATCGCCGGGCGCACTGTGAGACATCGTGAAGTGCATAGCCAATGCTCGCAGACAACCATCGGACGCCAATCTGTCGAATAAAAAAGTAATTTCTTTTTTAATTGCGACGATAAAATATTAAATCTTTCGAAGTGAATTTGTCTCTAGCTCAACAATATTTTTTATGTGAAATATCGGAAAAATCGTAACCAAACTTCTAGATAACGGAGGAAAGTACCGCAAAAATGTCCGTTTCGAAAAATTTGTAACATGAAGCGAGTTTCTAAAAAAATATAACGGCTGTCTTGGAAAATTGATAAAATGGAGCAAGTCTAAAAAATATATAATGGCCGTTTTGGAAAATTGATAAAATGGAGCAAGTCTAAAAAAGATATAATGGTCGTTTTGGAAAATTGATAAAATGGAGAAAGCCTAAAAAATATATAATGGCCGTTTTGGAAAATTAATAAAATGGAGCAAGACTAAAAAATATATAATGGCCGTTTTGGAAAATTGATAAAATGGAGAAAGCCTAAAAAATATATAATGGCTGTTTTGGAAAATTGATAAAACGGAGCAAGTCTAAAAAAATTCTGGAAAATTTGTAAATGGAGAAAATGTCCAAAAAAAGCATAAAGAAAGTTCTGGAAAATTTGTTAATTGACGCGAATTGTCGTCAAAAGGACAAATGATCCTTCTTGAAAATTTGGAAATTTAGAATGGAAAAAGATTACATGAAAATATGTTTTCACATAACTTAATGTGTATATGAAAATTAATCACTGCATACTTTCTTTTTGATATCGCGATTACTCTCTACGTTTCATTGTTTCAGACATAAAAAAATGGGAATATCTTTCGTATCTCTTTGGCAATTTATTCCCAAAATGCAATCATTAACTTTGGGCGCAACTTCCTTTTTGTAGGTAACTACCCTAAAATAGCTTGCAATTTCTTCAAGCTAACATGTTTGCGTGCCTTTCAAGTGAAAATTATTAATAGTACTTGAATGTATCATGCGAAGAACCGTTTTCCACGCAACCAATTCATCGAAATGCTTTATTCGTTAAAACTGCATTATGTACATTGCAGAGTTGTGAAATCCCATTAATTCATGAAATCTAGTTTACAGTACAGTTCGTTTTGTAATTATGATTTCATAATAATAATATGTAGTGATTATAAAATAGAGTGTAAATATTTTAATAACTGCAAAAAAAAACTTATTTTCGCTTAAATATTACACTGTAAAAAAATCTGGTGAAATTTCATGTACTTTTACTGGAAGTTTTTATGCATAATTAGTATATTAAATTTAATATACAAGTGTAATATAAAATTAATGTATAGTACAGCAAATTCAATAATTTACTTTAATTTCACAGTAGAATTACTTAAATATTAATGATTTTCTTTAATTTTACTGGAAAAGTACATGAATTTTATACCGCAATTGTATATGAAATTTCGATTACGAGTTTATGCATAAAAACTTCCAGTCTTTTCTAACAGTGTAGAACAAATAGGGGAAAAAATGGAAGAGATAATTAATGCATTACTTTCTTAATGCATTAATTATGTTTCTTCATTTTTCAAAAAGTTTACCATGAAATTTTATTACAAAATAATAATTTTTTCCATTATTCGAAAGTTTAGTCACTGTTGTATAATCGCTACATGTTATTATTATGAAATCTATCATCATCTTTATTTCTATAAGTATTAGGCATTTACAACTCTGGTAAATTGTTAGCGATTGTGTGGAAAAAAGTCTAAAATCCTTTGAAGCTTAGCCAATGTCCTCTTAACTACCGTGACATTAAAATCTCATAATTAATTTGTTCGTAACATTACTAATGCGTTACTTTGTTCGGATCGAAAGGAACGCATTGAAACATGTTTGGAATGTAACATTTAACACACTGAGAGAAAATTACGGTATTAGCAACTATAAAGTGACAACTGTTTAATTTTAGTTCGTCCGAGCAAATTGTTAATAGTTGCCACAACTATCAAATAGTTACTATAACTACAAAATAGTTACTATAATTATTTTCATAGTTACAGTAACTACAGTAATCGTAGTAGTACAGTCAACTATAAAATGACAACTATTAATTTTTAGTCCATGCAACTATTTTCATAGTTACAGTAACTATGTAAATGACAGTAAATGACAACTATTAATTTTTATAGTTGACTTTACTACTACGATTTCTCTGAGTGCAGGAATGAGCAGAGAAATTAGTAAGAACCTGAAGGCAGGATGCTCGTTGAAGACCTTGCGATTAAGATGCACGCAAATATCGGCCTTCATGTCCTTCGGGCAGTAATTAAGAACTTTATCAGTGTCGAGACCCTTGGTCATGGCCCACGTGCTGACCACATAGTCCATCACCCTCTCGCTCAGGGCTTTCGGCACTTCGTGAAGCTTCATGAACTCTCTCACGTTGTTGAGCATGTCGTGATACTTGGCGGTGGCTGAGGTCATTTGTTGGATTATCGTTGTCACGTGACCAAAGATCGTGGCGTAGAGAAGAGCTGTTAATGGACCAAATAATGATTATTGTCTTTAGTTGCGAAGGAAGCGAAAGAAGATAACCGAAGAAGCTCGGATGTGTATAGTTACCGGCAATAATCATCATACAGATGGTAAAGATTTTCTCGTTGTCTGTTTCAGCTGCTACGTTACCAAAACCCACCGACGTCATACAGGTCATTGTGAAATACAGAGCGGTGACGTACATTGTTCGCCTTGATGGCCCGGCGACCAATTCAGGCACCGTGCTGGAGTTTGTCCATAAGTAGCTGTACGGCGACTGTGTTACGTTTGCCAATTTCCAGAGCCACGAATATTGTACACCGCTGTCGGCGTCCGATCTTCCTATAGAATACCTTGAACGCCGAGAAGATTTGTGAACGAGGAGAGCTTCTCGCAATTGTTTGATATAATATGTTTTATCAAATATTAAGGCTATTTGTACAAGTGAAAGGCATCGAGATCCTCGAAAAGCACGGAGACATGCTGTGCAAGTCGGCTTCCTATCGAGGCTCTATCGAAATTTCTCTAGGAGTTCTCTAAGGTATCTAAACAAATTTTTAATCGGCTCATGCATTCTACATCGAGAAAAAAATTGGTAAGACCAACCGAATGTGCGGTTGCTGATGGCGAAATAAACATTTGGTTAATTGGACATTTATATTTGGTTGAACGAACCAACGCATAGTTGAATCAACTTTCCTTAATTCACAATAACTATTATTTCGTTCACGGAACAAAATATTTCTTTCGCCAACCGCAATCGCACATTTGATTGGTTTTTTTCTCAGTGTAATGTGAATCTCTTTTTTCGATTTCTATAAATATGCGAGTGTTTCTGTTGGCGATATATAGTAATTTTCTATGATCCGTGCAACTTCTTAAGCCATCTAATCACTGGAAAGAAAAATCGTAATACAACAATTTTATCATAGGCTGATATAAACATATTTTGATTATAATTCTACAATGAAAAAAAATCGATTGCGGGCTGCTAAACAGAAGTATTTTTTAATTAACTCCAGTTGTTATTCGTTCAATCCCATTTAACATTGAAATAATAAAATATTTTTTTGCTTATTTTAGAGTTATTTTTTCGATCTCGTATGGATTTTGAGGAATTAGAATTCAAATGAAGTTGATGACGTTTGTTTTTGGCAGCCCGCAAACGATGGATTTATTGAATCAATGACAATTTTTTCAGTGTACTTCTAATTCCCAAAATATTTCTCAGACAATAGTGTTAAATATTGTAATCGAACCGTTTCTAAGATTTACACAGATTTTTTAAATACTTTTTCTCGGAATTACACTGCAATTTGTTGGACAGTTTTACAAAATTTTGAATTATCATTTCTTATCATTTTTTCTTGGACGTCCAATTCGTATCGACTGCACAGTTTTCGAAGTAAAAAAATTTTTGTGTAAAACACTGACTTTGAAAAATTGTGCACGTTCAAGGATTTGAAAAATTAAATGCATATTTTGCTATTATAGTGCAGCCCAATTATGAGTCAATAGGAAATCTATCGAATAAATACAAAACTGAAAGCAGCTAAGTAATGGGAAGCGTAATCGAGAATTTAAAAGCAAATGTGAAAATTCATTTTCAATCTAAATGTAAATATATTCGAAGAATTAAAGAAAACCCAAACTTGAAACTGTAAAAATACATATTATTTCAGCAAATATAAAAATCACTTTAAGTCTTTTGGAAATTTATTCAGTATTATAGAAGTAAAATCCGTTCAGACAATCGGACATTTTCATACGTCTTAAGTATAATCTGCCAAGAAATTTAAACCACTTGGGAATTTCCAGATTCATGAATATTTTGATTTTCTCAGTACCGTCCGAAAGCACCGAGAAAATCAGGAAACTTTTTAGATGAATTACGAAGATTTAAAAAAAACTTCACGGAGGTCAGAGAAATATTTTCACTAAAGTAAGACATATTTTGCTAGAAAACTTTGTCATTTTTCCATCGCATATCAGTTATAAGAATTAGAAACACAGCTGAACTAACGATATAAGCTTGTGTCATCCTGTGATGGAAATATTGTTGAATCAATCATTTTTTTTCCAGAGAAACAATGGAAGAGCGAGCGGAACAGAGGCGAGGTAGATAAAGCTGCAGCTGCAGCAGCGCAAGACCTTGAACTTTCGAGACTGGAAAAGTCTCTGGTCACAAGACTGCAGGATTGAGGATAAAATCCTCTTTAAGGATGTTCGACTGTTTCACACTAGTCAAATCAGTGGCAAATTTTTAGAATTGTTTCATTCAAGTTTAATGCATTAAATAACTGTGGTGGAGTGTTGTTTTGTGTTGAAGCATGTACACTTAACCGAGAGAAAAATTAATAGTTACGGATTTGCATAAAGATTAACTGATTAACGTTACTATCCGATGGGATACATTTTCGTTCAGTTTTTTCCAAGAATAATCTATAATTTTTTGCCAATTTTGATGAGTGATAGCTCATTCTCTTTTTTAAAAGATGCTCTACAAATTGACCGGCTGGATATTTGATATTATTGATCGTTTAATAATTATAGCTATTTGTTTATCAAAGTATTTTGATTTTTGTTAAACAACAGGTTATAATTATTAATTGATCAATAATATAAAATATCCAGCCGGTCAATTTGTAGAGCATCTTTTAAGAAAGAGAATGAGCCATCACTTATCAAAATTGGCAAAAAATTATAGGTTATTCTTGGAAAAAACTGAGCGAAAATGTATCCCATTGGAAAGTAACGTTAATTAGTTCATCTGGATGCAAATCCGGCACTATTAATCTTTTTCTGGGTTAAGTATGCATGCTTCAATTTAAACTACTCTCTACTATTTTTATTCAATGCATTAAGGGATCTTTCCAGTGTGAAAAAAAAATCGATTTTTTTTGTCATTAATCAAAAACATCTTCTCAAATTTTTAAAGCGAAATTTGAAATACTTTGTTGGCATACTTTATGGACCTGTCATCGCCGATTAGTCGTAAGTACACAATTTAGGTATATAAAATTTCTACACTCGAAACTTTAAACGCGTTTTTCTCGAAACGACATTTTTCAAAACGGTGGACATTCTCCAGGGAACAGTTTTCAAGCGATCGTTTTCAAATTTTAGGAGAACATTCTTCACGCTACTCTCTATCGTGCTATGGAAGCTTTTTCTTTTAAATCTTCCCATTTTTTTAAAAGAAAAAACTGTCGTAAAAACGGCTAAATTCGGTACTTTTTGTTCAAACCGCCGCCATTTTGTCAATTTTGATTTTAAAAAAAGCCTCCATAGCGCGATAGGCAATCGCATACTAATTAATAATCCTTTGGTTTTTTTTTCAGATCAAATTTGCGACCCCTAGGATGTCGACCATGAGGCTATCTTTTTTATCAACATTATTTTCAACAATTAAAAAAAAAAATTTAAACAATAAAAATCGTCTTATAAAAAATAATTTTCTGTTATCTATGATTACCTTAATATGTCATAAAAATTTCAGATTGATCGGCGTATAGTAACCATCCGAAAAAAAATCGTAAAAATAGGCTATTTTTCGGGACGTCACACTGGAAAGATCCCTTAAGGTAGTTCTGTCGTGAAGGCAATCCAAACTCATATCCATGAATTTTTGACATGTTGTAATTTAGCTATTCAACTTTACTTGCACAAAATCTTGAAGGCTTTTACCGAGTATTTGAATGAACAATTAAAACTTGAAAATCGATCATTTTACACGGCGCTCGCGGGAGGGCTGGAAAAATTGTTCTTTAAATCGAAAATTAACATACTTAGATCAAAGATAGAGAAAAAATAAAAAGTACTACGGATTCGCAAATCATTTAGGAATTTATGCATCATGAAAAAAGTTGAAGTCGCCGGAATAATGTTTAATTAAACCAAAGTCAAAGTCACGATATCGGGCCAAATGACGTTTCCTAACCTAATTATCGTAAAAATGAAGTCAAATCCGCACTAAACATATCAACTATTTACAAATAATCGTTTTAATTTGATTACGACAATTTCGAAGGATTCTCGATTATTTTTTATATTGTTATTGAGGCTGACTGCCTCAATAACAGTCAATAACAGGCAGTCAGCCTCAATAACAATATAAAAGTGATATACAAGTGATGAATATACAAGTGATGCGTATTATTATTTTTTAATGTCATATAGACTCTGAGATTTATGACTTCGGCGTACCGACAGAACTACCTTAAAATTTAATGAAACAATTACAATAATTTAGCACTGATTTGATTAGTGTGAAACAGTCGGACATCCTTAAGTACGAGGAAGACAGCGAGAGGAGTCGAACGAGGAGACAGCCGGCTGGGGGGTTACCTTAGAGAACGTGTTCGTAGGGTGAAATCACCTTAATGTGACGTACCAGATACAGGCTAGCCAGTGTGCGACCAGCATGTAGAAGCATAGCAGAAGGATGAGCATCGCGGCTCCGTACTCGAGATACCGATCCAGCTTACGAACGACTCGTCCAAGTCGCAAAAGCCTAACAACTTTGAGGGCTGAGAAGAGACTACCGATCCCGTCTTCGTCGTGATCGAAAGCATTGAACACGTCGTAAGGCAGACAACTCAGTAAATCTATGATGAACCACGATTTTAGATAATTCATTCTGATGACCTGTGAACAAATAAGTTTGACAAATTATTCTCAATCTACGATTTTGTTATGTAATTATAATCATCAAGTTACAGAAAATAACGATAAAAATCTACACAGTGAAAAAATAAATCAGAAAATAAATCAAAATGCTAATCGTGATTTTTGTTACCAGATTTTAGAATAAAAATTTTCAAAATTGTTTTCTATTAACGCCAATTAGTCATTTAAATAACAGTTAAACTTTGTGGATATTAGTTCTTTTTTTTGTTAAATTTGACATAGTTATGAAAACATTATATCACTGTGTGATAACAAAATCAAGTGACAGGATAAAAAAAAATGTTCAGTGAAAAATTCATTGGGAAAATAATAAATCTTGCCAAGTGAGCTATTTGCTACTACAATTTATAGCAGAGAGTCTGTAAAATATTTTTATTTCATAGACGATATTTAATAGAAGAATTAAATGAAATTTGACGTTAAAATTTTCTGACGTTCATTCCTTTTGTTAAATTTCATAAAACTTTGAAAATGTCGCTTCATTGCACTGAGAGAAAATTATGGTATTAGTAACTATAAAGTGACAACTATTCATTTATGGTTGGTACAACAATTTTTTTATAGTTGACACAACTAGCAAATAGT
Organism: Ephialtes manifestator; assembly: GCA_963970395.1. NCBI lineage: Eukaryota > Metazoa > Arthropoda > Insecta > Hymenoptera > Ichneumonidae > Ephialtes > Ephialtes manifestator. The sequence continues at coordinate 37,523,151 of OZ019970.1, forward strand.
TACCATAACTATTTTCGTAGTTATCGTAACTATAAAAATAGTTGCATGTTACAAAAATTAATAGTTGTCACTTTATAGTTGACTGTACTATTACGATTTCTCTGAGTGTGAGCAATAAATATGTAATATTAAGGTTTAATTTGCGATTAAACAAACCTTCGGATCGGAGACGACTTCGCCACCGGCTCCGACGAAAGTTGTATGGAAATTCAGTACAATATCGATGAAGAATATCACGTCCACAATACTGTCGACAACGAGAAGCGAGACATCTTCGCTCGTTTTGTTCTTGAAGGCCACGTTGTACGGCACCATGATCGCCGTGTAAAAAGTCAAACACAGGATTATCCAGTCCCATATGGCCTTGAAGGCGCAATAATGTAGTAATATGTGGGGTGGCGTCTTCGGGGCTTCCTGACGATACTGCGGCATCACGTCTCCACTCAGGGACATCATCTGGGCAAATTGATACTAGGTCTGAATAGCAAATACGTCACCAGCGTCGATCGCTTCCCTTGGGAGATATCGATCGACAATGCCAATACATTTTTTGTAATTTTGTTTTTTTTTTTCAAATTTCATTGGCTCTCTGTTTGATTCGTACAATAAAAACAGAAAGCACCGAACGCAAATGAAATTTGAATTTAGGGCCAAGTCACCGAAAAAGGAACATAGATATTAATTCTTGATGATATAATTATGCTAAAATACTATAATGTAAACCTCATTAAATACGCACAGGATTCTACACCGAGAGAAAAAGTTTCATTGATTCACGGAAATCTTTGCCAATGAATTTAAATACTTGAATTTCGATACTATCTTTTCTTTGAATGATCTCAAACTCAATGAAAAGTAGTGATATTGATTCGAAGAAACATTTCTTTAAACCAATGAACCTTTTCATTGATTTCAAAGACATCGTCTCTGATTCAATGAAACCTTCTTCTTACCAGCTCAAAATTTCAAAACCTATTTATTCCTGAAGTACGCGGCAGATAAAGCTCAAATTTTGTGAGTATGTAAAGAAGTACGGCAGAAATAGGCTAAGCTTCTGGCTCCTCGAAACTCGAAGCCGTTCGTTCGGGAGAACCGGAAAACAAAAAAGTGAGGTTAGGTGCGCGAGAGAGATCAGTGAAAACGTTTCTTTGAACCAATGAAAACGTCTTTTTAAAACAATAAAACTGTTTCTTTATTATATGCTCACTAAGTAAATCTTTATTTACAGGCAATGAAATGTTCTCTTTGAAATTCAAATGCACTATTTCATTGAAATCAATGAAAAAAAATCAATACATCCATTTCTTTGGCGTCAGTAAAATCTTTTCTCTCGTTGTAGGTCCTTAAATTTTTACATTTTGAGTATCAAGATGCTGCGAGAAAAAATGTATACATTTTCACGTGAATTTAGAATGTGAAAATTAGATTAATCGTTTCCTATTATACCTTGGGTTTTATAAATAAAAATTGGATTACACATATTTTCATAGCTTTGACTTACAAACACTGTAAAAAAAAATCTACTTGAAGTTTACTGTACTTTTACTGGAATTTTTTATTCATAAACTAGTATATTAAATTTAGTATACAAGTGTAATATAAAAATAATGTATGGTACAGCACATTCAATAATTTACTTTAATTTTACAGTACTTGAATTATAATAATTTGCTTTAATTTTACTGGAAAAGTACATGAATTTTATACAACAATTGTATATTAAATTTCGATGACGAGTTTCTGAATAAAAACAATTGTATTCATTATAATCTGTATACAATTGTATTTATTAATTTTTTTTCTATTTTTATTGTAATTGTCGCTCTATGTATCAAGTCGCTATTAACCTCTGCCAACTTTAAATAAACAACCTTGAATAAACAGATTGAAATTTTTTTTTAAATGTCGAGTTTCAAAAAGCATTGTCAATAAAAATTACTGACAATTGAAATTGTCACGTTGCTTCCCCGTTAATTTCTATAGCTTTCCTGAAAATTCTGTTTTTCTTATTTTTTATTATTATGTTTGGCTTCCCCGTAAGAATAAATAATCCACGTTCCAGTATAAAAAATCGAGGTTTATTTTATAACATTGAGTTTCGTAACAGGAAATCATTGTGGGGATTTTTTATTTTTGGGCACAGATTGAAGGTGTAGCAAGTAAAAAAAATTCACATCTGTTTAAAATTTAAAAAAATTTAATTACAAAATTTCAAACATTACAAAACTTCAAAATTTCAAAAAATTTCAAAAAAAAAAAAAATTAACATTTCAAAAAAATTCATAATTTTGGAAACTACAATTTCTATTAAAATCAAATTGGCCACAGAATTTCGAGCGAGTGGTATCAAGTTAAAATATTTTAAAAAATGTGAAAGTAAAAGCGTGATGTGATTTTATAAAAAATTCAAATTGTCATAATTTTGGAACCACTCAACGGATTCGTGCCAAATTTGAACATAGCCTTTGTCTACCCACACTATATATGTGTACCAAATTTCCGAGCGATATCTCGAAAATTGCGTACGCTATCGTGGTAACAAGAATCCGAACATACACACACATACATACACACATACACACATACAGGCATTTCGTACAAATCATTTTTCTTGACGTTTTAGAGCCTTTTGAGTATTCTGAGATGAAAATCTGGAAAAAATTTTTTTTTACGGAAACAAAGCTTCCCTTACGGGGAAGCAAAAATCTTTATTTCAAGCTGTTTTACGGTGACTTGGTCCTCTTGCACCGAGAGAAAAAGTTTCATTGATTCACGGAAATCTTTGCCAATGAAATGAAATACTTGAATTTCAATACTATCTTTTCTTTGAATGATCTCAAACTCAATGAAAAGTAGTAACATTGATTCGAAGAAACATTTCTTTAAGCCAATGAACCTTTTTCATTGATTATAAAGATATCGTCTCTGATTCAATGAAACCTTCTTCTTACCAGCTCAAAATTTCAAAACCTATTTTTTCCTGAAGTACGCGGCAAATAAAGCTCAAATTTTGTGAGTATGTAAGGAAATACGGCAGAAATAGGCTAAGCTTCTGGCTCGTCGAAACTCGAAGCCGTTCGTTCGGGAGACGCGGAAAACAAAAAAGTGAGGTTAGGTGCGAGAGAGAGATCAATGAAAACGTTTCTTTGAACCAATGAAAACGTCTCTTTAAAACAATGAAACTGTTTCTTTATTATATGCTCGCTAAGTAAATCTTTATTTACAGAGATTGAAATGTTCTCTTTGAAACAAAAATGCACTATTTCATTGAAATCAATGAAATATTTCGTTGAATTCAATGTAAACAAAATCAATCCATCCATTTCTTTGGCATCAATGAAATCCTTTCTCTCGGTGTGGTTACTAATTTTTATCGGCTCTGTCGTGGACATTTGTCCACTCTATCCATTACTGCTGCTTACGTGGGCGAGATGGGATTGTTTTGCGGCGGTGGGCAAAGCCGTGTCCTTCAGAGCTGGAAGATGCGAGCTGAATTGTGATACAAGGACCGATCTCGATCTTGTGACCGATCTGGCGAGTTTTGCGAATTTCGAAAGACCGCCCTTGCTGTCGTCGGTCTCGATGGGCTGTTTCAGGGCCGTTATATCCCTGAACGTTAGCAGGAACAGCACGACGAGGTCCCGCTCGTTCTTTATCGGCGCTATTTGCAGTAGTAGCCATAGCGGTGTCTCTGTGCATCGAAATCAAGAAACCATTAACGTTATCTCAAGCTAAATCGCTATTCTACTTGGGACAAATCTATTGAGAGGTCAAATAGCTATGTAGATACAGAGAAATAAGTAATAAATATACAGAATGAGAAATATAGACATAGATAGATAGATGTAGAGATAGAAATAGAAATATAAATGGAAATAGAGATAGAGCGAGATCTAATGGAGCTACGAAATCATCTTGGACACTAAAAATATTATTATCAAATCTGGAATATGCACTAGGGTGTTACATCAATTTTTAAATAAACTATAAAAATATTTGCTTGAAAATTAATGATCCGTACCGAAAGTTTTAGTGCATACAGTTTTATTCCTTAAATTCCAATCACACGTGCGAAGCAATTTTAAAAAAGCTTTAAATTTAATGCAAATGTATATTAATTTTACGCAAGGTCTGTAAATTTATACCGTCGAGTAAATTCATTCTTTTTTATGTACGCATTTAGTAAATCTAATTAATTCCTGAGTACAGTGTATTTACTTTTTTTTTACATAGTGAATTTAGTGTAAAAGCTTGTTGTAAAAAATGAAAAATAAAATAGAATCTCTCACCCTGGAATATAATTGAAAAAAGTTATCGCTGCGTCTCACATAACGATGGCTGTGGGTCACAGCAGTGTATTTTTCTATTTTTTTTTCATCGTGTAGTTTTGTTGCGTTTTTACATAATGGAAAAGGGCAAAGCGAGCCCTTTGCCTCCTTACAAATCTGCTAGTTTTTTAAGCGACTTTCCGGAGTGCTTCGGATAACTATATTAAAATCAGAAACTCATAAAAATGTCTTACGTTCAGCAATTGGCAAGAAAATCCATGTATTTGTAGCACGAAATGCTGCTTACGAAGTTTGTATAAGTTTGGGGACCAAAAACTTTTTTTAAATTATTATTTCTGATGTGAGTATTGGACCGACGAGATCGGAATTTTACACACAATTAATACATAATTTTGACAATTTTGTGTCTTGTTTTTAATCTTACAATATTTGCAAGCAATGAAGTTATTATTATTTATAGCATTTCCTATCGTATGACAGGATGAATTTTTTATACGTTTATCGTAATCACAATAAAAATCAGTAATAACAAATTTTTTAATATGTTTTTTTTTGTCGAAACTCGAATTTTTTTTCTACAGCTTGCCATTTTTGTAATTTTTGAAATTCCAAAAAAATTTCCCGTTACATAATAGAAAATGTTATAAACTATGCTTAGGTTGAATTTAAAGTAAATGTGACGAGTACATTTTTCGGCGGCCCTTTGTTTCAATAATAATAACGTTATCGTTTAACAATATTTTTTAATAAAAAAAAACTTTAACTTGGCAAGACAATGTATTAATTGTGTGTAAAAAATTCCTATTCTGATGATCACACTGTGCCACATTTATGAGGTGAGTCCTACAAACCCGACGACTACAAAAAAAATCTGGGTTGAAGAAAAAAAAGTGTCGAAAGTTTTCAGCTAATGATGTCGAGTCTTCTCTTAGCACGAAAGATGAAGCTACAGACTCCCTAAAAAAAAGTATATTTAAAGCAAGATTTAAAAAACACCCCATTTTTTCGTATATATTCTTGGCATATATTACATGTGTAATTAACGTGTGTAAAATATATTACACACGTTATTAAATTTACATGAAAATATATAATTTATATAGTGAAATATAAATATATGAAATATATACAATCTTTCATTTAAAAAATATCTAATATATATAAAACTGGACTTTCAGACCCCCGTCCACAAAATTGCACTTTTTGTATGCTATCACTTTCAAAAACTGCTATGTCTCGACGTCGTACTGGAAAGTTTCCATGAACACTCGAAAGAAAAACTTTTTTTCAGCTTGTTTGAGATTGTAGTACTCGTCTACAAATCCACACTCGCTAAAAAAGACTTTTTTCTCCCTAGTGTTGAAATGTACTAATTTCGCGTCGTTCGTCTGAGGGAACAGCAGAATATTATTCCAAATTATACCCAAGGATGATGGACGTAAATTAATTTTTCTATTTTTCTGTAAATTTAGATGAACATTTGAAAAAATTCTTTAAACACCCTAATGCAAATCTCATTCACTTTCAGCGTTATAAAGCTAAATAATAGACAAATTGTATTTACACAATATGATTTCAAACTATATATATAAATATATATAAAACTGGATTTTCAGTCTCCCGTCCACAAAACTGCACTTTTTGTATCACTTTTAAAAACTGCATTTTCCCGACGTCGTACTGGAAAGTATCCATCAACCCTTGAGAGAAAAACTTTTTTTCAGCTTGATTGAGATTGTAGTACTCGCCTACAAATCAGAGTTGTAAATGCCCAATACTTATAGAAATAATGATGATGACACGATCAGCTCCATAATTATGATTTTATAATAATAACATGTAGCGATTGTAATACGATGATTAAACTTTGGAATGGCTGCAAAAATTATTATTTTTCAATAAAAATTCACGGTAATCCTTTTGAAAAAATGGAAAAAAAATTAGTAATGCATTACTTATTTCTTCCATTTTTTCCACTATTTCTTGCAATATTAAAGCGAAAATTAGTATTTTTTTCAGCTATTCAAACGTTTACACTCTATTTTATAATCACTACATATTATTATTATGAAATCATAATTACAAAACAAATTGTACTGTAAACTATATCTCATGAATTAATGGGGATTTACAACTCTGCTAGAAATCCACACTCGCTAAAAAAACTTTTTTCTCCCTAGTGTTGAAATGTACTAATTTCGCGTCGTTCGTCTGAGGGAATAACAGAATATTATTCCAAATTATATCCAAGGATGATAGACGGAAATTAATTTTTCTATTTTTCTGTAAATTTAGATGAATATTTGAAAAAATTGTTAGACGGAAATTAATTTTTCTATTTTTCTGTAAATTTAGATGAATATTTGAAAAAATTGTTAGACGGAAATTAATTTTTCTATTTTTCTGTAAATTTAGATGAATATTTGAAAAAATTGTTAGACGGAAATTAATTTTTCTATTTTTCTGTAAATTTAGATGAATATTTCAAAAAATTGTTAGACGGAAATTAATTTTTCTATTTGTCTGTAATTTTAGATGAATATTTGAAAAAATTGTTAGACGGAAATTAATTTTTCTATTTTTCTGTAAATTTAGATGAATATTTGAAAAAATTGTTAGACGGAAATTAATTTTTCTATTTTTCTGTAAATTTAGATGAATATTTGAAAAAATTGTTAGACGGAAATGAATTTTTCTATTTTTCTGTAAATTTAGATGAACATTTGAAAAAATTGTTAGACGGAAATAAATTTTTCTATTTTTCTGTAAATTTAGATGAATATTTGAAAAAATTGTTAGACGGAAATTAATTTTTCTATTTTTCTGTAAATTTAGATGAATATTTGAAAAAATTAGACGGAAATGAATTTTTATATTTTTCTGTAAATTTAGATGAATATTTGAAAAAATTGTTAGACGGAAATTAATTTTTCTATTTTTCTGTAATTTTAGATGAATATTTGAAAAAATTGTTAGACGCAAATTAATTTTTCTATTATTCTGTAAATTTAGATGAATATTTGAAAAAATTGTTAGACGGAAATTAATTTTTCTATTTTTCTCTAAATTTAGATGAACATTCGAAAAAATTGTTTAAACACCCTAATGCAAACGTCATTCACTTTCAGCGTTATAAAGCTAACTAATAGACAAATTGTATTTACACAATATGATTTCAAACTATGTGACAATTATGACTAAATGTCAAAAGCTATATATATATGTACACTTGGTACGTGCCAGTTGCTCTTTGCAACAGCAGCATAACCACGAAGTCGCAGTACAATCGTCGTTTCTCTATGAGGCATGCGTGCTGGCTAGAATTGAATAATGAATAAAAGAGGTATGCGAGGTAGGAATAGATAACGTAGGAACGTTCGCTTTGCTATTTGCAATTGGACGTTTTGTACATTGCTATTAACACTATGGTATGTACATGATTTTGATTGCATTATCGATATTACGTGCGCCGATAATCAACGCCTACGGAATCACTATAATTACTATCGACCGATTTTAATCTCATGACACATTATTAACCCTCTATTTTCTATGCTATAAATATAATATTCTGTCTAAAAAAAAATTCCTTAATCGAATATTAAAATATATATATATTCTTTAAAGTCGTGATATGTAAATTCGTTGTAAAATCGATAGAGCTGACATTAAATAGTACAATAAAATGAAGTTTGAGAAAAGTTTTAGAGTCAAAATGCGAAAATAGTTCGAGAAGGAATAAAAGATAAAGTAATGGAGTTTTAAAAAAGATAAAATAGCGAAAGTTTTATTGAGAAGGAGAAAAATTTTATATATATATATATATAATGTATATATATGTAGATAGAAAGAAATAAGAAGTGATAGAGTGAGAGAGAAGAAAAATGTTACTTTGCTACGCATACTCTACGAGTTTTGGGCACGAGGGCTGCAGCCCTTGGCGCGCGCGCGGTCGAGGGTGGGGATTGGCTAGAGGGCGACTTCCTGACGTGAATTTTCTCGATCAATTACCAAGTTGGCCGACGCTACGAAAGTTGGAGGCCTCGCGCCCAATTACCGGAGAACGTTGGGCTCTGTACACCCCTCGCGACCGAACTAGAGTCGTTATGTACTATATGTATAGAGAATGTACTGTATGTTCCCTCGGCAAGCTTTCCTTTCTCTCTGTCTCACGCTCGCATACCCTTAATACCCGCGGGCACCCGCAATCCGCCACGTTTAAATGTTTAATAAACCTTTTCCCGGTGGAAAGAGATGCGTCACTAAATTAAACGACTTTCTGAAAGCGAAAGGGCGAGAAAGGGCCCAATGGAAATTTATGTAGGTGTGTGAAATACACGCTTCAAAACTAAAATTTAGTTAAAAGTAAATCGATTTTTTTTAGTTTAAAAAAAAACCACCAAAGCAACTTTTTGTTCATTATATAAAAAAAAGTTGTCAATTTTTAGTTTTACAAGAAAAGCCCAAGCGTAATTTGTTGACAATCTTGTGGTTTTTCTTTTACGACTTTTCTTTTACCTTTACAACTATCAAAAATTATTCGTTTCGTTTTTTGATATAATTTTCGTCATCGAAAAGAAATTAAACGACTTTGTGAAAGCGAAAGGGCGAGAAAGGGCCCCAAGAAATTTATGTAGGTACGTGAAATATACGCTTCAAAACTAAAATTTAGTTAAAAGTAAATTGACTTTTTTTAGTTTAAAAAAAAATCCACACAAAAAAAAGTTGTTCATTTTTAGTTTTACAATAAAAGCCCAAGCGTTATTTGTTAACAATCTTGTGGATTGCCCTTTACGACTTTTTTTTGTTACCTTTACAATTACCAAAAATTGTTCGTTTCGTTTTGTGATATAATTTTCGTCATCGAAAAGAAATTAAACGACTTTGTGAAAGCGAAAGGGCGAGAAAGGGCCCCATGGAAATTTATGTAGGTACGTGAAATATACGCTTCAAAACTAAAATTTAGTTAAAAGAAAATTGAATTTTTTTTTAGCTTACAAAAAAATCCACCGAGGCTACTTTTCGTTAATTATACAAAAGAAAGTTGTCAATTTTTAGTTTTACAAGAAAAGACCAAGCGTAATTTGTTGACAATCTTATGGTTTTCCTTTTACGACTTTTTTTTTGTTACCTTTACAGCTACCAAAAATTTTTCGTTTGGTTTTTTGATATAATTTTCGTCATCGAACAGTCTTTGTGAGAGCGAAAGGGCGAGAAAGGGCCCCATGGAAATTTATGTAGGTATGTGAAATATACGCTTCAAAACTAAAATTTAGTTAAAAGTACATTGCATTTTTTTTTTTTTTCGTTTTTACAAAAAATCCACCAAGGCAACTTTTTATTAATAGCACAAAACAAAATTGTCAATTTTTCGTTTTACAAGAAAAGCCCAAGCGTAATTTGTTAACAATCTTATGGTTTTCCTTTTACAACATTTTTTTGTTACTTTTACAACTACCAAAAATTGTTTGTTTCGTTTTTTTTATATAATTTTCGTCATCGAAAAGAAATTTGTCGTTTCCTTTTACATTATATTTTTGTCAAATGTCACAAACTTACTTTTTTTGGTACTTTATTTACTATCACACAGAAATATTCAAAAATTCTTTAAATTTACTCAATCTTTTTTTTCTTACTTTGCAAATTAAGGGTGAAGATGTCTGTAAAAAAAGAAAAAAACGAAAACAAACAGTTGTCAAAATTAACAAAGTAGGTTTCCTATTTACGAAATCTTCATGGCGGCAACTTTTTTTTGCCTGGTGCATTTACAAAATCTCATCAGGCAATGTATATGTTGCGTATATATGGTATATAAAAATAACGTGTGCAAATAAAATATATTACATTTATATGTAAACTGTATGTAGAATATATGTGCTATATACAACATGTATGAAAAAATATATATACAAAAAAGATATTTCATGCGCCGAGATGTTGTATATGCAAAATATATATATTTTTGCATATAATTCACATACATAAATTTTCATGGGGTTCGAGCGCTCGAGTTACAAGAACGATGCCACGGAAATACCGGAAGGGAAAATCCCTTTGCCCTCGCATGTCAATGTTGGCTATATGGGAACGCATATGTGACGATATGATGCCTCGTATCCTCGACCCGTATGTTTCGAGATTACAACACTTTTGAGCGACGAATAGATAAAGGAAAAATATGATGATGGAGGCAATCTGCAAGAGCCACGCGTGTTTCAAAGAGCTGTTAATTATGTCGACAGTCTTTAATTCAGTCGCGTTGCTAACCCACAGGCATTTCAGTCTTTTAATTTTTATTTTTTCTCTTCGAAATAATTATAACGCTCGATGAATTGAAAAAAAAAAATAATAATAATCCAAAGCTTTTTATGAATACGTTGATCAATAATTTACTTAAACTATGAGGTGGATGTTCCAATCATTGCATGATATATATTTTTCTTTGATAATTAACCAATATTTTAGTCATGATTTCGTTCATTTTACAAATTTATTTCAATAGAGCGAAATATCTTTAACGGTAAATAAATGTGCAAACTCTTTTTTTGACAACGTTAATATAAAACCTTTTTTTATTGACAGTTAATTTAAAAAAATTTTACCACTGTTTTTTGATGGATTTTTAACGAAAGTTTAACTTAAAGATTTTTGTGCTGACTGTTCAACATCTTTGGATTAAGTAAATCTAACTATTATTTATTTAAATAGTCAGAATAATATAAATTGGAGGAAATACATTTTTGTGGTGGATGAGAAGTCGTTAAACTGTCAGTAAAAAGTTTTCAGGTTGTAATGACAGATAAATGAGTTTAGTTTGAACTGTTAAAAATAAGAATTTAAGGTGGAACAATTATTTGCGCAAAAATTATTTGATTTTCGTCATGAAATTATCGTATATTTCATGATACATTCTCTATTTTGCATTGCATTTTCGATAAACCGTATTTTTTTAAATAAACAAATGCTGTCGGGCATAAATATCGAGTCAAATCGGTGTAATTGATATAATTGAGATGTATGACTTTTTTTACGACATGAAGAAAATGTTGTCTGAATTACATCAAATAAATCCGATTTATATAAATTCTATTAAATAAGTCGGTCGTAAAATAAATTCCATACAACTTAATTTCTTGAAATTCTGTCCGAATAGATTTTTATTTGGTTCAAACCGATTTATCTATTTCAGATAAATTGTATTGAATGCAAATACAATATAATTTGATTTCAATAAATCCCGTATTTGATTGTGATAAATTCATTAAATCCATTTCAACGGGTGTAAAATCAATAAATATATGTGTTTGAAATAACAAGATTTAATACACAAACATAGAAATTAATAGTGAAGGATAAATATAATAGCATAATTTATTCGAAAAATACTTCAACTGTTTTTCGATAATTAATGACCTCATTATTAAATTGTAAAATCAATGTGTCGAAATTCATATTCGATCATAAATGTAACAACACGATATACTTGAATTTATATGTCATTTACGTATACCGTAGATTTCATTAAACTCGTTAAAATTCTAATGGAATAAATTCATACATATTCCTTTAAAAATGTTTCCAATTTCACAAAATTCTTATCAGTTAAACGGCATCAATCCAGACCAGTTCAATAAGAGAAATGCACTTGAACTTTATACTATTCTTATCGTAAAATCACTTACGAATATCACATCGAATTTCATGAAGATTGCTTTAGTGGTATTGAAGTTATAGTTTTTCAGAAGTTTGTTATTTCCTTCAGCATTTCTCCATTTTTAAAAATTACATTTTCAATGTAGAGCTCCTTTACTTTGTGGCTGATTGTTGTTACACATTTGATTAAATCAAGAAGTCAAAAAATAAAAGAGGGATGAAAAGTAGAACCTTGCATATTGCTTCCTCATTCTTTTTCGCTTTTTACAAAGCCGCCTCTATGAGGAAGTTTCTTTATTTTATTTTTGACTTTCTCATAGAGGAAGTTTTGCTAAAGATGAAAATTATTACCGAAGTTGATGATTTCTAATTTTTTACGAAATCCAGAACGACACCAATAAATTTTTAAAAAATTCAAATTCGCATAAAATCCGAACCGCTTTACCGATCATCACCAAATTTAGTACTTAATAGGACTGAATGTTATTTTTCCTGTGTAGAAAATTTCAGTCGATTAGTTGAAATTTTACCTGAATTAGAGTAAAACGAAAATTTTTCAGAAAATTCAAAATCTCATAAAAACCGAACCGCTTTACCGATTTGGCCCAAATTCAATACCTAAAGGTCGTATCACTTTGTTCAATTTTAATACGAAGTTTCAGCCCGATAGCTAAAAATTCGTTCGAGCTAGAACGTACTTTCTTCAAAATTTTAAAATTCTTATAAAAATGAAATTGCGTTAAGCGATTTTTGTAAAATTTATACCAATTGAAGATTAGCCAGTACTGTACATGTTGTTTAAATTTTAGCTGATTCGGTCGAATACTTTATAAGTTACAGTTATATGAATTTTTGGCCTTTCATCACACACACACATACATAAATCCGGACAATTTTTCTGAACTACTTTTCTCGAATTTCAGACCATTTTAAACATTTTGACATAAAAATCTCGAAAAAAAATTTTCATGAAAATAAAGTTTCCTCTATGAGGAAGCAAAACTTGGAAAGTGTAAATAAAAATATTAGTATCGATTTATAACCAGAGTTGTAAATGCCTAATACTTATAGAAATAATGATGATGATACGATTAGCTCTATAATTATGATTTTATAATAATAACATGTAGCGATTGTAATACGATGATTAAACTTTGGAACCCCAAGTGAAAATATTATATAAAGATTATGTTAAAATAATATATAAAGATTTTTATAGAAGCTATATATGAAAGTGGACACATGGAAACTTAATATATTTTGCGTAGTTCATATGAATTTATAGAATGAATTTCTAAAAAACTACATAAAAACAAATATATTTTATATAGTATTGACAAATTTCGCCTATGTATTTATGAAAACCATATTGTTATATTTCTGACAGGCAATATATGATATCGATATAAATCATACATAGATTACATGCGCTATGTACAATTCGAATATAAGCTATAATATATACTATATAAAAAATATTTGTTTTTATATAGTTATTTAAAAATTCATTTTATAAGTTAATATTGAATACAGAAAATATATGAAGATTCTATATGTCCACTTTTGTATATAGGTTCTATAAAAGTCCTTATATATCATTTTAATATAATCTTTATATAATATTTTCACTTGGGACGGTTGCAAAAATTATTATTTTTCAATAAAAATTCACGGTAATCCTTTTGAAAAAAATGGAAAAAAATAAGTAATGCATTACTTATTTCTTCCATTTTTTCCACTATTTCTTGCAATATTAAAGCGAAAATTATTATTTTTTTCATCTATTCAAATGTTTACACTCTATTTTATAATCACTACATATTATTATTATGAAATCATAATTACAAAACAAATTGTACTGTAAACTATATCTCATGAATTAATGGGGATTTACAGCTCTGTTTATAACTGAGTTTATAACGATCGCTTTTCGTGTGGTGGTCCACATGACTGAAACATCCACCTTTTACGATAGTATATTTGAGAGGGAAGAGACTATGATGAGATATCGGGGTCACCGGTGAAGGATATTTTTATATTCCCCGGCGCGCCCCGCGTTCACGAGGAAGACGTCGACGTCGTCGACGACGACGAGCCCAATAGCCAAGAGAGTTGGACGCATAGCTCCGGGAGTTTTTGCAAAAATCGGGGTCAAACCGCGCGGGATTCTTGCGAATAATTTGTACTTTTATTTTTCATCGACCGGCGAGAACTGGAAACGGAAACCCGAGAGTACCGACGATCGATCGGTTCCCGGAAAGACGCAGAATCGATATAACCCTCAGTCGGCGATATTGTACAGTTTTTTTTTTTTTATATTCTATATATAACGTATGTATATAGTAATAGCATATATTGGCCGGCCAGGGACGAAATCCCATTTCTATCGAAAATTCCAGGTCACTTACAGTGGCGTCACATTTTTATGTGAATTCATTTGCTTGTGTCTTTGCATGAGTACTCGTGATAGGACATACCTCGTGGGGTACCTTTAAACAGAATTATTTAACTCGATTACTCCGGGCTGTCTGATCAAAGCGACACTTTACTACTGAATCACCATAGAGATCAGGGTTAAATCTTGTTTGGCTCGCGAGATAATCGCAAAAAAGTTTGACGTTTCGATAGATAGATTGCAAAGAGTTGACGAATCAAATATTGCTATGCATCGACGTCCTTCGCATCAACGGGACTCAATTATAATATTCTCAGGGGAGACTATAGTGAAGTTTTGTTGAGTTTTTCTCAAGTAGGGAAAAAAAAAAGTTTTATATAAGAGACGAAAGTTTTTTTAAATCTTTGGCCCACTGCAACTTCGTCAGTAAAGTTGGACATTTTTGAGGGCTTTTAATCGTTTTGGGAATAAATTTTTCTACGAGTTTTGGAATGTTATGTTTATCGATTATTTATTCATTGGACTTTTTGGTCGATTGAAAATAGAGATTTTGTTAATTAAATTAAAAGGCAGACCACTTTTAAATCTTGTTGAATATCCAAAATCCTAAAAATTTAAATTTTGCGTCTGATTTTTAGAGCAGCATTGCATAAACGATTTTTATTACATCTCTAGTGAAAGTTTAAACGAAAATAAAGAAATAGTCATAATTCAATTTATCTGCAACTCGTTATACTGAAATTTCTATTTGAGAAAGGGATTCAGGTAAAAATTGGCTGGTGGTATTATATGATAAAATATGTGCGGTTGCCTCTTTAAACAAAGAATTTTTTGCGAGGTGGCAAAAATATCCGGCTATGATATTTTATTTGTATTTACTTTTTGCGCACTTTGATGAGAGAATTAGTAAACGAAAAATGCCAAATAATTCACAATTATGCTTTTGACTTGAGCACATCTTTCTTCTAATACTTGGTTAAACTATTTTAGTTGACCCAGAAATTTTTTTATCCATGTAGCAGAAAAAAATGCTTCATTTGCGTTCAACAGCAAATATACTTTTCCATATAACACCAGAGACGCCAAATTAGTTACATATTTATTAATGAATATCATTGATTTTAACCTGATCCCCTCCCCCCTTAAATAGAGCGCGTTCGTAATTAAAAAACGGGACTTTTCTTGAATGCGATGAATAAGAATTATTTAAATTGTAACAGAATTTTAAAAAGATAGCCCCTTATTTTCTTGTCATGTAAAATGCAAATTTGATTGATATATGAAGCATTCTCTGTCAATTCAGCCACTTTTTTTTCGACCCTCTCCTATTTGCCCTGTAATTGATTACATGAATGTACCACTAAAAGACACTATGTGAATCTTTTCAGATTTAAAAAATGATTTTTCAGAAAATGACTTTTTTTATTCAAGTGCAAATATCTCAGAATTTTGAAGTCACTGAAAAAAAATGTCAGCACATAAAAGTTGTCGTTTATCGTTAGCTTTCGAGCGGAATATTCCAAATAATTGTCACGTTCCTGTGAGTATGATTTTTTTCCGAAAAATGGAGGAATTTTTTTTTAATTAAAAAAGGATATTTTTTTTTACTGAAAAAATTACAGAGTATTGCTACATGATTGTTGATATCACAAAAAAATCGCCAGAGTGGCACCGATCGATCTTCTGGTATTAAAAAATGCATTTGTGTGAAAGTTCCGAAAAACGGGGGCATTATTATTTTTTTGATAAAAAAAGGTTACTTTTTTTTGGCTAATAAAATTACAGAGTATTCTTGCATGACCGTAGATATTGCAAAAAAATCATCAGAGTGGTACGGATCGAGCTTCCGGTATAAAAAAAAATTTCCCCCGTTTTTCGAAACTTCCACACGAATAATTTTTTTTAATACCGTAAGCTCGATCCGCACCACTCTGATGATTTTTTTGCAATATATACAGTCATCCAAGAATACTCTGTAATTTTATTAGCCAAAAAAAAAGTAACCTTTCTTTTATCAAAAAAATAATAATGCCCCCGTTTTTCGGAACTTTCACACAAATGCATTTTTTAATACCAGAAGATCGATCGGTGCCACTCTGGCGATTTTTTTGTGGTATCAACAGTCATGTAGCAGCAATACTCTGTAATTTTTTCAGTAAAAAAAAAATATCCTTTTTTTAATTAAAAAATAATTCCTCCATTTTTCGGAAAAAAATCATACTCACAGGAACGTGACAATTATTTGGAATATTCCGCTCGAAAGCTAACAATAAACGACAACTTTTATGTGCAGACATTTTTTTTCATTAACTTCAAAATTCTGAGATATTTGCACTTGAATAAAAAAAGCCATTTTCTGAAAAATTATTTTTAATAATCTGAAAAAATTCACATAGAGTGTCTTTTAGTGGTACATTCATATAATCAATTACAAATCGGAGAGGGTCGAAAAAAAAGTGGCTGAATTGTCAGAGAATGCTTCATATGTGATTTTTACTGAAATTTTTATATGTATTTTTTTTTAAATATTCGCAATTCTTTCTCTAGCGTATTAAATAATTCATAATTTGCATCCTTCAAAAAAAGAAATTATAATAATTGAAAATGTAGTCAGTAGCTGAATTGTTATTAGATAAAATAAAAAATGGGAGAAAAGAATGCTTGTGGGTCGATTGCAAACAATCTTGTAGTTTCATAAAACAATTAATAAAAAATTTACAATCACAATACAAAAGTCATTATAGTCTCTCCTTAATGAAAAACAAAAACTTGTCGCAAGAGCGATGAAAGGATGATACAGCCGTGATGTTCGGTAGCACACAGTAATTGCATTAAAGTAGTTGACAACTTGAGGGAACAAAAACCCCGTGATTAATACACAATCGTGTAAAAATCACGACGTAACAATGTGACGTGTATTCGAGGCGAGGGGCAAATTATATTTTGCTTTTAAGTCGCACATCGAGTTTTTGGGCATGCGAGAAACACACCAGCAGCGCAGCAGCGATTTTCGGATTATAATTTTCACGTATAGAATTGGGCAGAGCTATGGGTAATCACGATAATCACTCATCGTCGTCCTGGGAGTCAGAATTATCTTAAGATCAAGCAACTCGATAATTTTTCTTTCCCCAATTGGATGAAAGTTCTTTGCAAACTTATGCACAAAGTTTTTTTTACTTTCGTGATGGGAATTGCTGTAAAAAAAAAAGTTTATGTACTTTTATTAAAATTGTCCACCGAACATAACTAGTTAGAGCCGAAGGGCTTTCCACGTTTAATCACAACTCGTTGACCACAAGCTCACGCGATTCTAGTTATTTTTTTTCCATCACCGATTACAATCGACCTCAGGTAGTGCTATATCGTACTGACTAGCTCGACTCGCTCGAGAAGTTTGCGATAAAATAGAAAGAGGGCGAAACGACACGGGTTCACATTGGAACTATAAATTCGCTGTATTGGCTGAAAGAAAAACAAAATTTTAAACCGTCAAGTTTGGAAAAATTGTGCAGCGACGGGAAAAAAGTACAGGGACAATATTGAAGTAATTCACTGTTTCGAGACGAGCGTTGCAATTTTGTTGGATAGAATTTTGTAAGCTTAAGGTCACGACTGCAAAGGGGGCGCGGGCCTGTGATGTAATGCACGTAAACAGCTGAACTCTGTTGAAGAGCAAAGGTCTCGAGAGTTGCATGTGTGAAAGACTCGGAAAGATCTCTTGGAGAAGCGACTCCCACGACGTCGATAAGGTGCAACTATCCCCGGGGATATATTAATTCCTGGCACGTGCAAAAAACGCTTTGTAGGTACCAACAACGAAAAACTTACTGTTCTTCTTGTAGAGCAGAATCTCGAACTGGTCGTGTATCTGGCCCTCCAGGCACTCTTCGATTCTCGCTATGGTTTCCTTGTCCGTCAGCTCGCCGTACATAAATCCACATCGGCATGACTTTTGCATCACCTGTAATATTAAAAGTCAATTAAAGAAAATATCAAGCAAGATAATCTTTTTTGCTTTCTTATAGAGGAAGCTTTGTTTTCATGAAAAAAAAAATTTTCGAGATTTTTATTTCGGGACACTTAGAATTGTACAAAACGTCCAGAAAAGTGATCTAGAAAAAATGTCCGTATGTATGTGTGTGTGTGTGTGTGTGTGTGTGTGTGTGTGTATACAACTCCGAAAATTCGAACGCCGATAACTCAAGAACGGTTTTGTGTATCGCCCTCAAATTTGGCACACTAGTGTAGCAGCAGACCCTCTTCAACTGTAGCAATTTTCGACAAAATCTGTGCGAAAATTTCGATTTTATGCCGTTTTGAATTTTTTGAAAAAAGGACGTGGTCGCTCTAACTTTCATAAAATTTAGTCTATTTTGCTAAATAGTTGGTTATAAGAGTAGGTGCACTCAATGCTATTTGGTATTGAATTTGGCTCGAATCGGTAAAGTGGTTCAGATTTTATGCCGTTTTGAATTTTTTGAAAAAAGGACGTGGTCGCTCTAACTTTCGTAAAATTTAGTCTATTTTGCTAAATAGTTGGTTATAAGAGTAGGTGCACTCAATGCTGTTTGGTATTGAATTTGGCTCGAATTGGTAAAGTGGTTCAGATTTTATGGAATTTTGAATTTTTCAAAAAATTGACATTATCGCTCTATTGTAACTTTTGCAAAACTTGAAATAACGAGCTCAAATTTTGTATATAAATGAAACAATATTCAGCCATTATATATGTATAATTTAGTGACAAACGGTATGAAATTTTGGATTTTATGGAATGTTGAATTATTTTTAATAATATACGTTATCACATTTACTTTCGAAAATGCTCTAATAATAACGAAATAACGAAATAACGAAATAGAAAAAGCGAATTCACAACATGTTTATTTATCTAGTTTAAAAAAGGATGCAAAGTAGAACCTTGCACATTGCTTCCTCATTATTTTTCGCTTTTTATTTTAAGATGTTTTTGTAATGTTTTTGGGGACAGTAATTAAAGGCATTTTGTTAGATTTTTTTTCAAATGACACAATCACAGTTAATGATGTTCTGAATGTACAGGATGCAAAACTAGAAGGGGATGAGACGTTTAAATAATCATTAACGATTTTTTAAGATGTTTTTGTAATGTTTTTGGGGACAGTAATTAAAAGCACTTTGTTAGATTTTTTTTCAAATGACACAATCACAGTTAATACTGTTCTAAATGTACAGGATGCAAAACTAGAAGGGGACGAGACGTTTAAATAATTATTAACGATTTTTTAAGATGTTTTTATAATGTTTTTGGGGACATTAATTAAAAGCATTTTGTTAGATTTTTTTTCAAATGACACAATCACAGTTAATAATGTTATGAATGTACAGGATGCAAAACTAGAAGGGGACGAGACGTTTAAATAATTATTAACGATTTTTTTAAATGTTTTTGTAATGTTTTTGGGGATATTAATTAAAAGCATTTTGTTAGATTTTTTTTCAAATGACACAATCACAGTTAATAATGTTCTGAATGTACAGGATGCAAAACTAGAAGGGGACGAGACGTTTAAATAATTATTAACGATTTTTTAAGATGTTTTTGTAATGTTTTTGGGGACATTAATTAAAAGCATTTTGTTAGATTTTTTTTCAAATGACACAATCACAGTTAATACTGTTCTGAATGTACAGGATGCAAAAATAGAAGGGGTCGAGAAGTTTAAATAATTATTAACGACTTTTTACGATGTTTTTGTAATGGTTTTAGGGACAGTAATTAAAGGCATTTTGTTAGATTTTTTTTCAAATGACACAATCACAGTTAATAATGTTCTGAATGTACAGGATGCAAAACTAGAAGGGGACGAGACGTTTAAATAATTATTAACGATTTTTTTAAATGTTTTTGTAATGTTTTTGGGGATATTAATTAAAAGCATTTTGTTAGATTTTTTTTCAAATGACACAATCACAGTTAATAATGTTCTGAATGTACAGGATGCAAAACTAGAAGGGGACGAGACGTTTAAATAATTATTAACGATTTTTTAAGATGTTTTTGTAATGTTTTTGGGGACATTAATTAAAAGCATTTTGTTAGATTTTTTTTCAAATGACACAATCACAGTTAATACTGTTCTGAATGTACAGGATGCAAAAATAGAAGGGGTCGAGAAGTTTAAATAATTATTAACGACTTTTTACGATGTTTTTGTAATGGTTTTAGGGACAGTAATTAAAGGCATTTTGTTAGATTTTTTTTCAAATGACACAATCACAGTTAATAATGTTCTGAATGTACAGGATGCAAAAATAGAAGGGGAAGAGACGTTTAAATAATTATTAACGATTTTTTAAGATGTTTTTGTAATGTTTTTGGGGACATTAATTAAAAGCATTTTGTTAGATTTTTTTTCAAATGACACAATCACAGTTAATAATGTTCTGAATGTACAGGATGCAAAACTAGAAGGGGATGAGACGTTTAAATAATTATTAACGATTTTTTAAGATGTTTTTGTAATGTTTTTGGGGACATTAATTAAAAGCATTTTGTTAGATTTTTTTTCAAATGACACAATCACAGTTAATACTGTTCTGAATGTACAGGATGCAAAACTAAAAGGGGACGAGACGTTTAAATAATTATTAACGATTTTTTAAGATGTTTTTGTAATGTTTTTGGGGACATTAATTAAAGGCATTTTGTTAGATTTTTTTTCAAATGACACAATCACAGTTAATACTGTTCTGAATGTACAGGATACAAAACTAGAAGGGGACGAGACGTTTTAATAATTATTAACGATTTTTTAAGATGTTTTTGTAATGTTTTTGGGGACATTAATTAAAAGTATTTTGTTAGATTTTTTTTCAAATGACACAATCACCGTTAGTAATATTCTGAATATACAGGATGCAAAACTAGAAGGGGACGAGACGTTTAAATAATTATTAACGATTTTTTAAGATGTTTTTGTAATGTTTTTGGGGACACTAATTAAGCGCATTTGTTAGATTTTTTTTCAAATGACACAATCACAGTTAATAATGTTCTGAATGTACAGGATGCAAAACTAGAAGGGGACGAGACGTTTAAATAATTATTAACGATTTTTGCTTCTTCATAGAGGAAACTTTGTTTTCATGAAAAAAATTTTTTTCGAGATTTTCATGTCAGGACACTCAGAAAGGTCCAAAACATCGAGAAAAGTGATTTAGAAAAAATGTCCGGATGTATGTGTGTATGTATGTGTGTGTGTGGCAGGCTTGCAAAATTCAGACCGCTGTATCTCGAATACTGAGTTATGAAGAATTCATAACCCCGCCATTTTGAGTTGTAAAAATATATTTTTCAAATGTTAAAAGATCTAATAAAATAAGGTAAAAGTTTCAGAATGATAAGATTATTTTAACACCTTTAAAAAAATTCGTACAAAATGACTAATGTTCGCGCGTCTCAAGATTTTTCTCCCCTTAAACTTCACTCTCAGCAAAAATCATACACTTCGCTCGCTTTTATCACAATATATACTATTAATGAAAAATGACTGGACACTTTTGTTTTTTTTGTCAGCTGGGACAAAATATGTATTTACACAAAAATCTGGCAGAGGATTTTTTTACATTGCAATTCTTTAATTTTTTTTCCCCGATTCGTGTGCGATGATAAAGTAGAAAGCGTAAATGATCGATTTGCCCATATAACTATCCATGTAGGGAAGGTTTTAGCAGTATATAAGAGAAAGTATAAGCGATGCGATAGCTTGAAGGCGAAGGCGTCGTCATAAATCTTATTATCCGGATAATTCCTCGGTAATCTATTGGCCGCGCGGAGAGGGTTTATATATCGAACGCGTGTTTCAGTATATTATCTAAGGGTGGTCCTCAAACTAAGCTTGCTACTGTATACTAAAGGTATGATGATTAATTATAATATCTTATATATTTCGTACGTGTACCACCCACCTCAGCTCTATTGTAGCCCGAGATCTTGCAAAAACTCTCGTTGCAGTAGACGATAGGAAAGTCGACGATCTGAGCGTTCGCCAACAGGAAACTGCTGTCAGCTGAAAATATAAGAACAAGAAAAATCCATAAATTCATAGTTCCACTAATGAGCTTAACCGGAGACTTTAATACCACGATAATATCTCCGCGTCGCTAATCCATCCAGAATATATATACAATCGACATATATATGTATATATAGGGTGATTCCAAAGATTTACAAACTTTTTGGTGGTCTATAGCTGGTCCTTAGAGAAAAGTTATCTTATTAATTTGTTCTAATCCGTAATTGTCATTTAATCATGAGCATTGGAAATTTGAATGAATTAATTAATCAGATTAACCTATTTTGTCGCGTTACCAGCCAGAGAAAGGGTTTCGTGATCACTATATGGAAATGGTAGATGATCAGATGTCTAAACGGGGAGAAATTTAGATGATCCTGGTAACTATTCAGTGATAATTATATTTTATTAGGTGACTATTTTCTTAGTTACATTAACAGAGAAGAGAGTTGATGTAATCACGAAAATAGTCACCTGGACTAATAAAATATAATTATGACTGAAATTTCTACCCGAGATAGTTACCAGGGCCATTTCAATTTCTCTCAGTGCGAGTTCCTTTAGTTCCCGCACAGAGAGAAAACTTTCGTTGCATCAACAAATCAGTTGCTAATATAGTGACAGCAAAGCCTTACACCCAGAAAAAAGATCGTGTTAACGGGACTAGAATCTACGCATCGGAAATAAAATTTCTTATTTGAATGATAGATTAGACAAAATCTGTGCGAACATTTCAATTTTATGCCGTTTTCAATTTTTTGAAAAAAGAACGTGGTCGCTCTAACTTTCGTAAAATTTAGTCTATTTTGCTAAATAGTTGGTTATAAGAGTAGGTGCACTCAATGCTGTTTGGTATTGAATTTGGTTCGAATCGGTAAAGTGGTTCAGATTTTATGGAATTTTGAATTTTTCAAAAAATTGACATTATTGCTCTATTGTAACTTTTGCAAAACTTGAAATAGCGAGCTCAAATTTTGTATATATATGAAACAATATTCAGCCATTATGTATGTATAATTTAGTGACAAACGGTATGAAATTTGTGATTTTATGGAATGTTGAATTATTTTTAACAATATATGTTATCACATTTACTTTCGAAAACGCTCTAATAATAACGAAATAACGGAATAACGAAATAGAAAAAGCGAATTCATAACATGTTTATTTATCTAATTTAAAAAAGGATGCAAAGTAGAACCTTGCACATTGCTTCTTCATTATTTTTCGCTTTTTACAAAGCTTCCTCTATGAGGAAGCCAAAATTGAATTACATACTGCTTCCTCATAGAGGGAGAATTGTAAAAAGCGAAAAATAATGAGGAAGCAATGTGCAAGGTTCTACTTTGCATCCTTTTTTTCTGGGTGTATTCCAGAGTTGTAGATGCCTAATACTTATAGAAATAATGATGATACGATCAGCTCTATAATTATGATTTTATAATAATAACATGTAGCGATTGTAATACGATGATTAAACTTTGGAATGGCTGCAAAAATTAGTATTTTTTTCAGCTATTCAAATGTGTACACTCTATTTTATAATTACTACATATTATTATTATGAAATCATAATTACAAAACAAATTGTACTGTAAAATATATCTCATGAATTAATGGAGATTTACAACTCTGATCCTAACAGACTCAATGGCAAGGCTATTTTGATTATTCAATTTATTTAAATCCATAACGCTTTTAATTAATAAATAATTTCCTTAGACTGCTAAGTAACTTTACTCAGTTAACGAACAACTGTCACCCGCAAAAAAGTTAATAAATCATTCTGAATCACCCTGTATATAAATTGAAAGAGAACCGGCACGGTCATATCCGTTTTAGTCGCAGAACCGTGCGGAAATATGTATATAGTACGTCAGGGAAATGAAATAACGATATCGCGAGGATATCATCGAGTTATAGGATAAGAACGCTCGAGATTTTGTTATCTCGTTCCATGGATCGATTATCCCTGTATCCCGTTATCTCGCCTCCGCTCCCTATCCGCCATGCCTCTTCGTTCATCCTTTCCCACCACTTTCTCTCTCTCTCTCTCTCTTTCCTTCGTCACCTTTCTCAATCGATTACATTCTACACTGAGGCCAGAGCGACTCGAACCTCGTCGAATAAATGGATTTATACACACTTGTGTACATTGCCACTGGCTAATACGTAGAGCGACACATTGGCATTTATTTACTCATCAATTTGACTCTCTTCTCACCTCAGCTTCTCTATCCCACCACCTTCAATATTTATTCAACTGATAATTCCCAGACCCGAATACTGATTTCCTGATTTCCGTCGCTGTACATATAGATGTATATGTATAATATATATATACATATACATATAAATTCCTCTCTTGCAGCAGAACCAACGTTGAGAGAAGTTGTAACTTTGCTATTTGCCAAACGGATACGAAATGCACTTGCGTATATTTACAGTATGAATGTCAAAAGAGAGATGGGTTTACGTGATAGATGCAGTGTATATCCATGTATTGGTGAAAGACGTGAGGGGCTTTGATCTTTTAATAAATGCAGGAGTGAGTAGTCGAGTGTATATCGGTGAGGAGCTCTGCATCGGAGAAAGACGCGAGAGCGTTTCGTTGCTGAAGAGACTTGCAAGGAGCGTGGATGTAGAAGAAGAGGAAGAGTAGGTGCAATGCTGAGAAAAGAAAGCGAAGGAAAATCGAGATTATACTGTAGTAGGTATATAAATATACATATGTATGTGTAGCCAATATAACAGTAGCTGCGGTACCTACATGTTGCATATAGTATATGGGTCATTCCATACCGATTCGACCTGGGTCGGACCCTCGATCTCTCGGATTTGGTCGAAAATTTTTTATATGATTGGACCAACTCCAAAAAGTACTGGAAAATTTTTTCAGATTTTTTTCATTTATTTATTTTTTTTTACGATTTTTTAAAGGTAACATATCGTTGGCCCAAATTTAAAAATCTGAAAAAATTCTCAAAATTCTGCATGAAATAACAAAATTTTTGAGCCTAAAGCCAAAGTGGGCCGGATTTTGCTTCTATTTTTTTTCTATAAAAAACTATTTAAAAATTTAGAAACGAAAGAGGAAAAGTTATCAAATTTTTCTAAACTGCGAGTTGCACAAAATTACGAAAAAAAAACATTCCTCGTGGAGTACAGGGTTGAGTCAGATAACAAAATTAGATTTGTTGTGCGGTAGAATCTAATTTGATTTTATTGTTTGTTCATCTCAGCTGCACTCGGTGATCTTGAATTTTTTTTGTATTCGAAGGTGCGATCGCTTTTTAAATTATCATCATTGACATCTGATATTATCAATGGAATCCTTTGATTAGCGCGGCTTGTCAATTTTGATTCATGAGTATTTTTTTGGAAATAGGAAAAACTATTCGATAAGAATGTTATATAACTCTAGAAATTGGTGTATTACAAATAATAAAAAAACATGAAAATCGAAATTTTCACAGCACTTCCTCTTTTTTTTCCATAAACATTCTTCCGCAAGAAATTGTATCGTTATTATTTGTGTTCCTCAGAGAGGACCTCTGTTTTGCGATTCCGGCCTGATTTAACAGTGAACATATTTTCCATGAATCGCATTTTTTTTTTACGAAAAGAAAGCACTTGCAGAAAAAAGCAATATTTTAGAAAAGTTTTATAACTTTTCCTCTTTCGTTTCTAAATTTTTTAATACTTTTTTATAGAAAAAAAAATAGAAGCAAAACCCGGCCGACTTTGGCTTTGGCTCAAAAATTTTGTTATTTCATGCAGAATTTTTGAGAATTTTTTCAGATTTTTACATTTGGGTTAACGATATGTTACCTTTAAAAAATCGTAAAAAAAAATAAATAAATGAAAAAAATCTGAAAAAATTTTCCAGTACTTTTTGGAGTTGGTCCAATCATATAAAAATTTTCGAACGAATCCGAGAGGTCGAGGGTCCGACCCAGGTCGAATCGGTATGGAATCCCGCGCAAAAAGGAAAGTATTAAAACAGTATTAAAAAAAGTATGATAAGTATAATATCTCAAGTATGATCTATTGGACTGAATTAATACTAAAAAGTATTAGACCGTATTATTAGTTTTAAGCGTCCGGGTCGATATGTCCACGGTTTTCGGTATCCAGGTCGATATCTCCATGGTTTTTGGTGTCCAGGTCGATATCTCCATGGTTTTTGGTGTCCAGGTCGATATCTCCATGGTTTTTGGTGTCCAGGTCGATATCTCCATGGTTTTTGGTGTCCAGGTCGATATCTCCATGGTTTTTTATGTCCAGGTCGATATCTCCATAGCTTTTGGTGTCCAGGTCAATTTTTTCATAGTTTTCAGTGATCAGATCGATTTTTTCATAGTTTTCGATGTCTAGATATGCTCTCACTTGTTTTTTAAGTAACTAAACCGGATTGGATACTGAAAATTGAGGTGCGATTAACCTACAGCTCGAAAACTGTAAACAAATATAATTTTTACAACAAACATTATGAATCGATCGACCTGGACTCCGAGAACTATGAAGATATCAACCTGGACACCGAGAACTATGAAGATATCAACCTGCACACATAAAACTGTGGAACAATCGATCTAGACAACTAAAACTATGGGTCGGCACAAGTAAAAAAATTATATATAGTCCGACATATGGAATTGGGCATATATAGTTTGTATAAACTCTATATACAATCTATATGCAATTTATATATAAGATCATCTGTACAGTTCGGTTTATGTATAAATTGTATATAAATTGTATATAGATTTTATAAAAACTATATATGCCCAATTCTATGTTTAAAACTATATATATTTTTTATATACTCTATACTCTGGACATCGAAGACGATGGAAATATCGACTTGGGCACTGAAAACCATGGAAATATCAATCCGGAACCTGAAAACTAATAATACGGTCTAATACTTTTTAGTATTAATTCAGTCCAATAGATCATACTTGAGATATTATACTTTTCACACTGTTTTTAATACTTTTCTTTTTGCGCGGGATGCCCCATATATATATAATATATGTATAGTACATTTACTGTTACTGTATGTAGGTGATTTACGTTCAAGTATAGAGTGGCGCATCGGTGTATAAGGGTGAAGCCTCCCCGGGCTTGTAACAACGAGGCACTTTTCGATCGAGTGTCATCCTCTCTCGAAAGCTCACTGTCTTTCTTTCTCTATACCTTATTCTTGTCTCTCTCGGTTTCTACTTGTTGAAAGCCATCGAACTGGAACCCTCCCGGGCCCTGTCCTCGACGTCGCGGGAGATCTACGGGCCTCTTCGTCTGTCGGATACTCGCTTACAGGTTGGCAGAGAGGCACAGCGCAGCAGGTGTACTTGCGATGGATTCGAGAGAACCGACGCGAACCATCGCCGGTCGAGTGGACGGAGTTGAAGAATAAGCGATTCGCGACGAGGCATTGTTTGATGGCAGTCACAGGTGCGCGATTATCCGAGAGAATCCAACTGTTATAGTTATCTCTGAGCGAGATATTCGTGGTACCATTGCATTGGACATTTTGTTTATTTTTTTTTTTATTTACTAGAAAACTTTCGATTCTTGTGCGCGATTAGAGTGCAGCGATTTTATTTAATATATACAATATATATATTTGGAATTCACAAGAATTAAGAAATTTAAAGAAATTTTCCAATTATTCCAAATCTTATCGAATCGGAAAGTCTTTATAGATTTGGATCAAATTGATTAACAATCATGTTTTAACATTCTTTCAATTGTAAATTAATATTTTGCTTGATAATAAGTTAAGATTTGCGAAGGCTAGAGGATTTAGAGACTTTTTGAAAAAAATTTTAAGTCCCATTATTATATGGGGTTTACATTTTTGGTAAAGCAGACCTCTTTGCTTAAAAAAATATATACAGGGTTTAAATTGTGGAATCCTGGCATGGATTTTGCTAAAAGTATCAGTGAACAAAGAGGTCGTACTGATTTACTTGACTGCAGAATTTCAATTCATCTCGATCTCTTCGCTTATCGTCTTATTCCCGATCGTTCTGGTGATCCGCATGCAGTGACTCCGCGTACGTCTGGTTTTACTGCTGCTGTAGAGACTACGTCGCACTTTATCGTTCAACATTTTAAACCTAGTTTAATATTCGCATTAAACACATAATCCGGAAACCGAGAAATATTGTAAAGTCAACCAACTTGGGAATTCAAATGTCGCGCGCGCGCTATGCTTGACAAAACTGTCAGAATTGCAACTGTCAAACGTGTTAAGGAGGTTGGAGCGCTCCACACTAGTCAAATCAGTGCTAAATTTTTAAAAGCGTTCCTACAATTTCAGATGGTTTAATAATCTGTTCCAAGGTATTAATCACATAGCAGCATTAGTTCTTGATATTCAAATACATTCACAGCTGTGATATCAACAGTGAATCGATCAATATCTGCAAATTTCCGATGCTATGTTTTTCATCCAGTTTTTTAAAAGGGTAAACCGTAATATCATTCCGATTATGACGACCAATAGCTCATTTTGTTTACTAAAAGATATTCTATCGATTGGCCGTCTATTTTTTTAAATCGTATTAGTAGTTCAAAACATATAACCGTTTGTTTATCCTATCATAACCTAACATCAAGTATACAAATGGCTGTAACTTTTGAACGCCTGATACTATAGAAAATCCGGACGGTCAATCGATTAAGGATCTTCCACTGATCAAAATGAGCTATGTTTCGTCATAATCGGACTGATATTACGGTTTACCCTTTTACAAAACTGGATGAAAAAACATGACATCGGAAATTTGGAGATATTGATCGATTTACTGTTCATATGACAGCTGTGAATGTATTTGAATATCAAGAACTAATGCTGCTATGTGATTAACACCTTGGATCAGATTATTAAACCATCTGAAATTGTAGAAACGCTTTTAAAAATTTACCACTGATTTGACTAGTGTGGAACGCTCCAACCTCCTTAAGCACGAACTCGGCCCCGGTCTCCATCTGATATCGCGCCAATTTGGACCAATCACAACGCGAATAAAACGATGACAATGAACCAACTCGCACTTCGATAAAATCTCGTAAAATACTTTTTAGAGAAGGATTGCTTCCTCATAGAGGAAGCTTAGTTTTCGTAAAAAAAATTTTTTCGAGATTTTCATGTCAGGACACTGGAAATGATCCAAAACGTCGAGAAAAGTGGTTTAGAAAAAATGTCCGGATGTAGCCGGTGTATCTTTTCATGAAGACGAAAATGAGACGTCAACCATTCCAATCTGCCTACACGGAAAAAAGGCTTGGTTGGAACTACCAAGTGCTATGGTTATATATACGCCAAACAATTAATTGGTTAGACCAACCAAGTAATTTGTTAGGTTACCAATTTCTTGGTTGGTCTAACCAAGTCACTTGGTTAGCTTACCAAGTCACTTGGTTAGAGTAACCAAGTCACTTGCTTAGCTTACCAAGTCACTTGGTTAGTCTAACCAAGAAATTGGTAGCCTAACCAAGAAATTGGTCGGTCTAACCAATTAATTGTCTGGCGCATATATAACCATAGCACTTGGTTGTTTCAACCAAGCCTTTCTTTCCGTGTAGTAGTTTGATCTGAATCATGCGCAGAATGGGAAACCTAAGAACTTTGCTTAAGATAATATTGAAAAGCATATGCAAGTCAGACAACAGTAAAAAATCCTTTCATCGAGTACCAACAATATAGTGTGTTGGGCATTTTTATATGCAATAGGATTTGGATGATATTGAATTTCTAAAATCAATTTTTTTTACCTGACTTCCTCCCCTTAATAAAGAGAGAGTTACATCAAGCGTGAATCTGGCGCTGCTAAGGCCCTATTAGGCCCTTCTCATCAAGGCCTGATTTTCGCCTGATGCAATGCTAAGAATTTATGCTCGGGGTATTTGTTGCATTATTTACTATGTCAGCAAATTTGTGTAATTTTTTTTTAAATATTAAGGAAGATCCTTTTTTTGTCGGGTTTAAAAGATTATATGGCAGATATAAATAGTGATGAAATCGTGAATAACCAAGTTAACTTCCCAAGTAAAAAAAATATATATAGTCCGCCATATGGAATTGGACATATATAGTCTGTATAAACTCTATATACAATCTATATGCAATTTATATATAAGATCACCTGTAAAGTTGGGTTTACGTATAAATTGTATATAAATTGTATATAAATTTTATAAAAACTATGTATGCCCAATTCCATGTTTAAAACTATATATTTTTTTAATATACTCTATATAGAATTTTTTTACTTGGGTCATAACCCGACTTCGCATCTCGTTTAAATCGCACAATTTTACATAATCGTATAATGATGAAATTTGCGGTGACCTTACGGTGGGAATGAGAAGCCCATTTGAGAGAGAGAATAATTTCTTTACTGCACTGGGAAAACATTAAACGAGCGTTGGGCTGCAGTTTTTCGTAGTTATATAGAGCCTATGACATAATAAAAATTGTACGATGAGGCACGTGGAGTTAAAAAAAAAAAAAAAAAAAGTGAAATAGAGAAAAAGCTAGCCCAAGTAGCCCACAGCTGGACACTCGGAGAAAGCTGGTACACAACGTCAAGAGCAGTAGAACCAGCAGCAGTGGCACACGAGAAGGCGGACGTTTTAATGGACTTTACTACTTAGAGGCCAATAAAGTGTGGCGCTCGGGGCGCGAGTTACCGCGTGTACCTCGAACATCTTTGCCCCTTTCGAGGAAAAACCTTAACCCACGCGCGCTCTCGACGGCATTCAGCATCGTCTGGTTCGCAAATGGGTGGGGGGTTGAAAACCGTCAGAGCACACGATGGCTCTTTGATCAAGCTGATCAAGGTGATCGTGTTCGATTCACTTGGCACGAAGGCTACGAGACTCTTTAGTATGGATTTCCTATCTAAATGTTGATTTTAACCCTCAACTTCACGGCTACGATTTTTGGAACGTAATTTATCGGTTAAGTCGTGATTCCAGTGCTTTAATAGAGTTGGTGTCTGCGAAAAAAATGTACAAATACTTAATTTCCGTAAATATTTGAACCATACTATGACTCGAGTGCATTCAGGAAAATCGACGAAGAAAATATATAGACTTGGTCATTATTAAGAGGAGGGATTCAGATTCAGATTGTTGATATTTATTGACAAATATCTCACTTTTTTATCTACTGATGTTATTAAAAAACATTTATTCTTTTCATCTCTGAACAAAGATTTTTTTACTCTGTTGCGAAAACATCGAAATATTACAAATGAGCTATAGGGAATTAATGAGTTTTTAAACTTCGTCAGGCTTTCTTGAGATAATCTTGAGGTAAGTCAAAAAT
Source organism: Ephialtes manifestator (assembly GCA_963970395.1). Taxonomy (NCBI): domain Eukaryota; kingdom Metazoa; phylum Arthropoda; class Insecta; order Hymenoptera; family Ichneumonidae; genus Ephialtes; species Ephialtes manifestator. The sequence continues at coordinate 37,554,894 of OZ019970.1, forward strand.
TTAAAAAAATAATGTTCAATTGTACGTAAGAAAAAATCTGCAAGTATGGATGAAAAAATTGAAAATTAAAATAAAAAAATTAATACATGTTTTGCTGCCCGTTTTTTTCCGAATTATTTGGCGCAGTCCGTCGTCCATGAAGTTTCATTTTATCTTTTGGAAATGTGATGAAATCCGCTAGGGAGGAAATCCAAAGTGGCTCCTCCGATTCTTAGGTAGGAAAAAATTAATTAATTTTTTTATTTTAATTTTCAATTTTTTACTGCCTAAGAATTGGAGGTGCCACTTTGGAATTTTTTTTTTCAGGATCTTTATACAATGCGAAACGCCTTGTAAAATTAAGACCGGAATCAAAGATGCTTTTTTCGTTAAAAAAATTAATTATTGCTTTTTTTTGCGAAAAATTGACATTCTTCCGTTGGAAAAATTGTGATTTTAACATCACTCAAAAGTAGATGGAAAATGAAAAAGATAATGTTCTTAAGAATTTTTTGAGAGTCTAATATTTTCTGAGATACAGTGATATTTAAAAAAAAAAGTAAATCCTGAGCGGCGCCATTTAAAAATCTGACAAAAATCACAAACACCCATCTTAAATAGTACGATAAACTAACAAATTTAGAAAAATATCCGGGAGGTCGATCGAAAAAAGTGGCCCAGTTGATAAAGAATGCCTCATATGTATTTGAGGGTCTAAAGTATGTAAGTATGGATCTACCAAATTCTTTGATCCTGTGCTTCGAAGAACGTTGAATCTCGGAAATTTGACTGGCAAAGCTAAAACGTGGTGTAATAAGAGATGTACTGTAGTAAAATAAACACGATATAGCTACATATACTGCTGACCACGAGTTTATTCTTAGTAAGATAAGTAATGTAATTAAGATACTCTTGGGTCACGTTATTCTTCTTTTTCCATTATGATTGAAAATAAACATGTAATATGCGTTAAAAGCGCCATCATCCTCTTTGTAATAGGTGAAAATCTCTACACAAATGAATGATTATTAATACATTTCCATAGTTTTATAGCCATCAGTCGAGAGGTTCTTTCATAATCTTATAAAATTGTAAATGTGCACTAGGGTGGCCCAAATTTCAGCTGTATTTTTTAATTTTTGATCTCACCCCATAAAATAGTTGTTTTCGGTGAAAAAACAAATTTTCATGAAAAATGGAGATTGCGAAAAATGATTTAGAGATCGCTCAACAATTTTGAAAATTTCCGAAACGTTTTCTTTTTCTTCATTTATTGTAATCTCTCACACCTCATATCATCTTGTTATCTCATTCCTAGTTTATGGTCGAAATTGTGGAAAAAAATATTAACTTCAAAACGTCGCTCAATGACAAAAAACATTTTAGAATTTATTTTCAATTTTTATTTTTTTCTCAACTTTCACCCCTGATTTTCACTCATTATCAGACGTCTAGTTCATAGTTTAAAAAATGTTATGAAAATATTAACGTTAGGCTGTCGCTGAAAGAAGTAAGTCGTTTTTTTTGCTAATCGAGAATCGCAAAAACCGACTTATTTCGTTCAGCGATCCCTTAACGTTAATATTTTGATAACATTTTTTAAACTATGAACTGGACGTCTGATAATGAGAGAAAATCAGGGGTAAAAGTTGAGAGAAAATAAAAATTGAAAATAAATTCCAAAATGTTTTTTGTCGTTCTGAGACATTTTGAAGTTGATATTTTTTTCTAAAATTTCGAACATAAACTAGGAATTAACTAGGAGTTAACAAGATGATATGAGGGGTGAGAGATCACAAAAAATGAAGAGAAAAAAATCTTTTCGAAAATTTTCAAAATTGTTGAGCGACCTCTAAATAATTCTTCACAATCTCCATTTTTCATGAGAATTGTTTTTTCACCGAGAACAACTATGTTATGGGGTGAGACCAAAAATAAAAAAATACAGATGAAATTTGGGCCACCCTAATGTGTACGGATATTACATTTTTATTTCCATGCTGACTTGTGCCCGAAACATTATTACGAAATGTCGAATACCACATGTGTATTTGAGGGTGTAAAGTATGTCAGTATGGATCTACCAAATTCTTTGATCCTGTGCTTCGAAGAACGTAGAAACTCGGGAATTTGACTGGCAAAGCTAAAACGTGGTGTAATAAGAGATGTACTGTAGTAAAATAAACACGATATAGCTACATATACTGGTGACGACGAGTTTATTCTTAGTAAGATAAGTAACGTAATTAAGATACCCTTGAATCATGTTATTCTCCTTTTTCCATTATGATTGAGTATAAACATGTAATATTCGTTAAAAGCGACATCATCCTCTTTGTGGTAGGTGAAAACCTCTACACAAATGAATGATTATTAATACATTTCTATAGTTTTATAGCCATCAGTCGAGAGGTTCTTCCATAATCTTATAAAATTGTAAATGTGCACTAGGGTGACCCAAATTTCAGCTGTATTTTTTAATTTTTGGTCTTACCCCATAAAATAGTTTTTTTTCGGTGAAAAAACAATTTTCATGAAAAATAGAGATTGCGAAAAATTATTTAGAGATCGCTCAACAATTTTGAAAATTTCCGAAACGTTTTCTTTTTTATCATTTATTGTAATCTCTCACCCCTCATATCATCTTGTTATCTCATTCCTAGTTTATGGTCGAAATTTTGGAAAAAAATATTAACTTCAAAACGTCGCTCAATGACAAAAAACATTTTAGAATTTATTTTCAATTTTTATTTTTTTCTCAACTTTCACCCCTGATTTTCACTCATTATCAGACGTCTAGTTCATAGTTAAAAAAATGTTATGAAAATATTAACGTTAGGCTGTCGCTGAAAGAAGTAAGTCGTTTTTTTTGCTAATCGAGAATCGCAAAAACCGACTTATTTCGTTCAGCGATCCATTAACGTTAATATTTTGATAACATTTTTTAAACTATGAACTGGACGTCTGATAATGAGAGAAAATCAGGGGTAAAAGTTGAGAGAAAATAAAAATTGAAAATAAATTCCAAAATGTTTTTTGTCGTTCTGAGACATTTTGAAGTTGATATTTTTTTCTAAAATTTCGAACATAAACTAGGAATTAACTAGGAGTTAACAAGATGATATGAGGGGTGAGAGATCACAAAAAATGAAGAGAAAAAAATCTTTTCGAAAATTTTCAAAATTGTTGAGCGACCTCTAAATAATTTTTCACAATCTCCATTTTTCATGAGAATTATTTTTTCACCGAAAACAACTATGTTATGGGGTGAGACCAAAAATTAAAAAATACAGATGAAATTTGGGCCACCCTAATGTGCACGGATATTACATTTTTATTTCCATGAATTTATGCTGACTTGTGCCCGAAACATTATTACGAAATGTCGAATTCCACATGTGTATTTGAGGGTGTAAAGTATGTCAGTATGGATCTACCAAATTTGACTGCCAATGCTAAAACGTGGTGTAATAAGAGATGTACTGTAGTAAAATAAACACGATATAGCTACATATACTGCTGACCACGAGTTTATTCTTAGTAAGATAAGTAACGTAATTAAGATACCCTTGAATCATGTTATTCTCCTTTTTCCATTATGATTGAGTATAAACATGTAATATTCGTTAAAAGCGCCATCATCCTCTTTGTGATAGGTGAAAACCTCTACACAAATGAATGATTATTAATACATTTCCATAGTTTTATAGCCATCAGTCGAGAGGTTCTTCCATAATCTTATAAAATTGTAAATGTGCACGGATATTACATTTTTATTTCCATGAATTTATGCTGACTTGTGCCCGAAACATTATTATGAAATGTCGAATACCACATGTGTATTTGAGGGTGTAAAGTATGTCAGTATGGATCAACCAAATTCTTTGATCCTGTGCTTCGAAGAACGTAGAAACTCGGGAATTTGACTGGCAAAGCTAAAACGTGGTGTAATAAGAGATGTACCGTAGAAGAAGAAACGCGGTATAGCTGTATGTGCTGCTGACCACGAGTTCTCGTTCTATATCCCCTGATGTGACCAAGCACAGTGTTCACCTCTCAGGCTGAGTAGATATAGAGCGAACGACGATAGGGTGCATGGTACATACGTACATACATAGATACATACATAGTGCAGACACCGCAAGAGTAGACCGCAGTGTCCGGTCGTGCTCTAGAGAACATACCTTAAAACGCGACGAATTCGACCGCGAGTTACAACACACTGAGATCCCGTGGGAGATCGAGGGAAGGAGAAACTACGAACAAAGGGAGGAGGAAGGGAGGAGTAACAGAGACCACGGGAATTGTACGAGTACGTGTTCAACGGCTGCTGTGGCTAATACGAGTTCTCTGCTGTCGGTACACAGTGTAGTGCAGTGTGTAGAATTGCCATTTGTGACCACGCGAAAGAAATATCTTAACATATTATAAAAACAGTGCTAATTATCAATTTGCTTCAACAAGTCATTATAAAATTAGTGGCGTGTTAGTAAAAAAAAAATTCTACTGGCGTATTCGTAGCAAGTGACTTTCTCATCACGTTTTTTAATTACGTGAAGTTTTACTTGAGTATAATGACCAATTACACACACTGTAAAAAAATCTACTTGAAATTTAAAGTAAAGTATTGGAAGTATAAATTGGTATATTAAATTTAGTATATAAGTGTTAATTTTACATTATTAATGTATGGTACTGCAAATTCAATAATGTACTTTAGTTTTGCAGTAAAAGTACCTGAATTTTAATAATTTGCTGTAATTTTATCACAAAATTACATTAAATTTAGATGACAAGTTTATGAATGAAAACTTTCAGTGTTTTCTAACAGTGCAAATAGAAATTTGGGAATTTTTCTTCAAATCCGCTTAAGATTAGTGATGATCATTATTTTTGCAGTAGATGTGCAGCACAATTCATATTTCAGTCAATAAAAATTTGGTCATAACCGAAGACTTTGGAAATTTCGTTCGAGTGACTGAAATGTTAACATAATTTTTGCGTTTTTTCACACATCACATGTATAAAACACCAATTTTTACACCTTGAGAAAGAAAATTTTGTACAATATTTGCAATTTACAAAAATGTACGATACAACAATTTATTTACAATAAAATTGCTAAGACTAATATCTTGGTCGCAAAAAAAAGAAGCCCATTTTACGGTTTTCTGATTAACTGCTCATGGTGAGACTGAAGCTATAACGTTTTATTGAGCAATTCAACTGGCGATTTGAACAGTGCAAGTTTTTCATTTTCTTGCAATGAAACTTCATCAAATTAGTAGTTTGGTTGTAAAAAAAGAAATGAAACCAATTTTATGGTTTTCCGATTAGCTGTTGATGGTAAAACTGGAGCGGGTATGAGCATTCATTCAATGAAAATGTATTTGAAATACTTTTCTCGAAACGTCGAGAAAAGTGGTTTTGAAAAATTGTCCGGATGTATGTGTGTGTGTGGTGAAAGGCCAAAAATTCATATAACTGTAACTTATAAAGTATTCGACCGAATCAGCTAAAATTTAAACAACATATACAGTACAGGCTAATCTTCAATCGGTATAAATGTTACAAAAATCGCTTAACTCATTTTATTTTTATAAGGATTATAACATTTTGAAAAAAGTACATAAATGCTCTAGCTCGAACGAATTTTTAGCTATCGGGCTAAAACTTCGTATGAAAATTGAACGAAGTGATACGACCATTGGTATTGAATTTGGGCCAAATCGGTAAAGCGGTTCGGTGTTTATGAGATTTTGAATTTTTCGAAAAATTTTCGTTTTGCTCTAATTCAGGTAAAATTTTAACTAATCGACTGAAATTTTCTACACAGGAAAAATAACATTCATCCCTGCTACGTACCAAATTTGCTGATGATCGGTAAAGCGGTTCGGATTTTACGTGATTTTGAATTATTCAAAAATTTATTGGTGTCTCTCTGGATTTCGTAAGACGTCAAAAATCATCAACTTCGTCAATAATTTTCATCTTTCGCAAAGATTCCTCTACGAGGAAGCCAACAATGAAATAAAGAAACTTCCTCATAGAGGCGAATTTCATTTTTGTAAGAATTTTAAAATTTTGAAAAAACTACGTAAATGCTCTAGCTCGAACGAATCTTTAGCTATCGGGCTGAAACTTCGTATGAAAATTGAACGAAGTGATACGACCATTGGTATTGAATTTGGGCCAAATTGATAAAGCGGTTCGATTTTTATGAGATTTTGAATTTTTCGAAAAATTTTCGTTTTGCACTAATTCAGATAAAATTTCAGCTAATCGACTGAAATTTTCTACATAGGAAAAATAACATTCAGCTCTGCTAAGTACATAAATTTGGTGATGATCGGTAAAGTGGTTCGGATTTTACGCGATTTTGAATTTTTAAAAAATTTATTGGTGTCTCTCTGGATTTCGTAAAACGTAAAAAATCATCAACTTCGTCGATAATTTTCATCTTTCGCAAAGATTCCTCTATGAGGAAGCCAAAAATAAAATAAAGAAACTTCCTCATAGAGGCGCATTTCATTTTTATAAGAATTTTAAAATTTTGAAAAAAGTACGTAAATGCTCTAGCTCGAACGAATTTTCAGCTATCGGGCTGAAACTTCATATGAAAATTGAACGAAGTGATACGACCATTGGTATTGAATTTGGGCCAAATCGGTAAAGCGATTCGGTTTTTATGAGATTTTGAATATTTCAAAAATTTATTGGTGTCTCTCTGAATTTCGTAAAACGTCAAAAATCATCAACTTCGTCAATAATTTTAATCTTTCGCAAAGCTTCCTCTATGAGGAAGCCAAAAATAAAATAAAGAAACTTTCTCATTGAGGCGGCTTTGTAAAAAGCGAAAAAGAATGAGGAAGCAATGTGCACACTCAAAGAAATCGTAAAGTGACAACTATTAATTTTTAGTCCATGCAACTATTTTCATAGTTACCCCAATTTTCAAAATAGTTATGGTAATTATTTGATAGTTGTGGCAACTATTAAAAAATTGGTCGTACGTACTAAAAATGAATTGTCGTCACTCTATAGTTATTAACACCATAATTCTCTCTGTGCAAGCTTCCACTTTGCATCCTTTTTTTTATTATTTATTTAAAAAAACGTTAATTTGCAAATGTAGAAAATTTACATTATGCAAATGGAAATTTTTCATTAGGGTGCAAACGAGAACGGCTGGTGAGCTGGATGGCAAGAGTGACATTGAAGATCATTCGCACGCAGCTGACCTCTGATCGCAGGCCGGGTCGAGGAAGCGGAGTGCATCCGTACAACAGCGCGCCCTAGAGTATAGAGCGACAGCAGCAGCAGCAGCTGTAGTGTTGAGTGCCAGTCAGTAGCTCACGACCAATCTCCAGGGTCATTTCTCTCTTGCTCACGTAGTACATACATATATACAGGATACAGTCAGCCTAGACGGACAGCGAGGATTGAAAACGAGGAGGAAAACGAGAAAGTCGACAATCCGACATCCCTTTTATCACATGAGAAATACTACACTGAGAGAAAAATATTTTCGTACTGTTGAACTCGTCGCCTCGAGGGACTCAATGTTAAGTGCTTTGGGACCGTTGCCAGTGAACTCAAGTGAACGGTGAACAATAATAATGTTACTTTTATTTGAGAACGACATTAATTATACAAATATCGTTTCATCTTCTGCACGCTTCATTTAATAATAATATTTGTTTTGAACATGAAGATGTTTAATTTATTTAACTGTAATTAATACTTCATTGCTGGTGAACAGAAGTGAATTGGAAAAGGACAAATTCGTCGATTCTGTATACTTAGATTTTAATGGGTGCGGGTCAAAATAGCGAATAACTAAAATAACGAATTTCAAAATAATGGCGATTCTAGATGTTCGTTATATTTAAATTCGCTATTTCAACCATTCGCTATTTTGATCCACAATATTATTAAAATGCAATCAAAATAGCGAATAGCTAAAATAGAAAATTTCAAAATAATGGCCATTCTAGATTAAGACGTTCGTTATTTTGTAATTCGCTATTTTAGCCATTTTCTATTTTGGTCATTTGCTATTTTGACTCCGACCTAAAATTATTTGCCCCAACCCTATCGAATTATAACTTCAACTATTCACGATTGGTTCTCGCAAGATTAGTAAGCGTAATTAATCCAATCGTTGTGACTACCATTCGAATCGTTAGCACTACTATTTGGGTAGTAAGGAAAATAGAATAATCGATTGGTTGTGGGAAATCATTTTTTGGTTATGGCAACTAATGTTTTCATTCCATGTACTCGAAAATTTCTCCAAGGCCAAGTCATAATCTAAGACTTCGTAAATTATAATTAATGTTAGACCTTAGACAACACTAATGTTGCATTGAAACGAAGGAGCGGTATTAGGGAATGGAGGATATCTATATACATATGGATTAATTTGCCATTTTCTTCCACATTTTTACGTGTCAACAACCTAGCAAGATATTTGTAACATTAAAAGAATACGTGCGACTCTTTACAATTTTAATGATAATTAATTAAATAGTAAAATGGAGTACCTCATCCGATATGTTCAAATTGGAATTCCGACGTTTTAGGTGAATTTTTAAGCATTTTTTATGTCCACTAAATTCGATTGTTTATTATGAAAATGTAATAAATGTCTGCTATAAATAAAATAGGATAATAACATCAAATAAATTTCTATGCATTAAAATTAATGTAATAAATAGTAAACACACTTTGCCTTCACGGAAAAAAATGCTTGGTTATATATACGCTAGCCGATTAATTGGTTGGACCAACCAAATTATTGGTCAGCGCCACCAAGCGTATTGTGGTACAACCAATAACTCGGTTGGCATAACCAACAATCTGATTGGTTTAACCAAGAAATCGGCTGGCGCGTATTTAACCAAGCGCTTGGTTGTTCTAACCAAGCCTGTTTTCCGTGTTCTATACACAATTTCGTCTAGAAATTTGGTACAGTGCAAAGGATCCTTCGTTCACGGAGACAAATAATTGATTGTCCTAACCCGTGTAGAAAAATAGTTGGGGCTCTGACTTGGCCCTTTCTAGTTTGCCTCAGTTCTATTAGGGTCCCTACTAGGCTAGTCACACTTGAAGTACGTGGCCTTTAGAGGCTCAATATGGGCGACCCTGGTGAGGGTTCCACATTTAAGTCTGATTACGCCCCGAAGTTTGTCGTGGCCGCCTCTGTTGAGCCTAGTAGGGTGTTAGAGTGGATTCCCTATTGTGGATGCCACGTTTATACCTAAAAAGGCCCCTTATTTAATCGCCGCTGCCCGACCTAATTTCTGCACGGGAAGCAACTAACATGGCTAAATTAGCTCTAAGCGACTAAGTTGGCTGGGTTAACCAATTTCGTCGTTATACCAATAAACTAGTTGTTTGTAACGCGCAATTCGTCGGTTCCCGCGTAAAAATAATTACAATTGATTTTAATCTTTCAAATGTACAATTGAATTTCAGCTCAATAATTGCTCTCAACTTAGTAAAAAAAACTTGGTATCCAATCAATCTCAAAATCGCCTTGAACTTTTCTAAGATTTTTCCTCTTATTTGTCAATTTATGATCACAACTTCGTCTTATGTCAATTCACGATCACAATTCATTAATTATTAATTGTCCCAACCAACTCATCTATTTCCATAACCAACTAGTATATTGGCCAAACCAATTTGATCTCTTGGCACCTACACTGAACAAAAAATGTCATTGATTCAATAAATCCATCGTTTGCGGGCTGCCAAAAGAAGTACTTTTGAATTAATTCTAGTTCTTATTCGTTCAATCCCATTTAACATTGAAATAATAAAATATTATTTTGCTTATTTTAGAGTTATTGTTTCGATCTCTTATAGAATTGGAGGAATTAGAATTCAAATTAAGTTGATAACGCTTGTTTTTGGCAGCCCGCAAACGATGGATTTATTGAATCAATGACATTTTTTTTCCGTGTATTCAACCAAGTATTTTTTTCAGTGTGCACCCAGAAAAAAGATTTGGTAATATTAACTAAAATTATCTATTCAACATTTAATTATTTCAATCAACGAAAATTTACTTTCCCTCCAACAAATATGTATTTTATTCAATCTTTCAGTTTTTTTATTTTCAACATATTTATTTGTTTGAATCAATTTTCACTGTGCAGCGGATACTAAAAAAATATTTTATTTATTGCTACTAAATACTTTCTTAATCCGGAAAATAGATCTAGTTAAAACGACCAAATACATGTATTAGATATTTTGTAATAAAATCAATTAGAACTATTTTACAATCCAATATATATTTATTTCCTTTCATCATTGGAGTTTATTATTATCAACATGCAACATTTATCGATTCGATTTAATTCTTGTCGTATATTTATATAAAAATTATATATTCTTTAAATCGGCAGCAGTGGACGCGCGGTCGGTGTGTGGTTTCGACGGTCCGCAGAGTTAAGCACCATTATTTGCGGTCATAACTTGGATGGGTGACCGCTTAGCCGCGCACTGGTTTGCGCGCCAACTGCTGAGCGGGAGGCAGTTTCTGAGCTTCTAAGGGATAGTGAGGAATATACCAATAAATTTTTTTTTAATCTCCATTTATATAACTGCCAACCCACATAAATATTTCTTAGACGTGAATATATTTACTATTCAACCAGTATATTAATTACAAATAAAAAAATTAATTTGAGGTGTATGGAATGAGGTAGGTCGGCATTCAAATAAGAAATTTTATTTCCGATGCGTAGATTCTAGTCCCGTTAACGAGATCTTTATTCTGTGTGTAAGCAAATGAACATATTTGCTACGAAAAATGTCAAGAGCAAAGAGCAAGAGTTCGTGTTTCAAGAAGGTGGTGGTGTTGAGTCCAGTGAGTTGAGTCTCGAGATAGGGTCGAAGAAGCTCGAGAGTCGAAGGGCTCTCGATAATGTATAAACACTCGGTGTTCTCTCATTCTCTCCTTCTGGTAGCTCCTAGCAGGGGGTCGATCTATCGGTGCGCGCGAATCTTCCGAGCTTTTACCTCTGAGAAACGCCTCGACTCGATTATCGTTCAGAGGCGTATACATACACATACATATATACCCTATACTATAAATGTGCATGCTGTGCTGATCCCACTTACGAGCTGAGGCAAGGCTCGAGGTGTGGGCAGGTAAGGTCAGCTAGGAAAATGTACTAGCAGGCTATGATGATGGCGAGTGAGAAAGACAGAGAAAACTAAAGAGAGAGAGAGAGAGAGAGAGAGAGAGAGAGAGAGAGAGTGAAAAACACCGACGCGTCTACTCTCGATCTTGATTCACACGCGAGAAACTCACGAGGCGAAGTTTGATCGCGAAGTAAAAGCCTCTGGCCGCAGAGAGCAAAAGCGGGCAACGAGGTACAGGCAAGCCGGGTCAAGGTGCGGCTTGTTCTACCTTCTCGCTCACTCCTGAACGCTCTTTAACTCCTAAACGAGCTTGCGAGCTCAGCCGTACTCGTAAACGTCAGCCGCACCGTGAAACTGACCGGTTTGGTACAGTATCTGCTGTGAAATTGGAAAAATTTACATACGCATTCTATATAGAGTAAGGAAAGGTTTTTTTTCACGAAAGTTAAAGAAGGAACTGTACGTATAGGATTCGTGGAATTTATAGAAGTACATCAAAGAGCCGATTACATTGAATAAAGGAATGTAGAATTAATCAAAAATTCATTAATTCAATTTAAATAATGTCACTTGTTGGCATTTATTTGTGACTTTGTATTTATTAGATTTATTTTCAACTTTTGCTACATCCCGCGTAAAAGTAATTATGTCAAATTGAGATCTCAAATCGGCATGTGTCAAAAAGTGCCATTTTTGAGATGCGTTAAGACAAAATATCTTAGAAATTTTCAAAGCGATTTTGAGATCGATTTGATATCACGTTTACTGATACCAAATTACAATTTGATATCAATATTCGTGATATGCACTATTGATTTTGATCTTTCAAATGTTCAATTGAATTTCAGCGCAATAATTGCGCTCAGATTAGTTAAAAAAAACTTGCTACCAAATCGATCTCAAAATGGCTTTGAAATTTTCTAAGATATTTTGGTCTTAATGCGTCTCAAATTGGCACTTTTCGAGATATGTCAATTTATGATCACAATTTGACATCATTATTTTTACGCGGGATTCGGGTTTAAAAATATCTAATCAGATTTTAATCGTGGGTTTAAGGAAATAAGGCTTCTGAACCTAGTAGGCATTAAATACAGGATAAGCCGCAATAATATCGGAAAAAATTATGACGGAAAAAGAAATTGGTAGAATAAGCTTCAAGCGATAAAATAAGTTGGGACAAAAAACTCGTTGGTTGCAGAAAAAAATCAGTTAGTTAGACCGATTAATCAATGTCATGGGCCAGCAAAGTCGCAACCAACCAGTTTGTCGGTTCAAACAAAAAATTGGTTAGCCTAGTCAAATTAGTCGCTTGAAGCGTATTTAGCAGATGTAAATTAAAGAGGAAGCAGTTTTCCTACATTACAGCTGGTTTTATCAACAGTCATTTAGTTTAGCACACTACTTTTCAGGTGAGACATTATTTTGGTGTGTCGACTCAAACAAAAATATTTTAAGGTTCTATCTGCCAGATTGATTTAAACCAACTAATCTCTTCTCTGAGTCGAGTATGATACATTTAATTTAACCATTTTTTATATACTGAAAAAAGACTTGGTTAGCTACCAAAAACTTGGTTAAAAATATTATCAAGAAAAATTGGTAGGCATAACCAAGGATTTGGTAAGTCAGCCAAATATTTAGTACGCCTAAGCAATAACATTGTTGCGGCCACCAAAATATTCTTGATGAAATTTTTAAACAGGAAGATTAATAGGCTCAACCAAGCTCATACATTTTTCTCAATGTACCATCAACCTCAAGAGCACGGAGAAAAAGGCTTAGTTAGATCAACCAAGCCACTTGGTTATATATCCGCTAACTAAGTTATTGGTTAGGCCAAACAAGTTATTGGTTACACCAATTAAATCGTCTTGGTTACACCAACTAAATCGTCTTGGTTAGTCAATCCATAACTTGGTTAGTCAATCCATAACTTGGTTAGTCAATCCATAACTTGGTTAGTCAATCCATAACTTGGTTAGTCAATCCATAACTTGGTTAGTCAATCCATAACTTGGTTAGTCAATCCATAACTTGGTTAGTTAATCCATAACTTGGTTAGTCAATCCATAACTTGGTTAGTCAATCCATAACTTGGTTAGTCAATCCATAACTTGGTTAGTCAATCCATAACTTGGTTAGTCAATCCATAACTTGGTCAGTCAATCTATAACTTGGTTAGTCAATCCATAACTTGGTTAGTCAATCCATAACTTGGTTAGTCAATCTATAACTTGGTTAGTCAATCCATAACTTGGTTGGTCAATCCATAACTTGGTTGGTTAACAAATAACTTGATTGGTCTAACCAATAACTTAGTTGGCGCATATATAACCAAGCGCCTTGGTTGTTCTAACCAAGCCTTTTTTTGCGTGAGCTTAAAGTCTGTATAATAGGGACTGTATTAAAACGGTCAGCTTTACCGTGCGATTGCACGATACTGGAGCTCTATAGTCTTTCTAGAGAATCGTTAGGGGTCGTCGTTTACGAGTATGCGATTCGCGCGCCCCCGAAGCTGCCCCAAGTGCACTCGGTCGACGGGAGGGTCGAGTCGGGGAGTTTGTTGTGTGTAAGTGTGGGTGAGTCGAGGGCTATGCGTGCCATGCACGTACAAATGGAATCGAAAGTGCCCTTGAAAGATTCGGAAATAATAATTGCATCTGAGCACTATAGTAATAGATACACTAATATCCTTGATAGAGAACTATTTGCAGCTGATGAGAGGGATAGAACTTGTCTAAAAATGAATTAAGGTAGTATCCTGGTTTAGAGGGCTTAAAAAAGGTGATTTCCGGTGATTTGTTTGGTAAAGAGATTAACAACGAAGATTCTTCAGCTTTTGAGTGTATTTTAACACACATTTGAAGAGTACAAAAAAAAAGGATGCAAAGTAGAACTTTGCACATTGCTTCCTCATTAATTTTCATCTTTTGCACCGCCGCCTCTATGAGGAAGTTTCTTTATTTTATTTTTGGCTTCCTCATAGAGCAAGCTTTGCGAAAATAAAAATTATTGACGAAGCAATGTGGAAAGTTCTACTTTGCATCCTTATTTTAAATACAAATTAAAGAAGTACGAAAACAACAATTTTCATAAATTCAAAATTCTATAAAATCTAAACCGCTTTATGTATTTCGCTTTAATTCAATACCGATCGTCATTTTTCATTGCTTTATTCGTCAAAAACTGTTTAAACTCATTATCAAAAAAATGGTGGCAGCTACAGAACATACAGAGAATTTTTGAAAAATTCACTGTCTTATAAATTCTGAACCACTTTACCAATCGTCACCAAATTCGATATCTACCACAACTGGATGTTAATTTTACCTTGCAAAAGATTTGAGCAGGTTTGGTCGATCTTAACTTTAATAAGAACGAATACAAAATTTTTTCGAAAATTCAAAATTTTATAAAATCTGAACCGCTTTATGGATTTCGCTCAAATTCAATACCGACCTTCATTTTTCATTTCTCTATTTACCCAGGACTATTTAGCTCATTAGCTAAAAAATGGCGGAAGCTGGAGAACATACAGACATTTTTTGAAAAATTGAAAAGCTTATAAAATCTGAATTTTTTTTTCAATTTTTTCGAAAATGTATACATAGGAAGGGGCGTTGCTCCTCTACCAGCGTGCCAGACTTCAGCTTGATTGTTAAAGCACTGAAGAGCTTGGCCCCTGGGATTTCGAATTGGCGGGAAAGATGGAATGCATAATTATTGTTTGAAACATAAAAATAAAAATTATTTATATTACATTCATTATATTTTTTCAGATTTTATCCTAGTAAAATCCAACACATTTTCGTGATAGAGCAATTTCGTCAATGCGAAGCTAAACAGAAAGACGGTACCGCTAAAAATTACCATAAATATGTATATACAAGAATTTATGCTATTTCTGTATTCACAGGAATTTTTACCATACTTATGGCAATAGTTACGAGGTCTTTTTCCCCGTTTGCAGGCACAGCTAAGAATATATCACAGATTCCACAGGTTATCCTATTACAGATTCAACAAAATTACTGCCTTTGGTTGTACTTGGTCGATGTGCCCTAATAAATCTTTTCTAAGCATCTATTTTTTTCCAATGTCTATTCAATCATCATTACGTTACTCCAAGTGAAAAGTGGAATAGCCGCGAACACTGGTAACGATAAATATTAAGTCGATTATGACGACAGCCGTGATAAGGGTCAAAGACCTTGTGAGGCGGTGTTTCTCCCCCTTTATCACCACGACTTCTTACCCCCGGCAGTGTGGTAGATATTTATGAGAAGAGTTTCTTCGTGAAATGCGATCAAGGGTGGTGGGAGCTCTAGTCGAAGGTCAAAAGCTTTCCTGCACGAGAGCGAATGGAGGAACTTGTCCACCTCATCCTCCCCCTTTCCTCGTCGCCTTGCACACGATAAAGGGCACCGCGACGATTATAAGGCTCGTACGTATCACAGAGCATGCTCACCCCTCGTTTCACCGGAGAAATTTTCAGAGGCACGCACTCGGAAATGTTCTCTGTCCCTCTCGCTGCTGGTCCTCGTGTTTTTCTCCTTACACGTACCATTATTTCGTCGTCATCATCAATCGGACGACTTCCGTGTCTGCGACCTCGTGTTCGAGACACTTCCGGGGTCAACTTTAGTTTTCGAGGGTAAATGACATCAAAACAACGCGGAAATATTGAGAGTGAAATAAAATGAGAAAATAAAATCTAGTTGAAATTTAGTGTAATTTTACTGGAAGTTTTTATTCGTAAACTAGGATATTAAATTTAGTATACAAGTGTAATGTAAAATTAATGTATGGTACAGCACATTCGATTGCTTAATTTTACAGTAAAAGTACTTGAATTTTAATAATTTGCTTCAATTTTACTGGAAAAGTACATCAATTTTATACCACAATTGTAGTACATATATTAAATTTCGAGGACGAGTTTATGAATAAAAACTTCCAATCTTTTCTAACAGTGTAATGTACCAGTTTTGGTCATTGCATCATTTATGTCCATCCCCATCATTTTATAGCATTAGTTAATTATCGACGGTTATTTCGTCTACAATGAGAATCATGTATAAATGAGGTATTATATAAAAGCTCTAACTTTCGGAAAATTCAGAATATTTTGCTAAAGAATTCTTTTTAAGTACAAATACATTTAATGTTATTTGTTATTGAATTTGACCAAAATCGGAAAAGCAGTTCGGATTTTATGGAGTTTTGAAATTTGAGATTATTGCAATACCGCTTTTGCAAAATACCGAGCACGGATTTTGTATACGTAAAAGGAATAATATTCAGTGATGCCAGATATATAATTTAGTAGAGATCTGTAGAAGGGTTCGAAACCTACAGGATTTTTTCGGAATTTCTTTAGGAATTTTTCGATATTATTATTTCTTGGCGACTAAAATTTTGCTAAACTTTAATTTTTCAAATTTTTTTAAGGTCAAGGATGCAAACTAAAACCTGGCATATTGTTTCCTCGTTATTTTTAACATTTTACAAAGCTGTATGTGGAAGCCAAAATTCATAAACCTTTTTACCCACTGATGTCGATTTGTTAAAGTTAGAAGTAATGAAGAAGTAATATGCAAAGGTTCTACGTTGCATCCTTTTTTTTTTAGTGAAATCATTACGCGATGCATGATTTCCAACATTAATATTCATTAACATTTTCTAAACTACTCAGCAGCTCTAGTTTGAGGCTGTTTACAAAAAAAAACCTCTGTTCAGTATAAAATATCGTTGCGAACAAAATAAGACCTTATAGAGCAAATCCCATCATTAGTAAACCAAACTTCCTTAAACGACTGTGAAACGACTATAAAAACAACTGGTCATTTTGGGCCAAAAATGAACCCTAAAAGGGACCGAAAAACATAACTTAAACATAATTAAAAAATCAATAGTGAGATCGATACACCGAGAGAAAAGATTTCATTGACGTCAAAGAAATGGGTGGATTAATTTTTTTTTCATTGATTTCAACGAAATGTTTCTTTGCTTTCAATGAAATTTTGCATTTGTATTTCAAAGAGAACATTTCGTTGCCTATGAATAAAGATTTACTTAGTGAGCATATAATAAAGAAAGAGTTTCATTGTTTTAAAGAGACGTTTTCATTGATTCAAAGAAACGTTTTTCATTCATCTCTCTCTCGCACCTAACCTCACTTTTTTGTTTTTCGGATCTCCCGAACGAACGGCTTCGATTTTCGAGGAGCCAGAAGCTTAGCCTATTTCTGCCGTACTTCCTTACATACTCACAAAATTTGAGCTTTATCTGCCGCGTACTTCAGGAGAAAATAGGTTTCGAAATTTTGAGGTGGTAAGAAGAAGGTTTCATTGAATCAGCGACGATATCTTTATAATCAATGAAAAGGTTCGTTGGTTTAAAGAAATGTTTCTTCGAATCAATGTCACTACTTTTCATTGAGTTAGATCATTCAAAGAAAAGATAGTATTGAAATTCAAGTATTTAAATTCATTGGCGAAGATTTCCGTGAATCAATGAAACTTTTTCTCTCGGTGCAAAACTTCCTCTACACCGAGAGAAAAGATTTCATTGACGCCAAAGAAATGGGTGGATTGATTTTTTTTTCATTGATTTCAACGAAATATTTCTTTGCTTTCAATGAAATTGTGCATTTGCATTTCAAAGAAAACATTTCATAGCCTGTAAATAAAGATTTACTTAGTGAGCATATAATAAAGAAACAGTTTCATTGTTTTAAAGAGACGTTTTCATTGATTCAAAGAAACGTTTTCATTGATCTCTCTCTCGCACCTAACCTCACTTTTTTGTTTTCGGGTTCTCCTGAACGAATGGCTTCGAGTTTCGAGGAGCCAGAAGCTTAGCCTATTTCTGCCATACTTCCTTACATACTCTCAAAATTTGAGCTTTATCTGCCGCATACTTCAGGAAAGAATAGGTTTCGAAATTTTGAGGTGGTAAGAAGAAGGTTTCATTGAATCAGCGACGATATCTTTATAATCAATGAAAAGGTTCGTTGGTTTAAAGAAATGTTTCTTCGAATCAATGTCACTACTTTTCATTGAGTTAGATCATTTAAAGAAAAGATAGTGTTGAAATTCAAGTATTTAAATTCATTGGCGAAGATTTCCGTGAATCAATGAAACTTTTTCTCTCGGTGCAAAATTTCCTCTACACCGAGAGAAAAAATTTCATTGACGCCAAAGAAATGGGTGGATTGATTTTTTTTTCATTGATTTCAACAAAATATTTCTTTGCTTTCAATGAAATTGTGTATTTGAATTTCAAAGAGAACATTTCATAGTCTGTAAATAAAGATTTACTTAGTGAGTATATAATAAAGAAACAGTTTCATTGTTTTAAAGAGACGTTTTCATTGATTCAAAGTAACGTTTTCATTGATCTCTCTCTCGCACCTAACCTCACTTTTTTGTTTTCCGGTTCTCCCGAACGAACGGCTTCGATTTTCGAGGAGCTAGAAGCTTAGCCTATTTCTGCCGTACCTCCTTAGATACTCACAAAATTTGAGCTTTATCTGCCGCGTACTTCAGGAAAAAATAGGTTTCGAAATTTTGAGGTGGTAAGAAGAAGGTTTCATTGAATCAGCGACGACATCTTTATAATCAATGAAAAAGGTTCGTTGGTTCAAAGAAATCTTTCTTCGAATCAATATCACTACTTTTCATTGAGTTTGAGATCATTCAAAGAAAAAATAGTATCGAAATTCAAGTATTTAAATTCATTGGCGAAGATTTCCGTGAATCAATGAAACTTTTTCTCTCGGTGCAAAACTTCCTCTACACCGAGAGAAAAGATTTCATTGACGCCAAAGAAATGGGTGGATTGATTTTTTTTTCATTGATTTCAACGAAATATTTCTTTGCTTTCAATGAAATTGTGCATTTGCATTTCAAAGAAAACATTTCATAGCCTGTAAATAAAGATTTACTTAGTGAGCATATAATAAAGAAACAGTTTCATTGTTTTAAAGAGACGTTTTCATCGATTCAAAGAAACGTTTTTCATTGATCTCTCTCTCGCACCTAACCTCACTTTTTTGTTTTCCGGTTCTCCCGAACGAACGGCTTCGATTTTCGAGGAGCTAGAAGCTTAGCCTATTTCTGCCGTACCTCCTTAGATACTCACAAAATTTGAGCTTTATCTGCCGCGTACTTCAGGAAAAAATAGGTTTCGAAATTTTGAGGTGGTAAGAAGAAGGTTTCATTGAATCAGCGACGATATCGTTATAATCAATGAAAAAGGTTCGTTGGTTTAAAGAAATCTTTCTTCGAATGAATGTCACTAGTTTTCGTTGAATTTGAGATCATTCAAAGAAAAGATAGTATCGAAATTCAAGTATTTCATTTCATTGGCAAAGATTACCGTGAATCAATGAAACTTTTTCTCTCGGTGCAAAACTTCCTCTACACCGAGAGAAAAGATTTCATTGACGCCAAAGAAATGGATGGATTGATTTTTTTTTCATTGATTTCAACGAAATATTTCTTTGATTTCAATGAAATAGTGCATTTGAATTTCAAAGAGAACATTTCATAGCCTGTAAATAAAGATTTACTTAGTGAGCATATAATAAAGAAACAGTTTCATTATTTTAAAGAGACGTTTTCATTGATTCAAAGAAACGTTTTTCATTGATCTCTCTCTCGCACCTAACCTCACTTTTTTGTTTTCCGGTTCTCCCGAACGAACGGCTTCGATTTTCGAGGAGCTAGAAGCTTAGCCTATTTCTGCCGTACTTCCTTACATACTCACAAAATTTGAGCTTTATCTGCCGCGTACTTCAGGAAAAAATAGGTTTCGAAATTTTGAGGTGGTAAGAAGAAGGTTTCATTGAATCAGCGACGACATCTTTATAATCAATGAAAAAGGTTCGTTGGTTTAAAGAAATCTTTCTTCGAATCAATGTCACTAGTTTTCGTTGAGTTTGAGATGATTCAAAGAAAAGATAGTATCGAAATTCAAGTATTTCATTTCATTGGCAAAGATTTCCGTGAATCGATGAAACTTTTTCCTCGGTGTATTTAAATAAGCGACTATCCAAAATTGCTGTTCGGTCGAAAATTAAAAAAACTTGTCATTTTACTCCCGAAGTATCCGAGGTCGTCGTTACATTGGATGTTAACCGTGATTACAACAGGAATAATAATATAGGATTCTTATAATAAACTCCCTATGGAGTTTTCATGATTTACATCTGAGCCGACACAAATGCAGAGCTGTCAACTGCATATCAAAGTAATAGAAACACGCACTGATAGCTCTTTTTTTTCTGCACGCACGCCAAGCATACATTTTATTTTTTCTTACAGCCTGGCAGTCCTGTACAATATTCTTCCGCTCTCATTGCCAGCTTCCGCGGGCTCCACACGAGTAATAATAACCAGTGCAGAGTGAGCGACTTACTGGCTCGAGGGCGCGCAACCCGCGATTTGCTCTAATTTCCTCTGACTCATATGGTGCTTTCCGGTTCGGTCATAAAATTAAAAAAAAAAAACAAACCGCTAGCTTGCATTACAGTGTGTAATGCTTAATATTCGTAATTCTAACGAGCCAACGATGTAGATAATCGTGGCTCGAGGTCGAATTTTACGAAAATTACATCATGTAAACCTTAACTAATTGAAGGTTTTACGTTTATTTAACTCTTTCATTTTACCTATTCTTATTCTGCAACGATTGTCGTTATAAGCACGCGCGTAAACCTTAAGGACATATATATATTTTTGTTTCTTTTTGTTTCTTTTATCGAAGGCTTAAAACGACAAGGGCGTGCAGGAGGATCATATCGCGACAGGCACGCACACCTCGTAATCGTGCCACGGAGACTCAATTTTTCTCTCTCGTTCTGTCGCTCTGTCGTGTTTTGCTTGAGTTGTGTTGTTCGCCCGAGGCCTCTCGCGAAAATGCAACGATTATAACGTTGATTTATCGTCGAGACATTTGGTTCGCGTGTCGTTCTCTATCCAAGGCACAAGACAGACGACATAGACGACTCCGACGAACGAAGGATTTTGCCATACGAGAACTTTTGCCTCGTACCTTGGAACAAGAAGCTCTCGGTGCGCGATGGATAACCCTCAAGGCTATGTGAACGCTGGGCGGAGAAGGGACGAAGAGAGAAGTCAGGTTTCGATCAAACCTGTCGTGTACCGCTCCGCACTCATGCGGAACGTGCGGTACAACGTGCCCAACCTGTTAGCTGTTACACGAGATGCCCCGCAGGCTCACATTTACCTTCTATTCGCTGAGTGGAAATACCAGGCAGATATACAAAAGCATACATTTGCGTTGGCTAACGTGAGCTTAATTTGCATCACGATAGCACATATTATGGCATTACGTAGAGCATATACCGGCCACTTAAGGGAAAAATATCCTTATTATAAAAGTTAAATTTGGAATAAAATTCTTGAATTGACACAAACTTTGATTCACTAAACGATAATAAATAATCAGCTATTCAACAAAATTACTGAAATCATCTAAGTGATTCAATATTGAAATTAATAATAATTGAAGATTAGTTTTGAAAAACGTAACATAGTTTGAAAAAAAGATGCACATATTTGAAACAACCTTAATGTCCGTGCTATATTTTGAAATTCAAATGTACGATAATGAAGAGAGATAAATTTAAGCTGCATTTACATTACGATATCACATATTATGCCATTATGTTGAGCATGTACCAACCACTTAAGGGAGAGCTTAATATTCTTGTTATAAACGCAAAGATTGGATCAAAATTCTTGAATTAGTACAAACTTTGATATTAAATGATAATAAATAACCGGCTATTCAACAAAATTAATAATAATTAAAGATCAGTTTTGAAAAATGTAACGTATTTTGAAAGTAAGATATACGACGACGAAGAGCGACATACTTAAGCAAATTATACGTCCTGTTCGAATGATTCTACGATCATATATTAAGTTCTAGAATGTATTCAATAGGTTTCCGTGCCGGTCAGGAATTTAGTAAGTCATTATATATAAAATTATTACCTCTACCAACACTTTATTATGCTATTATCATTCTAATAAATCAAAATATTTGGATCATTAATATAAGGGGTTAAGTATAGCACAGTTTATGTGTACAAGAGCCTTTAGAAATAGATAATAACGAAGAAAGACACACTTAAGGAAATTACAAGTCCTGTCCGAATGATTCTAGGATCGTGTATTAAGTCCTTCAATGTATTTAATAGGTTTCCGTGTCGGTCAGGAATTTAGTAAGTCATTACATATACAAATATTACCTCTACCAACACTTTATTATGCTATTATCGCTCTAATAAATCAAAATATTTGGATCATTAATATAAGGGGTTAAATATAGCACAGTTTATGTGTACAAGAGCCTTTAGAAATAGATAATAACGAAGAGAAACACACTTAAGGAAATTACAAGCCCGGTTCGAATGATTCTAGGATCATATATTAAGTCCTACAATGTATTTAATAGGTTTCCGTGTCGGTCAGGAATTTAGTAAGTCATTACATATACAATTATGACCTCTACCAACACTTTATTATGCTATTATCGCTCTAATAAATAAAAATATTTGGATCATTAATATAAAGGGTTAAATATAGCACAATTTATGTGTGCCTTTAGAAATAGATAATAACGAAAAGAGACAAACTTAAGGAAATTACAAGTCCTGTCCGAATGATTCTAGGATCATATATTAAATCCTCCAATATATTTAATAGGTTTCCGTGCCGGTCAGGAATTTAGTAAGTCATTACACATACTATTATTACTACTACCAACACTTTATTATTCTATTATCATTCTAATAAATAAAAATATTTGGATCATTAATATAAAGGGTTAAATATAGCACAGTTTATGTGTGCCTTTATAAATAGATAATAACGAAAAGGGACAAACTTAAGGAAATTACAAGTCCTGTCCGAATGATTCTAGGATCGTGTATTAAGTCCTAGAATATATTTAATAGGTTTCCGTGTCGGTCAGGAATTTAGTAAGCCATTATACATACCATTATTACCACTACCAATACTTTATTACGCTATTATCATTCTAATAAATCAAAATATTTGGATCATTAATATAAGGGGTTAAGTATAGCACAGTTTATGTGTACAAGAGCCTTTAGAAATAGATAATAACGAAGAAAGACACACTTAAGGAAATTACAAGTCCTGTCCGAATGATTCTAGGATCGTGTATTAAGTCCTAGAATATATTTAGTAGGTTTTCGTGTCGGTCAGGAATTTAGTAAGCCATTACATATACAAATATTACCTCTACCAACACTTTATTATGCTATTATCGCTCTAATAAATCAAAATATTTGGATCATTAATATAAGGGGTTAAATATAGCACAGTTTATGTGTACAAGAGCCTCAGAAATAGATAATAACGAAGAGAGACAAATTTAAGGAAATTACAAGTCCTGTCCGAATGATTCTAGGATCGTGTATTAAGTCCCAGAATATATTTAGTAGGTTTTCGTGTCGGTCAGGAATTTAGTAAGCCATTACATATACAATTATTACCTCTACCAACACTTTATTATGCTATTATCGCTCTAATAAATCAAAATATTTGGATCATTAATATAAGGGGTTAAATATAGCACAGTTTATGTGTACAAGAGCCTCAGAAATAGATAATAACGAAGAGAGACAAATTTAAGGAAATTACAAGTCCTGTCCGAATGATTCCAGGATCGTGTATTAAGTCCTAAAATTATTTAATAGGTTTCCGTGTCGGTCAGGAATTTAGTAGCCAGTATACATACCATTATACATACCATTATTACCACTATCTACACTTTATTATGCTATTATCATTCATCATTAATATAAGGGGTTAAGGATAGCACAGTTTATGTGTACAAGAATCTTCAGAAATAGATAATAACGAATAGAGACAAGCTTAAGGAAATTACAAGTCCTGTCCGAATGATTCTAGGATCGTGTATTAAGTCCTAGAGTATATTTAATAGGTTTCCGTGTCGGTCAGGAATTTAGTAAGCCATTATAAATACCATTATTACCACTATCTCCACTTTATTATGCTATTATCATTCTAATAAATCAAAATATTTGGATCATTAATATAAGGGGTTAAGTATAACACAGTTTATGTGTACAAGAGCCTTCAGAAATAGAACAACGATCGCCGACGATCATCTATGGATATCCTTTCATGCGCGCAGCGAATATGCACATCAATCTACTGCACCAGTACGTATCGTTATGCGTTGTAGGTATAAAGGTGTACAATACCACGGGTTACCCCGACGGGGGATCCGACAAATCGTCGCTCGACCATACGTCGTCCAGGAATTGCTATGAATTTATACTACTATGAGGATGGCAAGCACGAGAACTTCAGATGTATGTATATATATATATGTATATATACATGTGTGGAGAAGGACATCAGAGCGAGTGAGAGGGTTTAAGTATCGAGCTTCAGGCACTTCGCCTCGTTGCACGTCCAGCTTGTGTCCAGCTCGCAGGAAATTATTCACAGCCCATCCGGCAATCGCTCGCGCACTTAATAGCTCTCTCACTCGCTCACCGAGACCAGCAGAAGCTTTGGAATTCTCGGTTATCACCTACTGCTTGAGGGCGTCGCACTGAATGTATACTGCACTCTCACATATACTACGTAATTAATGGGACAGGAGATTATTAACCCGGAAGTAACGCGAGTGGTTTTCAAAGTGAACTAAATATGGGGTATCTCATACCCCATTCCACCAATCGTAGATTAACGATAAGATTGAACATTTCATCATTTTACTTTAATGGGAATATTTTACGTAAATTACTTTAATTAAAGAAAAATGATTCTTTAAATTTAGTCAATTGCAACGAATTCGAAAAATATACACTGGGAGAAAAAAAACGATGCTGGTAACTATAAATTTATAGTGAAATACAACCTCAGCTATTTACAAAAAGTTATCGGTACTAATTATTTATAATCAAATGCAACAGTTAATAATAGTTATCGTAACAAAAACTACATTGTTTTGAAAATTTAGCGATAGATGCGACGTACTATTCATAGAAAACATAATCACAAACGTAGTATTCTTTCAGAAATAATTTAATATTTCAATGACTATTTTGAAATTGTCATTGAAAGCATAATAATAAAGTTGCAACTATTAAAAAATAGCTAAGGTTGTATTTCACTATATGTTCACTGTTAAAGTAACTAGGACATTATGTTAAGCCAACTATAGAATTAGTTGCAGTAACTATAACGTAGTTAATTTAGCCAATAAATCAGTTAAAAGAACTATTCATTATTTACGTTCATTTGCTAATTCTATACCTGCTAATATATGAAAGTTGCGACAACATATAAATAAATACTGCTACAGCGAATGCTATTTTTTGTTTGTCCAGCAAATCAAATGGCTGTAAATTACTTTTGTTACGTCAAGAAATAATAATATTGTCTCTGTTTTAACAAACAAAATTTGCTGGCTACATTGTCGTAACAAAAATTCCTCTCTCTGTGCGGTTAACCTAATAACCTACTTGGTTATATCGACCAATAAACCACCTACCATACACCGAGAGAAAAAGTTTCATTGATTCACGAAAATCTTTGCCAATGAAATGAAATACTTGAATTGCAATACTATCTTTTCTTTGAATGATCCTAAACTCAATGAAAAGTAGTGACATTGATTCGAAGAAACATTTCTTTAAACAAATGAACCTTTTTTATTGATTTCAAAGATATCGTCTCTGATTCAATGAAATCTTCTTCTTACCACCTCAAAATTTCGAAACCTATTTTTTCCTGAAGTACGCGGCAGATAAAGCTCAAATTTTGTGAGTATGTAAGGAAATACGGCAGAAATAGGCTGAGCTTCTGGCTCCTCGAAACTCGAAGCCGTTCGTTCGGGAGAACCGGAAAACTAAAAAGTGAGGTTAGGTGCGAGAGAGAGATCAATGAAAACGTTTCTTTGAACCAATTAAAACGTCTCTTTAAAACAATGAAACTGTTTCTTTATTATATGCTCACTAAGTAAATCTTTATTTACAGTCAATAAAATGTTCTCTTTGAAATTCAAATGCACTATTTCATTGAAATCAAAGAAATATTTCGTTGTAATCAATGAAATAAAAATCAGTCCACCCATTTCTTTGGCGTCAATGAAATCTTTTCTCTCGGTGTACTTGCTCGATTACACCGAGAGAAAAAGTTTCATTGATTCACGGAAATCTTTGCCAATGAAATGAAATACTTGAATTTCAATACTATCTTTTCTTTGAATGATCCTAAACTCAATGAAAAGTAGTGACATTGATTCGAAGAAACATTTCTTTAAACCAATGAACCTTTTTTATTGATTTCAAAGATATCGTCTCTGATTCAAGGAAATCTTCTTCTTACCAGCTCAAAATTTCGAAACCTATTTTTTCCTAAAGTACGCGGCAGATAAAGCTCAAATTTTGTGAGTATGTAAGGAAATACGGCAGAAATAGGCTAAGCTTCTGGCTCCTCGAAACTCGAAGCCGTTCGTTCGGGAAAACCGGAAAACTAAAAAGTGAGGTTAGGTGCGAGAGAGAGATCAATGAAAACGTTTCTTTGAACCAATGAAAACGTCTCTTTAAAACAATGAAACTGTTTCTTTATTATATGCTCACTAAGTAAATCTTTATTTACAGTCAATGAAATGTTCTCTTTGAAATTCAAATGCACTATTTCATTGAAATCAAAGAAATATTTCGTTGTAATCAATGAAATAAAAATCAATCCACCCATTTCTTTGGCGTCAATGAAATCTTTTCTCTCGGTGTACTTGCTCGATTACACCGAGAGAAAAAGTTTCATTGATTCACGGAAATCTTTGCCAATGAAATGAAATACTTGAATTTCAATACTATCTTTTCTTTGAATGATCCTAAACTCAATGAAAAGTAGTGACATTGATTCGAAGAAACATTTCTTTAAACCAATGAACATTTTTTATTGATTTCAAAGATATCGTGTCAGATTCAATGAAATCTTCTTCTTACCACCTCAAAATTTCGAAACCTATTTTTTCCTGAAGTACGCGGCAGATAAAGCTCAAATTTTGTGAGTATGTAAGGAAGTACGGCAGAAATAGGCTAAGCTTCTGACTCCTCGAAACTCGAAGCCGTTCGTTCGGGAGAACCGGAAAACAAAAAAGTGAGGTTAGGTGCGAGAGAGAGATCAATGAAAACGTTTCTTTGAACCAATGAAAAAGTCTCTTTAAAACAATGAAACTGTTTCTTTATTATATGCTCACTAAGTAAATCTTTATTTACAGTCAATGAAATGTTCTCTTTGAAATTCAAATGCACTATTTCATTGAAATCAAAGAAATATTTCGTTGTAATCAATGAAATAAAAATCAATCCACCCATTTCTTTAACGTCAATGAAATCTTTTCTCTCGGTGTACTTGCTCGATTACACCGAGAGAAAAAGTTTCATTGATTCACGGAAATCTTTGCCAATGAAATGAAATACTTGAATTTCAATACTATCTTTTCTTTGAATGATCCTAAACTCAATGAAAAGTAGTGACATTGATTCGAAGAAACATTTCTTTAAACCAATGAACCTTTTTTATTGATTTCAAAGATATCGTCTCTGATTCAATGAAATCTTCTTCTTACCACCTCAAAATTTCGAAACCTATTTTTTCCTGAAGTACGCGGCAGATAAAGCTCAAATTTTGTGAGTATGTAAGGAAATACGGCAGAAATAGGCTAAGCTTCTGGCTCCTCGAAACTCGAAGCCGTTCGTTCGGGAGAACCGGAAAACTACAAAGTGAGGTTAGGTGCGAGAGAGAGATCAATGAAAACGTTTCTTTGAACCAATGAAAACGTCTCTTTAAAACAATGAAACTGTTTCTTTATTATATGCTCACTAAGTAAATATTTATTTACAGTCAATGAAATGTTCTCTTTGAAATTCAAATGCACTATTTCATTGAAATCAAAGAAATATTTCGTTGTAATCAATGAAATAAAAATCAATCCACCCATTTCTTTGGCGCCAATGAAATCTTTTCTCTCGGTGTACTTACTCGATTACACCGAGAGAAAAAGTTTCATTGATTCACGGAAATCTTTGCCAATGAAATGAAATACTTGAATTTCAATACTATCTTTTCTTTGAATGATCCTAAACTCAATGAAAAGTAGTGACATTGATTCGAAGAAACATTTCTTTAAACCAATGAACCTTTTTCATTGATTTCAAAGATATCGTCTCTGATTCAATGAAATCTTCTTCTTACCACCTCAAAATTTCGAAACCTATTTTTTCCTGAAGTACGCGGCAGATAAAGCTCAAATTTTGTGAGTATGTAAGGAAATACGGCAGAAATAGGCTAAGCTTCTGGCTCCTCGAAACTCGAAGCCGTTCGTTCGGGAGAACCGGAAAACAAAAAAGTGAGGTTAGGTGCGAGAGAGAGATCAATGAAAACGTTTCTTTGAACCAATGAAAACGTCTCTTTAAAACAATGAAACTGTTTCTTTATTATATGCTCACTAAATAAATCTTTATTTACAGTCAATGAAATGTTCTCTTTGAAATTCAAATGCACTATCTCATTGAAATCAAAGAAATATTTCGTTGAAATCAACGAAAAAAAAATCAATCCACCCATTTCTTTGGCGTCAATGAAATCTTTTCTCTCGGTGTAGCATATTGTCACAACTAATGTAATTAGCGTGCAGTATCAACATTTCTATATGCACATTGATAACTACTCGTCGAGAGGGATAATATAGATATTATTAATGATTGGATAATGATTAATGATTACACGTTAGCACGTTATATATTTAGATGTGATATTCAAAACAGCAGAGTGGTTCAGCGAGTGATGCATAGTGACGTCAGCAAAACATCTTTTATTCAAACCAATTTATCCAGCTCACCACACGGCTTGTGAATATTTTATTCGAAATTCTCGTTCCAATGAATTTTCACAATTTTCAAGATTCACAAATATTGTAATCCGTGACCCTTGATTTTACCAAGGGAGGAAAAGCATTAGAAGAGACGCCGTAACATGGCGAGGGGCGATGTATGTTGTGGGGAACTAATTGGAGGCTGGTGAGGCCCGTTGGGTTTTGAAATTTTCATTGTGGGATACGATAACGTGCCTCAGGCTGAGAGGGTAGGCGATATGAGTAACAAGCAATGGACTTCGTTGTGGCCTCTTGCCCGTTGTCTGAGTATTTCACGTATGGGTCATTCCATACCAATTGGGCCATCCAAATTTAGATTGTTCGCAAAAAGTGTTAATAATTTTTTCAAATGTTCTTTAAAGTCTGACAAACATCCATAAATTATTTCAGAATTTTAGCACTTATGGTTTGCCCAAAATTTAATAATGATTATTTTTATTTAATTTTTTTCAACTCTCTGTATATTCAAAATGACCGAATGTACAAAAAATTTGTTCGGGTATAAAATTTAAGTTTGTGAATGTACTTTTTAATACAAAAAATTCCATAGCCAGTGAAAAAAAAATTTCGCCGTTTTTGACAAAATAAAGTAATAATTTTTTTTCATTTCGATTTTTCTCAAAATTTCACAGAATTTCCATTATTAGGCTTACAAACTACAGAACATTTGGCAAATTAATGGCCCACTTGGTATCAGAGTTGTAAATGCCTAATACTTATAGAAATAATGATGATGATACGATCAGCTCTATAATTATGATTTTATAATAATAACATGTAGCGATTGTAATACAATGATTAAACTTTGGAATGGATGCAAAAATTTATATTTTTCAATAAAAATTCACGGTAATCCTTTTGAAAAAAATGGAAAAAAATAAGTAATGCATTACTTATTTTTCCATTATTTCTTGCAATATTAAAGCGAAAATTAGTATTTTTTTCAGCTATTCAAATGTTTACACTCTATTTTATAATCACTACATATTATTATTATGAAATCATAATTGCAAAACAAATTGTACTGTAAACTATATCCCATGAATTAATGGGGATTTACAACTCTGCTTGGTATGGAATGACCTGTATATATCTGACTCTGTGGTTCCTTGGTAGCGCGCAGTGGCAGAGAATTTCACCACTAGCGAGGGGCTCGACCACGGACCGAGTTCAAGGATATGGTGGTAGAAAAATAATCCCCTGGATCTTCTCTCGACAAAGCGTGCCGCGCACAACTCTCTGACGCTGCGGCACTTTTCTACTGCAGTAGTCTAGCTAAATTTCTCCAAGAGTCCTTCGAAAGTTTGATATTAGACAAAGTTAATCTTGATTAACAAGATTTTTCACCATGGAAAAGACAATTGCTCTGAGAAAACAAGTAGAGTTTGCTTTATTTAAACTCATAGCGTACAGTTACTTTGCATATGTGTCGTTTCATTTTGTTTCTAATAGCAAAATCAATTTAAGGAGGGTCGAACGTTTCAATGAAGTAAAAAAATCCCGATTAATTTGAGTGTAACTACAAATTTCTAATGCTTCACCGTTCTAAAGAACTACATTTTTAAAGTTCGTACTTTTTGAAATCAACATTGTTTCTTATGGCAGAATGTAAGTGATCAAGATATTCCGATGTTTCGTCGCAAAGTTCGGTGTGGAAACACTGCAAACAAATTTATTGCATATGATGGAGAGGATGTCCTATGCTAAATTTAAATTACTAGAAAACTGCGGGCACCGCAGCGCCCAAGGTTTTCATCCTACAATTTTGACTAATGTGTCAAATTTATAAAACACGAACTTCGTCTTGTTTCCAGTATCTACACTGAGAAAAAAAATCATTAGAACCAACAAAACGTGCGCTTGTGGGCAGTGAAAAGAATATTTTGTCCATTGTACAAAATATTTGGCAATGGTAATCAAATAATGTTTGGATTGATCAGCTGTTGCTTCGATCAATTACATATTTCATTCGATCAAAAAAATATTCTTTTGCAGCATGAATAAAGTGGTTTCACATTAACATAACTCATTGCCACCAACTTTTTGGAATAGTAATAATGATGACTTTGTCTTCGTCTTTTTTTTTTTTAGCAAGAAGCAATTATATGAATGGAAAAACCCGATTTGTCATTTCATTGGGATATAAATTAGGACTAAGGTCCTAATTAAGGTATATAAATTAGAAAAAAGGTCCGAATGAAGATAAATAAATTAGGAAAAAGGTCCTAATGAAGATATATAAATTAGGGAAAAGGTCCTAATTAAGACATACACATAAGAACTATCAATTAATAGTTGTTAGGTCCTTGATGAGTAAAATTGTTTCTGGATGTTTGATAAACCATTTCTGAACTCTGTACACTTAGAGTTAATCTGCACAGAGAAAAAAAAATGGTTAGATAGGCTCCAAATAACAAAACTGTTGGGGTCAATAAATATTTATTTATTCTATCCATTTAACCATGCAAGCTGGCTAAAGTATCTAATTATTTTTGTCTGCGTGACATTTAAACAATAGTCAAGCTTCTACCGGAAGCAATTGGAATAACAATAATAAATCAATAATATATCATTATTTCCAATACTATAAAAATCGTATTAATATACTGCCATTCTATTTGCAAATCCTTTCGGCGTTCCGTGACGACCTGCAGAGGTGATGCATTGCAAATATTGAGGCACAATATGTGAACATATAAAATTTTATTTTCCATTGCACATAAACTCACAGCAATAAATATGAATTGAATAGCAGTATTTTATTACATTACGTTGCATCGATAGAATCACTATGGATCCAAGTATACTCGATTTATAGTTAGCGCACCAACGATTTTGCCAGGATCCTTTGAAATGTTGTATGTGTGTCAAGACGTGAACACGATCGTGGCCACTACACTCTCTCTGTCTTTCTCTCTGTCCGCAGTCTCGCCTTGAAGGTGAGAATTCCCTTTGGTGGTGATTCCGTCGTGCTCAACACATCGACGAACCATTGTCTAGCCACATCCGGTCTCGTTTTCGTACCAAGTCGCGACATATTCGTACACCCGAGTGGGGATATGATGGAGAGGGAGACTCGAGGCCCGCAAACGACAAAAGGAGTGCTATTCACACGAGATCTACTGACAGAAATAGAGATTCACCGAGATGCAAGGTGCAGAGGGAGATGCTGACGGAATCGTCTGTCGGAAGTAACGTAGGTGCATCGCTGTTTCTCGAGTCGCTGATAACGCGCTCACTTCTCTCGCGGTTCAAATAAAAAACAGTGAGGCCATTTTTTTTACTTCGGAACTTCAGGAATAAATGCATTTTTTTGCCTCCTCATAGAAAAAAATAGTTTTTCACATTTTTTATTAGGATACACAGAATAGTCCGAAACGGTCAAAAGTGGTTCAGTGATAAAGAAAATTACCGTATTTATAAGGAAATCCACAAAATCTTGACCGCTTTTTGGCCACGTAAAATATTGACGTCCGTTTTAATTCAATACGGGAATTAACAAAGAATTGCCAAATTGGAAAAGTTTCGTAAAGTTACATTTTAGGCAGCTTTTTTTTCAATTCACTGTTTTGGATTAAATTAAAACTCCGATTTTGCCAAAACCTGCTCAAATTATGTGAAATATGATATCTGTATATATATATGTCATTTTTTTTGCTTCCCCATAGAAAAAAATGGTTTTTCGAATTTTTTTATTAGGATACACAGAATAGTCCGAAACGGTCAAAAGTGGTTCAGTAATAAAGAAAATTAACGTATTTATAAGGAAATCCACAAAATCTTGACCGCTTTTTGGCCACGTAAAATATTGAGGTCCGTTTTAATTCAATACGGGATTTAACAAAGAAATGCCAAATTGGAAAAGTTTCATAAAGTTACATTTTAGGCAGCTTTTTTTTCAGTTCACTGTTTTGGATTAAATTGAAACTCCTAATTCGCATCACCAAAACCTGCTCAAATTATGTGAAATAATACATACATAAATATCTGTATGTATATCTATCTGTGTAAGGCGCTGAAGATTCAATTGTCCGTAATTCACGTATCCTTAAAGCAATCATGCTAAAAGTTGCCGTATAATTGGAACTGCAACCATTTTTTCGTTGTCTGACTTTTTTTCGCAAACCACATACAGAGAGGCAGATTTTATGAAATATTGTATATTTTGAAAAAGAACGAGGTTACTCTAACTTTTTTAAACATTCGGAAATTGAACTAAATAGTTTTTTGAAATTGAAATTGAAATTGAATTTGGATGAGATCACTTCGCATTTTACGAGATTTTAAGTTTTTTGAAAGAAATGATTTTATCATACAGACCTTATCGTTCAGGAAACCTGAACAGGCACACTAATATTTTTGGGCGACAGTCAAAATAGAGAATGATGAAAATAGCGAATGGCTAAAGCAGCGATTTTCAAAATAATGGACGTCTAAATCTAGAATGGCCATCATTATGAAATTCACTATTTTAGCCATTCGCTCTTTTGATTGCATTTTAATAGGATGGGAGTCAAAATAGTGAATTTAAATATCATGAACGTCTAAATCTAGAATGTCTATTATTATGGAATTCGCCATTTTAGCCATTAGCTATCTTGAACCCCACCCATATTTTTGACATTAAAAAAAAATCATAAAAATTGACAGTACCCGCGTAAAAATAATTATGTCAAATTGAGATCACAAATCGACATATGCCAAAAAGTGCCATTTTTGAGATGCATTAAGACGAAATATCTTAGAAAATTCCAAGGCAGTTTTGAGATCGTTTTGATATCACGTTTTCAGATATTAAATTGTAATTTAATATCAGTAAACGTGATATGTACAATTGATTTTAATCTTTCAAATTTACAATTGAATTTCCGCGCAATAATTGCGCTCAAATTAGTAAAAAAATCTTGGTATCAAATCGATCTCAAAATAGCTTTGAACTTTTCTAAGATTTTTCATCTTAACGCGTCTCAAAAATGGCATTTTTTGAGATATGTCAGTTTATAATCATAATTTGACATAATTATTTTTATGCGGGTAAGTAGTACGATGAAAAAAAAATGCTAGAACTACAAATGCTCGTCAATATGCCAACATACCCAGATGTTGGCATTTTCGATATTTTTATATAAATTACATAATTACATTTGAAGATCCATCTATTATTTTTTGGCAATAATAAAATAGTAAATAAGATTTGTAAGATGAGAGGACACTTTCCGATATGCACAACCGTCCTGCAAATTCGCATTTAGTAATAGGGTATCTCTGATCTCCGAAAGTTGGCGAGATAAGAGGATCCCCTTTCTGGAAAGCTTTTCGAGACTCGGGTCCGTTCCTCGCCCGGAGCACATACTGCATTATTCGATTTTTCCTTCCTCCACACTTCTCGCATTTTTTTTTTCTTCTTTTTCTTATTCCTTACAAGACTTTTTTCCACATAGAAAGCTGAGAGCACTCGTAACAGAGTGTACTTTACGATTGCGAAAGGATACTCGTGCAGCGAAGTTCCTTTTACCAACGGTGCAGTGAGAAACGAAACTATACATGTAGTTGAAGCCAACTGAAAGTAGTTTGGTCTCACTGAATTCAGTCTGCTTTAAGTAAATTCAATTGAAGCAACTGGATGTAGTTGGCTCAATCTCACGTGAATTTATATATAGCGAAGCTCGTAGCTTCAGCAATCCAAATTATTCAGTCAAACCATATTTAGCAGGCTCAAAATAAGTTTAAAGGAGTCATAAGCGCAAATATCTTTTGGTCTTATGCACTCAAATGTTGAATAAAATACATTTCTTCTTCAAGATTTTAATTTCAACATATTTAAAATAGGATTCTTAATCATTTCAATTAAAATTATTTTTTTTTTTACAATTTGTGTTGAGCTGAGACTTCGCAGACGAGTGAAGTTACTAC
Source organism: Ephialtes manifestator (assembly GCA_963970395.1). NCBI lineage: Eukaryota > Metazoa > Arthropoda > Insecta > Hymenoptera > Ichneumonidae > Ephialtes > Ephialtes manifestator. Next base: position 37,589,934 of record OZ019970.1, read on the forward strand.
GAAGAATTTTTGGTATTGAACGTAAAATTTTAGTCATTTTTGTTAGAAGCTTTCTGCAATAGCCACAAACTGTCAATCTATCAAACGTGAAGGCTGCGAGGACTGAAAGATTTTTTTGATGTAATTAATTACGTACATCATTAATTTTTTAATTAATGAACATCATTAATCATCAACTAATTTTTTAATTAATGATGATAATAATGATGATTAGTATAATAACAGCGTTTTATTCTTTGAGAGAATTCATTTTTGGAATTACGCTTGCTTTTTTCTTTAAGATATCGACGTTTGGCCTTCAGTGTCGTTCTCAAGTCGCATATTCTACCCCAGAAAGTACAAGATACACTCTTTTTTACGATAATTTTTTTAAAAAGTGACCCTTTTTCGTTTCTGATTACAGAATTCACAGATCCTACTTTTGGTTCAAAAATCCAACCTGATGAACCTAATTTTTTTTGGCTTCAAGATATCAACTTTTGGTCTTCAGTATCGTTCTCAAGTCGCATATTCTACCTCAGAAAATACAGGTTACATACCTTTTTCCATGGATAAAAAAAAGTTACTTTTCTCCATTTCTGATTTCCGAAATCCCTAAGCTAACCTAACTTCCGATGCGTACGCAGCCGATTTAGCTGCACTGTACCGCATTCGTTATGGACACGTGGGAATTGCAGAAAATCTGTACCGGTACAGATGACCGTATATGCTTCCAATTCCTTAGGGTATACACGAATGTAACTTACTTAAGTGCAGAAAGTCATAAGTCTGAAGTCATAGAAAAAGTCACTCAGAAAAAAGCTTCGTTAGAATTACCACAAAATTGGTTAAAAAATGTTATCAAGAAAACTTGGTGGGCATAACCAAGTTATTGACTAACATAACCAAGTTATTAGCTAAGATAACCAAGGATTTGATAAGACAACCACACGGAAAGAAATGTTTGGTTGGGACAACTACATTTCCCATTTGCTGTACACAATGTCTAAAAAATTAGTTGCCTCAACCATATCGAATAGTAACCTCAACTATTCACGATTATTTCTCGCGAGATTAGTAAGGTTAACCAATCCAATCGTTGGGACTACCACTCGAATAGTTGGGACTACCATATTCGAATCGTCGGTATTACCATTCGAATCGTTGGCACTACCATTTAAGTTGTAAGGGAAATAGAATAATCGATTGGTTGTGTCAACTCATTTCTTAGTTATAGCAACTAATCTTTTTTTTTTCAGTGCAAGTATTTAGTACGCCTAATCAATAACTTGGTTGCGCCTACCAAATTTTTCGCCGTGTTGAAGCACCAGCGAGTGCGAAGTGGTCACCCATCTCATTAACAGCCGCAAACAATGCTGCTTAATTCGATGAACCGCCTAAGCCATATACCGAGCGCACAACCACAAGTGTCAGTTTTTCAGAAACGGTTTTTCAACTTCACGTGACTTATGTCAGATTGAACCTTACATGAGCCCGACTAGAAGTCTGGTAGGGCAGCCCTGCCGTCACATATGGGCCTGATCTGGCATGGATAAGTTTGACCTGATAAGGTGTACCTTATTAGGACCGGATCTGGCATAGGAAAGGTTGCCCTGATAAGGTGTACCGTATTAGGACCGGATCTGGCATAGGGAAGGTTGACCTGATAAGGTATTAGATATTCAGGTTCAGATCTGGCATAGATAAGGTAGACCTGATAAGATGTACCTTAATAGGACCGGATCTGGCAAAGGGAAGGTTGACCTGATAAGGTGTATCTTATTCAGGGCCAGATCGGGAAATATTAAGGTAGACCTGATAAGGTGTATCTTATTCAGGGCCAGATCGGGAAAAATTAAGATAGACCTGATAAGGCATTCCATATTCAGGCCCAGATCTGGTATAGATAAGGTAGACCCGATCGAAATATTGGTGGAATTAAAAATATCATTTATAAAATCAAAATATCGCATTCAATATGTTTTTCATTTTAAACCCGTCATTTTGAATTTACAAATTTTAAGTTCAAATTCGTAACTAGCTACATTAAAAACTGAACTATTATTTTAAATAAATAGTAAATTGAACTATTATGGAAATACTGTACGAGATATCCACATAGTCGGTTTGGTCTAGTGGTTAGCGTGCTCTGTTAGGTAGTTAGGTAAATAGGTAGGTCCCGTAGGTCTTAGGTTCAAATCCCGCGTCCATCACTTCTCGAATGAAGTTACGAAAAACCGTATCTGAAGACGAATTGTTTTTTTTTTTTTTGTAATATTAATAGAATATTATTGTTGATATTGCGGCATAATGCCCTAAAATTAATAATTAATTTTTTAATTTAATATAAAGATAAGTATATGTATTTATATCAATGATTATATTTATCAGGCCCTTAGTTTGCAATCTTTATCAGGCCCTTAAATGGTTATTTTTATCAGGTCCTTATGTGGTAAACTTGACCTGGCCCGGATGTGCCAAAGCGTTACATTTCCAATCAGGGCCGTATAAGGTAGCCAGACAGGGGCCTTGGATTTAGAATCCGGTTACCAGGTCCGGCCCTGATATTCCCCATAACTGAATTTCTAGTCGGGAAGTGCAGCCAATTAAATGTAGTCGTCTCCATTTACAGATTTTTTATTTTCTCAATTTACCCCTGCAGAGAAACAGCTTTTATCATTGATGTGTTTAGCCAGTGACAAAAGTAGTGTGCACGTAGGATAACGCAGATAGTTTCCGACAAAAGTAATATTGGGTTGGTAGAATAGGCGAAGGAATAGGTAGGTGAATGTGCAGCCGTGGGAAATGTGCCGTAGCCACGGTTCCGAATAGTTACAGCGTGTGGTGCCAAAGTTCTCGAGATTTACGGTTTGCGCGTGGCTCGCGGTGGTACCGTTGGTCCATGCGGGTCCACAACGCGACCGATAAGGGCCGGGGAGATCCCCGAGAGCGCTGAAAAGTAGTAGATATATGCACCGCAGTGTACTTCTACGCTATAGGTATAATCACTTCTACGACTGCTATACATTTGCAGTCCTAATACTGCTGCTGGTGATGCTGCTGCAGGGATGCTCATATATCAAGCCCAGATAGAAGTAGTTCACTGTCCATCTGGTGTGAATTATGCAGTGGTGCACCTTCGTAGGCTTGGGATGAGACCTCGTCTATCTAACCCTCTCCCCGCCGCAGGCTTGTGATACAGTAAAGCAACGAGAATTCGCACGTTATATCAATAAAACTGATTCAGCCCAGCAGCCTATGAGATACATTCTTGATCTGCCAACCTGTACGAATTTTCAGTAGATATTTGTGCATATAACAGACACATTTCATTACACAAACGTACACAGCCAGCAATTAATATTTAACCGGTGTAAATTATTGAACGATAATTAATATGCGTACTTAAGTGATTCAAGCATAATTCATTTTAGGTAACTTATTTAGCATGATTTTTAGCATTAAATGTAGCATATTTGAAATGTTGATATTTAGAGCTATTTACACCGGTGAACATAAAGTATTCAGGCGAAACTTATAATATACCTTACTGTAATACGCCATTTTCGTCACGCTTTACAGGCACAGAATGTGGCAATTTCCATACATGAGTCGAAAAATAATACAGTAAAACTTTTTCTGACAAATCTGAGTTTGACAGTTAAAAAAAAGTTTTTCCATCGAGTATTGTAGAAAATTTTACTTCACAAGGTGTAAAAATAGGCGTTTTAGATACGCAAACCGTGCGTAAATGTACATTATCGCAAGCGAGTGAAGTAAAGAGACTGACTGTCGTTTATGGGTGACATTTTAGAGTCTCAAAATAATCAAGGTCTGGGAGATAGGAGGAGACCTTTGAATTATCCAGTCCAAGGTGGCTCACAGGGCGACTGGTAATAATAAGGGCCTGGGAGGGCTATATCGGGGCTGAGAATAATCAGGACCTTGGGAGAGCTTATTTCCGGATTTAGAATAATCACGTCCTCGGGAGAGCTTAGAATCCGGCTCTGGAAGGGGCGAGTGGGGCTTATAGGGAGACTTGTGATTATCTGCAAGTTTCTGCGAGTATCTGTGAGCATCTGTTTGATTCTACGAGTATATGTGAGTATCTGTTTGTTTTTCCGAGTTTCTGTGAGTATCTGTGAGAATTTGTAAGTATCTATGAGTATCTGTGAGAATTTGTAAGTATCTATGAGTATCTGTGAGAATTTGTAAGTATCTATGAGTATCTGTGAAAATTTGTAAGTATCTATGAGTACCTGTGAGTATCTAAGACTATCTATGAGTATTTGTGAGTATCTAAGGCTATCTATGAGTATTTGTGAGTATCTAAGGCTATCTATGAGTATCTGTGAGTATCTAAGGCTATCTATGAGTATCTCTGAGTATCTAAGACTATCTATGAGAACATATGAGTATATGTAAGTATTTGTGAATATCCGTGAGTATCTGTGAGCATCTAAGACTATCTATGCGTACATATGAGTATATATGAGTGTATGTGAGTATCTGTAAATTTTTAGATTCTGAAAGTACACACAGAAAAGGAACAGTTGGGTCAACCAAATCCAGCGATCACCGGCTGTCTAACAAACATTTAGTTACAGCAACGAAATATTTTATTTCTCCAGACTTGGTTAGACCAACCAAGTGACTTGGTAAGCTAACCAAGTCGCTTGGTTAGACCAACCAAGTCGCTTGGTTAGACCAACCAAGAAGTTGGTAGTCTAACAAATTACTTGGTTGGTCTAACCAATTAATTGTCTGGCGCATATATAACCATAGCACTTGGTAGTTCCAACCAAGCCTTTTTTTCCGTGCGCGTGCATCGCGTTTCTATTCACGGTATAAATAAACATTTCCAAACTTCCAAGATTGATCCCATTTACTATGTTGTCTGGATTTTTTTACCAAACTATATTTTAGATGTCTTAACTATATTTTCTCTCGGTGCAGAAATGGCATCTAGTACCGGCATCTTGGCAACAATACTGCACCAACAAAGAGCCCGTTTAAGATTCCCACATGGTTATCTGTGAGGATTTGTGATTATCTGTGTAAATACCTGTGCACATTATTAAGGATATCCGCGCGTGTATTTGCGACTATCTGGGAGTGTCCGATCGACATATACTTTATTATTATATGTAGATTGTTAAGAACTGTGCAACTGTTGACCTGGAATAAATATTTGACGATGTCGACTAATTATTGATCCGAATATTTGCTGTAAATTATACACCTGTGCTCGTAAACGTTTATGACCGGTCATTGCAGGTATAACTACTGCATCACGGTCTTCCATTGTGTCCACTATGGCAATTACGGAAGACTGCGGGGAGGGATCAGGTGGGAGGTAGGTTGTTCCTCTGTAAAGCTTTCTATTGACAAGTAATTAACACCAATATCGATCCTATCTACCTTCATTTGTTATTCGAGCTTCCGAACGGATAAGGGAGTGAACCAAGTATCGGGGGTAGTCGAGGGGTACGAACGCATAGCATGTATAGAGGTTCACGGGTTCATCGGTGAATTATGCAATAGCTTCGAGGGCTCTGCTGCTATGGCTACGACCGGATTCAAACGTGAATGGGGATTGAAACAGAATGAGTTTATTCAATACAATGTTTCTGCCGTCGAAGCATCCGTATCTTGCAAAAGGCTCATCATGAATTCTGAGCTATATGAAAGCAAATAAAATAGTGAATTCCATCATACGGAAAATAAAAATGTTTTCAGTCCAGCATCTTTAAAATTGGAAATTCTGTTGAAATATTACACAATCATACAAAAGGCAATCTGGATCGAAGATTATCTGAGCAGAATCAGAAAATTTAGACAGGTTAACCAAATTATAGTATCAATCAGAACGTGAATGAAGAATTTTTCTTACGTGGCAGACACAATTTTGTCAACTAGTTTACACTTAAGCCATTTTTGGGTTTTTAGGAATTGCTAGATGAATCACACTATCCATCATGTTTCATCTACAATGTTCTCTATTTTTCATTAAAGAATAATTACCAAAAAAAGCATCTTTCCAGAAATTAGTATTGATTAATCATTTTTATTTCATTTACATGACTTTGTCTTCCCATAACGAAGAATATCCTTGTGTATATGTAAACCACACTGACAAAAAGCTATTTACACTGTATCAATTAAATACTTCTTTTTTTTCACTACGTAAACAGACGGAATAATGCATCTGTGAAAAAAAAACAACCTTAATCTTCGTAATATCTTCTTAACCTTAAAATCTTAATTTTAATAATAAAAAATAAAAGTAATTTACAATAAAACAACAATAGTCGGACTAATCCTATCTATTTTTCTTTAAAGAACAATTATAAAAAAGTATCATTTCAGAAATTAGCATTGATTAATCATTTTTATTTCAGTTACATGACTTTATCTCCCCCTAAGAGGATGCTGGAGTAGATTTTTTTACCGACTTTGATCGGTAAGTTTTTCAATCAGGACACAGGTGGCGCTGACGTAATCTGTTGATTTTTGGCAAAAGATACTGAATCTCCCGAAAAGCAATATGGCCGCACACGATATGTCAGCTGACCTTTGCCGTAAGATTTAATTGTTTCTGGAAATTAGATGTGTAAAATCAGACCGGACGTCAATTCTGTGATGATTTCTGAATATTCGAAAACCATCACAATGTTAAATACACAAGCCAAATCCATGTATAGTGTATACTACGGTCGCGTTGCAAAGGCTCGGAGCTTTTGCCAAAAGAAAATAGATTACATCGGCGCCACTTGTGTTCTAATCGGGAAACTTCATTCGAGCTCATCTTGACCCACTCTGATCGCGAACAGACTACGTGAACGTAGTCTGGGTTTTGCGTGGATTCATTTTGTGTAATTGACTTTTCGACGCTCGTAGAATATTCAGAGAACGCTAAAGAATGAACGTACATTTCGATTTAACGTATGTGAGTTCCAGAATCTTTTATATCTTACCAAACAGGCGATGCTGTCAAACCCTGGCGGCCATTTTGATTTCGGGAGGTTTAGTAATATACGATTTTTTTCATTTATTGTAGGGTTTCACCAAATATTCGAATGTACGTCCACTCGTTTATATTGATATTACAATCGTGTACAATTTGAAGCATGTGCACGGAGAGAAATTTCTGTGTTGTGACAACATAAAACGAGGACAACAAAAATCGTTACGTTAGGCTGGCAAACCTTTTGTTCGGCTGACAAATCAGTTTTGCTATGCTGACAAATCTTTTGTTCGGCTGACAACTTTTTTTTGTTGGTCTGACTAATTTTTTAGTTAGCCTAACAAAACGATTTTTGTTGTCACCGTTTTATGTTGTCTCAACACAGAAATTTCTCTCCGTGTGTGTAACGTATTAACGAAGAATAATCAAAACTACGAAACAGGCTGGTTTTACCGACCAAAGTCGGTAATAAAATCTACTCCAGCATTCCCTTAACCATTCTTGTGTATATGTAAACCACACTGACAAAAAGCTATTTACAGTGAGTAAATTAAATACTTCTTTGTTCACTATGTAAAATGACAGAATAATGGATCTGTAAAAAAAACAACCTGCATTTTTCTATAAAAGTGCTTCTCTCCCCAAGCCAGTATAGAGTTGATTTAATTTTGAAAATAGCTCTTTGTAAGAGTAGCACTCTCCGGTTGGCTTGTCTGACTAGGTACTATGCGGATGTTACTACTGATCGACCGCCGGCAGTCCACGGACGAACCTTTTCCCGATCAGTTACAATCTCCGGCTACTGTCGTGTGTCGAGCCATCATCACACACACACACATACTTGAGCTCGATGTCGAAGAAACATCCACCATCGTCACGTACACATGTTTGTAGAATAAGGACTATGCTATAGCACAGTAGAGTACGACGAGGAATGACGCAAAAAGGTTCGTCCATCAGCTATCCAATAACCAAAACGTCGGGTTCTACATCTGCCGTTACACTGTTAAAAAAATTTACTAGAAAATTACAATACCAGAGAGGAAGTTTTTATCCACAATATATACCACAAATTTCAAGTCAAACTGTATTAGATATTTAAAATAACAATACAGAAAAATATTTGAGAAATTTTGTAAATTTACTGGTATAAAATACTGGAAAATAGGGGAAGTTTTTATTCACAATCTGTACCACAAATTTCTCGTGAATCTGTATTAGATATTTAAAATAACAATACAGAAAAATATTTGAGAAATTTTGTAAATTTACTGTTATAAAATACTGGAAAATAGTGGAAGTTTTTATTCGCAATCTGTACCACAAATTTTTTGTCAATCTGTATTAGATATTTAAAATATCAATACAGAAAAATATTTGAGAAATTTTGTAAATTTACTGGTATAAAATACTGGAAAATAGGGGAAGTTTTTATTCACAATCTGTACCACAAATTTCTCGTGAATCTGTATTAGATATTTCAAATAACAATACAGAAAAATATTTGAGAAATTTTGTAAATTTGCTGTTATAAAATACTGGAAGTTTTTATTCGCAATCTGTACCACAAATTTTTTGTCAATCTGTATTAGATATTTAAAATAACAATACAAAAAAAATATTTGAGAAATTTTGTAAATTTACTGTTATAAAATACTGGAAAATAGTGGAAGTTTTTATTCGCAATCTGTACCACAAATTTCATGTCAATCTGTATTAGATATTTAAAATAACAATACAGAAAAATATTTGAGAAATTTTGTAAATTTACTGTTATAAAATACTGGAAAATAGTGGATGTTTTTATTCGCAATCTGTACCACAAATTTTTTGTCAATCTGTATTAGATATTTCAAATAACAATACAAAAAAATATTTGAGAAATTTTGTAAATTTACTGTTATAAAATACTGGAAAATAGTGGAAGTTTTTATTCGCAATCTGTACCACAATTTTTTTCTCAATCTGTATTAGATATTTCAAATAACAATACAGAAAAATATTTGAGAAATTTTGTAAATTTACTGTTATAAAATACTGGAAAATAGTGGAAGTTTTTATTCGCAATCTGTACCACAAATTTCTCGTCAATCTGTATTAGATATTTAAAATATCAATACAGAAAAATATTTGAGAAATTTTGTAAATTTACTGTTATAAAATACTGGAAAATAGTGGATGTTTTTATTCGCAATCTGTACCACAAATTTTTTGTCAATCTGTATTAGATATTTCAAATAACAATACAAAAAAATATTTGAGAAATTTTGTAAATTTACTGTTATAAAATACTGGAAAATAGTGGAAGTTTTTATTCGCAATCTGTACCACAAATTTCATGTCAATCTGTATTAGATATTTTAAATAACAATACAGAAAAATATTTGAGAAATTTTGTAAATTTACTGTTACAAAATACTAGGAATTTGCATTTTCTGTATTTTTTTACTTCGCACGTCGTTTGTAAATTTCGTACACATGTTTATTATAAAATCAAAAGCTACCTACAATGAAAACAATGGTTCTGAATTTCTGTAATTACAGTTGTGGTTGACTGAAAATTTATTATCCGCATTCAATATTTTTGTTCCTAAGACACATGAACATTAATGTCTTGAAAAATTTCATGATGATGAACTACTAATTTTTATACAGATATAAAAGTCCTGTATATCAATTTACAAATTATTTAACTAGCATCAATAACTCAACTAAAATTTTACAAATTTCATCATGTAATAACTAGATTACTATGGAAGTTTTGTAATTTTCATTTTAAATATTTGAAAATTTAATCTTCACGTACATTAATTTACTCTACTAATGTTAATTTTGCAGTAAATGTTATACTAATCATTACTTCACACACCAGTTTTGTAAATTTCATATTACTTGTCACAGTAAATTTACAATGTTTTTTAACAGTGTACTTATACAGTATTGCAGTTTTTCATTTCTTTGTATTATTTGTATTTTTGTAATCTTAAATTAATTAAATTTTGCATGTTCTTCGCTCTTCTGCCTGTAATATTTATATTTTTCAAGGGCTTGTCCCGTCTATTGTAAATAAATAAATAAAAAGGCTGCAAAGTAGAACTTTGCAAATTGCTTCCTCATTATTGTTGGATTTTTACAAATCTACCACAATGAGGAAGCATGTTAATCTATTTTGGCTTCCTCATAGAGGAAGCTTTGAAAGAATCCAACAATAATGAGGAAGCAATTTGCAAAGTTCTACTTTGCAGCCTTGTTTAAAAAAAAATTAAATGGCATTAGTTTTGAACCCTTTGACAGATTCTCGCCAGATTCGAACTGATGTTTAGTTTACCCACACTCTACTTGTGGACCAAATTTGAGCCCGATATCTTAAAAATTGCGGAAGTTAGAGCACGAACAAAAAATTCAAAATGTCATAAATTTTAAACCCCTTAACGGATTGACGTGAAATTCACTTCCAAACTTCATTTAATAACATTCCACTTGTGGACCAAATTTGAGCCCGATGTCTTAAAAATTGCGAAAGTTAGAGCACGAACAAAAAATTTAAAACAATTTAAAAATGCCATAAATTGTGAACCCCTTAACGGATTGACACCAAATTTAATCTCAAACACTATTTGATAACAGTCCACTTCTGGTCCAAGTTTGAGCCGGATATCATAAAAATTGCGGGAGTTACGGCCCGAGCTGGCATTCTCCAAAAAATTCAAAATGCCATAAATTTTGAACACCTTGATGGATTAACTCCAAATTCAATCTCATACCTTGTTTAACGACCGTTTACTCGTGGTTCAAATTTGAGCCTGATATCTTAAAAATTACAACGGCTATCGTGCTAACAAAAAATTCTGCACACACACACACACACACACAGACATTTTTTCTAAACCACTTTTCTCGCCGTTTTAGACCATTCTGAGTGTCCTGACATGAAAATCTCGAAAAAAGAATTTTTCACGAAAACAAAGCTTCCTCTATGAGGAAGCAATAAATAAATAAATAAATAAATAAATATATACCGTGTTCGTAACAACAACCTCGTTGTTTGATCCCGCCAATTCGTTCCGATGGTCTTTTTTTTGCGTTGGCCTCTTGTTCATGGCAAAACCTTCCTCTCGCGTTTGCGACCTCTCTCCACCTTCTCTCATACTCTTACGCTCGCCTTCGTACACATAGCAACCCTTCCATCTCACCAACGTCGATCGACGTCAAATTTTGACCCGTTAATAATGAATTTGCAGCACCCTGGAATATCGGTATCGCATTCTCTTTCTCGCTTTCTCTCTTTCTCTCTCGTTGACTCTTGTATTATATACCATAAAACCAATATCGGAATTCCGTTGGCTACGGCTTGGTACAGGTTCGCAGCAGCAGCAGCAGCAGTAGCAGCAGCGGCTCGCATACAAACATATAAACTCCTGGCTCATGCGAACTATCGATACACAAATATTGTTCTAGCCGGGGGAACAAATAATGCAGAGAAGCTAGGCAACAACAGGAGAATTCAATAGAATGAAAATTTCACTCGTATTCATAACATCCACAAAGGAGTCAGTGTCCCACGTCGATTAATTATAACCGGTTTGTATCGGTTGTTAATAGCAGATAAACGCATTTGTATAGGGATTCGGTTTAGCTTTGAAAAAATATAACAAAGGAAAAAATGTGCGCGTAGAGAAGACTATACGAAAAATTATTATATATCTGAAAAAAAAAAAAAAAAAAAAACAAAAACTGCTACAGGCACCTCGTAGTTTCGGGCTATGTCTTCATCTATCGACAAGTACGAGATTGAATAACTATTTTTATACCATAGAATAATTTTTATAAATGTGGAAATTCTCGATTTCACACTTTTTTACAAATGTATCCTCTACGAATAGATATAATTTATTCAGTCATTACTTACCTACTAAGTTGAGTGCAGAGTTGTAAATCCCCATTAATTCATGAGATATAGCTTACAGTACAATTTGTTTTGTAATTATGATTTCATAATAATAATATGTAGTGATTATAAAATAGAGTGTAAACATTTGAATAGCTGAAAAAAATACTAATTTTCGCTTTAATATTGCAAGAAATAGTGGAAAAAATGGAAGAAACAAGTAATGTATCACTTTCTTTTTTTTCCATTTTTCCATTCCAAAGTTTAATCATCGTATTACAATCGCTACATGTTATTATTATAAAATCATAATTATAGAGCTGATCGTATCATCATCATTATTTCTATAAGTATTGGGCATTTACAACTCTAGTTGAGTGGGTTTAGTAGGGGGATAATATTTTATCTTTATTTTTCAATGGTTACTTTCGCCCACAAATTCTACGATTTTTTAATTATGAAAATAAACTAGCAAACATTCTAAAAAAAATCTACATTTTGAGACGTTATTACGACAAAGTCTTACAAAATATTTTCTAAAAATCTTTTTTTAATGCTATTATTCCTTTCACTCGGTATTATGTATTCTCCGTCGAATTCATAAATCGAAGCTAAATTCCTAGGGAAAATATTACAATTTATACCAGTTGCTTACTTGTTCTAGCATAAGGTGTTTCCTCTATAACAGAGTTGTAAAACCCCATTAATTCATGAGATATAGTTTACAGTACAATTTCTTTTGTAATTATGATTTCATAATAATAATACGTAGGGATTATAAAATAGAGTGTAAACATTTGAATCGCTGAAAAAAAAACTAATTTTCGCTTTAATATTGCAAGAAACAGTGGAAAAAATGGAAGAAATAAGTAATTCATTACTTATTTTCTACCATTTTATCAAAAGGATTACCGTGAATTTTTATTGAAAAATAATAATTTTTGCAGCCATTCCAAAGTTTAATCATCGTATTACAATCGCTACATGTTATTATTATAAAATCATAATTATAGAGCTGATCGTATCATCATCATTATTTTTATAAGTATTAGGCATTTACAACTCTGCTCTATAAGAAATAATTACAGGGCAAGAGTCATGAAATTTTTTTTTGTAATTTATATTTGTCTATAAACAAAATATTCGAAGCGATTAATAAATATCAATATATTTCCGGAAAATTTTGCTTACGTCCAGGAATTCGCCGTAGAACAAATAATACACGTCGTAATAAATACTGTACATAAAAAGAAACAAGGATGCAAAGTAGAACCTTGCACATTGCTTCCTCATTATTTTTCGCGTTTTACAAAGCTACCTCTATGAGGAAGTATGTTATTCGATTTTTGGCTTCCTCATAGAGGAAGCTTTGTAAAACGCGAAAAATAATGAGGAAGCAAAGTGCAAGGTTCTACTTTGCATCCTTGTTTTAATTAGATAAATATACATGTTGTGGATTCGCTTTTTCTATTTCGTTATTACGTTATTTCGTGATTATTAGAGCGTTTCCGAAAGTGAATGTGATAATGTATATTTTTAAAAATAATTCAACATTCCATAAAATCAAAAATTTCATACCGTTCGTCACTAAATTATACATATATAATGGCTGAATATTGTTTCATTTATATACCAAATTTGAGCTCGCTATCTTAAGTTTTGCAAAAGTTACAATAGAGCGATAATGTCCATTTTTTGAAAAATTCAAAACATCATAAAATTTTAACGGTTCAACCGATCTTAACCAAATTCAATAGCGATCACCGGCGTATGAAAGCTCACATTCATACCAAATTTAAGATCAATACCTCGAAAATTGAAAGAGTTATCGCATAAACAGACTTTTTTCAAAAAATTAAAAAACGCATAATAATTTAACGATGAAGTGGATTTTAACAAAAATCTGTATGAACGATGAGGCTTGATCCCTCCATCTATGGTCCAAATTTCAGCTTGATATCTCAATGCATTTCCGAGTTATAAAGGTTTACATTTTTCGATCGTGTAACATACACACATACACACACACACACACACACACACACACACACACACACACACACACACACACACACACACACACACACACACACACACACACACACACACACACACACACACACACACACACACACACACACACACACACACACACACACACACACACACACACACACACACACACACACACACACACACACACACACACACACACACACACACACACACACACACACACACACACACACACACACACACACACACACACACACACACACACACACACACACACACACACACACACACACACACACACACACACACACACACACACACACACACACACACACACACACACACACATACAGACATTTTTTCTAAATCACTTTTCTCGACGTTTTGGCCCATTCTGAGTGTACTGACATGAAAATCTCGAAAAAAAAAAATTTCATGAAAACAAAACTTCCTCTATGAGGAAGCAAAAATCGAAACAAGCAAATCATAAAATTGAAAAGGCTTTGAACTACCATTGAATGTTTTCTACCTATCAGAGCTTCTGTTAGATGCATTTTATGCCAATAAAGATGAAAATCTTCGCACAGTAGAAATTTTTTTCTAAAAGTTAAGAATATTGTCACGCTTTATTGTGTTGGTTATTATATTTTGCTGGCATTGCGTATTGCGCTTTATGTTCCACGTCGATGTTTACGGATGCTCGAAGGGATGGTTTTAAAAATAATTCAAAAGGCTCAAGCGCCGTGAGCGTAACGATCTAAAAATAGTGGCGACGTGAGGGATATAGGCACAGAGACGAGATTGGCGCGCGCCGCGTTTCTATGTACAGTTTTAGCGCGACGATATGCCCGAGAGCAGGAAAAACCAGTTCGCACACTATGCAGACTCAACTCGGTCTCTGGATGCACGGAAAAGCTCGTGATATAGACCTAGGGGTGGAAGCACGTACAGGAGCGAGTTTACTCTGTAACGACCCCGTTGAAAGAAGTAAAAATGCTGAAGGTGTGCTGCTGGAAAAATAGAGTATAGATATATATCACGATGCTTAGCTACTGTGGAATACGCTGTAAAACTCGTGAAGCGTATTATATATTTTCCGGTAACGAGAGACGGTCGAGAAAAAAGAACGAATGCCTCTGCAATAGAAGGAGGGATTTATTATATCTTTTATTGCTTCGTCATGAATCAAAAATAAGGCTCTCAACAAAAAAAACAAAAAAAAAAAGTCTTGAACGCAGAGTCGCTTAATAGTAGGATTTATTTAGTTCTATTAAGACGCTAATTTCGTAGAAAATTGTTATTGAAAAAGATTTTGCTAATTACGAATCGAGAATTTATATTGATGAGAATTTCATTATTCTGCGCGGGAACGCGAAATTTTTTTTTATTGCTTCGTCATGAATCAAGAGGCTTTCAATGTTTAAAAAGGATCTTGAAGGCAGTTTAAAAGCAGGATGTTGCTTAGTTTTAAAAAATATTTTTTACCATGCAGATATTTATCTGAGATAACAACAATACTTTTATATTTATTACATGATATATAGATATATATTACCTGAGAAAATTAATATTCGCGCTGATATTAATCTACATAGCGATTACTGTCACATTTATTTTTCTCGGAGCAGCAAAGAGCAAAAAAATTAGATAACGCCTAACAAATTCTAAACACAGTTGAATTTTTTCATTGTTATTTTCTACTTTGAAAAAAATGGGCAATCTTTTACGATGTTTTGTATTCGTACGTAGGGTTTTTGTTACGTGATTAAAACCCCGTTATAAATAACCCGTTGCGTGGGCTTCGTTATACGATTTTTTTTTTTACAAAAAGAAAAAGATAACCCGCTTTTATGGCCTATAATCGGTGAACTCTCTGCCCTGAATAAAAAATTGATAAAGAAATTACAATTTCCGCATGCAACGTGTTATTGGGCGCCCTCTTTAGAATCGTAAAAACGTGTATTTATATTTATTGAGACATGAATAATGTGCCATTTTACTCCACTGTAAATGACTGTAGGGCTAAAAGTTTTGTCTATTTATGTCTGTGTAAATAGACAAAAAATCTTAGCTTATGTAACATTTTCTACCGACCGCGAATATGAATTGATATTTTTTAGAATAAGAAATCCTTAAGGGATCTTTCCAGTGTGACGGCCCGAAAAATAGCCTATTTTCACGATTTTTTTTCGGACGGTTACTATACGCCGATCAATCTGAAATTTTTATGACATATTAAGGTAATCATGAATGACAGAAAATGATTTTTGATAAGACGATTTTTATCGTTTAAATATATTTTTTTAATTGTTGAAAATAATGTTGATAAAAAAGATAGCCTCATGGTGGACATCTTAGGGGTCGCAAATTTGATCTGAAAAAAAAATCCGAAGGATTATTAATTAGTATGCGATTGGCTATCGCGCTATAGAGGCTTTTTTAAAAATCAAAATTGACAAAATAGCGGCGGTTTGAACAAGAAGTACCTAATTTAGCCGTTTTTTCGACAGTTTTTCTTTTTAAAAAAATGGGAAGATTAAAAAAAAAGCTTCCACAGCACCATAGAGAGTAGCGTGAAGAATGTTCTCCTAAAATTTGAAAACGATCGCTTGAAAACGGTTCCCTGGAGAATGTCCACCGTTTTGAAAAATGTCGTTTCGAGAAAAACGCGTTTATAGTTTCGAGTGTAGAATTTTTCGAATTTCGCTCTTAAAATTTGAGAGGATGTTTTTGACCGTATATACTAATGGATAGGAAAAAAAAATTTCGATTTTATTTCTTTTCACACTGGAAAAATCCCTTAACATGGCAAAAAAAATAAACATATTCTTTTTTTATTTTTAAAGAGGTAATGACATACGCTGTTGCGCTCAATTCTTGTTGATATATGCTCTGTTATACATCGAGAGAAAAGATTTCATTGACGCTAAAGAAATGGGTGGATTGTTTTTTTTTTTCATTGATTTCAACGAAATATTTCTTTGATTTCAATGAAATAGTGCATTTAAATTTCAATGAGAACATTTCATTGCCTGTAAATAAAGATTTACTTAGTGAGCATATAATAAAGAAACAATTTCATTGTTTTAAAGAGACGTTTTCATTGGTTCAAAGAAACGTTTTTCATTGATCTCTCTCTCGCACCTAACCTCACTTTTTTGTTTTTCGGATCTCCCGAACGAACGGCTTCGATTTTCGAGGAGCCAGAAGCTTAGCCTATTTCTGCCGTACTTCCTTACATACTCACAAAATTTGAGCTTTATCTGCCGCGTACTTCAGGAGAAAATAGGTTTCGAAATTTTGAGGTGGTAAGAAGAAGGTTTCATTGAATCAGCGACGATATCTTTATAATCAATGAAAAAGGTTCGTTGGTTTAAAGAAATGTTTCTTCGAATCAATGTCACTACTTTTCATTGAGTTAGATCATTCAAAGAAAAGATAGTATTGAAATTCAAGTATTTCATTTCATTGGCAAAGATTTCCGTGAATCAATGAAACTTTTTCTCTCGGTGTGTAAATAAAGATTTACTTAGTGAGCATATAATAAAGAAACAGTTTCATTGTTTCAAAGAGACGTTTTCATTGGTTCAAAGAAACGTTTTCATTGATCTCTCTCTCGCACCTAACCTCACTTTTCAGTTTTTCCGTTCTCCCGAACGAACGGCTTCGAGTTTGGAGGAGCCAGAAGCTTAGTCTATTTCTGCCGTACTTCCTTACATACTCACAAAATTTGAGCTTTATCTGCCGCGTACTTCAGGAGAAAATAGGTTTCGAAATTTTGAGCTGGTAAGAAGAAGGTTTCATTGAATCAGAGACGACATCTTTGAAATCAATGAAAAAGGTTCATTGGTTTAAAGAAATGTTTCTTCGTATCAATATCACTACTTTTCATTGAGTTTGAGATCATTCAAAGAAAAGATAGTATTGAAATTCAAGTATTTCATTTCATTGGCAAAGATTTCCGTGAATCAGTAAAACTTTTTCTCTCGGTGTAACATTTCATTCACAATTCGTATAAATTGTACTAAACGATATTTAAAAAAAGTAAACCGTACCATTTGAATGCAGTCACGTGTAAAAATGTGTAAACCGTTCAGAGTATCCTTTAGCTATGGTATTTCAGATGGTTTTCTCATACGTAAAATTGGCTCTCGAATGACCAGAGGTGAGTACACTGAGAAAAGATAGTTGAACAAGTGCGGTTTGCATAACAGAAGGAAACAAAAAAAAATGGCTCAGCGAAGCATAGCGTAAAGTTTGTACATCGGAATTGCCGAGTGGTAGAGTATAAGCATAACGAGAAAAAAAAACGTAGAAAAACGGGTTGCCAAGCGTCGTTACGCCGGAAAGTTTATACATCGAAATCGCCGGGTCATCCCCAAACCCTCACACCCCGCGTCTATACTTTAATCCACTCCCTCTCAGTCTCGCGTTGCGGATTAACGAAACAGAAGGCATCTGTAGTACAGAAGCCTCGGAAACAAAAAAAAAAAAGAAAAAAGAAGAAATAACTAAAAAGAACGAAGAAACGCTGACCGAATAAATAACGAGAGGATGAAGAAAAAAAAAAAAAAAGTAGTAGGTAACGAGAGTGGGAGATGGGTTTTTGAGAGATAGCAGAGGAAAAGCGTGCGGAACAAGAGGTGACGACAAAAGATAAGCCCTCGGGGTTTACGTACCTCCCCTCTCCTCCTTTTATTTCTCCAGTTTCTACGCGAGAGACCGAGCGAACTTTGGCCGAGCCCATCTCACCCTCAGTTTTTTTTTTACATGATGCGCTGGTTCTTCACCCGCTCGTTATATCGCTATATACACTGACTGTACAGTGTTCGGATGTGCATACATACGTGAGCTACATCCACGGCGATGTTTACTTTTTTTTCTTCCTCCCGATGTGGAAAAGTGAACTACAAGAATCGCTACAGTTCTGCAAATGAAATTTTATTATTGATGCTCGGGTGATGCGAGGCAAAGAAGAGGGTTCAACGCGTTTTAACAACATTTCGAGGTATATTTGCAATCGGGATATTGAGAGGGAGATTAAAATATATTTTGCTGTGGCTGCACAGAGAGAAAAGAATTCATCGATTCCAAAAAAATGGGGGGATTGCATTTTTTTTTTCATTGACTTTAAGGCTATGTTTCTTTGCTTTCAATGAAATGGCGCATTTGAATTTCAAAGAATGGGTTTCATTGATTCAGAGAAATTTGTCGCGAAAAGTCGACGAAAATGGATATCGGTGTTTATTGGAATAAATTATTTCTATAAACTTTTTGCATTCTTGTATGACATGGAAAAACATTTTTTTGAAGCAAGCTCTACTGTGCTTTTATTCCTTTAGCGTCGTTTTATGGGTTACGTTTTTCTTTTGGTGTCTCGAAGACGAGGGTGGGGATCAAAATAGTAAATTACCAAAATAGCGAATGGCTAAAATACCGAATTTCAAAATAAGGAACGTTTAAATATAGAATGGCCATCATGAAATTCGCTATTTTAGCCATTCGCTATTTTGACCCTCCGCTATTTTGATTGCATTTTAATAAAATGGGGGTTAAAATAAAGAATAATCAAAGTAGCGAATGACTGAGATAGCGAATTTCATAATGATGGCCATTCTAGATTCAGACGTTCCTTATTTTGAAATTCGCTATTTTAGCCATTCGCTATTTTGGTCATTTGCTATTGCTATTTAAATCAACGAAAAACGGTTCTTTGGTTCAAGGTATATTTTCATTATTTCGGGTGGGGGTTAAAATAGCTAATTTCAAAATAAGGAACGTCTGAATCTTGATCATCATTATGAAATTCGCTATTTCAGCCACTCGTTATTTTCACCCCCATCTTACTAAAATGCCAACAAAATAGCGAATGATCAAAATAACGAATGGCTAAAATAGCGAATTTCATAATGATGGTCATTATATATTTAGACGTTCCTTATTTTAAAATTAGCTATTTTGGTAATTCCCTATTTTGACCCTCACGCATTAATTAAATGTCACTACATTTCATTGAATTTCTGATCATTCAAAGAAAATATAATATTAGCTTAAGTATATTATTTCATTGATTTCAACGAAATGTTTCATAGGTTGGGATTTAAATGAAATTTCTTTGAATCAAGTCAACTTTTTCTCTCGGTGTGCAAAGGTCTTTGCCGGAAAACCGAAAAATTTGTCAAAACAAGCGTCACGACGAAAGGAAACAAGGCAACGACCACGAAGAGAAAATCCAAGAGTAAGTTGGGCGGCAACCGGAAAAACACTTCTCCCTAGTACTCGAAGTACTTGAATAAGTTTATCATATTACTAAAATACCATAAAAATAACGAATGACTAAAATAGCGAATTTCATAATGATGGTCATTCTATATTTAGACGTTCCTAATTTTGAAATTAGCTATTTTGGTCATTCCCTATTTTGACCCTCACGCATTAATTAAATGTCACTACATTTCATTGAATTTCTGATCATTCAAAGAAAATATAATATTAGCTTAAGTATATTATTTCATTGATTTCAACGAAATGTTTCATAGGTTGGGATTTAAATGAAATTTCTTTGAATCAAGTCAACTTTTTCTCTCGGTGTGCAAAGGTCTTTGCCGGAAAACCGAAAAATTTGTCAAAACAAGCGTCACGACGAAAGGAAACAAGGCAACGACCACAAAGAGAAAATCCAAGAGTAAGTTGGGCGGCGACCGGAAAAGCTAGTACCCGAAGTACTTGAATGAGTTCACGGTGTGGTGTACTACACACACACTGAGAAATTATGCAATGTGTGAACGAGTTCCCTGGAGGACGAGAGGAAAGGGCGACGGCGAGGAGAGTTGCGGGTTTTGCGAGGCACTGTGTACGACTTAAGGGACTATAGGCTCCACTGGTTAACCAGCATACGTCGTGACGACCGAGGAAAATTAAGGAGCCGTGAAATAATTACGAAATTATGAAGAAAGTGTGGAAAGCTACGTACTTTTACACTGATATTCGAAGCTGCAGGTGTGCAAAAGGTGCAGCATTTCTTTACAAAGTTTTTAAGGAATCTTTCCAGTGTGAAAAAGAAATCGATTTTTTTTATCTTATCCATTAGTATATACGGTCAAAAACATTCTCTCAAATTTTTAAAGCGAAATTCGAAATATTTCGCTGGCATACTTTATGGCATCGCCGATTAGTCGTAAGCACACAATTTAGGTATATGACATTTCTACACTCGAAACTTTAAACGCGTTTTTCTCGAAACGACATTTTTCAAAACGGTGGACATTCTCCAGGGAACAGTTTTCAAGCGATCGTTTTCAAATTTTAGGAGAACATTCTTCACGCTACTCTCTATTGTGCTATGGAAGCTTTTTTTTTAATCTTCCCATTTTTTTAAAAGAAAAACTGTAGAAAAAACGGCTAAATTCGGTACCTTTTGTTCAAACCGCCGCCATTTTGTGAATTTTTATTTAAAAAAAGCCTCCATAGCGCGATAGGAAATCGCATACTAATTAATAATCCTTTGGGTTTTTTCTCAGATCAAATTTGCGACCCCTAGGATGTCCACTATGAGGCTATCATTTTTATCAACATTATTTTCAACAATTAAAAAGAAATATTTAAAGTATAAAAATCGTCTTATAAAAAATAATTTTCTGTCATTCATGATAACCTTAATATGTCATAAAAATTTCAGATTGATCGGCGTATAGTAACCGTCCGAAAAAAAATCGTGAAAATAGGCTATTTTTTGGGCCGTCACACTGGAAAGATCCCTTAATCTGACGTACGTGATTAATTGAGATTAAGTCTTTATACCGAAAAAATATCCCTACCACTCGCTTCATACAGAAAAAAGACTTAATTGGTACAACCAGCGATTGGTTATGTATACACCAGCCGATTAATTGGTTAGACCAACCAAGTTATTGGTCAGCGCAACCTAGTTCGGTGTGACACAACAAATTACTTGGTTGGCGTAATTGGTTGGCAACAACATGATTGGTCTAACCAGTTAATCGGCTGGCGCATATTTAACCAAGCCGTCATTTCCGTGCATGAAAGCTTAACCTTTAAGGTAGTTGCTCTCCTACGTGCTAGTTATATCAGTGAAAAATTTTCAAAAATCGGGTGAGGGTCAAAATAGCGAATGACCAAAATAGCGAATTTCAAAATAAGGAACGTCTGAACCTAGAATGAACATCATTATGAAATTCGCTATTACAGCCATTTGCTATTTTGATCATTCGCTATTTAGACTCCCAATCTTATCAAAATGCATTGAAAATGGCCAATGGTCAAAATAGCGAATTTCATAATGATGACGATTCTATATTTAGACGTTCCTTATTTTCAAATTCGCTATTTTAGCCATTCGCTATTTTGACCTCTACCCCAAAAACCTTTCTAACAATTTTGGTGCTTCGTTCGACGGTTTTCATGGGTGATTTCTACACCGAGACAAAAGATTTCATTGACGCCAAAGAAATGGGTGGATTGATTTTTTTTTCATTGATTTCAACGAAATATTTCTTTGATTTCAATGAAATAGTGCATTTGATTTTCAAAGAGAACATTTCACTGCCTGTAAATAAAGATTTACTTAGTGAGCATATAATAAAGAAACAGCTTCATTGTTTTTAAGAGACGTTTTCATTGGTTCAAAGAAACGTTTTCATTGATCTCTCTCTCGCACCTAACCTCACTTCTTTGTTTTCCGGTTCTCCCGAACAAACGGCTTCGAGTTTCGAGGAGCCAGAAGCTTAGCCTATTTCTGCCGTACTTCCTTACATACTCACAAAATTTGAGATTTATCTGCCGCGTACTTCAGGAAAAAATAAGTTTCGAAATTTTGAGCTGGTAAGAAGAAGGTTTCATTGAATCAGAGACGACATCTTTGAAATCAATGAAAAAGGTTCATTGGTTTAAAGAAATGTTTCTTCGAATCAATGTCACTACTTTTCATTGAGTGTGTGTGTGTGTGTGTGTGTGTGTGTGTGTGTGTGTGTGTGTGTGTGTGTGTGTGTGTGTGTGTGTGTGTGTGTGTGTGTGTGTGTGTGTGTGTGTGTATGTGTGTATGTTACACGATCGAAAAATCTAAACCTTTATAACTCGGGAATGCCTTGAGATATCAAGCTGAAATTTGGACCATAGATAGAGGGATCAAGCCTCATCGTTCATACAGATTTTTGTTAAAATCCACTTCATCGTTAAATTATTACACGTTTTTTAATTTTTTGAAAAATGTCTGTTTACGCGATAACTCTTTCAATTTTCGAGATATTGATCTTAAAATTGGTATGAATGTGAGCTTTCATACGCCAGTGATCGCTATTGAATTTAGTTAAGATCGGTTGAACCGCAAAAATTTTATGATGTTTTGAATTTTAAAAAAAATTGACATTTTCGCTCTGTTGTAACTTTTGCAAAACTTAAGATAGCGAGCTCAAATTTCGTATATACATGAAACAATATTCAGCCATTATATATATATATAATTTAGTGACGAACGGTATGAAATTTTTGATTTTATGGAATGTTGAATTATTTTTAAAAATATACATTATCACATTCACTTTCGGAAACGCTCTAATAATCACGAAATAACGTAATAACGAAATAGAAAAAGCGAATCCACAACATGTATATTTATCTAATTAAAACAAGGATGCAAAGTAGAACCTTGCACATTGCTTCCTCATTATTTTTCGCGTTTTACAAAGCTTCCTCTATGAGGAAGCCAAAAATTAAATAACATACTTCCGCATAGAGGTAGCTTTGTAAAACGTGAAAAATAATGAGGAAGCAATGTGCAAGGTTCTACTTTGCATCCTTTTTTATATATAAATATAACCACGGACACAACTAGAAAAAAAAATCCACTGCCTGTCTCTTCATAAAAAACAATATGTGTGAGTTACAAAAATTCAATATCATAATGGTAAATTTATTGATTTATTTTGCAAAGAAATTATTGACTTGAGGCTTTGGTCTCGATGAAAGTTCGGTGGTTATTTTGATAAGAATGGTTTCGCCTTATCTTTCCTCTCTTCTTATCATCTGGCGAATATTAATATCGGTGAACTTATAAAATACCTGCAGTTCGTGAAACGGTGGAAACATTGTCTCCTAGACCCTGTGTATTTCGCTCGAGTCCTTGCACAGGGAACTAGACACCGACTTCTGTACCTGTGCATTCTAGTATTCCCTCTGCGTCCACCGAAGCCCACAAACACCGAGGCGACGAGAACAACAACAACAAACAGACAATAAGTGATGCCAATAAAGCGTCCACATCGAGAGCCGTTTGAAATGAAACCAGGCCAAATACCACATCGTCCGACTCTATATTTATTCGGCACTCGAATAAAAATTCTCTGACAAAGACGACAATCACCAATAATATACACCACTCTTTCGACGAATATGGTTAACCTGATGACCGCGTATTCTCTATGTATAATAATATAACTGTATCATTTTACTTATTTTATTTTATCATTACCATTAAAATTTTCGATAGTATTAAGGAATTGATCACTCATCCAGAAAAAAAGACCTTTTAAATATTAATATGCGTATAAATAATAAAATATATTTTCTGACCCGAAAATTGGAATTTCCGTAGCACATGTAATGAAAATTTAACCAGTTGATTGAATTAATTATTAGAGGATAATGAAATCAGAGATTATAATTAAATAGTAGTTATTAACATGTACAATATAATTGATATGGATTAATTAATTACACCTACACGACAAGAAGTAATAATTTACAAAGTATTTTTAAATATCATTTTTAATTAATCAATCAAAAAATCCTTAAAAATACTGTGAAATAATAGAAAAAATAGTAACATATTTACAGCCTTCTTAAGATCTACGTGTAAGATATTAGTACAAAATTAAAAAAAATCATGTATGAAAAATAAAATGTATTAAAATATTACCCACTTCAATTAATAACTTCCATAACCTTAAAAAATGAAGGAGGTCCCAAAAAAATTCCTTGTTAGCATTTAACAAACAAGATACACGAATAACAATTGTTCCAGTAAAAGATATTGACGAAAAAAATATTTTTCCAGCAGCAAAAATAAAGTTCGATATCGAAGGAAAGCAGTAGGAGTTTTGAGCTATTAGCAAAAAAAAATGTTATTAGTAAAAAAAATCGAGGTAACATAAAAAAAATTCTTTGTCAACATTTAACGAACTACAATACACAAATGACAATTATTCCGAAAGAGAGATATTCGAAGAAAAATACAAAAATAAAAATACAAACAAAATGGAAATTCTTCCCGTGACAACAGCAAAGTTCGATGTTCACGGAAAATGATGAAGGTTTAAGGTATCAGTAAAAAAAAAAAAAAAAAAAAAACTGTCCCAGTAAAAGATATTGAAAAAAAAAATGTTTTTCCAGCAGCAAAAATAAAGTTCGATATCGAAGGAAAGCAATAAGAGTTTTGAGCTATTAGCAAAAAAAAAAGTTGTTAGTAAAAAAAACGAGGCAATATAAAAAAAATTCATTGTCAACATTTAACGAGCTACGATACACAAAAGACAATCATTCCGAAAAATAAAAATACAAACAAAACGGAAGTTCTTCCCGTGACAACAATAAAGTTTGATGTTCAAGGAAAATGACAAAGGTTTAAGGTATCAGTAAAAAAAAAAAAAAAAAAAAATTGTCCCAGTAAGGCATATTGAAAAAAAAATGTTTTTCCAGCAGCAAAAATAAAGTTCAATGTCGAAGAAAAGCAATAAGAGTTTTGAGCTATTAGCAAAAAAAAAAAAGTTAGTAAAAAAAACGAGGCAATATAAAAAAATTCCTTGTCAACATTTAACGAGCTACGATACACAAATGACAATTATTCCGAAAAATAAAAATACAAACAAAACAGAAGTTCTTCCCGTGACAACAATAAAGTTCGATGTTCAAGGAAAATGACAAAGGTTTAAGGTATCAGTAAAAAAAAAAAAAAAAAAAAAAAAAATTGTCCCAGTAAGAGATATTGAAAAAAAAATGTTTTTCCAGCAGCAAAAATAAAGTTCGACGTCGAAGAAAAGCAATAAGAGTTTTGAGCTATCAGCAAAAAAATAGTTATTAGTAAAAAATTCGAGGTAATATAAAAAAAATTCCTTGTCAACATTTAACGAGCTACGATACACAAATAACAATTATTCCGAAAAATAAAAATACAAACAAAACGAAAGTTCTTCCCGTGACAACAATAAAGTTTGATGTTCAAGGAAGGTGACGAAGGTTTTAAGGAATCAGTAAAAAAAAAAAGAAAAAAAAAACAAACTGAATCTAGGAAGTAAAGTTTTGCTATTCTCTAGGGCATATCAGGTGGGAGGGAGTGAGTGACTGACTCCCGGCCGGAAGCCTCGTTACCCCGGGGGAGGTTACGGTCTGGAAAAATCAAAATTAATGAGAAAAGCAGGCGGCCGGACGCAGGGGCTCGAATGCAGAGCTCGCAAGCGTCGTGCAAAGCACTGTTCTAAAAATAGCTGCTTGCATCGAGGGGGGTCGAAAAGGGGGGTGAGACTGAGAGAACGGGGCCGGCGGCCGCGAGGGGGTGGCTCTCGTGAAGCTAGCGATGAAAGGGGTGGCTCTCTGGCTTTCTCACTCTGACCCTCTCGGGCTGATGCTGACGAAGAACGACGAGAGAGGCGCGGTGAATGCTGTTTGTATTGTGGGCGAGCGTGTATAACGCGCCCCGGTGGCCCACGTTGGCGTTAATGACGAGGACAACGACTAACCAACACCCAGTAACACGAATAATACTACATTGGCTGTTTGTGTGCAGTCCAAACTCTCGTCGTTCCTCCTGAACAACCGATAAGAGTTTGCGGTTTCGACATGACAACAAGACCAACGGGACAGCATATAAAAAATATATTTAAAAAAAAAACGAGAACGAAAACTGCGAGGCCGTAGCGCAAAGAGAGGGTGAAAGGGTCAAGGGATAACGGACGCAGGGCCGTAAAAACCAATTGACTGAACACGTAGGAGTAGAGAGATTCGAATAAGCCTCCGTTTCCCCTCACTTTTGGTGGAAAAAAAAAAATCGTATCGCTCCCACGTTCACCTTGATCGTTTCCAGCTAGGCCAACGGGAGGAAGCCATCGAGGAGATAATTATAGTTTGGAAAAGTACGCAAAGTGAGTTTTATTCCGAGCACACTAATGGGAACAAAATCCCATTAGAACTAACGCACACTTTAGCCGTCTATGGCCCTGGAGAAGAAACTGGTTAAAATATTGTTTGGGATTCAACAGAAGCAATTGGAGGCGAACTGGAGTCTCTGGTGATTTGGAAACTGTATACCTACGCTTTAAAATGTGGGTAACAAGGTCCTATGCAAATGAGTGTCTCTAAAGCAGAGTTGTCAGATATCATATAACTTTTCGAAATGAAAAATTATGGCAAAATATTATTCATATATTATTTAAACCTGCAGGGCTTATTAAAGAATGTTCCATTTTTTTAATCACTTAAAGAAAATTTATTTTTTATAAATGTCCATGAAAAATTGTAAGAAATTATGGAGAATACACGACCCTATTTATTTTTTATGCATTGAATGTATGTCGTCATTTTTTCAAGAGTATGTCCGTAAGTAAAAAAGTTTCCTTGACAGTTATTAAAACATATGGAAATTAAAAATAAAAGCGGCGGTTAATTGTTTCATAATAATAATTGTATAGTTAATTGTGTAATAAATTTTTATGTTGTGTATCGTTGTCCCACTTCCATTTTTTAATAACTTATAAGAAAATGTCTTAATATTGAATACCCATTTTGTCGTTTTATTGAGAAAAACAAGGATGCATAGTAGAACCTTGCACATTGCTTTCTCATTATTTTTCGCGTTTTACAAAGCTACCTGTATGAGGAAGTATGTTATTCAATTTTTGGCTTCCTCATAGAGGAAGCTTTGTAAAACGCGAAAAATAATGAGGAAGCAATGTGCAAGGTTCTACTTTGCATCCTTGTTTTAATTAGATAAATATACATGGTGTGGATTCGCTTTTTCTATTTCGTTATTACGTTATTTCGTGATTATTAGAGCGTTTTCGAAAGTGAATGTGATAATGTATATTTTTAAAAACAATTCAACATTCCATAAAATCAAAAATTTCATACCGTTCGTCACTAAATTATACATATATAATGGCTGAATATTGTTTCATTAAATACAAAATTTGAGCTCGCTATCTTAAGTTTTGCAAAAGTTACAATAGAGCGATAATGTCAATTTTTTGAAAAATTCAAAACATCATAAAATTTTAACGGTTCAACTGATCTTAACCAAATTCAATAGCGATCACCGGCGTATGAAAGCTCAAATTCATACCAATTTTAAGATCAATATCTCGAAAATTGAAAGAGTTATCGCGTAAACAGACATTTTTCAAAAATTAAAAAATGCGTAATAATTTAACGATGAAGTGGATTTTAACAAAAATCTGTATGAACGATGAGGCTTGATCCCTCTATCTATGGTCCAAATTTCAGCTTGATATCTCAAGGCATTCCCGAGTTATAAAGGTTTACATTTTTCGATCGTGTAACACACACACACACATACAGACATTTTTTCTAAATCACTTTTCTCGACGTTTTGACCATTCTGAGTGTACGGACATGAAAATCTCGAAAAAAATTTTTTTCATGAAAACAAAGCTTCCTCTATGAAGAAGCAAAAATATGGAAATTAAAAATAAAAGCGACGATTAATTGCTTCATAATAATAATTTTGTTAATTATGCAATAGATGTTTATGTTGAGTCCACCTCCATTCTCTCACATTTTAATAACTTAAAAAAATGTCTTAATATTGAATACCCATTTTTGTCGTTATATTGAGAAAAAAGGATGCAAAGTAGAACCTTGCACATTGCTTCCTCATTATTTTTCGCGTTTTACAAAGCTACCTTTATGAGGAAGTATGTTATTCAATTTTTGGCTTCCTCATAGAGGAAGCTTTATAAAACGCGAAAAATAATGAGGAAGCAATGTGCAAGGTTCTACTTTGCATCCTTGTTTTAATTAGATAAATATACATGGTGTGGATTCGCTTTTTCTATTTCGTTATTACGTTATTTCGTGATTATTACAGCGTTTCCGAAAGTGAATGTGATAATGTATATTTTTTAAAATAATTCAACATTCCATAAAATCAAAAATTTCATACCGTTCGTCACTAAATTATACATATATAATGGCTGCATATTGTTTCATTTATATACAAAATTTGAGCTCGCTATCTTAAGTTTTGCAAAAGTTACAATAGAGCGATAATGTCAATTTTTTGAAAAATTCAAAACATCATAAAAGTTTAACGGTTCAACCGATCTTAACCAAATTCAATAGCGATCACCGGCGTATGAAAGCTCAAATTCATACCAATTTTAAGATCAATATCTCGAAAATTGAAAGAGTTATCGCGTAAACAGACATTTTTCAAAAAATTAAAAAATGCGTAATAATTTAACCATGAAGTGGATTTTAACAAAAATCTGTATGAACGATGAGGCTTGATCCCTCTATCTATGGTTCAAATTTCAGCTTGATATCTCAAGGCATTCCCAAATTATAAAGGTTTACATTTTTCGATCGTGTAACACACACACACACACACACACACACACACACACACACATACAGACATTTTTTCTAAATCACTTTTCTCGACATTTTGGTCCATTCTGAGTGTACTGACATGAAAATGTCGAAAAAAAATTTTTTTCATGAAAACAAAGCTTCCTCTATGAGGAAGCAAAAATATGTAAATTAAAAATAAAAGCGACGATTAATTGCTTCATAATAATAATTTTGTTAATTATGCAATAGATGTTTATGTTGAGTCCACCTCCATTCTCTCATATTTTAATAACTTAAAAAAATGTCTTAATATTGAATACCCATTTTTGTACCTTTATTGAGAAAAAAATGATGCTCCGAAGGGTTAAAACTTCGGGTTATATCATAATTGTTGAATACAAAAACATAGTAAAAATCACTTTTATTATTATAATCAGAAATGACTATTATTGTAGGTCGATATATCTGACGTAGCAAAACAAAGCACTTATTATCTTTATATGTAATAACTAATTATTTACTGTTCATCTATTCCTATGTCATAATTATAACAATATTCTTGTTAAAATTTAGTCCTACCCTCCATCCAATAAATTACCAATTATCCATTCAACGTTCGACAAAACGAGTAATTACAATTTCAATTAAAACCACGAGTTTATATTTAATTAAGTAAAAAAAACATAACTACAATGCGATTATTTGATGTTTATGTGTAAAAACACGAAACCCTTTCGAAGAATCCTCCGATAAATGTGCTACTATTTTTAGATCGCCCGGTTTGACTGAAATACCCGCGGAAATGGAGTTTGAAAAGAGCCGAGACAGATTTGTCTGGGTGTCGTAGTAAAAGGGTTTAAAGGGCGAGAGGCCGAGTAGCAGGGCATATTCGTCCGGTAAGAGAGGGCAAAGTTTGCGTTGTTAACGCGAACACATGCGCATATACATATGTATATAAACTACATTAGGTATATGAAGACTCCACCATGTAACGTGGGCTTGACCCCCATGCCCGCGGTGGATTTGACCCAATGACCCGACGTACGTTACCGAGTTTCGACGGAAGTGTCCGAACACATCCCCTCGCGTGGAATTCTCACTGTGCGCCTGTGTATATGTTACTATATACCAAAAGCTCGGTCCCCGAGTCGCTCTCACCATCGAGGCAGAAGCGAAGGCTCCTCAAACCTGCTCGACGACTCGCTGTGCAGCTCCGCCGCCTCTCGTCGACGCTTTTGGTGTGTCTCTCTTTCTGCTGCTGCGCTGAGCAGTCTGATCGAAAATACAAGGCTCGCGTTCCTCTCTCCATATTCTGGCTTGGCCCATTCCTGGTTTTCTCTACCTCTCATCTACTCTCTGCTCTCGTCTCTACTTTACTCTCTACTCCATTTATACATCATCCCCTACGTCGCCCATCCTCCCATTTCCATCCATACCCACCAACTCGCACAGTCTCTTCTCAAGCCGTGCGGGAATCTCCGAAGCTTGCACTTACACGTTACGTGTGTGCATCAAGAGTTGGTCCGCAGAGCCGTTTGCCAAGAGTAGTAGAAAAAGGGAAGGTAGTCCAAGCCCAACCTGATAGTCTCTCCGCTTCAAAACCCCCGGCAACACCCGCAGCATACTCTCTTTCGTCGCTCGTCGACGACCATTTATTTTCTTCCCAGTAGCAGCAGCAGCAGCAGCAGCGCCAGCGGGAAAGAGTCGTAACTACCCCCAACATCTCGGGGTTTTTTTTTCTCACCCACTCACACAGGCTATATTCTCGAAATTCTGGCTTATGCTTATACCCTCAATCACGTTACCACCGGAAAAGCTCAGTTCCCACCTTTTTTTGGCTTTTCTTCTTCTTCCCTAGCTGTAGGGCAGGATTAGCTCGGCGAAAAATGTTCCGAAATGGGCTATTCCATAGCCCACAAGAAGCTTTACCCTCGTGGTCGAACTTTTACACGCTGCTTTCTTCCCTGTGGCCATCTGTGAGGGTATGAGCGAATACAATCGGTTAACGGAAATCGCTTGCGTTCCTAAGCCTCAGCGAACAATGACACCAATTGCCGTAACAACGGGATAAATGACGATCGAACATAAAACTTAAGGGTATGGGAAAGCTATCGAGTGTGGCGCGATCATATTATGGATGTGAAAGAAAGAACGGGGCAATTGTTCGATTAATTTCCACTTTGTTCCGTACTTCCGGTTTTGTTCACAACCTGCTCGTTGTTTGAGGTTTAATTGGGTTTTTTTTATATTGCAGAGAATAAACATGAGTTTTGTATCACTGGTAGAAATTACCGGTTCGGGTTTGGTCCAATAGTCTGTGACGACGACACTGGCCGATTAATTAAACCAACTCCAAACCAATATTTTCAATTCAATTATGGATCACGG
This sequence comes from Ephialtes manifestator, assembly GCA_963970395.1. Taxonomy (NCBI): domain Eukaryota; kingdom Metazoa; phylum Arthropoda; class Insecta; order Hymenoptera; family Ichneumonidae; genus Ephialtes; species Ephialtes manifestator. The sequence goes on from OZ019970.1 coordinate 37,621,769, forward strand.
GAGCAAAGTCATATTATTCATGACGCAGTCGCACTGTAAAAAATGCTATTGAATTTTACATAAAAGTAATGGACGGGAATGTCGATAGTGCTGTTGGAAATAATATTAATGGGTGTTGGTTTGTAGTACTTCGATGTTATTGTGGATTTATTGACCTGTTTAGCCCTAACAGGTCCATTAACTTTACAACGAAGTACCACAAATCAAAACCATATAATAAGATTATATTGTCCTAATAGGGCCGTTACTTTTATATGGAATTGAACAACATTTTTTTTACCGTGAACATAAACCAATGCGGTTTTCTCCAGACATCTAGTAATTTTTTTAATTACTTCCTCATAGAGAAAGCTTTGTTTTCGTGAAAAATTTTTTTTTCGAGATTTTCATGTCAGGACACTTAGAATGGTGTAAAACGTCGAGAAAAGTGGTTTAGAAAAAATGTCTGTATGTGTGTATGTGTGTGTGTGTGCACAATTTTTTGTTAGCACGATAGCCGTCGCAATTTTTAAGATATCGGGCTCAAATTTGAACCACGAGTAAACTGTCGTTAAACAAGGTATGGGATTGAATTTGGAGTTAATCCATCAAGGTGTTCCAAATTTATGGCATTTTGAATTTTTTGGAAAATGTCAGCTCGGGCTCTAACTCCCGCAATTTTTATGATATCCGGCTCAAACTTGGACCAGAAGTGGTCTGTTATCAAATAGTGTTTGGGATTAAATTTGGTGTCAATCCGTTAAGGGGTTCACAATTTATAGCATTTTTAAATTTTTTGACATTTTTTGTTCGTGCTCTAACTTTTGCAATTTTTATGATGTCGGGCTCAAATTTGGTCCACAAGTGGACTGTTATTAAGTAAAGTTTGGGAGTGAATTTGACGTCAATCCGTTAAGAGGTTTAAAATTTATGGCATTTTGAATTTTTTGTTCGTGCTCTAACTTCCGCAATTATTAAGATATCGGGCTCAAATTTGGTCCACAAGTAGAGTGTGGGTAAACTAAGCATCAGTATGAATCTGGCGAGAATTTGTCAAGGGGTTCAAAACTAATGCCATTTAATTTTTTTTTAAACAAAGCTGTAAAGTAGAAATTTGCAAATTGCTTCTTCATTATTATTGGATTTTTACAAAGCTTCCTCCATGAGGAAGCCAAAATAGATTAACATGCTTCCTCATAGAGGTAGATTTGTCAAAATCCAATAATAATCAGGAAGCAATTTGCAAAGTTCTACTCTTTATTATAATGTTATTGTAATATTTAGTTTATTTTTTTAAATTCCGTGCATTAAAGGTTTGGGCATTTTACCAGAGATTAATCATTTGGTGCTGATAGTAACACTTTTCACAGAGTTAATTTCAAAGAAGCGAGTTCGTTGGCATTTTTTTGGCGCCTATTCCTTAAACGAATAACACGTTTATGTCCGCGATGAGTAAATAAATATTAATAAATTGTTAGAGATCGATGCACAATTTCGACAGGGCTAAAAGGAAAAAATAGTATTGTATTTCATTTATCGAATTCCCAGTATTAACCTCTAATCATTAACAACGATCGTAGTACACTTATAAACTATATATCTCGTAAAATTATGTTTCTACACGGAATTTTTAACAGTATAGTAATTGCTCAAACCACAATTTTGCTGCAGTCAGTTTCAATATTAAATAGGTTGCAAAGTCAACCCTTGGACATGGCTTCCTCATTTTCCACCTTTCACAAAGCTACCTCTGCCAAAAAGAATGTTAATTAAATGTTGCTTTCTTTTTGAGAATGCTTTGAGCAAGGGGAGACTAAGTGAGCAATATGCAAAGCCCAAATTCGCAAGCTTTTTTATTTACTTCAAATAGCTGAACCAACTAATCTTACATTTTCTGTGTCTAGGCCAACTAACTAATCTGCAATTCAACCTAACAACAAACTTACATTTAAATTATTAAATAAGAAAAACTAAAAAAGAAAAATGGCTTGATTGTTGTATCCAAGAACTCAATTGAAAATACTATCAAGAAAAACGAGGTACGCCCAACCAAGTTATTGTGTGGGCTTACCAAGTACTTGGTTGTGTTAACCACACGGAAAAAGAGGCTTGATTAGAACAACCAAGCACTTGGTTAAATACATATGTGCCAGCCGATTTCTTGGTTAGACCAATCGGATTGTTGGTTATGCCAACCAAGTTATTGGTTGTATTACAATACCCTTGATGGCGCTGACCAATAACTTGGTTGGTCTAACCAATTAATCGGCTGGCGTATATATAACCAAGAGCTTGGTTGGTCTAACCAAGCATTTTTTTCCGTGCAATTAATTGATTGGGCTTACTTAAGTACTGGATTGTGTCGACCAATAATTTGGTTGGGTTTACCAAGTACTTGGTTGTATTGACCAATAATTTGCTTGGGCTTACCAACTACTTGGTTGTATTGACCAATAATTTGGTTAGGCTTACCAATCACTTGGTTCTGTTAATCAATAATTCAGTTGGTTCTGTTACCTGTAAATTACTTGGTTCTGTTAATCAATAATTCAGTTGGGTTTCAAGTAGATACCTCGATGTGTAAATCAATAATTTGGTTGGACTTATAAAATACCTGGTTGTGTTAACCAATAATTCGGGCTCATCAAGTACTTCGTGGTAGGTTTTTCAACCAACATTTTGATTGTTCTGACCAATCTATTTTTCCGATAACAGCCATCAAAGGATCAAAATAAAAGATTTGTGGAAAGCCTTCCATCTGACAAAGATAGTTGGAAACTAGTGCCAACGGAACAAAGCGTGTACTGTATGGAAGGCAGAAAATTTCGCCAGGCATGGTTAGAGACTGCGAATGGCGAGAGAGGAGAGTTATAGAACCGCAACAGTAGCCTATATCGTGGCACGTACACCCTAGGTAGGTAATACTTCGAATGCAGCGTGTGTTGCTCGCCGAGAGCTTGGAAAGGAGTGTGAAGCTCGTTGTACCAGGGCTTTCGCGAATTGCACCAGAACTCCATATATATATATACAACTGTACTCACCGTGCGGTAAGTACAAGAAAGAGCAGGAGAGGGGGTGTTAAATTTGAGGAGACGACGTGGAGATGCACACTGCTAACTTCTCCCCCGACGAAGTTCAAGTTTCACTCTCCAGACACTGGCGGCACGTGAAAAAGGCAGAAAACGGATGATTAAGTGTAATAACGTGGTGAGCAAGATGCTCTCGAGAATCATTCACTGTACTGCCCCAGAAACCTCCACAAATGAAGGACGACCAGCTGCATCGTGGTCAAATTACGGTTTTTTCGATAACTGGTTAAAACGAATAAATACAAAAGTTGGAAGTAATAATTCTACCTTCACAGTCGACAGAGAACATATTTAGAGGAAAGGGAGCGAATACCCGTTAAGCAATTATTGGGGTTTTATCGATTTACAGTACATATTTGAACCACTTTCAAAACAGAAAATGAATTTATGACTGTAATTTTAGCTCACACGAAAAAAAGAGAAAAATGGACGCTTCTTTAATTGGAGTATTAAATAATAGATCTCAACTTTAAATAATTACAGGCCTACAGACTGTAATTAAAGGACTTTGCAGATGAAATGTAATTGCGAAGAGTATGAAAAATTATATTAAGAAAAATTTATCGCTCTTCAAATTCAATTAAATAAAATATGTTTAAGCTACTTTTCATAAGAGAGATTTTATGAAAATCATAAAAATAACGCAATATTTGTATAGAGTTACAAAATATTTTATTTACAGCTATTTTATTTTCCTTCGAAATCACTCCACTTTGCCGCGAAATTCAAACTTAAGTTTTCTGATTTTATCCGCCGTTGATTAGCTGTTGACACGTTTTGGTATGACAGTTACAAAATGTAACCACGTTCAACGAACCGCTGGCGACTAAAATCGTCTTAAGATTTTTGCATGTAGTTTAACTCTAGATACAAGTCAAGATAACCATGTGGAATATTCACGGAGCACTTTTTTCATCGTATTGTCAAGATCACGTTGGAATATTGACATTATGTCAGGGTGAAATGCAAGATTACTCTGACTTAACATGAGTTAAGAGTTTCCGAATACCAACCAACTTGCAGCTTTGTTATCTACGTTTTATTGAAAACGGTGTTAGTTATCTGATTGAAAAATCGTAAATGCCGTTTTTCCAAAATTCCTTGTTTTTTGCGATGAGATTTCGCAATAAAAGAAAGTAGGTAAGCTGAGTCAAGATGTATTATTAATATAGTCAGGAACTCAACCTAAATTATTTTTTAAAAAATACAGGCATTTAAATGTTCTCTGTTAAATTCAAAACCACGATTTCATTGAAATCAAAGAAACATATCGTTGAAATCAATGAAAAAAAAATCAATCCACTCATTTCTTTGGCGTCAATGAAATTTTTTCTCTCGGTGTATTTTGTCCCGCACGGAGAAAAATCATTTGCTAGAATAGAGATAGCAAACTTCATTTGTTAGCCTAGAAAATGTATTTGCTGGCCTAACAAATAATTTTCCTGGCCTAACAAATAATTTTGCTGGCCTAGCAAATCTTTTTGCTGGTTTAGCAAATTTTGTTGACAACCCTAGCAAATAATATGTGTTAGGCTAATAAACAAGGCTTTGTTGTCACTATATTAGCAACTGATTTGTTGATACAACAAAATTTTTCTCTCCGTGCGTTTCAGAATAGAAATACAGCCATGATTGTTTTGTTTTTTTTTTTCTCGCGAAAGACGTTCTTGTATGTAGTTGCGACTATTCGACACCTCTGAACGAAACCTTATAGGCGAACGAAACACAATGACGATGCACGCCACGTTCACATGTTGTGCAACAAGCAACGATACGAGCTAATGTGTGCATGTATACATACATATATACTAGTTGGCTTATGTCAATAACGTTCAAATATGCAGAAATGACGCGACTTACTCGTGAGTGCAACTGTGCGAGTCTTTCTAACTGGAGTGACAGGGGACAATAGCGTTATAGAAATTTTGAGGAAGTGATAAATCGTGAAAGTCGATAGGGGGAGTGAGATATAAGGGATGTGAAGAGGGGGATCCTCGCAGCGGGAATCGACGATGCGCCAGTGCAATAAAGAGAGTAGAAGGTAGAGAGATGGATGAGCAGGGGGGGGGGGCGGGGGGCTCAGGCTCTTAATCTTTCCGACCCCTCTCCCTCAGGACCTCTTCTGAAATCCTTCACGACTTGGCTCGCTAAACCACCAGAAGCACTAGCTTCGCACATCGGGGTGTTGGAGCGAGAAAAGGGAAACGATGCAGAAGAAAACATGAAGCACGATAAAAAAAGTGAAAGATTTGAAACAAGAGAGTGATGAAGAAAAGAGGCGGATGAAGGAAAAAGCTGTTCGGATATACAAGGGCCAACTTAGAGAAATCGTAGTAGTACAGTCAACTATAAAGTGACAACTATTAAGTTTTAGTACATCCAACTATTTTCATAGTTACGATAACTGTGAAAATAGTTATGGTAACTATTTGGTAGTTATAGCAACTATTTGATAGTTGTGGAAACTATTGAAAAATTGCTTGTATGAACTAAAAGGCAGTGGCTCGATCCTACATATCCCAACTAAACACAGACGGTATTGAACATGGGCAACTGCATACAAATCAAGTGGACACGTTACCAGTTCGACACGGCAGAACTCAACACAGCAATAACTAGATACGGTGCAACTCGACACGGCAAAACTCGACACATCACCAACTGGACACAGCAAAACTCGACAAACATTAGTTTGACACCGAAAGACTGTCCAATGGCTCAATTGAACACAGACCTCATTGGACACAGAAGAGACGTTTGGTAATAGCTTTGTTCCAATTGGACACCTTATTAAAACCGTTTTCTTTATCAGATGATATATTTTTAATATTTTTTGTATCAGCTTATTTGTAATTTGAATAAATAAATAAATAAATGAATAAATAAATAAAGTATTGGAAGTTTTTTTTTGCGGATACGCGTATATTGATTAATTATACACAAAAAATGTTGTAAAATTAATATACAGTTTAATATACAATTTATAAAAGTTTTGTTTGGAATATAATTATTGGAATTTTACAATATATCTGCATATCAAATTAAACTTAATATACCGTATATGCAAAAGAACTTCCAATACATATATTAATTTTCAAAATATTTTTAACAGTGTATTAGTAAATCACATTTAGAAAAAAATAAGGTAGATTTTATTTTTTTTAAATTTATTTAGAAAATCGTATTTCTCTCGGTTTAATCCCTAAAATTCATTCACATTTTCGCGTATTCTAATAAACTATGAAGGTACTTAAACTTGTTTAATGTTAAAATTATACATATTTCCTAAAACTATTTAGTATTTATAGTAATACTCTGAAAAGTGAAAAAAAAATAATATTGTAGAGATGCGTCAGAATATAACACCGAACTGTGTGTCTGGATTGTTCTGTCATTCCCCTGGCTCTATAGAAATCAGTTAATATTTATGGAAATTGATGGTTAGCGAACGATCGATGTCAGACCAGCGTCGTCTCGACTTGGTCAATCGATTAGCTCAATCGTTCATATGCTTTGATGCTTTAACTTGTTTCTTCGCCAAGGTGAGGTGCAAAACGGCCGATGTCACAAACTGCTGCGTCGTTCCCCTGGTAAGTGTACATTTTTAGCTAAGTATACATTTTTAATTAAAATAAATCTCAGTTTTTTATTTTCACGATTTTTTTTCGGACAGGTACTATACGCCGATCAATCTGAAATTTTTATGACACATTAAGGTAATCATGAATGACAGAAAATGATTTTTTATAAGCCGATTTTTATTGTTTAAATTTTTTATTTTAATTGTTGAAAATAATGTTGATAAAAAAGATAGTCTCATAGATTATTAATTAGTATGCGATTGGCTATCGCGCTATGGAGTCTTTTTTTCTTTAACAAAATTGACAAAATGGCGGTAGTTTGAACAAAAAGTACCGATTTTAGCCGTTTTTTCGACAGTTTTTCTTTTAAAAAAATGGGAAAATTACAAAAAAAAGCTTCCACAGCACGATAGAAAGTAGCGTGAAGAATGTTCTCCTAAAATTTGAAAACGATCGCTTGAAAACTGTTTTCGAAAAAAAATCAATTTTTTTTTATCACTAGAAAGATCCCTTAAGTAAAATTATTAGATTTCAGATAAATACCATTGAAATTTCAGTTTTTCCTCATGCCCACGTATGATAGATGTGATTTAAGTTTCAGAGAGCAATTGAAATTTTTACATGCTCACCATAATTTGGCGCAGTCTTAAGGGGAGGGAGTCAGGTAAAAAAAAATTATTTTGAAAATTCAATATCCTCCAAATCCTATTGCATATAAAAATGACCAATGCACTATATTGTTGGTACTCGATGAAACGATTTTTTACTGTCGTCTGACTTGCATATGCTTTTCAATATTATCTTAAGCAAAGTTCTTAGGTTTTCCATTCTGCGCATGATTCAGATCAAACAACTCGGCAGATTGAAATGGTTGACGTCTCATTTTCTTCTTCATGAAAAGATACACCGGCTAAATGGAGCAAATGTTAATAAAAAGTAATATTTTTTAAGTGACATAATTATTAATAAATAAATGTTATGCTATTTTCTAAATCAGTGATTAACTTTGCTTACAGAATGAAAAAAAATAGTTTGCTCCATTTAGCCGGTGTATCTTTCCATGAAGAAGAAAATGACACGTCAATCATTCCAATCTGCCTAGTAGTTTGATCTGAATCATGCGTAGAATGGAAAACCTAAGAACTTTGCTGAAGAAAATATCGAAAATCATATGCAAGTCAGACGACAGTAAAAACAACCCTTTCATCGAGTACCAACAATATAGTGCGTTGGGCATTTTTATATGCAATAGAATTTGGAGGATATTGAATTTCCAAAATAAACTTTTTTGACTTGACTCCCTCCCCTTAACTGCATTGGCCGATCTTCGAAAAAATTGCTCATTCACTCTCGGTACATGGTATCAAATCAGTTATTCAATTACAAAAATCTCGAAAAAGATATTTAAAAAATAAAGCTTTCTTTACGAGAAAGGAAAAAAAACCATAACTACACTTATGTAGAAAGTTTCTCTCCTGCAGCTTAAACTTTTCACAAAGTTCCTCAGCTATATTTACAATTTATACAAAAGTTGGAAATTTTAATAAATATAACAATTAGAGACTTTTAATTTTTTTGTATATAACAAATAATTTTTTTTAAATTAATTCAACCACTATAATCGGGTAAGAAATTATCCATCTGCCTGCCATTTTTTTTTTTACTCAGTTTGCTACGCCACCAGCAGTTGTAGCTTCGTACATCGTCAGTGTTGCAGCAAATTTTATTTTTTTATATATAAAAAATAATTTTTTTTAAATTAATTCAACCACTATAATCGGGTAAGAAATGATCCACCTGCCTGCCAATTTTTTTTTACTCAGTTTGCTACGCCAGCAGCAGTTGTAGCTTCGTACATCGTCAGTGTTGCAGCAAATTTTATTTTTTTATATATAAAAAATAATTTTTTTTAAATTAATTCAACCACTATAATCGGGTAAGAAATGATCCACCTGCCTGCCAATTTTTTTTTACTCAGTTTGCTACGCCAGCAGCAGCTGTAGCTTCGTACATCGCCAATGTTGCAGCAAATGAAGGGAGACGATGCAGAAGGATACATGGAGTACGATAAAAAGTAGCAAAATAACGCAGAAAGTGTAGAAGAAAAGAAGAGGGTGAAGGAAAAAGCTGTTCGTGTATATAGACGTCCCGAGAAACATGTTACGTGTCGGGTAACGTAATAATATTCCCAAGCATTTTTCAGACCGCTAGAATGAGAAGAGAACCGAGAGTAGCACTGATGTCAAGTATGACACTATGGGCTGAAGAGCAGAAGTTGCTTCATGTCGGACGTGACGTCTGTACTCTCGACGTTCCTCGCGCGAGCTCGTTAATTCGTCGGTGTCGCGAGAGAATTGAAACAAGTAGCGACGAGAGATAGAAAAGATAGAATATCCGGGTAAACGCAAGGGAGATAGACTCGAATGTCTTGGATGAGAATAAATAAATGAGAAGACGAGCGGGTACCTTGAGACTCGTGTTGCAAGTGGAGAGTTGTATCTATATTAAGGAGACTCGGAAGTGCACTTTTTATTCTGTACGCTGAGAGATGTTATGCAGGTTGCAGTTATGGAGGATATCTAATATTTATCAAATTTAGCAGTTTAAAGTAAAAGAGTCAGGTTAAATCGTGATATACTTTAATGGATATCTCACTTATTTGGCTGTTGAATATGAATAAATATGTGTCGATGAGTCCCATAAAAAATACATTTTTTTGCACAGTGGGAAATCTAGCTATTCTGGGCGTTTTTTTAAATTTATTAGCCTTGGGAATAATACCGTGTATTATGTAAATTGTAAATATATTGTAAATTACAAAACTAATTGGCCATTGCACGGAGAAAAATTTCTGTGTCATGACAACAAAAAAACGGTGACAACAAAAATCGTTTTGTTAGGCTAACAAAAAAAATTGGTCAGCCCAACAAAAAGATTTGTCAGTCGAACGAAAGATTTATCAGCATAGCAAATCTGATTTGTCAGCCTAACGTAACGATTTTTGTTGTCACCATTTTATGTTGTCATGACACATTAATTTCAGACAAAATAATAAATATCAAACAAAATAATTTAAATAACAATAAACAAAATATCAGACAAAATAATTTAAAAAAACTGTGCTCGATTGATGAGTTTAGATTTGTTTGAATGACCTCAATATTTTCGACCATTCTATTAATCTTCAGATATTTGAGGTTAGTCATATTTTTTTTTTGTTCAAAATATAATTTTCAATCATTTATTCAGAAAAGTGTCGCTTGCGAAAATTGCAGTTTCCCGACGTCGCACTGTAATTTTTTTTTTTAACACTCGAGACAATTTTTTTTAGCACGTGTACACCGACGACTCGTACTAAAAAACTACACTCGCTAAAAAAAAAATTTTCTCCCTAGTGTTGAAATGTACTAATCTGTAACAGATAAAAAGCCCTTGCATTTTTGTTCCTGTAGCTCGTGGCAAAAGTGGCGTTTTTTTTTATTAGGTCTGAAAAAAAGACTGTACATGTGCAATGCCGCGCAGCTCTCTACATTTCCACAGACTTTTTTCGCACTGGTTTATATCGGCGCACGCTTTCGCCACGCCGCAGGAATAAAAAAAGCAGAGTTTTTGTGCACTTGTTTAAAAAAGTGGTATGTGATACTTGCACGAAAAAGCGGACTCCCAACGGCGATTGGGGCGGAGACAGCTCTCGCTTCCGGTTCGTACACCCAGCTTCACAACCTTCGTGAACCATTCACTTTTCCGCACTAGTATCACAGAGAACTATTTTTGTAACACATGCTAAAAAAAATGTCCCGCTTTTTGTACCTGTCAAATGTGGGAAAGGTCGCACTTTTTAATAAGGTTGGTTAGGTGTATGATTTATGCTGACGTTGATCTGCACCCTCTGGCGAGTTGACCATAAAGCCATGTTCAGTTTTTAGTAATGCGTGGAAGAAAATATTGTGCATGCGTGAATCAAGATAGATTTTTTTTAAATTTGGGTTATTCTTTCGTACACCTTGTTCAGATTTTTGCGCTTCTTCCTCTCTCCTTTTTCTTCATCCTTTTTTAGAGATCCCCCTAGAGTTTTGTCAGCAGTCACTCATCCTAACACAGTACACCGAGAGAAAAAGTTTCATTGATTCACGGAAATCTTTGCCAATGAAATGAAATGCGTGAATTTCAATACTATCTTTTCTTTGTATGATCTCAAACTCAATGAAAAGTAGTGACATTGATTCGAAGAAACATTTCTTTAAACCAATGAACCTTTCTCATTGATTATAAAGATATCGTCTCTGATTCAATGAAACCTTCTTCTTACCAGCTCAAAATTTCGAAACCTTTTTTTTCCTGAAGTACGCGGCAGATAAAGCTCAAATTTTGTGAGTATGTAAGGAAGTACGGCAAAAATAGGCTAAGCTTCTGGCTCCTCGAAACTCAAAGCCGTTCGTTCGGGAGAACCGGAAAACAAAAAAGTGAGGTTAGCTGCGAGAGAGAGATCAATGAAAACGTTTCTTTGAACCAATGAAAACATCTCTTTAAAACAATGAAATTGTTTCTTTATTATATGCTCACTAAGTAAATCTTTATTTACAGGCGATTAAATGTTCTCTTTGAAATTCAAATGCACTATTTCATTGAAATCAAAGATGTATTTCGTTGAATTCAATGAAAACAAAATCAATCCATCCATTTCTTTGGCGTCAATGAAATCTTTTCTCTCGGTGTGCTATATCGCATTTGCAACACGCGGGCACATGGAAACCACAGAAAACCTGTTCGATACACCGAGAAAAAAATTGATTCCAAAGAAATGGGTGGATTGAATTTTTATCATTGACTTTAAGGGCATTCGGCACAGATGTGATACAGACTCAGTCGGTAAAAAACCAATTTCCCTATTTTCTCCGCTACTATTAATATTTCGGACAAAAACGAATTAGGTTTTCGTAATCAATAGATAGATGCATGAAAACCTAATTTGCTTTTGTCCGCAATATTCACAGTTGGGGAGAAAATAGGGAAACAGCTTTGTTACCGACTGAGTATGTGCCACATCCCTTTAAGGAAATGTTTCTTTGCTTTCAATGGAATGGTGCATTTGAATTTCGAAGAAAGGGTTTCATTGATTTAAAGAAACAGTTTCCTTTGTGGCACTCAGTCCGCCAAAGGTTAGCATGATCCCGTCAGTCTCATTGAGTCATTAATCGCGAAAATTCGACTAAAAATGGATAGCCAGGTATCGGTGTTTATTCAAATAAACTATTTGTATAACCTTTTTGTATCTAGTACGGCAAAGGAAAAAAAAATTTCTCCCAACTCCACTAAAATAACCTCATTTCGTGTCCGCAACGCGGGCGGGAAGTTGCTCTTTTTTTGCGAATGACGTACGCACGCGCAGTCCGCTTTCATTACCTCCCTAGGGAGGTAATAAACTCATTCCTGCCCGGCGAGAGTAATACAAACCGTACTACGCATGCGCGTCGTCATTTGTTACAAATGAGCTTATTCTACGTCCTTGTTGCACACACGAAATGTGGTTATTTTTTAGCGAACTCGGGAGAAAAGTATAGTACGTTACATGGGAGGAAAGTGCAACTTTTCAGTTCGTGTGAATTTCTGTGAAATATCAAACTTCGCTCTCGGTGAAAAGTAGCACTTCCCTCCCTTGTAACGTAATGTACTATTTTGAGTCTTGAAGACGATTTCTTTGAAATCAATGAAAAACGGTTCCTTGGTTCAAGGAAAATTTTCATTAATTCAATATCATAACATTTCATTGAATTTCTGGTCATTCAAAGAAAATATACTATTAGCTTAAGTATATTATTTCATTGACTTCAAAGAAATGTTTAATAGATTGGGATTTTTATGAAATTTTCTTGAATCAAAGAAACTTTTTCGCCCGGTGTACAGCCGACGTTATGTTTACTGATTTCCACTGAATCTAAATACGTCAGAAACTCAGTAAAACTGTTACCGCCCAACAATTGGCGAGTAAATCATCCATCCAAATTACGGCTGTAAGAAATGTGGCTTAACACAAATCGTGGAGTCAAATATCTAATTAATTTTGTAAAAACTTTTATTAACACTTTGGTTACTTTTTCGCACGTTTTCTTTTCACACTACAGGTATAAAAAAAGTAGAATTTTTGTACATTTGGTACAAAAAGAAATATGAGACGTGCTTACATAAAAAAAGAAGCGGGTACTCGACGAAGTCTGTGAAGTTACTTCACTCTACCTTTAGTTCGTATCATCAACATCATAACCTTCGTCGAAAGCCCACTTTTTCGCTCTTGTATCGCCAAGTACTATACTCAACTTGATAACTAGCAGTTAGCACAAGATATAAGCGTCTGCCACACGGTCGTCCAGCGTTTTATTCCCGCCAAACATCAATGGATTTTTGCTAAGTGCTTTTTGTGCAAACTTCTGGTTCGAAGCCCGAGTTAAATTGTACACCCACTTAAATACACTGAGTCGATGTTGAGGAGATTACAAAATCGATAGAAACTAATATTGGAGTTGTACAAATGATTAGAATATTCATATCCTCAGTGCAGGTTATTAACTATACTGTTTACTCAACTTGATTTTATTTAAACACAAAACGTCAAATCTTATTTATAATCAGATTTGTAGATGCTTAATACTTATAGAAATAATGATGATGACACAATCAGCTCTATAATTATGATTTTATAATAATAACATGTAGCGATTGTAATACGATGATTAAACTTTGGAATGGCTGCAAAAATTACTATTTTTCAATAAAAATTCACGGTAATCCTTTTGAAAAAATGTAAAAAAATAAGTAATGCATTACTTATTTCTTCCTATTTTTCCACTATTTCTTTCCAATATTAAAGCGAAAATTAGTATTTTTTTCAGCTATTCAAATGTTTACACTCTATTTTATAATCACTATATATTATTATTATGAAATCATAATTACAAAACAAATTGTGCTGTAAACTATATTTTATGAATTAATGGGGATTTACAACTCTGTTTATAATGTGTCTCGGCTTTCGTACTAATTGACCAAATCCATTTTGAAATGTCAATCATCTTCAGACGATCTGTCCAACTTGTCCAAAAAAAAAGTGAAGTACAAAGTAATCATTGCAGAATATGACTTTTAATTATATACTAACAAATTATACGAACATGTCGTCCAAAAATTGAATTAAAAAAATTCTAATACCAAAAACATTATACTTTTTTTCATTTTCCAACTTTTTCAGCAACTATCCTGAGTAATTGTTAATCGTCTTAAGGTGTAGTACTTAAAGAAAAGAATTCTTTCATGCGCGTTTCAATAAATCTCCAAACGAAGCCCATTGATTTTTTTTCATATTGAAAATTCTAAAAGTTGACAGCACGATATTTGCCAAAAAAAACGTGACGAAAATTTTACCGGTCAAGACGGCAACAACAAAATATTACGTTTTTTATAGTACTATCAATAAATCTCCAAACGAATTGCGATAATTTTGTTCGTATTCGAATATTAAAAAAATTGTCAGCACGATATTAACGAAAAAAAATGTATGGTGGATGTACCAGTAATTGACAGTGGACTTTGACTGTAGAAATATCCACATTCAAATCGTCACAACTAATGTCGATCACTGGTTCACGGCCTTTTACTGTGAATTCCACCTTAAAATACAGACATTTTTACCGGTCAAGGTAGTAATAAAAAATAATTACATGTTATACAGTACTATTAAACAATCATGGATTGTTTCAACAGTAAAAGAAAAGTAGGTACTATAACCGGATTCTCGCTAATGCATTAGGATTGTGTTACACTGTAGTAGAATCGGTAACAGCGATGAAAATCATAGTGAAAGAGAAAACTAGGGTCGCGGTCTCGTCTACCGGGGATCGATAAACGTTGGTGCAAGCTTGTCTGTCACGGTGCACGGCCAACGTTAACTTATCGTGTGCAGTCGTGTATTATAACTGTATATCCATCATGACATGCACATGGTGTATATATAGATGTACACGGAGACGGAGTGTGACACTGAATGTGGAACAAGCTAGTCAAAGTAGTCCATAAACGAGAACCACAAACTTATGGTATTTCGTATGGCTATAGTAGGCGTGCTGCAAACTGCCCGAGTAGTATAAACACGATACAAGTATACGAGTCATTCCATACCAAGTGGGTCATTAAGGGATCTTTCCAGTGTGAAAAAAAGGATGCAAAGTAGAACCTTGCACATTCATTCCTCATTATTTTTCGCTTTTCACAAAGCTATCTCTATGAGGAAGTATGTTAATCAATTTTGGCTTCCTCATAGAGGAAGCTTTGTAAAAAGCGAAAAATAATGAGAAGCAATGTGCAAGGTTCTACTTTGCATCCTTATTTTATTTTATTCTTAGTAGTAGTAAAAGAATTTATTGACAATACAATGTACATTTTTGTTGGACGCAGACATAATACAGTACATTCAAACGGTTTTAGATAAAGCTATATTGCCAATGGGCCATCGACTTGGGTCCTTCAGCCCTTTTATTCTTATTTTCTGATGTTTTGCGAAATGCAGAACGAAACCAGTCAATTTTTTTAAAATGCAAATTAACGTAAAATCCGAACCGCTTTACCGATCATCACCAAATGTGGTACGTTGCAGGGCTGAATGTTATTTTTTCTGTAGTAGAAAATTTCACTCGATTACTTGAAATTTTACCTGAATTAGAGCAAAACGAAAATTTTTCGAAAGATTCGAAATCTCATAAAAACCGAACCGCTTTACCGATTTGGCCCAAATTCAATACCAAAGGTCGCATCACTTTCTTGAATTTTAATACGAAGTTTCAGCCCGATAGTTTAAAATTCGTTCGAGCTAGAGCATTTACCTACTTTTTTCAAAATTTAAAAATTCTTATAAAAATGAAATGTGTCAATCGATTTTCTCGAAATTAATACCAATTGAAGATTAGGTAGTACTGCACATGCTGTTTAAATTTGAGCTGATTCGGTCGAATAGTTTAAAAGATACAGTTAAATGAATTTTTGGCCTTTCATCACACACACATACATACATCCGGACAATTTTTCTAAACCACTTTTCTCGATGTTTTAGACCATTCTGAGTAATCTGACATAAAAATCTCGAAATTTTTTTTTTCATGAAAACAAAGCTTCCTCTATGAGGAAGCAAAATCGATTTTTTTTTTGCCTTATCCATTAGTATATACGGTCAAAACCATCCTCTCAAATTTTTAAAGCGAAATTCGAAATACTTCGCTGGCATACTTTATGGACCTGGCATCGCCGATTAGTCGTAAGTACACAATTTAGGTATATGAAATTTTTACACTCGAAATTTTAAACGCGTTTTTCTCGAAACGACATTTTTCAAAACGGTGGACATTCTCCAGGGAACAGTTTTCAAGCGATCGTTTTGAAATTTTAGGAGAACATTCTTCACGCTACTCTCTATCGTGCTATGGAGGCTTTTTTTAAATCTTCCCATTTTTTTAAAAGCAAAACTGTCGAAAAAAACGGCTAAAATACCGGTACTTTTTGTTCAAACCGCAGCCATTTTGTCAATTTTGATTTTAAAAAAAAGCCTCCATGGCGCGATAGCCAATCGCATACTAATTAATAATCCTTTGGGTTTTTTTTAGATCAAATTTGCGACCCCTAGGATATCCACCATGAGGCTATCATTTTTATCAACATTATTTTCAACAATTAAAAAAATATATTTAAACAACAAAAATCGTCTTATAAAAAATAATTTTCTATCATTCATGATCACTTTAATATGTCATAAAAATTTCAGATTGATCGGCGTATAGTAACCGTCCAAAAAAAAATCGTGAAAATAGGCTATTTTTCGGGCCGTCACACTGGAAAGATCCCTTAATTTACCATCACGCCAATTTTTCTGTACTTTTCAAGCATAATAATAAAAATTCTGTGAAATTTTGAGAAAAATCAGAATTTCTGTCTAGATGAAAAAAAATGTTGTTACATTATTTTGTCAAAAAATGGTGGAATTTTTTTTTTACCGACTGGAAAAAATTGTATTAAAAAGCACATTAAAAAACCTACATTTTATACAGGAACAAATTTTTTGTATGATCGGTAATTTTGAATATACAGCGAATTGAAAAAAATGAAATAAAAAAAGTCGTTATTAAATTTTTGACAAACCATAGGTAGGAAAATTCTGAAATAATTTGTGGATGTTCGTGATACTCTAAACAAATTTTGAAAAAATTATCAACACTTTTTGCTTCCATGCTAGATTTGGGGGGCTCACTTGGTATGGAATGATCCATATATGTCCGTCACGCGATCGGCTTGCAGTTCTTCGCCATGCGTCCGTAGGTTGTAGTACCTCTATTTCTTCTAGATTTTTTGTAAGGCGTGTGTGCACGTGCGCAAACGTGCAAGGGCGGTAAGGATTGACGCGCGATCGTAAAGCTTCCTGAATATGCCATTTTCAACCCACTCTCTCTTTCTCTCTCAGTGGTTCTCTTTCACGAGCTCACAACGATTTTCGTCGATTAGGTAGCACCCCGACCTCGACTTCTAGACATTCGTAGCCGAGCTTTACAACCAGTCACCTATTATTAGTATACCGACTACCTCGCGACCTTACGGTTTCTTTTCTCTTTCACTTTCTTACTTGATTTAAACTCTTTTTTGTTGCTGTCAAGAAATCTTACTTACGGATCTGGAAAAAAAATGCTGTTGGAAAAATAGGACATGAAAAAAATGACGCAAAGGGAAAAAAAAGGTGATTCAAGAAAATAATGAAATAATAGTTAAATTTGCATGCAATTACTTGCAAAAAGTAGCTTAATGGAATTTTGTAACGCTCTGTCAATTCTCTACGCCAAAATCACAGTATTTTTTAATCGCATTGGAAACCAATGCCAAAAACAATTTTTATCATTCCGACTCAATAGTTGCGTATGTGATTGAGAGAATAATTTTAAAAACGTCTAAGAGAATATTCGATTATTATTAACAGCCTACAAAAGAAATGTTTTTTAATCATGTCATTACATTTTTCAGATTAACGCCCGGAGCTTTTTTTACACCGGTGGATTTCACATATACTTTACGACGCCACAAGTATAATATACTGACGGTTAGTATACCGACTACCTCGCGACCTTACGGTTTCTTTTCTCTTTCACTTTCTTACTTGATTTAAACTCTTTTTTGTTGTTGTCAAGAAATCTTACTTGCGGATCTGGAAAAAAAATGCTGTTGGAAAAATAGGACATGAAAAAAATCACGCAAAGGAAAAAAAGGTGATTCAAGAAAATAATGAAATAATAGTTAAATTTGCATGCAATTACTTGCAAAAAGTAGCTTAATGGTATTTTGCAACGCTCTGTCAATTCTCTACGCCAAAATCACCGTATTTTTTAATTGCATTGCAAACCAACGCCAAAAACAATTTTTATCATTCCGACTCAATAGTTGCGTATGTGATTGAGAGAATAATTTAAAAAACGTGTAAGAGAATATTCGATTATTATTAACAGCCTACAAAAGAAATGTTTTTTAATCATGTTATTACATTTTTCAGATTAACGCCCGGAGCTTTTTTTACACCGGTGGATTTCACATATACTTTACGACGCCACAAGTATAATATACTGACGGTTAGTATACCGACTACCTCGCGACCTTACGGTTTCTTTTCTCTTTCACTTTCTTACTTGATTTAAACTCTTTTTTGTTGCTGTCAAGAAATCTTACTTACGGATCTGGATAAAAAATGCTGTTGGAAAAATAGGACATGAAAAAAAACACGCAAAGGAAAAAAAAGGTGATTCAAGAAAATAATGAAACAATAGTTAAATTTGCATGCAATTACTTGCAAAAAGTAGCTTAATGGTATTTTGTAACGCTCTGTCAATTCTCTACGCCAAAATCACAGTATTTTTTAACTGCATTGCAAACCAATGCCAAAAACAATTTTTATCATTCCGACTAAATAGTTGCGTATGTGATTGAGAGAATAATTTTAAAAACGTCTAAGAGAATATTCGATTATTATTAACAGCCTACAAAAGAAATGTTTTTTAATCATGTTATAAGATTTTTCAGATTAACGCCCGGAGCTTTTTTTACACCGGTGGATTTCACATATACTTTACGACGCCACAAGTATAATATACTGACGGTTAGTATACCGACTACCTCGCGACCTTACGGTTTCTTTTCTCTTTCACTTTCTTACTTGATTTAAACTCTTTTTTGTTGCTGTCAAGAAATCTTACTTGCGGATCTGGAAAAAAAATGCTGTTGGAAAAATAGGACATGAAAAAAATCACGCAAAGGGAAAAAAAGGTGATTCAAGAAAATAATGAAATAATAGTTAAATTTGCATGCAATTACTTGCAAAAAGTAGCTTAATGGTATTTTGTAACGCTCTGTCAATTCTCTACGCCAAAATCACAGTATTTTTTAATTGCATTGCAAACTAACGCCAAAAACAATTTTTATCATTCTGACTCAATAGTTGCGTATGTGATTGAGAGAATAATTTTTAAAACGTCTAAGAGAATATTCGATTATTATTATCAGCCTACAAACGAAATGTTTTTTAATCATGTTATAACATTTTTCAGATTAACGCCCGGAGCTTTTTTTACACTGGTGGATTTCACATATACTTTACGACACCACAACTATAATATACCGGACTGACGGTAATACTTGTCAGGTCTCAGTTATTCTAGGGAATTTCTTCGAATACGTATTACTTAAACAAAGTTTACAGACGGAATTATGAAACTATTTGCTAAGTGCAGAGTTCGGATATGCATTGATAAATCAATGAATTAGAAATTAGTATATCGATTAGTATCGATTACTTTTATATTAAAGTAACCTACTCATGTCAACCAACTTGAATCGTGGCGTCATAAATGACGAAGTACAACCAATGCACATAAGAAAACTCAATTTAAAGTAAAAATACGTGCTGTAAATGGAAGAAGAGAACTTAGTATACATTTATGAACGCATTAAGGGAAGACGCAAATAAACTTCGTCGAAAAAGGGTAAAATAATGGTCAAGATTTTTCTCTAACGAATTTTGTTTTTACTTTTTGACGGGGAAGGTTCGAGTCAATTTCATTACTATTAAGGTAGTCTGTTCACATTAGCTAGTCAAATCAGTGCTAAATTTTTAATCGCGTTTCTACACATTTTGGTAGTTTTGCCGACTGTTCTGCAGAGTGGCTTGCTCATCAGCATTAGTTCTTAATATATAAATCCATCCACAGACACGGTTTGAAATAAAAATACCCTGATACATACAAATTTCGGATGAGGTTGTTGTCATCCAGTTTTATATTTAAAAAAACCACAATATTAATCTAGTTATAACGAGCAATAGCTTATGTTGTTTGTTAAAAAATGCTTCATTGATTGACCGGACAAATTCTGTATTAGTATTAGTTATTCACAAGTTACAAGCATGTGTAAATCTGATGATAGGTTAGAGTAGATAAAAAACGGTTGCAATTTTCTTACAATGAATACTATAAGAAAATGTCTCCGGTCAATCATTGAAGCATCTTTTAATAAACAAAATGAGCTATCGTTCGTCAAAGTCTGACAAAAATTATGGTTTTTTCTAATATAAAACTGGATGACAACAACCTCATCCGACATTTGTATGTATCAGGGTATTTTAATTAAAAACCGTGTCTGTGGATGGATTTATATATTAAGAACTAATGCTGATGAGCAAGCCACTCTGCAGAACAGTTGGCAAAACTACCAAAATGTGTAGAAACGCGATTGAAAATTTAGCACTGATTTGACTAGCTAATGTGAACAGACTACCTTAATTAATCCATATATCACTTTTTTGCAAGGTGGCTATAGCATCAGTCTTTCTGGACCACCGACAATAATTTTTGCTTTCTTTTTACACTGTACAATTTTTTAATAAAGTTTTTGGTACGATTAATTATTTAGTTTGTGCAATGAGAGATTTCTGAAGAAGATTCAATTATATGTTTATAGATCCAAATACTACAGGATGACAAAGCTGATTGGATGCAATCACCCAAGGGTCGAATTTAAACTAATCAGCGTAACCGCTGAACAACCGTTGTAGTGAACTCCTAATTTTCTTCAATAAGCATCGAGAATCTCAATCGCTGTATTAATCGAGATATCTAATATCTTGCTGAATGGTGAAATGATGAAATAAAATATTATTATTTCATTATTTTATATATTAATAGAAATATATTATTATAGTAGTATTATTATATTATTATTATATTAGTAGAAAATTTCATAATAACAGAAAATGTACAAAATTAGAAAAAAATTGGACCATAAAATTCTTCATAAACCTATTCGTTCACGTATTTAGCAGGTAAAGTTTAAGTTCATTTTTACATCGTACGAAATTATATTGCGATATCAACAGCAATTTATTAATAAATGACCTAAGAATTACTCAATAAATAAGAAATTTTAATTGTATGCATTATTCTGTACGTAAAAGTGATTCGTATATAATTACACGATTCAGAATTATTAAGAACCTGCTGAACTAGATTATACAGAAAAGTCCATTGTAATATTATTTCCTTACTATTTAGTCAGTAAAAATTTAATTTAATTAAAAACAATATTTCAATATCTAATATCTTGCTGAATGGTGAAATAATGAAATAAAATATTATTATTTCATTATATTATTATATATATTAGTAGAAATATATTATTATTATAGTAGTATTAATATATTATTATTATATTAGTAGAAAATTGCATTATAACAGAAAATGTACAAAATTAGAAAAAAATTGGACCATAAAATTCTTCATAAACCTCTTCGTTCACGTATTTAGCAGGTAAAGTTTAAGTTAATTTTGACATCGTACGAAATTATATTGCGATATCAACTGCAATTTATAAATAAATGATCTAAAAATTACTCAATAAATAAGAAATTTTAATTGTATGCATTATTCTGTACGTAAAAGTGATTCGTATATAATTACACGATTCAGAATTATTAAGAACCTGCTGAACTAGATTATACAGAAAAGTCCATTGTAATATTATTTCCTTACTATTTAGTCAGTAAACATTGAATTTAATTAAAAACAATATTTCAATATACGAGTTGCATGATATTGACGGCTTATTTTACCAAGAATAATATTAAACTCACGTTGGCTGCTGCTTCGTCGTATGATGTTCTCCAAGAACGTGTTTTGAGGGGCTACCAGGCCCCTACGACCCCCTGGCATCCTTTAACCGTTTGATGAATCCCGGGATCTCGCGTTCGCTCGAGGGCCCGCTCCGCGATCAAGAGGAAACTCTTATCGCCGCCCCGGTAGCAAAACCACCACCAAAACGCTTTACGCTTCCCCGTTATGGTGTCTCCCGTTGGTTCTCCTTTGCTCTCTTATCCCTCTCTTCCTCTTCTTCTTCTTCTTCCAGGCGAGCGGAACGCCAAGTATTCGGAGAGAAAACCAGCCTCGCCGTATCTCACGGCACCACGAAACGAGCACAAACGTTCACAGACTCGTGAAAAAGAAAAAAGAAAACGAAAAAAAAAATATCCCGAACCAGAAACGAAATAACAACAAGAAAAATCGTAAGGGACGCCTAAAGACCGAAAGACAGTGCAAGATATTGAGTAAAAAAGAAATGGGGGCAAAGACGCGCACCACTTTTCACTCACTCACCACCAAACAACACTTAATATTTGTCGAATATACTTTTTCAAAGCCACGTCTCAATTCTCGTGTGTCTTGTCCGTTGCGTCAATGCGTATATGATTTCTCAGTTTTCACTTAGTCCTTTCGATGAAACTGCCACGACGGCGAGCCCAAGAATCCTTGTACTTGGCTCTTCTGCTACGAATCGCGGATTTGTCCTCGAGATAGCGTCCACGTGATGGTCTCAACGGGGACGATTTGCTCGAAATGCCGATAGGTAAGAAAAAGTAGCAAGTTTTGAGAAAATCGTTGCTTCTTCTTCCTCTACGACTTCTGCTTTCCACTTCTCGTTCTCTCGAGACTCGTGAGGAATATTCCATTCCCGAGGAGGAGACAGAACGGCAGGTCGCTTACACTTCTTGTATTCTCCTTTACATACACATGTGTCCCATCCTCTTCAATGTCACGTTCTTGTCTTTCTTCGTAGAGATTGTATCTCGCAACTTTTCGTATTACGTAGCTGAAGAACTTGGTATCACGCCAGAGGACCAAATATTAGACCCAAATTTCTCATTTTCTTGCATCTACATATGAGCTTGTTTCTTACTCCTATTCACACGCAAAATACACTCTTGCTGACCTCATTACTCCATATTCGTGATTACGAGCCTCCTTGAATTACATCAAACCAACGGACATTAAAAATCAAACAATAAACACGCGATTTTGTCGACGATGACGACGAGGACGCCTGAACAAGTGAACTTTCATCACCTGTGTTTGAGGGAGGTCCGACAAGTGCTCACCAACGACGACCTCGTCATGATTTTCGCAAACAATTCGCGAGGGGAATATATTCAACAATGAGATAAGCTTATTAGAGTGGACACTTGGTGTCGGCGAGTGCGTTAGTGTCTTATTAGACCTTACGCGCTGCCACAGCCGCTGATTCTCGTGCACCGCACTCGACGATAACAATCGAGTGGCCGTTTTGTTTGTTGATGCTTTTCCGACGAGTGCAGCACGTAGACGTACCACCGACGAAATTCAGCATCTAGCCGCAATCCTTCCAGGTACACGCGCTCGCTATTGACTCTCTGCAATGACGACAAAGCCGTCCTGACGCTGCAGAATTCTTTGTTAAAGACGATAGATGCTTTGTTTTTGTTCGTTTCGTAGGTGGTGCTAGTGACGATGATGATACTGCTGCTGCTGCTGCTGCTTTTGCTGGTGCTGATGAGCCATCCGCGATTGTTCTCGACATCCTCGGCGTCCTCCTCGTCCGTACAGCTTGTGCCCGACGAAGACATAGCTCTCTCGCACCCTGGCGAGCTTTTGTTCACCGATGACCTCACATCCTAACGGGTAAGAAACTCGTCACTGCAAGGATGCTCCTTTCACTCGCGACACTGCTTCGGGTTATTAATTCAATTAGATCTCAAAGATGTTGCTTGTGATGTCAGCAAGTTGATTCAACGTAGCGCAGCGTTGTCTTCTTATTACATCTGATGAAAAGCTGACATCTTCTTGCTTCTCCAATGATCCGGCAAGTGGCTGTAAAAAAAAACACAGAAAACAAATACAGACAAGTGACAATTAATTCGTGAAAAGACAAGAGTGATGGTTAATGACGGAAAATTGAAGTGTGATTGTTTCTATTCGATTGTTTGCTGTAAAAGAGAGTTTATACAACAGTGGGAACATTTGGATTGTATCGAGGATGTACGAGATGAGAGACTAAACGAGGGAGGACAGTGGTGGTCTACTCTGGTAGTCGTTCCGATCACTCGCACGGTTCGCATTGTCGAACTACTGTCTATATGTGTGTATTGAACTACCTAGGCAAGCAGGATACGTAGGTAGGTTGGTAGATATGTATGTATGTACACATATTGGAGGCATTGCTTTCGCTACTGGTCCGCCGGCGGAATAGCGCTTTCAGTGAGGCAAATGGAGCGGAAGTGGAGGTCGCGACTACCCTTTTCACAAGCCTCTCTCTGTGTCAGCCAGCCGGCAAGCCGTACAGGCGTACAGCCAACCCAACGAGTAGTAGATACCTAATTCGTATACCGCTACGTAGGTAAGTACTATTGCATGATATCTATACATTGCCGAGGTGAAGGAAACGAATATCGGTACGTCCTTCCGGTAAGTCTCGTGCTACACTTGGAATCCTGCGAGTGCTCTATTAGCTTGTTTGGTGCAAAGTTCGGTTTTGTAAATCGGAAAGAAATTATGCAGATCGATAGAATCTCAAATTTTTTATGCATTGTGATTATACGCATACCTTAGTCCTTTGATATTTTAGTTCATCAATGTGAAGCGATTCGCGAGATTAAATTTAGACCCTCTTCGAAATATAAAAGTGACAGTCGCACCGATTAAGTCGAGGGTCATGAACCTCCGGAGAAACTCAGGAAATGGCAGATATTACCTACTTACAGAAAAATCGTAGTAGTATGGGCAACTATAAAGTGACAAGTTTTAATTTTTAGTCCATGCAACTATTTTCATAGTTACGGTAACTATGAGAATAGTTATTGTAACTGTTTGATAGTTGTGGGAACTGTTAAGAAACGGGTTGTACGAACTAAAAATGAATAGTTGTCACTTTATAGATACTAATACCATAATTTTCTCTCAGTGCATAAAATTTGTATGTCAGGACCTCTGATTAGGTTCTACGGAGTGAGATGAGGTTCTTAGGCCAGTGTATGAATAATAAAAGTGGCATATTTTACCCATTTTGATTCAATGAAGGATGTTTGAAGGGTACTTCAATTCGTTTCGACTCGGGTTTGGATGGACGATTGAAATGATTGCTCTTATGATCCTTTTAAGGTAGTTCTGTCGTGAAGGCAATCCAAACTCATATGCATGAATTTTTGACATGTTGTAATTTAGTTATTCAATTTTACTTGCACAAAATCTTGAAGGCTTTTACCGAGTATTTGAATGAACAATTAAAACTTGAAAATCGATCTTTTTACACGGCACTTACGGGAGGGCTGGAAAAATTGATCTTTAAATCGAAAATTAACATACTTAGATCAAAGATATAGAAAAAATAAAAAGTACTACGGATTTGCAAATTATTCAGGAATTGATGTATCATGAAAAAAGGTGAAGTCTCCGGAATAATGTTTAATTGAATCAAGGTCAAAGTGCACGATACCGGTCCAAATGACGATTCCTAACCTAATTATCGTAAAAATGAAGTCAAATCTGCACTAAACATATCAACTATTTACAAATAATCGTTTTAATTTGATTACGACAATTCCGAAGGATTCTCGATTATTTTTTATATTATTATTGAGGCATTCAAAGTGATGCGTATGATTATTTTTTAATGTCATATAGACTCTGAGATTTATGACTCCGGCGTACCGACAGAACTACCTTAAAGGGAGGTTAGATCAAAATCAGGGATATTCATTGATCTGTATCTCACTTGTTTGGAAAAAGGGTTTTGAAAATTGAGAAGAAATTGTGCCCGTTATAGGTTTAAATGATGACAATAGTATTATGTTTAAGTATTAGAAAACAACCTTAAACCTTTAAAAAAACATGTATAATACATGTTTTTTTTACCTGAATTATTATGCAATCGGACAAAAATCTGATATCGATAACTATAAAATAATTGCAACTATAAAAAAATCGTTACATACACTAAAAATTGATGGCTGTCACTTAATAGTTACGACTTCCACGATTTCTCTGAGTGTGAAATATTGATAGTTATGTGGTTTTTAATGTCCACGTAACAGGGTGAAAAATTACAGATTTCACGCCATCTTTCTTCACCATCTCCTTGCTCAATCCTAGAATATACTAACAACGCGGATCAGTGCATGCATTAAGCAACGTTAGAGTAAATGAGGCAGGAGTTACGAGCAGCGATCACCCGCGGCGCGGATGGAACGCGAACAAGGAGAGCAATTTTCCTCGTCGTATCATTCTGTATATCTGTACGGTGCAATACTGCTAATGTAGGGAAGAAATCATAGTCGCGGAATATCTTTCCAATACTCATTCTCCTTCGGTATGCTCTGCAACTAGGATTCGCCTCTTCTATTTTTAGCGAAGGGTCGCTCGGTGAAGGTCTCAGTCCCTAAAGAGAAATTCCACCCCCTTCGGCGTGTGCAGCACGCCCTCGCAATAATATTCTCAAACGGGCCATATAACGCTCTGTGCTTCGCGGTGGCAAGCAGCTCGAGGTCTTTCTGCTGTCTATAAAAAGAGGTCTTTACATACGTCCTAAAGCGCCGCAATTTAAGAGTAACGTACATAGCAAACAATAAATGGGATTTATTTTTTATGAAAAAAAAAATAAAAATCGTATGAAAAATGTCATACACTTGATTGTTCTCAAAGTAGAAATTTCTGATGATGTAAAACAGAAAGTAGAAAATGAAAAAACATCATTTTTGCTTCCTCATAGAGGAAGCTTTTAGAAGCCGCAATTTAAGAGTAAGGTACATAGCAAACAATAAATGGGATTTATTTTTTATAAAAAAAAAAAAAAATCGTATGAAAAATTTCATACACTTGATTGTTCTCAAAGTAGAAATTTCTGATCATGTAAAACAAAAAGTAGAAAATGAAAAAAGATCATTTTTGCTTCCTCATAGAGGAAGCTTTTAGAAGTCGCAATTTAAGAGTAAGGTACATAGCAAACAATAAATGGGATTTATTTTTTATGAAAAAAAAAAACGTATGAAAAATGTTGTACACTTGATTGTTCTCAAAGTAGAAATTTCTGATCATGTAAAACAAAAAGTAGAAAATGAAAAAAGATCATTTTTGCTTCCTCATAGAGGAAGCTTTTAGAAGCCGCAATTTAAGAGTAAGGTACATAGCAAACAATAAATGGGATTTATTTTTTATGAAAATAAAAAAAAAATCGTATGAAAAATGTCATACACTTGATTGTTCTGAAAGTAGAAATTTCTGATCCTGTAAAACAAAAAGTAGAAAATGAAAAAAGATCATTTTTGCTTCCTCATAGAGGAAGCTTTTAGAAGCCGCAATTTAAGAGTAAGGTACATAGCAAACAATAAATGGGATTTATTTTTTATGAAAAAGAAAAAAAAATCGTATGAAAAATGTCATACACTTGATTGTTCACAAAGTAGAAATTTCTGATCATGTAAAACAAAAAGTAGAAAATGAAAAAAGATCATTTTTGCTTCCTCATAGAGGAAGCTTTTAGAAGCCGCAATTTAAGAGTAAGGTACATAGCAAACAATAAATGGGATTTATTTTTTATGAAAAAAAAAAATCGTATTAAAAATGTCATACACTTGATTGTTCTCAAAGTAGAAATTTCTGATCATGTAAAACAAAAAGTAGAAAATGAAAAAAGATAATTTTTGCTTCTTCATAGAGGAAGCATTGTTTTCGTGAAAATTTTTTTTTCGAGATTTTCATCTCAGGACACTCAGAATGGTCTAAAACGTCGAGAAAAGTGGTTTAGAAAAAATGTCTGTATGTATGTGCGTGTGTGTGCGTATGTGCACAATTTTTTGTTAGCACGATAGCTGTCGCAATTTTTAAGATATCGGGCTCAAATTTGAACCACGAGTAAACTGTCGTTAAACAAGGTATAGGATTGAATTTGGAGTTAATCCATCAAGGTGTTCAAAATTTATGACATTTTGAATTTTTTTGGAGAATGTCAGCTCGGGCTCTAACTCCCGCAATTTTTATGATATCCGGCTCAAACTTGGACCAGAAGTGGACTGTTATCAAATAGTGTTTGGGATTAAATTTGGTGTCAATCCGTTAAGGGGTTCACAATTTGTGGCATTTTTAAATTTTTTGACATTTTTTGTTCGTGCTCTAACTTTCGCAATTTTTAAGATATCGGGCTCAAATTTGGTCCACAAGCGGACTGTTATTAAATAAAGTTTGGGAGTGAATATGACGTCAATCCGTTAAGGGGTTTAAAATTTATGGCATTTTGAATTTTTTGTTTGTGCTCTAACTTCCGCAATTTTTAAGATATCGGGCTCAAATTTGGTCCACAAGTAGAGTGTGGGTAAACTAAGCATCAGTTCGAATCTGACGAGAATCTGTCAAGGGGTACAAAACTAATGCCATTTAAAATTTTTTTAAACAAGGCTGCAAAGTAGAACTTTGCAAATTGCTTCCTCATTATTATTGGATTTTTACAAAGCTTCCTCTATGAGGAAGCCAAAATAGATTAACATGCTTCCTCATAGAAGTCGATTTGTAAAAATCTAATAATTGTATATTTGAAATTTTCCAGCGCGACCTTTTTAACGTCTATAAAAAAGTGAAAAAGCTTTTGTTCCTGAAATGGGTGTTCCCTTTCCTTAATGTCTCAACAGTGTAATTTACAGAGTACGAAGGACATTCAGAACGAGAAGAAGTTACGCGGGGAATAATTTGCAGTTTGCGCGTTCCAATTCCGCGCCATTACTACTACTACGCGAATCGATCTATCGCTCCAATGCCTTTTGCTCTTCATTCCCCGAGCTACCCACTCGGGGGTGCATCCCTTCTTCTCTCGTCCCTTGTCCTTCCATCCGTCATCCCTCGTTATTGCCTCCTGCCTCTCCCGTGGGAGATGGTGGAGGGGGAGACACCGACATAATTCGCATAAATTCATCGTCTCCATCCGAAAATACCATAACAACATTATACCAGTCTGCGAATTTAATGTATGTACAATTATGTCCATACAAAGTATTAGAATTGTAAATCAAGCAAAATCGGCGTTATGTGCTTCTTCCCTCGGACGCTTTTCGGTACACCAAGAGAAAAATATAATTAAGACATCTTCAAATAGTTTGGTAAAAAAACCCAGACAACATAGTAAATGGGATCAATCTTGGAAGTTTGGAAATGTTTACTTATTGGGAATCAACACCAAGCAAAAATGACCGCGTTATCCCAGTCGGTAAAAACTTTGCACTCTTTATTTGTAAGAGTTTTTATTATTTCAACGGATATCATTACAAGAAATGTTTATCCACTTATGAATATCGATTTGTATTAATGATAAATTGTTTTTTAAAATAAAATAATAGGTTAAGACGACTGGGATAAAGTAGTTAAAAAAAATCCACCAGATGTCGTGTTGCTACATGTTATTTCCCAATACCGTGAATAGAAACGCAATGCACGCGGAGGGCTGATCGCGAAACGTCTGGCCATTTTCGGGCAACTTTGAGGTTATGGCGGCAAACGTTGAACGATTGATGCTACACCGGAGCTGCATATCTTTCGTAAATCTCATGTACTAAACTACAGACATTTTGCAGGCTGTCAATAGATTTTGCGTTATTTTCCGTAACGTGAATTGCTTTAAGGAGGTTGGAGCGTTCCACACTAGTAAAATCAGTGGTAAATTTTTAAAAGCGTTTCTACAATTTCAGATGTTTTAATAATCTCTTCCAAGGTATTAATCATATAGCAGCATTAGTTCTTGATATTCAAATACATTCACAGCTGTCATATGAACAGTAAATCGATCAATATCTCCAAATTTCCGATGCCATGTTTTTTCATCCAGTTTTGTAAAAGTGGAAACCGTAATATCAGTCCGATTATGACGAAACATAGCTCATTTTGATCAGTGGAAGATCCTTAATCGATTGACCGTCCGGATTTTCTATAGTATCAGGCGTTCAAAAGTTACAGCCATTTGTATACTTGATGTTAGGTTATGATAGAATAAACAAACGGTTGTATCTTTTGAACTACTAATACGATTTTAAAAAATAGACAGCCAATCGATAGAATATCTTTTAATAAAAAAAATGAGCTATTGATCGTCATAATCAGACTGATATTACGCTTTACCCTTTTAAAAAACTGGATGAAAAAACATAACATCGGAAATTTGCAGATATTGATCGATTTACTGTTGATATCACAGCTGTGAATGTATTTGAATATCAAGAACTAATGCTGCTATGTAATTAACGCCTTGGAACAGATTATTAAACCATCTGAAATTGTAGAAACGCTTTTAAAAATTTAGCACTGATTTGACTAGAGTGGAGCGCTCCAACCTCCTTAACCTGTATGCGTATGAAGATTATTCCGAACATTTGTGGACGCAAAATATAGAGAAGTATGAGATGCGTTGTATAGCGTTGTACAGCAGCGTAAATAGTACAGCGGGCGACACCTAGTAAATCTTTTTATATGTCTAGAAAAAAATGCCATTTTTCCACTTTGGATCCCGATTACTATACGAATCTGGGAATGAGTACTATATTTTTCTCTCGGTGTATATAACATCCTCTGTGTGTGTCAACAAAAGAGAGGAAGGTCATCAATCAAACGGACGTGAATTAGATTTCACGAGGTGCCGTAGAATATGGTGCGAGAAAACGGCTTTTATCGACGAGTCATTCCCATTCTATATATTGGCTTACGATGTAGAAGTATAAGCTCGTGCCACTGATAGTAAGTAAAAAAGGGTCGCGAAACACGCTTTCTCATTGTATGCTCTCACTATGGCCGAACGATTCTTGACCTTCTCGAGCTTTGCGATAGGGAAATGAGGTGTAACGCAGGTTCCTAACGTTTATATATATATTATATTTGTATATAAATGTATATGGCTTTGTAGTTCCTTCTCTATTCGTCATTGTACACAGTATGTGTGCGTCCCGTAAACGTGATCGATAGAAAAGTTACGAGGGAATGGAAGGAGAAAGAGGAAGAAAAAAAATAGGGGTCGACCCGGCCCCAACCGACGACCACGACGAAGTTGGCCTAGAAGGATGTAGTCGTGGCTAACTCGGTACGCGTTACGCTCGAGCTATTCCACGATGAAACTCTCCTATATCCACGGTCGATTCATCGTGGTCTTGGTTACGAAAACTCGGCGCCCGACCTATGGAATGATATAACGATTTGAACGGACCCGGAGAATGTGCGGTTTTCCTCTTTTTTTTTTGCCTCTCACTTTTTTTTCATTCTTTTGTTCTCTCCGGTGTAAGACTGACTGACTGACTGAGGACAACGACAACGTCAAGAAAGGTTCCAAAGTTTTCGCGATTGGAGAAACCTCTCGGAACATCGACTCAGTCCGAGAAAAGAGGGTAAAGTCCGAGGAAACGGGTTACCTCGTTTCGCGAGACGAGCGGAATAAGCGAAATACGACAGCGGCAGCGTGACGTCTGGCTGCCAGTGACGAGCCAGCTCATGCTGACTGTTGAGAATCAATCACTGCATTGTGACGCACGTACGGACATCGCTGGTACAGCTATTGACCCTTTCACTCTACTAATCGAAAAAAAAAAAAAAAAACAGGACACGCTTAGGAATGATATGAATATAAATTAGAAAATTGTAATGAAATTTGCGTGCACTATACGAGGAGAGTAATTGCATTTGGGAATGAGGTTTGTGGGTCGAATTGTGATGGATCCAAAAGGTAGTGGCAAGATTTAAAAATTAACTTCCCGGGTAGAAAATTTGCGGCGTTATATCCGGCGCCAATCAGCTCCCGTATAGTGCCATATCTGCCCTGACAGGGCCATAGTTGTGCCAAATACGCGCCGGATGTAACGCTACAGATTTTCTACTAGGGTTGTATTAGTTAATAATATATGTTAAGGCTGCAGTCGCGAATGATAATCAGAGGAAAAGTTCATCGGTTATGGGCGACCAAATGAAACAAAGATCTTCTTGTTTTTTCTATTCTTGGTACGTTTCGGCCCTGATCAGGGTCCTCTTCAGTCAAATTTATTTATAACTATAAACAATGAGAACATAATTAGGTAACAATTAAAGAGCTCAACCTAACCTATTATCTACAGCGTATAATCTACAATTTACATTTAAGCTGTTCTAAAAATGAAGAAAAATTATTTTATTGTAGAGTATTGAACAAATAATTATTAAACTTACAGATTAATGTTTAATATCATTCATTATTATTTAACAACAATCCTGGTGGCCGGATTTCCTGGCCATGTGTGCTAATTATGTTCTCATTGTTTATAGTTATAAATAAATTTGACTGGCCGAAACGTACCATGAAAAGAAAAAACAAGAAGATCTTTGTTTCATTTGGTCGCCCATAGCCGATGAACTTTTCCTCTGGTTGTATTAGTTAATTTGGGTGATTATTTTGTGTTATCATTTGTGCGCTTCGCGGACTATTGATTGTTGTTGTCGTGAAGGCACTTGAGATTTTTTAACAGTTTATTTTATTGTTTTTTCTTTACTATAAATTAAAATATAACGATTACGTGTATTGCCTAAAATTGTGCTAATATCGTTATTATCGGAATAAAAGAGAATTCTGAATATTTGTCTTTTATGAGATTAACATTTATGTCACAATTGATATTGCCTAATGATAACCCGTATTACCAATAAAATCATGTTTAAGTTTTTCGATAACTGCAGAAAATTTATTTTCAATTGAAATTTCACGATAAATTGTTCATAAAATGAAGGGTTTTAATCCTTCATTCGTTTTCTATGCATTCAGTGCACAGTTTCGAATTTCCCCAAGAATATTTACGGACATTTATATGAAAATATAATTTTCCGTGTAGTAATGCAAGAATTTCAGTATCTCATTAATATTATTTTTAATAGATTTTTTTTTGATACATTGAATATTTTCGTCAAAAAAATCAACTTTTAGAATTTTTATACAACAAGTGAACATTATATTAAAAATCTATAAAAAAAACAATGAAATCCGGAAGGGAGTGTGATTAATATAAAATTATTATACTCTCGAGCTGAAGGACTCCGGTCGATGGCTCGTTGGTAATTTATGTTATGTTATAGGAATTAAAATTTATAATGGACAGACAAAATTTATTATGTGTATATTGTGAATAAATTACGATTACCACTACCGTTATACTCATTTATTATTTTCGAAATTAATATCGCACTATCATTCTGAATTACGCGCATAATTTCAGATCCTTAATACGTCCATCAAATATGTATAAGATGTGACAGCAGCAACAATTCAAGCCTCCCGCGACAATCTCCAATCTAGAGTTTCCGAAGCCAAGGAGATTTAGAGCAGGCACAGATTTTCCAGAATGGCGCGGCAAGGATTGCGAGATCGAGTCTCTTAGGTGATAGTAGACTTGAACGAAGACCGATGGTGAAAAGCACAAGAGGGAAGTAGTTTGAAGGGGGAGGGAGGTGAGGATACCGACATATCGCAGGGGAGGAGAATGCGAGCCGTAGGTATCCTCGAGTTGTCCGGAAGTTGGAGCAAAGAGGGTGAGTTAGTCTAGGGATGGAATGCAGCCGAGTTGGAAGTCTCAGAGAGCAGTAGTAGTAGTAGCAGCAGCAGCAGCAGCAGCGACGACGGCAGCAGTCTTGTGTCCCAGGTGCCTCTTCGTTTCCCTTATCGCGAAACGTGAAATGGCACAGAGACTGCGAAGCAAAGGAAAGGGGTGAAAGGGAGGGGAAAGACCGTGAAGCTCCGCACGTTGAGCTAATTGGATATACATAGAGCGAGCTGTACGTCACATGCATAAACAGCTCATCGCGAGAGCGAGCGAGTTTCCGAGTGAGAGAGAAGCGAAATGGAAACTTCTGTCGCGGTCTACCAGCTGCCACCGCTCGGTTTTGCGGAAAGTGACGGGGTGATGTACCTGATGCACCGAACTCACAACGCAACACGTATATTGGATGCTGTGAGCACTATATCACGAAACTGAGAACAGACAGTCATCGACCTCATCATAAAAATCACGAGCCTCCAATAATCGAGCAAGTATCACCGAGAGAAAAGATTTCATTGACGCCAAAGAAATGGGTGGATTGATTTTTTTTCATCGATTTCAATGAAATAGTGCATTTGAATTTCAAAAAGAACATTTCATTGTCTGTAAATGAAGATTTGCTTAGTGAGCATATAATAAAGAAACAGTGTCATTGTTTTAAAGGGACGTTTTCATCGATTCAAAGAAACGTTTTCATTGATCTCTCTCTCGCACCTAACCTCACTTTTTTGTTTTCCGTTTCTACCGATCGAACGGCTTCGAGTTTCGAGGAGCCAGAAACTTAGCCTAGTTCTGCCATATTTCCTTACATACTCACAAAATTTGAGCTTTATTTGCCGCGTACTTCAGGAAAAAAATAGATTTCGAAATTTTGAGCTGGTAAGAAGAAGATTTCATTGAATCAGCGACAATATCTTTATAATCAATGAAAAAGGTTCGTTGGTTTAAATAAATGTTTCTTCGAATCAATGTCACTACTTTTCATTGAGTTTGAGATGATTCAAAGAAAAGATAGTATTGAAATTTAAGTATTTCATTTCATTGGCAAAGATTTCCGTAAATCAATGAAACTTTTTCTTTCGGTGTAATCGAGCAAGTACACCGAGAGAAAAGATTTCATTGACGCCAAAGAAATGGGTGGATTGATTTTTACTTGATTGATTACAACGAAATATTTCATTGATTTCAATGAAATAGTGCATTTGAATTTCAAAGAGAACCTTCATTGTCTGTAAACAACGATTTACTTAGTGAGCATATAATAAAGAAAAAGTTTCATTGTTTTAAAGAGACGTTTTCATTGATTCAAAGAAACGTTTTCATTGATCTCTCTCTCGCACCTAACCTCACTTTTTTGTTTTCCGTTTCTACCGAACAAACGGCTTCGAGTTTCGAGGAGCCAGAAGCTTAGCCTATTTCTGCCATACTTCCTTACATACTCACAAAATTGGAGCTTTATCTGCCGCGTACCTCAGGAAAAAATAGGTTTTGAAATTTTGAGGTGGTAAGAAGAAAGTTTCATTGAATCAGAGACGATATCTTTGAAATCAATGAAAAAGGTTCATTGGTTTAAAGAAATGTTTCTTCGAATCAATGTCACTACTTTTCATTGAGTTTGAGATCATTCGAAAAAAGATAGTATTAAAATTCAAGTATTTCATTTCATTGGCAAAGATTTCCGTGAATCAATGAAACTTTTTTCTTTCGGTTTATATTTCGGTGAAGTTTTTTTATGGGAGGAATTTCATAAAGTTTGCCACGAAATATTTGACATCATATATGGAATGTCAGAGTAGGAATGATACAAGAAAGCGAATATAATATAAGATTGGTGGTCCAGTATTATAAGGCTTTGATCGTGCACTCAAAGAAAAATGTTGGAATCCACTGAATATTTCAAGTTCCGAAGCTAAACGTTCTTTCCAGTATTTGTCATATCATATGTCATTGGTTCTTTTTCATAATTTGTGGATTTTTGTAAAAATCAATTGAATCAAATATAATATAATTTTTGACCAATACAATATTTATATCTTTCTGGTTTGTTGTTGATTAATAATTACCAAATACCATAAAAGGTAATGTATACAACAAATGGAGATTCTATCTATCTATTTACCCAACGATGAACGTACTTTACACAAATCTGAACTTGCTTTGAACTACATTCAAATGCGATTGTAGATGCATAGATCAAAGGAACAGTTAGTTGATTATTCGAACAATTTCTTAAATTAAATATTTGCTATGAACAATTGTTTCGTCGAACCAAACCAAACACTTTCTTCGCCGCCTCAACTACTAATTCAGTAGATCCAAGCAAACCTCTATAGTTCATTGCTTAATCGACAAAATACCGATTTATATCGGTCGATAATAAAAATCACTTTTATCTATTGAATTAACGATTACGGATATGGCGAGCATAATTGATAGATTGTAAGCGATAGTTAGTCGATCAAACGAGAAATTATCTGAATTAAGTGTACCTCTATTAACTATGACAATTATATCATCCGATCAAACAAATATTTCCTTCGTCATCATAACTGCTGATTCAATTGATCCAGGCGATATTTATCACAGTGTATTATGGAAAAGGCCTTTGACGGATCCTCGAGGAGATCAAGATAAGCGCCCTAAGTTACTTCGACGAGAATAATATTGGACAGATTAAAAGCAACAGTTAGTTGATCAAACGAACAATTTGTTAAATCTAGTGTTTCTCCATTTTCTATTCCATTTATTTCCGTCAATCAGCTAAATACTTGGTTCGCCATCGTAATTGTTAATGCAACAGTTATAGGTATTTTAACCATTCACTATTTTGAAATTTGCTATTTTAAAATTCACTATTTTGATCATTCGCTATTTTGACTCCCACCAAAATCGACGCTATTTTTTTTTGTTTTCCCACTCTGCTGTGTCATAGTTCAAAAATGTTGATATCTAATACAGGATTTTTGAGAATAATTACAAATTTCTAAATTGGGGCGGAAAATTTTGACTTAAAAAATTAATTTAAAAAAAAGTTACTGTAAAAAAAAAAAATTTTTAATTCTAAGTGTTTTTTCTCATTGCATTATGCAAAACATAATGAAGAAATTTTTAATTTTTAATTTTTAATTTTCTATGCCATTTATCTCCGTCAATCAGCCAAATACTTGCTACGCCATCGTAATTGTTAATGCAACAGTTATAGGTAATATCTACCTCATTGAATTATGCAAAACATAAATAAGAAATTTTAAAGAACGTGAAAAAGGTACGTTACTGTTGAGGTCTGACCATCGAGGTACACAATCTACTTGCCCATGTTATACCCTTCCAGCCGAAGAAGTCTCCACTCTCTGTGTCTTGACCCCGGCATAAACCTTTGGAAAATCCTCGACAAGAGTTAGATAAACTTGAAACTCTGTGTTGCACGGGAGAAAAAGTAGTTGGTATAAGCACTCTTTATAAGTTCGCAATAAATGAGTTGTGACAACCATTTATACATTTACGATAACAGAATAAATGTTTGTCACAACTCGTTTATACCAACTACTTTTCTGTAAAGTAGTTATACCAACTACTTTTTTTATAAAGCAATTGTGCTAACTACTTTTTTGTAAAGTAGTTATACCAACTACTTTTTTATAAAGCAATTGTGCTAACTACTTTTTTGTAAAGTTTTTGTAAAAAAAAGTAGTTGTACCAACTGCTTTTTTCAACCAAGTGGGGAGCTTAATATTTGGTATATTGAAAGCAGCAGTTAATAGTTGATCAGACGAACAATTGATTTAAGTAATTGCCAGTTATTTCGACCAATCCACCAAATACTTGCGTCGTCACCGTAACTACTAATTCCTTTGGATCCGGACGATATATTCCTCATTGCATTATGCAGGGAAAAAAAATTAATAAAGTTTGAAGAAAGTGGAGAAGTTCTAGGGCTGTGAGAGTCTGACCAGGAGGCTACTCTATCTACTGGGCCATCGAGTATCCTCCCAGCCGCAAGAGAAAGCACTCTCCTATGTCTTGGCTCCCGCACAGGCCTGTGGAGAACCCTCGAGAAGATCTAGATAAGCGCGCAACGCTGTCTCGGGAAGCGAAGAGGCCACAGACCTTAATGATCCCACTGGCTCTCCCTACGTTCATCGTTCTCACGTAGACAGTGCTTGCTTACCAGCAGGCTACCAGTCTGGGAAGAATTGTCTCCTCGACCTTCTCCCTCTCGTTGCCTCTCGAAATCTCGTTGCTTAAGTAATACAGGAGAATGTCGAGACACCCAACGATATACAACGATATAGAGCAATAAGACGAGGATGAAAATCAAGATTATCTCTCACGAGGAAAAGCGTAATTGAGAAATCGTCGTTCCGTCAATGTCCTCGTCTGGAGGGGGGAGGAGGGAGTGCAGCAGACACGAGATAGAGCGAGAAGCGGGGTAAAGAGCGAGGGGCCACAACCCCGTTGGAAAGAGGTTACCCCGATTCCTCGACTGACGTATTATGTTGCTATATAGCGTACGAAGCTTTGCTAACGTGCCACACGCGTATAGGTGTATTAGTAGAAGCTCGCTAGCCACATAGTACTTATACACATATATAGAAATACTAGGGTTTTGTACGGCTCGGGCACTACACGCCCTTGCAATCTAGTAACCTGCGATCGTGAGACACTATACCTTTTTCTCCCTCCGGAGGTCTTTGGGGGACGTACAAAAATTGGGCCTTTGGGGGATGTAAAAAAATTAGGCCTTTGGGGGACTTAAAAAAATCAGGCCTTTGGGGGACGTAAAAAAATCAGGCCTTTGGTGGGCGTAAAAAAATCAGGCCTTTGGGGGACTTAAAAAAAACGAGGCCTTTGGGGGGAGTAAAAAAATTAGGCCTTTGGGGGACGTAAAAAATTAGGACTTTTGGGGACTTAAAAATCAGGCCTTTGGGGGACGTAAAAAAATCAGGCCTTTGGGGGACGTAAAAAAATCAGGCCTTTGGTGGACGTAAAAAAATTGGGCCTTTGTGGGACATAAAAAATTAGGTCTTGGGGGGACTTTAAAAAATTGGGCCTTTGGGAGATGTAAAAAATTGGGCCTTTGGAAGACGTAAAAACATGAGGACTTTGGGGGACTTAAAAAAATCAGATCTTTGGGGGACGTAAAAAAATTGGTCCTTTGGGGGACGTAAAAAAATCAGGCCTTTGGTGGACGTAAAAAAATTGGGCCTTTGTGGGACATAAAAAATTAGGTCTTGGGGGGACTTTAAAAAATTGGGCCTTTGGGAGATGTAAAAAATTGGGCCTTTGGAAGACGTAAAAACATGAGGACTTTGGGGGACTTAAAAAAATCAGATCTTTGGGGGACGTAAAAAAATTGGTCCTTTGGGGGACTTAAAAAAATCAGATCTTTGGGGGACGTAAAAAAATTGGTCCTTTGGGGGACTTAAAAAATTCAGGCGTTTGAGGGACTTCAAAAAATTAGGCCTTTGGGGGACGTAAAAAAATTAGGCCTCTGGGGGACTTTAAAAAATCAGGCCTTTGGGGGACGTAAAAAAATTAGGCCTTGGAACGCCCACGGGGGATCAAGAAAAATCTGGGTTTCGGGGGCCCGAAAGGGATTTAAAACAGCTTGGGCTTGGGGCTTTTGAAGTATAAAATAATCCGGGCCAGAATGTGGTCCACTTGGCGTAAAATGGCCTATATTATATGTATAAAAATATATCTCGATTCTACTCACAGCGGCAGCGAGATCTTCTAATAATATATAAAGAGATATATGGTGTTCTTATATATGTAGTTCTTACTGATAGCTAACGAGATTCGACAGAGAGCCAATAATTTTTTTTCCCAAGGGTGGGATTTTTGGCACTGGGTGCTTTTTACTACAGCAATCGACACTCGCTATCATCACGACTTTTTTGCGCACACACATACACACACACACATGCACACGCACGCTTGGACCATATTTACAAATGGCTGAAAAACCTAAATGCCTTTTTCACATGACTTTTCCACTCTTAACCATCGAAACCAATGGCTAAACTTTTCAAATAAAATGTATTGCAATCTTTGAGATTATGAAACAAATTCACACCGACAAATTGACATTTATTGTTGCTGTGAATAATTTTGAATAATGTACTAATTATAATCAATATCTATTTCATAGAGTTTAAGTCGTCCCACAAATATTGATATTGCGAATAAAACTCACTTTTACTACTATTTCTGAAGATATTTAAAACATTACTCCCTTCGCATTCAGTGGTCCTTTCCCTCCATACATTCTCTCTTCTCTGCCTATAGCCCCAAGCTACCCTCTTTTTTTTCGCTTTTTCACTACCAGCCACGTTTACATCTCGCTTTGGGATCGATCAAGACTACCTCACGTCGAGGATCTCTCTTCCATCAGCCTGGAGATACGAAAACACGAGCAACCAAGCACCTCCATCTCGCGCTCTGGCGCCCCTTGTACCATGTGATACTTTTCCTTGCCGAAGAATTCTTCCTTTTCACCCCCACGAGCCTCTTTCGACTCACAAGATTTTTATCTACCTCCGGAATAGGTTCAAGCACTGAGCATTGATTGTGTTGTAACCTCGACTATTTCGTTCACTTTGTATATTTTCCTTCGCTTACTCCACTATTTTTTTTAGAAAATATATAATTCCTATTGCTTAAGGGGTCTGAGTTTGAGGCTCAAAAAGCAGTCGATTTACACACAATTAATGTGTAACCTTCGTAAGTTTGAATTTTTCATTTATTGAAAAATATTAGTAAACATTGGTGTTGTTATTGTTACAATAAAGTGTCGCTTAATAATCCATTCACAACGATTCACTTTGAATTCAGACAGCGCATGGTTTATAACATTTTCATGACCGGATACTTTTCTGAAATTAACAAATTGTCGAATATTGCAAGATTTAGAAAAAGAAAATTCGATTTCCAATGAAAATAACAACTTTACTAATTTGTTATTCCAACTGAATAAACATATTTTTTTAAATCATCCGGTCAGACGAAAGAAAAATGTTATGGAATATGATCTGTCTCAATTTTAAGTGAACCGAACGAATATATACATCGGCCGCACTTCATTAACAATTATAACTGCATTGTTTATCAACGTTTTTCACTTTAAAAAAAAATAAACCTTGGATTAATTGACTGTAAAATTCCGCTGCATTGCCAGCGCAATAATCATTACGTAGGACAAGAACGATTATTGCACTTTGAAATATCTACACAATTTTAGAATTGGGTTATTACACCCCAGTTGACTATGAAATGTCTTGAAAATCATGTATTTGGTGAACAATATATTACGATATGATCCTTGAGGCACCGAAAAATCTTGCCTTTATTCCTAAATGAAAAGCATCTTTAAGGCGTCGAAAAATTTCCGAGACCTCTTCCCTTTATTTCTAAACGAAGCCCGAGTTAAAACCCTTCCAACACCTTCTGCTGAATAAAAATGGGTAAAATGGGCCACTTTTGGAGGTTTATACAAGGGTCTAAGAACCTCATCTCACTCTGCATAACCTAATTGGAGGTCCAAACATAATTTCAGTCTACATTAGACTCCGTTTACTCCATTCGGGTAATATCTGCCATTTTCGGAGGTTTTAACGAGTGTTAAATGAATGCACGGAGGAAAGGGTGTAGTTGTAGGAACAACGGAATTGATACGTGCCAACCAACAGGCATGGTAAAATATGGCATTAGCAAGTTATTGCGTATCAGAACGAACCGATTGGTAATGCCAACTAACCGTTTGATGTCAGCCAACCGATTCGTGGCGCCAACCAACCGATTGGTAGTGCCAATCAACCGATTGGTGGCGCCAACCAACCGATTGTTAGTGCCAACCAACCGATTGGTAGTGCCAACCAACCGGTTGGTGGCGCCACCAACCAACTGGTAGTGCCAACCAACCGATTGGTAATGCCAACCAAACTACATCAGACGCTCCAAGCGTCATATGGTTAGTTTTTTCAACTAACACGTTTTTTCCGCGTGGAGGAACCTTCGTTTACCCCGCGGGACTGCTACATTTACACCCAAAAAAGTTGATGGTGAATTCAACTATACACATGTTTCCCTGAGACGACAATTATATTTTTATGGTTGCTGGAACAATAAATAATGTATCTAGCAACTAAATTATGGCACGTTTCATTATTTTAATAGTAGAACTCACTATATTTAGCAAGTTGTCGCATTTATTTTTCTCAGTGTAGGTTTTGAAGAGGATCTAAATTTCAACTCGGGAGAGCATGTTTGATTACACTCCGATAATCCAGGTAGACCTAAGTGACCACTAAGTAGACCACTCGAAAAGTGACAACCTTTACAGTAAGCCCATGTGACCGTTTTCTTGGTTGCTTGACCTACCTCTAGCTTTAATTAGTTGCAATTATTGTTCCAACTAATTAAATAAACAACTACTAATCAGTTAAGGGATTTTTCCAGTGTGAAAAAAATCGATTTTTTTTGGTCTTATCCATTAGTATATACGGTCAAAAACATCCTCTGAAATTTTTAAAGCGAAATTCGAAATACTTCGCTGGCATACTTTACGGACCTGGCATCGGCGATTAGTCGTAAGTACACAATTTAGGTATATGAAATTTCTACACTCGAAACTTTAAACGCGTTTTTCTCGAAACGACGTTTTTTAAAACGGTGGACATTCTCCGGGGAACAGTTTTCAAGCGATCGTTTTCAAATTTTAGGAAAACATTCTTCACGCAACTCTCTATCGTGCTATGGAAGCTTTTTTTTAAATCTTCCCATTTTTTTTAAAGAAAAACTGTCGAAAAAACGGCTAAATTCGGTACTTTTTGTTCAAACCGCCGCCATTTTGTCAATTTTGATTTTAAAAAAAGCCTCCATAGCGCGATAGCTAATCGCATACTAATTAATAATCCTTTGGGTTTTTTTAGATGAAATTTGCTACCCCTAGGATGTCCACCATGATGCTATCTTTTTTATCAACATTATTTTCAACAATTAAAAAAAAATATTTAAACAATAAAAATCGTCTTATAAAAAATCATTTTCTGTCATTCATGATTACCTTAATATGTCATAAAAATTTCAGATTGATCGGCGTATAGTAACCGTCTGAAAAAAAATCGTGAAAATAGGTTATTTTTTGGGCCGTCACACTGGAAAGATCCCTTAATGCATCTGTAACAAGTCTCTTGGGTTACTCCAATTAAAAGACGTAACGGCAATCCAGATTACAATCCGATTGCTCTGAGTCTACATGTATAATTGAATCGTGATTGAAGGTTTGAGTAAAGAAATCAGTATATACATATATATATATATGAGCTCATGGAACTATTTTTTGTTTGCTCTCTTTCCTCAAGCCGTGCG
The DNA here is from genome assembly GCA_963970395.1 of Ephialtes manifestator. Taxonomy (NCBI): domain Eukaryota; kingdom Metazoa; phylum Arthropoda; class Insecta; order Hymenoptera; family Ichneumonidae; genus Ephialtes; species Ephialtes manifestator. The sequence goes on from OZ019970.1 coordinate 37,664,731, forward strand.
AATCGACGAGTGCGTACTTTTTCCTGTAGATTCCCCTCACTCGCGTTTTTTTTTATCACTTCGATTTGCTCGTTTTCCGCGTGAGCCTCTGGTGCCGTTAAGCAAAACCCCTTTCCCCCCGTTCACGTTTTTTTTCCTTCTTTTTTTTCTCCTGATACACCGACGAGCCGGATTCCCGACTCGGCTGCGGCTCATCCAATTCTCCGATAGCGTCCACGCCGACTGACCCTCCTGTACCCACCCCCAAATAACGGGACCAGCTCAAACACATATATATACATATATATATATTTATATATATACACATACACACGTGGATAAAAAAGGGGAGAGGAGCGAACACCGAAGGGAGGAACAACGAGAAAGAGCCAGCAGTGCATGGGAAAACGAGAGACATACAAATAGTTGGAGCACGCGAAGGCCCCGACGAATTTTTCAGGGAAATTCGAAAGCGTTCTCATCCCTGGCTCGCACATTTCATCCCTCGCGTCCTCTCGAGTGAACGGTTCAAAAGCTCCTGGTTTTACTGCAATCAGGGAAAAACTAGCGCAGACCCGTCGAGTCACCCTCGCTGCATTACACCGTGAACTGACCTTTCCCAAATTCAACCCTGTTTCAACCCTCGTGCTTGTGATCTCTCGATTCTTAGTCAAAAACAAAAGGATCAAGATAAAGAAACGTCTTAATAAAGAATATAAAAATGTAGTTTCCCATCGACGCTTTAAAAATCATTGTTTATTTACTGGAATGAAAATATATTCAACGAAATATTTACAATAGTCGTACGAGTAACAACGTGACTCTCCTTGCTGCGAATTTTTCAGTATCCGTTCTGGTCAAATAACAGCAATAGTCGAACGCTATTGCGGCAAATGAACTAATGAAAGAATTAATTAGTAAATTATATATTATATATTATATTTATTATAAATTATATGTTATACTAGGAAAATACTATTAATGTTAAATATGGTGTTATACACACGAATACTGTTCCAATTTTTTATTTTATTTTTATATCTGAACTGTAAATTTGCAAAAGGGTTCGTCCCGTAAATAAATAAATAAATAAATAAATAATCAAAATTCATACAGCAATAAGATTCGTACGACGATAATAATCTTAATAGTTGAAATTACGTTAAATTAATTTTTCAAAAAAATATGATTCTCACATTATTGTAATAATAACCATTCCAGATTCAACATTTCATTTTTATTTTTCATCGAAAATCCTCAGTTAAAAAATTAACAAAACATTTTTTCCCTTATTCGATAAAATAATCTCGTTTAATCAGTTCGATACCGTGTGTTTGCACAATTTCCGAGGTATGAAGAGAAAAGTACGCTATTTAATTATATGACTTTTGCTCCACTTCTGGAAGGTTTTATTCAAGATTCGATAAACTGTTGTGTATTTTTATAAATAAATTCAGCCCCCGTGCTCGTTATTTTTCAATTCTCAATTATAATTACCACTCAAACGAAAAACCAGGTGAATAATTATCACGATAAAAACAATCGCAGATAATTCAACACCATTAAGAAAAAAAATCTTAATGAAGTTACATAAAATTTAATATTATCTGTAATCATATAGAAATCCTTTACATTTACTGCAATGAACAAATTTTTAATTAAATATTCATAATGATAATATTCAATTAATCATTTAGTTATTGTTTTCAATAAACTTAATTACTCAAAAAGTCTCCAAAAATGTTTTTGATCGAGATGACGCTAATGTTTATTAGATCAGTCGAACTGTTGGCTGTCTGCGCGTTTCTCGAAGTATAAAGACAAAGTATGCAATTCCATGGGGAGACTTTTGGTCTTTTTTTTAAGATTTTAAAGTATTATTTAAAAATTGTCAAACTTGTTAGCACTTTTAAAAATTCAAATACTGTGCTCTAAAAAATCAAGCAAATAATTGTTGTAATAAAAACAATCATAGACAATTCAACACTCTTCAGAAAAAAATCCATAATGAAAAATCCAAAAGTTCAGATTATCCGTGACAACAAAGAAATCATTTGAATTAACTGAAATAAAAATCCATTTAACCAAATATTTGTAATGCCAATATTCCAATTATAATAATATTTGTAAAATTATTATATCATTATATATTTAATTAGTTATTGTTTTTTTCAGTCAATATATTTCTTTGTAAAGTCTTCAAAAATGTTTTTCATCGAGATGACGATGTTCATTAAATCAGTCTAATTATTCCTTGTTTGCGCGTTTCTCGACAAACGACGAGAAAAGCTTATAATTTCATTGGGTGACTTTTTCTCCGAGTTTTTGGAAGCTTTTCAAGTCTTATCCAAGGGTTGTCGGACTTGTGTGTACTCTTCACAGCTGGAGGAAAGAAGAATGTTGAAGATTCGGGCGCACTCGTGTAGTACAATGACTATATGACTTGTTCCATGTGCGTCACGTTTGTCGAGCTGCTGTAACGCGCGCGAGAAGCTAGTACGAACTATACAACACGCTATATCCCTGACGCTGACCCCCTTACTTTTTGAGACCCTCCTCTGTACACTAAGAACACGAAGAGCGAGAGGAAAAAGTTTTACGAGCGCCGGCGCCGTCGTACGTTGTCGTTGTCGACTACGAGGAGGACGACGACGACGACGACGACGACGACGACGACGTCCTCCTCTTCGTCTTGCTCTTCTTTCCTCATTCCCCTCCGCCATTCCACTCGGACAAAAGGAACATATCGTCGTACAAACTATACGTACGATAGCTGAAGAAACGCAAATAAGAAAATAACCTACACAACGACGAAGAATCATGTACATACGTTTTTCTACTTGGAGAACGAATTGAATTCCATTTTACGCTGATGTGCTGTCAATAGCAAATTTGCAACGGATATTATACTCGAGGGAACAAACTGAGAGTCTGAAGATAACACAGGAAAATTGTTTTCAAGCACATGATCTTGAAAACATCAATTTTGTTAATATTTCTTGAACCCAGAATATATGTATTTATCTTCGATAAAAATCTATGAACTTGAAAGATTGTGTGTGTGAAATTACTATATTATTATATTATTATGCAGATAATGCAAGATATTAATTTGAATTAATATTTATTATTCTTTATATCGATAAAAAAAATAATAGACAGTTAAGTGATAATAATGTAATGTACACTTGGATATTTCTTTCAATTTCAAGTATGGCAGTTCTCAATTTCATCAGATTATGGATGTAACATTTATCAACTTTTCAATTGGAGTATCAGCTTATTAACCAATAATATCAATGAATTAATTAGTTAGAAATTAAAATAAGTATAAAAAGAAATTTTCAAAGATACAAATGCATTTCTCGAAATAATTTTTCTTAAATTATGCCCAGTATCTGGAAAAATGTTGTGCCAATTGAAATACAACTTTCGCGTTAGATTTTTGTTCAACAATTTTAATCAATCGTTTGATTAGTTATTTTTTTCACACTTAACTAATTACCCAGTGCCTAAATCCACTATGAAATGTGTGATGTAGAATCGAAGATTATCCAGTGGGCCTATATGATATCCTTTTTGCTACACTGAGAATAAAACTTGGTAGAGCTTACTAAGATCTTGGTTAAAAATTTGTCCAAGAAAAATTTGTTACGCGCAACAAAGTTATTGGCTGCACGGAAAGAAAAGTTTGGTTGTGACAACTACGTTTCCCATTTGCTGTACACAATGTCTCAAAAATTAGTTTCCTCAACCATATCGAATAGTAACCTCAACTATTCACGATTAGTTCTCGCGAGATTAGTGAGGTTAACCAATCCAATCATTGGGACTAACATTCGAATCGTCCCTATTACCATTCGAATCGTTGGCACAAAAATTGAGTTGTAAGGGAAATAGAATAATGATTGGTTGTGGCAACTAATAATTTCTTTCAGTGTAGGCGTACTAAGTACTATAATCCTTGATTATTTCAACCAATGACTTGGTTGCTTTTTTGGTAACATTTTTAATCAAGTCTTTTATTTTTTTGGTTGCCTTCTTGGTTGCTTTGCTTTACTTGGCAACTTGGTTGCTTTCTTGGTAAGATTTTGAACCAAGTCTTTTATTTTTTTGGTTGCTTTGCTTTACTTGGCAACTTGGTTGCTTTCTTGGTAACATTTTTAACCAGGTCTTTTATTTTTTTGGTTGCTTTCTTGGTTGCTTTGCTTTACTTGGCAACTTGGTTGCTTTCTTGGTTGCTTTGCTTTACTTAGCAACTTGGTTGCTTTGGTTTACTAGGCAACTTGGTTGCTTTCTTGGTAACATTTTTAACCAAGTCTTTTATTTTTTTGGTTGCTTTGCTTTACTTGGCAACTTGATTGCTTTCTTGGTAAAATTTGTAACCAAGTTTTTTATTTTTCAGTGTATTGTCTTCATTAGCGTTTGTTTTGTGTATTGTAGAGTAAAGTGGCTGTAGATGAAAGAACGGGAGACAACGAGGGTGCGGAAATACCGCGAAAAATCGTGACGGTCCCGCGCGCACGCGGCTGACTCGCTCGATAGCCAACGCGGAGTGCCAGAGAGGCAGGCGGCGATGGTATATGGCGATTCGGAGGCGGGCATCCTTGCGAGGCCTCGTAACCGATACGCTGGACACGTGTTCATCCGAGCGCTCCACTTACAGCACCGGAAACCCCAGCGCGCGCGTCACGTTCACGTTCACCGTTTGGCTATATAGATACATTGTAGGAAGCGCAACCCCCTCGCGGGTATAACTCGTCCGTACACAAGGTTCCAGCGAAGCATCAGTGAAGAGACATTGGATTTCTGGTGGCGGGTTACGTACGCGTTTCTCACCGGTCTCCTCGTCACGCCAATTTCGTGCCAATTAGTCAATTCGATTAATCACCCTGAGAATTCGATCACAACCTGCCGGTGGTATTGCCGTTCATTCGCAACTGCCTTCCTTTCGTAATCCATCGGTTAATTATTTCCATCGTACTTTCATATTTCGAGTAGGCCGAAAAAAGTGTTTTTCTTTTTTCAAGATCGTTTTCTCAGTGTATTCTTGATGAAAAATCACGAATCATCAAACCGAACTCAAACGAAAATCGCTGTACGCGTCGATGACGACTGCAGAAAATTTTTTCTCGCCATTCATCCAGAGTCGTCAGCACCCCGATGATTTTCTCAACGTGAAAGGGGGAAAAAAGAAAATGAAGAGGGTGAAACGGAGCGACAGGGGAACGAGGAGACGGCGGTCGGGCGACCTCACTTTCAATAGGAACAAAAGAAACAACCGGGTGACGAAGAAAAAGAAGTCTCCACTCGGTCTTGCTCGTCACTCTCTTCCGCACTGGTCCCTCTCTCTTCCACCACATTTTTATCTTTTTCAAAAAGAATTTTCCTCGCTACTCGCACGCGCACTTTTCCCTCAGCCTTTTTTCCCATCGCGTTCAAGTAGCTTCTTCACGTATAATATTAAATCTACAAAACAACCACGTCCTGCAACTTTTTAAAATTACTCACGATACATTTTTTTCTTTCAATACTCAGCCAAAAAATCTTGTACTCGGTTGAATCTCAGACGAAAGAAAATCACGAATCCAAGGGTAGAATTTTTTTGTTTTTTTTTAAAGATTCCACAGGAAACGAGAGGAATTTAAAGGACGAGGACAAGTGTAATGAAGAAATAGGGGAATTTTCGATTGCGGTTTAAATACGATGGGGTAATTGGCGAGTGTGTGACGAGAGGAGGGTACCTACCGCCTCGGCAACGATACCGTCCCGGACCACGATCGTGCAACCCCTCCGTATCGCAGGGTGACCGAGTGGTGACTGGTGAGTCGCTGTGGCGCTGACTACAAACCCTCTTGCTGCGACGACGAACGGACTACCGAACGAAAGTGTACATAGCTAGGTTGGGGTGGTGGTGAGGATGTCTCAACGTGATGGTGTATATTCGGTGTCGGATACGTCGGTGTGTAGGAGAGGGAGGGTGAGAAAGCTCGAAGGGGATGAAGTGAGAGAGTGAGAGGAGTATAAAGTGAGAGAGAAGCTATACAGGGTCGATCGAAGGCATGAGGGAGGGCGCCACCTCGCCGGCAACCCCATTTTCCATCCCACATTCCCAAGAGAGATGGAGAAAGAGCCAAGTGTCTCAATGTGTGTTACCACATACACAACTGTCTACAAAAGACACGAACAAGATAAAACGCAAAGATATTGTGTAGGTAAAAGGGAAGAGATCGTCTGTGTCGTTGGATTGGATGGAAGAAGAGAGGCACAGGCGAAAATAGAGAGAAGATTCTCTGGAGAGAAACGACGTATGGTCATCCTACAACATATTTCTACTTTCTATTTATTTTTCTTCATCTTCGATACTTTCCCTCCTTACGAAGATATATAAACGCAGCTTCGAGTGTTCCTCCACACACCAAAGATCATTTCATTTTCTATGAATAATAAAAATGACAATTTTCACGAGATTGCTGGCAATGTATTGTGTAAGTTTGAGAGAGGGGTAGGGATATCCTGGAGGAAATGAGCGTCGATTGTATGCAAGGGTTTTTCTTGTCGAAGGGCCACGAGGGAACCCTAGAGGCTCAGTATCTTTTGTGTCTATCTGGAGGTTGTAATGGTGCTGGTAGCATTAGACGATTGTGCGAGACACCCCGAAGAGTTTCCGCCCGAGACGACCAAACCACCAGCAATCCCCCTGGGCTTCCGTTACAAGGAATCCTGAAACGCGTCCATGGGTATCGAGGGAATGAGATGGAAGAGCGGGTGGAAAGCAGAAGGTGGAAATGGAAAGAGAACGATGGTACGGTGGTCGAGCTGATGTTCTATGTAGCTATGTACGCTGCTGGTTCACGTTTTGGTTCCTTTTATAGATGTGCAAGTGCGTCGTTACGGGCGTACTATCCTCTCACCCGTATCTTCCTTCTTTTTCTCTGTTGCTCCTCCACTTCTCCATCTTCTTCTTCTTTTTCTTCTTCTCCTCTTTCATTTTGTATAGGTATAGATACCGGCACGTCGTAGTCGTCGTCTCGAACTCCTCTCTGCTTTACTGCCGGACGTTATACCACGCTCGGTGAAACGATACGAGACCTTCGCCGATCGATCGTCGCGTTTCCCACTACGAGAGAATCTCGTACACTCTGCGCTTTCTCCTCTGTCTTGGGGATTATACGACTTCTTCGGCATAGCACTGTACCTCATTGTCCCATCGAAATCACCGTGGCGCTCGAGATTTTCGGCAAGGTGAGAGTGACACCGACATTTTCAATCGTTTTAGGAGACCTTTGGTGCTTTTCTGAAACAAGAAATAAATAAATTGTGTAGACAAACCTTCGAGGGGATTTTGCAAGGAAAGAAATCGGTCTAATGAATTTGTTTTTATCAAATATGGGATCTATTAAAGTCTTTTATTTTTTTGGTTGCTTTGCTTTACTTGGCAACTTGGTTGCTTTCTTGGTAACATTTTTAACCAAGTCTTTTATTTTTTTGGTTGCTTTGCTTTACTTGGCAACTTGATTGCTTTCTTGGTAAAATTTTTAACCAAGTCTTTTATTTTTTAGTGTATTGTCTTCATTAGTGTTTGTTTTGTGCATTGTAGAATAAAGTGGCTGTAGATGAAAGGCGAGAGTGACACCGACAATTTCAATCGTTTTAGGAGACCTTTGGTATTTTTCTGAAACAAGAAATAAATAAATTGTGTAGATAAACCTTCGAGGGGATTTCGCAAGTTCTACACCGTCAGAAATCGGTCTAATGAATTTTTTTAGATCAAATACGGGATCTATTAAATTTGAATGGGAATGGCTGAAATTTATTTACAATAGCAACAAAGATATGCACAATTGTCTTTCGTTTAAAACTTCAAATTTATTGTTAGAATTTTACGCTGATTGCAATTTTTATTACTAACTTTATCTGCGTTTTTACACTGAGAAAAATCGCAGGCAACTATTAAGCCATAAATGTTGATTTGTGATATATGCAAAAATTTGAATAGTTATTTTAACTGATTTATTGTTTAAAGTAACTACGTTATAGTTACTGCAACTAATTCTATAGTTGGCTTAACATAATGTCCTAGTTACTTTAACAGTGAACATATAGTGAAATACAAGCTTAGCTATTTTTTAATAATTAGTGCAACTTTATTATTATGCTTTCAATGACAATTTCAAGATAATCAAATTATTTCTCAAACAATACTATGTTTGTAATTATGTTTTCTATAAATAGTATGTCGCATCTATCGCTAAATTTTAAAAACAATATACTTTTTGTTACGATAACTATTATTAACTGTTGCAATGACTATAAATAATTCGTAGCGATAACTTTTTATAAATAGCTGAGGTTGTATTTCACTATAAATTTATAGTTACCAGCATATTTTTTTTCTGTCAGTGTAATCTTGATAAATGTTTTGTGGGTACATTTAAATCAAGTACCGGAACTATTTAAATTGATTCAAATTTACTTGAATTAAGTAAATCTTAAATCATTAAAGTAAAATTCAATTTTCATTCCATGTCGAAGATTAACCATCGGGATAAGCAAAACCCATTATCTGCAGTCAATGTCATCTCATTATCTTTGATGAAAATAATAACCGCACGTGAATAGGTGGTATCGTCGGATTAAATCTTGATACACATCACTAACTGCTTTAACGTTGTACATATGCTGGGAGAATTCAATCTAATGGATTTAGTTGAATCATATACGGAATCTACTTAAATGGGTTACAATTTATATGAATTAAATAAATCTCATTAGGACGACCATTAATCAAGAGACGCAATAGCGTTTCGACGTCAAGTATTTTAAAAAAATTGAAGTAAGGATGGAATGAAAACGTACGTCCAATTATGGTTGAACATCTAAAAATAACTACACTCAGAGAAATTAGTTTCATGTGTTTATTTAAATCAAATGTGGGATCCATTTCAAATAAATGTTCTTAAAAACTAATACGATTTATTTGCATGCAATAAAATCTATTTGATTGAAACAAAATCATATTAGGCCAGCCATTAAATAAATTTCTTCTTCAAATACTAGATTTAATTTTGATCAAATACTATTAATTTCATGCAAATAAATCGTATTGATTTCAAGTAAATTTTGTTTGATCGAAATTAAATTTTATTAATTTGAAATAGATTTCATAGGGGAGATGGGGGCAAAACGGGCAGAGGGCAAATATAAGTATCGGGGTTAAAATTGGCACCAAATCATTAAATGAGAATTTCGTTCTACTTGATTTCTTTATGATATACCGACTTTTTTTTCAAAGAATTAATTTGATTATAAATTTTTTGAAAAATTCATTTGACTACATTTTTTCCTTTGCTCAACAAAGTATCGAAAAAAAGTTCTGAACGGATGGTTAAAAAAATTCTGATCTGATGAAGATTATCAATTTTTTTTTCATCACCAATTTGACGTATTTTCCGCACTTTCCCTATCTAAGGAACGTAAAAAACTGAGACAAATCGTTTTTACGAAAGTTGAGAAATAAACCCATCAAACCGATTTCTCTGGATGTAAAAAAACCTCAAAACAAGAAACGACATCGATTATTGAATATCGGACAATAGATCGTGTATTGCGTTGTCAGATGCTTTGAATGAATACAGAGAAATATGCTGGATGAAATGAGACGAAAAATAAGTAAAGGTAATGACTGATGTTTTAGACAAAAGTAATCAGTGAGGTACGATTTGCAACTTGAACTCACGCTGCAGGTTCGGTATTACGAAATTCGAAATACAATTACGAATTTCTTTTTCCCGCACTTGCATCAATGTACTATGTACAGTAATTAGTTGCTAGCCCACCAAGTTTTTTGTAGAATTTTTATTTGGCTAATATAATGGATTTGGTTTAATATTTTTGCAAGGAATTTTTTTTGGAAGCAGTTTTTAATTAATATCCCCAAATTAAATAATGCTATTTCTTTAAATGCCGTCCTAATGGATTTTTTTAGTTATTCAAGTAAACCTATATTACACCGAGAGAAAAGATTTCATTGACGCCAAAGAAATGGGTGGATTGATTTTTTTTTCATTGATTATAATGAAATAGTGCATTTGAATTTCAAAGAGAACATTCCATTGCCTGTAAATAAAGATTTACTTAGTGAGCATATAATAAAGAAACAGTTTTATTGTTTTAAAGAGACGTTTTCATTGGTTCAAAGAAACGTTTTCATTGATCTCTCTATCGCACCTAACCTCACTTTTTTGTTTTCCGGTTCTCCCGAACGAACAGCTTCGAGTTTCGAGGAGCCAGAAGCTTAGCCTATTTCTGCCGTACTTCCTTACATACTCACAAAATTTGAGCTTTATCTGCCGCGTACTTCAGGAAAAAATAGGTTTCGAAATTTTGAGCTGGTAAGAAGAAGGTTTCATTGAATCAGAGACGATATTTTTGAAACCAATGAAAAAGGTTCATTGATTTAAAGAAATGTTTCTTTGAAACAATGTTACTACTTTTCATTGAGGTGGAGATCATTCAATGAAAAGATAGTATTTAAATTCAAGTATTTCATTTCATTAGCAAAGATTTCCGTGAATCAATGAAACTTTTTCTCTCGGTGTATACTTGACACGGAAAAATGTGAAAAATGGTGGGACAACCAAGTTATTGGTTAAATATGCTCCAGGCGATGAATAGATTGGACCGAGCTAAAACTTGGTTGAAAAAAAAGAACAGTTTTTTATTGCACTGCAGATACGTACGTTACAACATTATTTCGTCCTGCAGTTCTGTTGTCCTGTAGGGCCAAGTTTCTCTGCAAGAATAGAGTTAATATTAATGCAGCAATTTAATTCCCAGCGATCTTATTAGCGTGAGAGAAAACGAGGTGTGCGATAGTATAACTTTAGTGAAAATTCGTTGATAATGATAAGAGAAGTTGGCAATTTATCTAAATTATTAAATTGCGCGAATTAAGTTAACGTTAATTGCACGAACAGTTTTACGTTGAGCTAAATTAGATTGTGAAAAGGCGGTAAGTGCAGCAACATTTCAAATGCATAGCCAAGTCCTCTGTAACGCAGGTGGTAAAACGGTATAGTGCATGCGAGCAAATGGAGATAAGTCAGTGTACCAATTTCGGGAACGACCTTACGCTCGGTGAGACTTATTTGAAATGGAGATGTCCCCGCGCGTTTACTCCCCGAGTCCGTATTACTAGCAGCCTGTTTACGGCATTGCTCGCTACAAGTGCGCGCCTCGCTCTACACTGGCTGTACAGGTAATTACCCTCTCGTGTTACTGTATCCTCATCGCTGACTCTGTCTCTCTATTTCTGTGAGCACCGCAAACCGCCGGAAGCTGAAACAAGGAATGGGCATCGCTCGAAATATCCTTGCGTGGAATACACTTTAAAGCCAAAAACTTAAAAAATAAAAACTTACTTTTCTTTTGTTTCCTTTCCTTTTTGCTTCCTCATCAAGGAAGCTTTGTTTTCCAAATTTTTTTTTCGACATTTTCATGTTAGGACACTCAGAGCGGTCCAAAACGTCGAGAAAAGTGGTTTAAAAAAATGTCCGGGTGTATGTATGTATGTGGCACGCTTGCAAAATCAAACCGCTGTATCTCGAAAATGGCTTTAACAATCAAGCTGACATTTAGCACGCTGATAGAGGAGCAACGTCCCTTCCTATGTATGCATTTTCGAAAAAATTTAAAAAGACATTCAAATTTTATAAGACTTTCAATTTTTCGAAAAATGTCTGCATGTTCTCTGGCTTCTGCAATATTTCAGCTAATGAGCTAAATAGTTCTGGACAAATAGAGAAATGAAAAATGAAGATCGGTATTGAATATGAGCGAAATCGATAAAGCGGTTTAGATTTTATAAAATTTTGAATTTTCGAAATAATGTTGTTTTCGGTCTTATTCAAGTTATGTTTGACCAAACCTGCTCAAATCTTTTGCAAGGTAAAATTAACATCCAGTTGTAGTAGATATCGAATTTGGTGAAGATTGGTAAAGTTGTTCAGATTTTATAAGACATTGAATTTTTCGAAAAATGTCTATATGTTCTCTGGCTTCCGCAATTTTTCAGCTAATGAGCTAAATAGTTCTGGACAAATAGAGAAATGAAAAATGAAGGTCGGTATTGAATATGAGCGAAATCCATAAAGCGGTTTAGATTTTATAAAATTTTGAATTTTCGAAAAAATGTTGTTTTCGTTCTTATTCAAGTTATGTTCGACCAAACCTGCTCAAATCTTTTGCAAGGTAAAATTAACATCCAGTTGTAGTAGATATCGAATTTGGTGAAGATTGGTAAAGTTGTTCAGATTTTATAAGACATTGAATTTTTCAAAAATTCTCGGTATGTTCTCTAGCTGCCGCAATTTTTTAGATAATGAGCTTAAACAGTTTTTAACGAATAAAGCAATGAAAAATGACGATCGATATTGAATTTAAGCGAAATACATAAGGCGGTTGAGATTTTATAGAATTTTGAATTTATGAAAATTTTTGTTTTCGTACTTCTTCAATTTGTATTGAAAGTAAGGATGCAAAGTTGAACTTTGCACATTGCTTCGTCAATAATTTTCATATTTCGCAAAACTTTCTCCATGAGGAAGCCAAAAATAAAATAAAATGAAAATTAATGAGGAAGCAATGTTCAAAGTTCAAATTTTCATCTTTTTTTATTTCACCCAAATAGAATATATACAATATTAATTATTTTTTTACATTATTTACAAAGTACAAAAATTTCGGGTCGTGTATAATGCACTTTCTACATTAAGAGGAATTATGTTGACCAATTTTGACTGCCTCATAGAGGAAACTTTGAGAGGGGTAGAAAATGTGGAAGCAGAACAAATTCAAATTGCTGTAAAAACGTAATTTTTTTATCGCCCGTGACAACATGATGTATTATTAGAAATTAGACTGACGTTAATATTCCGGATTTATTCGGTGCTTTTAGGTTATTAACTTAATTATTATTAACGATTTGTTACAATAGTAGTTTAAAGTAATTAAGTAATTCTATTTTACAAAAACGCGATGTGAGCACATGGGACTTGAATTTCCAGTACCTTTCAAAGTCAACAATATCCGATATTCTCGTGTTTCCACGATATCAAAGATTTACATAATAACTGATAAAAGTAATAAAAAATTTTAAAACTCCCGACTAAAAAAATTAGTGTAATTAATAAACAAATTGAGTAAACGAAAAATGGTAAAATAAGATTCATTTGCATATTATAGTGGAGAGATTACCACATCCGTGTCGAATTAATCTCTGGACTATAAATAATTAGTCGGAAGTTTTTGAATTTTTATAAAATTATTTTTATTTCATCATTTCAAGGTAACTCTGATATTTCACCATAAGCGCTGTAAAGTGAGATACAAAATACACAATAACGGCGGCCATATTGTAGCATCTCGATATATTCAAACAGGCAAACAGGCACTTTATTTAAACTCTTATATCTTTCGGAAATCGCACGTAAAATATACAATCTATGAAAAAAGACCTGTGTACACAGAAAGAAATGTTTGGTTGTGGCAACTACGTTTTCGATTTGCTGTACACAATGTCTAAAAAATTAGTTGCCTCAACCATATCGTATAGTAACCTCAACTATTCACGATTAGTTCTCGCGAGATTAGTTAGGTTAACTAATCCAATCGTTGGGACTACCACTCGAATAGTTGGGACTACCATTCGAATCGTCCGTACTATCATTCGAATCGTCGGTATTACCATTCGAATCGTTAGTATTACCATTTGAGTTGTAAGATAAATAGAATAATCGATTGGTTGTGTCAACTCATTTCTTGGTTATGGCAACTAATCTTTTTTTTCCGTGTACCAAATTCTGTTAAGTCATCTTTATCCACTTTAGAGAACATTGTACAAATAGAAATAGGGATATTCGCGCCATACCAGTGAAACACATACTCCGATCTTTTTACCATGCGAGCATTCCGGTGTAAACAATAATAGGATATGTTACTTTTATTTTAGTTTCATTTAATTATCATTAAACACTTGTTACATCAGTAGTTTAAAATAATCAAGTAATTCCATTTTAAACAAACGGCATGTAAATAAATGTCTGTTGAATTCCCAGTCCATCCCAAACCCAGAGTCAGCAATATCCGATACTCTTGAGTTTCACCGAAACATTTTCCACTCCGAGAATGAGGACCGTGGAAGAGCAAAGCAGCCCTACTGCACGCAATCACTACCACCACATGCCGTTGTGGACTTGCTGGAGCCGATCAACCCAACGATATATACATACAGACTCTGGAGACAAGGAGGCTGCATGTGAGAGGGTAGGGAAAAAGAGGGGTGGTTAAGGGAGGGAGGATGCTTTCTAATCGTTCAATCGAGCAGAGAGCGAGTGAGCACTCGCAGTTTCTCCCTCTCCAAAACTACTCGGTAATCGTGCTTTCCTGTATAACGAGTTCCAGGGCGGCGTTAACGAGCAACAGTAAACTCTGTCGCAAACGGAAGCCACGAAGCTTTCGCCCTCTCCGCTTCTCTTCTCCCTGTCTCCTATTTCAATGTGATTTTCCGTTCTTCCCTCTCCCGTCCATCTTGTCAAACCGCTCCAACCACAAAGATACATTACTCACTTGCGTATTCTCTGCCTCCGTAATTTTCGGTGCCCTCACCGCTGTCTTTTCACAACTAAATCCATCGCCTTTATATAGGTACCCATGGCTCAACAAAATGGCACTGGTCTCACGTTGCCGCGGTAAATAAATTTTAATTAAAAACGACGTGGCTCCTTTTCCCCTTTTTGTGGCCACTCTTATATTCCAACGGTGAAAAAAAGTTTTATCGTTCCGAGGGCGCGGACGGAGACGAAGAACTCGATTTACATCCGGCGTCACGCGGCACCTCACATTTTTCTGCCCAGTTCTGGCGGAGTTTGGAACGAAAGGAGGGGGGAGGGGGGAAAGCAAATATTATACGTGCAACCAAGGCGGGAAGAATACGGAAAGGGGAAACGGAACGAAAGAAAGAGAAATAAGCGCTTCCGAAAGTTTTCGCGATAGCCTCAACGCAAATTCCTTAGTCTATGTATTTTAAAACCAAAAGCGCTAAACATTCTTACCTTCCAAGTATTCCCTTGTGTTTTCTTTATTTCAATTACGTTGGATTTTTGTGGAAAATAATATATGTCTTACTTTGGGTAAGGAGGCAAGTAGAAAAAATTATATGCTGCATGTGAAATTGGGCACATATAGAGTGTAAATAAATTCTATATGCCCGATTTCCATGCTTAAAACTGTATATTTTTATACACACTAGCAGCGGATGCGCGCTTCGCGCGTTAACTATCAGACCTCGCTGTTGAAATTTTTATGAGCGTGATTTTAACTGTGACTTGCATTTTCGATATAAGAACTCGTACCATTTTATTAGTTTCGTGAATTGCTATTAGAATTGGTGCCTGGATAGAAATTATACTATCATTACAATATCATTTAAAATAAAATTTAGGTTGGATTTTCCGACCAAAAGTCGGATCTCCGAATTCTGAAATCAGAACCGACCAAAAGTGACTTTTTCAAAAATCATCGTAAAAAGGCATGTAACCGGTACTTTCTGAGGTGCAATATGCGACTTGAGAACGATAGTCAAGTCCAAAGTTCGATATCTTGAAAAAAAAATAATTTAGGTTCTTTAGGTTGGATTTTCCGACCAAAAGTCGGATCTGTGGAGAACCGACCAAAAGTGACTTTTTTAAAAATCAACGTAAAAAGGCATATAACCGGTAGTTTCTGGGGTACAATATGCGACTTGAGAACGATAGTGAAGACCAAAATTCGATATCTTGAAAAAAAAATAATTTAGGTTCTTTAGGTTACGTTTTCCGACCAAAAGTCGGATCTGTGGAGAATCGACCAAAAGTGACTTTTTTTAAAACCATACTAAAAAGGCATGTAACCGGTAGTTTCTGAGGTACAATATGCGACTTGAGAATGATAGTCAAGTCCAAAATTCGATATCTTGAAAAAAAAAATAATTTAGGTTCTTTAGGTTACGTTTTCCGACCAAGAGTCGGATCTGTGGAGAATCGACCAAAAGTGACTTTTTTTAAAACCATACTAAAAAGGCATGTAACCGGTAGTTTCTGGGGTACAATATGCGACTTGAGAATGATAGTCAAGTCCAAAATTCGATATCTTGAAAAAAAAAATAATTTAGGTTCTTTAGGTTGGATTTTCCGACCAAAAGTCGGATTAGTGGAGAACCGACCAAAAGGGACTTTTTCAAAAATCAACGTAAAAAGGCATGTAACCGGTACTTTCTGGGATACAATATGCGACTTGAGAACGATAGTGAAGACCAAAATTCGATATCGTGAAAAAAAAAATAATTTAGGTTCTTTAGGTTGGATTTTCCGACCAAAAGTCGGATCAGTGGAGAACCGACCAAAAGTGACTTTTTCAAAAATCATCGTAAAAAGGCATGTAACCGGTACTTTCTGGGGTACAATATGCGACTTGAGAACGATAGTGAAGACCAAAATTCGATATCTTGAAAAAAAAATAATTTAGGTTCTTTAGGTTGGATTTTCCGACCAAAAGTCGGATCTGTGGAGAACCGACCAAAAGTGACTTTTTTAAAAATCAACGTAAAAAGGCATATAACCGGTAGTTTCTGGGGTACAATATGCGACTTGAGAACGATAGTGAAGACCAAAATTCGATATCTTGAAAAAAAAATAATTTAGGTTCTTTAGGTTGGATTTTCCGACCAAAAGTCGGATCAGTGGAGAACCGACCAAAAGTGACTTTTTCAAAAATCATCGTAAAAAGGCATGTAACCGGTACTTTCTGGGGTACAATATGCGACTTGAGAACGATAGTGAAGACCAAAATTCGATATCTTGAAAAAAAAATAATTTAGGTTCTTTAGGTTGGATTTTCCGACCAAAAGTCGGATCAGTGGAGAACCGACCAAAAGTGACTTTTTTAAAAATCAACGTAAAAAGGCATGTAACCGGTAGTTTCTGGGGTACAATATGCGACTTGAGAACGATAGTGAAGACCAAAATTCGATATCTTGAAAAAAAAAATAATTTAGGTTCTTTAGGTTGGATTTTCCGACCAAAAGTCGGATCAGTGGAGAACCGACCAAAAGTGACTTTTTCAAAAATCATCGTAAAAAGGCATGTAACCGGTACTTTCTGGGGTACAATATGCGACTTGAGAACGATAGTGAAGACCAAAATTCGATATCTTGAAAAAAAAATAATTTAGGTTCTTTAGGTTGGATTTTCCGACCAAAAGTCGGATCTGTGGAGAACCGACCAAAAGTGACTTTTTTAAAAATCAACGTAAAAAGGCATATAACCGGTAGTTTCTGGGGTACAATATGCGACTTGAGAACGATAGTGAAGACCAAAATTCGATATCTTGAAAAAAAAATAATTTAGGTTCTTTAGGTTGGATTTTCCGACCAAAAGTCGGATCAGTGGAGAACCGACCAAAAGTGACTTTTTCAAAAATCATCGTAAAAAGGCATGTAACCGGTACTTTCTGGGGTACAATATGCGACTTGAGAACGATAGTGAAGACCAAAATTCGATATCTTGAAAAAAAAATAATTTAGGTTCTTTAGGTTGGATTTTCCGACCAAAAGTCGGATCAGTGGAGAACCGACCAAAAGTGACTTTTTTAAAAATCAACGTAAAAAGGCATGTAACCGGTAGTTTCTGGGGTACAATATGCGACTTGAGAACGATAGTGAAGACCAAAATTCGATATCTTGAAAAAAAAATAATTTAGGTTCTTTAGGTTGGATTTTCCGACCAAAAGTCGGATCAGTGGAGAACCGACCAAAAGTGACTTTTTCAAAAATCATCGTAAAAAGGCATGTAACCGGTACTTTCTGGGGTACAATATGCGACTTGAGAACGATAGTGAAGACCAAAATTCGATATCTTGAAAAAAAAATAATTTAGGTTCTTTAGGTTGGATTTTCCGACCAAAAGTCGGATCAGTGGAGAACCGACCAAAAGTGACTTTTTTAAAAATCAACGTAAAAAGGCATGTAACCGGTAGTTTCTGGAGTACAATATGCGACTTGAGAACGATAGTGAAGACCAAAATTCGATATCTTGAAAAAAAAAATAATTTAGGTTCTTTAGGTTGGATTTTCCGACCAAAAGTCGGATCAGTGGAGAACCGACCAAAAGTGACTTTTTTAAAAATCAACGTAATAAGGCATGTAACCGGTACTTTCTGGGGTACAATATGCGACTTGAGAACGATAGTGAAGACCAAAATTCGATATCTTGAAAAAAAAATAATTTAGGTTCTTTAGGTTGGATTTTCCGACCAAAAGTCGGATCAGTGGAGAACCGACCAAAAGTGACTTTTTTAAAAATCAACGTAAAAAGGCATGTAACCGGTAGTTTCTGGGGTACAATATGCGACTTGAGAACGATAGTGAAGACCAAAATTCGATATCTTGAAAAAAAAAATAATTTAGGTTCTTTAGGTTGGATTTTCCGACCAAAAGTCGGATCAGTGGAGAACCGACCAAAAGTGACTTTTTTAAAAATCAACGTAATAAGGCATGTAACCGGTACTTTCTGGGGTACAATATGCGACTTGAGAACGATAGTGAAGACCAAAATTCGATATCTTGAAAAAAAAATAATTTAGGTTCTTTAGGTTGGATTTTCCGACCAAAAGTCGGATCAGTGGAGAACCGACCAAAAGTGACTTTTTTAAAAATCAACGTAAAAAGGCATGTAACCGGTAGTTTCTGGGGTACAATATGCGACTTGAGAACGATAGTGAAGACCAAAATTCGATATCTTGAAAAAAAAAATAATTTAGGTTCTTTAGGTTGGATTTTCCGACCAAAAGTCGGATCAGTGGAGAACCGACCAAAAGTGACTTTTTTAAAAATCAACGTAATAAGGCATGTAACCGGTACTTTCTGGGGTACAATATGCGACTTGAGAACGATAGTGAAGACCAAAATTCGATATCTTGAAAAAAAAATAATTTAGGTTCTTTAGGTTGGATTTTCCGACCAAAAGTCGGATCAGTGGAGAACCGACCAAAAGTGACTTTTTCAAAAATCATCGTAAAAAGGCATGTAACCGGTACTTTCTGGGGTACAATATGCGACTTGAGAACGATAGTGAAGACCAAAATTCGATATCTTGAAAAAAAAATAATTTAGGTTCTTTAGGTTACATTTTCCGACCAAAAGTCGGATCAGTGGAGAACCGACCAAAAGGGACTTTTTCAAAAATCATCATAAAAAGGCATGTAACCGGTACTTTCTGGGGTACAATATGCGACTTGAGAACGATAGTCAAGACCAAAATTCGATATCTTGAAAAAAAAATTATTTAGGTTCTTTAGGTTGGATTTTCCGACCAAAAGTCGGATCGGTGGAGAACCGACCAAAAGTGACTTTTTTAAAAATCAACGTAAAAAGACATGTAACCGGTACTTTCTGGGGTACAATATGCGACTTGAGAACGATAGTCAAGTCCAAAATTCGATATCTTGAAAAAAAAATAATTTAGGTTCTTTAGGTTGGATTTTCCGACCAAAAGTCGGATCAGTGGAGAACCGACCAAAAGTGACTTTTTCAAAAATCATCGTAAAAAGGCATGTAACCGGTACTTTCTGGGGTACAATATGCGACTTGAGAACGATAGTGAAGACCAAAATTCGATATCGTGAAAAAAAAATAATTTAGGTTCTTTAGGTTGGATTTTCCGACCAAAAGTCGGATCAGTGGAGAACCGACCAAAAGTGACTTTTTCAAAAATCATCGTAAAAAGGCATGTAACCGGTACTTTCTGGGGTACAATATGCGACTTGAGAACGATAGTGAAGACCAAAATTCGATATCTTGAAAAAAAAATAATTTAGGTTCTTTAGGTTGGATTTTCCGACCAAAAGTCGGATCAGTGGAGAACCGACCAAAAGTGACTTTTTTTAAAATCAACGTAAAAAGGCATGTAACCGGTACTTTCTGGGGTACAATATGCGACTTGAGAACGATAGTGAAGACCAAAATTCGATATCTTGAAAAAAAAATAATTTAGGTTCTTTAGGTTGGATTTTCCGACCAAAAGTCGGATCAGTGGAGAACCGACCAAAAGTGACTTTTTCAAATATCATCGTAAAAAGGCATGTAACCGGTACTTTCTGGGGTACAATATGCGACTTGAGAACGATAGTGAAGACCAAAATTCGATATCTTGAAAAAAAAATAATTTAGGTTCTTTAGGTTGGATTTTCCGACCAAAAGTCGGATCAGTGGAGAACCGACCAAAAGTGACT
Organism: Ephialtes manifestator; assembly: GCA_963970395.1. Classification (NCBI taxonomy): domain Eukaryota; kingdom Metazoa; phylum Arthropoda; class Insecta; order Hymenoptera; family Ichneumonidae; genus Ephialtes; species Ephialtes manifestator. The sequence goes on from OZ019970.1 coordinate 37,685,035, forward strand.
TTTTTAAAAATCAACGTAAAAAGGCATGTAACCGGTAGTTTCTGGGGTACAATATGCGACTTGAGAACGATAGTGAAGACCAAAATTCGATATCTTGAAAAAAAAAATAATTTAGGTTCTTTAGGTTGGATTTTCCGACCAAAAGTCGGATCAGTGGAGAACTGACCAAAAGTGACTTTTTTTTAAAAATCAACGTAAAAAGGCATGTAACCGGTAGTTTCTGGGGTACAATATGCGACTTGAGAACGATAGTCAAGACCAAAATTCGATATCTTTAAAAAATTTAAAAAAATGAGGTTCTTTAGGTTACATTTGCCGACCAAAAGTCGGATCTGTGAATTCTGAAATCAGAACCGACCGAAAATGACTTCTTTGTGGTCATTACATATAATTTCCATTAATTATTATTATTATTATTATTATTATTATTATTATGTATTTGAAGTATACCTGATGGCAAACTGTGTAAATGTGTGACCAATTCCAATTTTTTTTTGGCACATTTTTTTTCGACATAATGTGTTACCCAATAAAACTTTCAAACCTATGTAAAAGAAGTAATCTTAAACATTTTGTTACTCAACGTTCGATTCGTTAAATTTTTTGTGATTTTATACTTAGTGCGAAAATTTCGATTATTAGAAATTACAAGTATAAAATCGAACGGTCTCAAAAATCAATCGAAAATGAGTTTTTTTATAAGCAGTTTGACAATAACATAACGTTGATCGGCAAAATATCGTTTTACAACAAAACGCCATTTTTAATAATTTTGATACACTTACAGAAAAATTCTATTTAAAAGTGCAACATTTTTTTTTTCAGAAGTTCTACGTAATTGAAGTTTTTTTTAAATATCATAGTCAAACCCTCTTTTCCCAAGTTCATCTAAGTCGTATAGTTTGATCAGCAGATAGTGAAGATTCAAAAAGGTCCCGTTCGTTCCATTCGTCTCTAGTTAAACACTAATTGATTAACGTTCATGAGTTAGGTCTTTTTTTATCTTGTTCAAATTACATTCGTTTATTTGAAAATTGTGAGATACCTTTGTTTCATTAGGACATATCGAGTTATAATGATAAAAAAGCATGGGACAAATTGATCGTGTAATAAAAAAATTTGCCGAGTTGGTCAGGAATATCTTATATATATATTTATTATTTTCTTAATTTAAACAAAGAAAAAAGTCAGGCTGGACACAATACTTCCTCATTTCCCACTTACACAAGACGATCTCTACGAGGAAGTATAATTTTCTGCACTGAGAAAAATAAATGTGATTACAAATATTTTGATTTCTATACTATAAAAAATAATGATTCGTGCCATAATTTATTTACTAGTTACATTATTTTTTGTTTCAGCAACCACTTAACCCTTTGATGCACAGTGAGATGTTTAACATCCCATCTAGATTATTATCATTTTTTAAGTATTTCAACGTTGTCTTCCTCGATTTTAAATAAAAGTAACTTTTTAAAAATAAAAATGTGTGCATCAAAGGGTTAAAATATTGTTGTCCCCTCAGATAAACATGTTTATAGTAGAATTCACCATAGATTTTTCTAGGTGTGCCGCTTAGAGAAACCTTGTAAAAATAAAACATGAGTAATTTAAAAAAATGTTAAATTTCTATAAAATCCAAATCGACAACAAAGTTATTAAATTAAGGAGGTTGGAGCGCTTCACACTAGTCAAATCAGTGCTAAATTTTTAAAAGCGTTTCTACAATTTCAGATGGTTTAATAATCTGTTCCAAGGTGTTAATCACATAGCAACATTAGTTCTTGATATTCAAATACATTCACAGCTGTGATATCAACAGTAAATCGATCAATATCTGCAAATTTCCGATGTTATGTTTTTTCATCCAGTTTTTTAAAAGGGTAAACCGTAATATCAGTCCGATTATGACGACCAATAGCTCATTTTGTTTACTAAAAGATATTCTATCGATCGGCCGTCTATTTTTTTAAATCGTATTAGTAGTTAAAAAAATACAACCGTTTGTTTATCCTATCATAACCTAAAATCAAGTATACAAACGGCTGTAACTTTTGAACGCCTGATACTATAGTAAATCCGGACGGTCAATCGATTAAGAATCTTCCACTGATCAAAATGAGCTATGTTTCGTCATAATCGGACTGATATTACGGTTTACCCTTTTACAAAACTGGATGAAAAAACATGACATCGGAAATTTGGAGATATTGATCGATTTACTGTTCATATGACAGCTGTGAATGTATTTGAATATCAAGAACTAATGCTGCTATGTGATTAACCCCTTGGAACAGATTATTAAACCATCTGAAATTGTAGAAACGCTTTTAAAAATTTAGCACTGATTTGGCTAGTGTGAAGCGCTCCAACCTCCTTAATATCTAACACCTTTAAAGTCTAAATGAAAAACAAAATAGTTCGTTTCTATAGAAAATTTTAGCCGAACAGATCGAAGTTGACGTGCGTTAGAAAAATTCAAAATCCTATAAAATCTGAACGTTCTTATAGATCATAGAGAAGAAGCTGAAAAGAAGGGGGAAGCAAATATTACTCGGGCTAAAATGGAGAGAAGAATACGGAAACGGAAGGAAAAGAAAGGAAACCGAGGTGTTTTAGCTTTTACAAGTTTTGGTGGTCTGTAGGACACCACGTGATAAGCATCAAGGCAAATTTCTTCGTCTTTTCTCAACTTGCTCGTAATAATTTTCAATTATTTTTTTTTCTGCTTTTACTGGTGCAAAGTGATCCTGGCGTTGAATTTATGAGAGCGTCCTGTGATACGAGCGAGCGAACGAAAGACGCAGGGAATGCCACGTACATTTATATATATATATATACTTACAACAGTTAAAAGTGTTATAAGGGGAAGTGGATCAAGGCTTCGTTATAACTAATACGAGGGTTTTTGATGCGGCGAGTTTTGCGTGTGCATGCATGAAGGCGCAAGCACGCTTTTCTTCTTTCCTTGTCGCAACTTTGCCTTCGTCGACGCTCAACGTTCTTCCGAGACCTCGCGAAACGTCGCCTTTCACGATCTCGCTTCCCGCAATACTTAGCCTCGTAAAAATGCATATTAGCTACCCGAGACGCTTTGCGCCCTTCCGCCTCTCGTATGCACTGCTATTTCCAGGGACTTAAAAAAATATACTAAATCGCGTCGTATCGCGGTTGTACACGAAACTGCGTACCAACCCAGCAGACGAATCCACTGCGGCATGCAATAAAAGTTGCGATAATAATCGTAAAGAAAAATGAAACCAGTACATTCAACGAAAAAATAATTATAAACTATTTAAAAAGATAGAGAGTCAAGCGATATTGTTATATTTAGTGATAAACAAGCTATTATAAACGATTATTGAATAACAATTATTTTGCATAAAATTATAATAATTAATTATGCATGACGTACTAGGAATCGAATCATGATGTTTTTGGTATCTAATCCATAATAATACAATTTGCAATTATGATTTATTTCGATAAATTAACTCATGTTGTATAAAAATGGGAAAAGACATTATTGCTATGTGGAAAAAAATTGCGAATTGTCGAGAGCTACAAAACTAATGATTGTTGGATGAACCAAGAAAGTTAATGGGTCTATTAAGTCAGTTGGTGCTCTATTATCTGTTTTTTTTTTTCACTTTTTGGCACGAAAGATCGTTCTGAAAACTCCTCGAGCGGAAATATAATCAGGCAGACTGATGTTTCGACATTTGGGCCAAATCGGGTATAAGGAGTTAGGGAAACAAAAAGGGTCTGTCCCTTTTTAAGAAAAAGTTTCATTGATTCACGGAAATCTTTGCCAATGAAATGAAATACTTGAATTTCAATACTAACTTTTCTTTGAATGATCTCAAACTCAATGAAAACTGGTGACATTGATTCGAAGAAACATTTCTTTAAACCAATGAACCTTTTTCATTGATTATAAAGATATCGTCTCTGATTCAATGAAACCTTCTTCTTACCAGCTCAAAATTTCGAAACCTATTTTTTCCTGAAGTACGCGGCAAATAAAGCTCAAATTTTGTGAGTATGTAAGGAAGTACGGCAGAAATAAGCTAAGCTTCTGGCTCCTCGAAACTCGAAGCCGTTCGTTCGGGAGAACCGGAAAACAAAAAAGTGAGGTTAGGTGCGAGAGAGAGATCAATGAAAACATCTCTTTAAAACAATGGAACTGTTTCTTTATTATATGCTCACTAAGTAAATCTTTATTTACATGCAATGAAATGTTCTCTTTGAAATTCAAATGCACTATTTCATTGAAATCAAAAAAATATTTCGTTGTAATCAATGAAAAAAAATCAATCCACCCATTTCTTTGTCGTCGATGAAATCTTTTCTCGTGGTGTATATTTTAGTGACTCAAGATTATTTTTATCACACCCAGAGAAATCAGTTTCATGGTTTTATTTAAATCAAAAATCGAATTTATTTCAAATAAATGAAATTCTTTTTGAATTAAATAAATATTATTAAAAATTATGATTTATTTCTATGCAATGAATTCTGTTTGATAAAAATAAAATCCTATTACACCAGCCATTAAATAAACTTCTTCTTCAAATGCTAGCATTGAATAGGATTATATATTCATCAAATATCATTTATTTCATTCAAATAAATCGTATTGATTTCAAATTTTATTTGATCGAAATAAAATGTTATTAATTAGAAATATATCCTCCGTATTTGATTCAAATAAATCCATCAAACTTATTTCTCTACAATTCTCTCGTCGGAGAAAAAAAGTGGAGGAAAGAAGGTAAACGAGGAGTGAGGAATAGTGAGATGAATATGGACTTTAACGCTGGGTAAGCACCGACGGAAGAAAGAAAATAAGAAAGCAGAAGAAAAGAAAAAATAAAGTACGGAGAACATTTGACGGCACGCGCCCCGTCACGCTGCTGCTGCTATACGGCTGCAGCAATTCATATGGCAAATCGCGAGATCGCGTGACGTCGCACCCTCCTCCTACCATCATTCCCACCCTCTCTCTCTCTCTCTCGCTATTTTACTTTGAAAAGCTCGCGCACACCTCGCGACTCTTCTTAACGCTCTCGCGGTTAATGTTACGTTGTTAACCTCGACCTTGCGTGGCAAGAATAACGCGCGTATTATATTCCCATTTCATACCCTGTGCGCGCAATTCTCCGGGGCTCTCAGTCGATTTTTCGCATTCGCCTCTCGCACCCCGTATTTTTTCGCTTTTGCCACGGATCTTCTCTGGTGGCTCCAGGAAAATCAGGACGAGCTCCGAGACCAGACGACTCGGCGCTTCCCGAGACGGCGACTCAGAAAGGGTTTCTGGCCAAGGAATAACGTTCTTCCTTCTTACGCTCCGATTCGTCGCGACGATGTTCGCGTTGTGAAATTAAACTCCGGCTAATTTGCATACTATTGGTACAAGAAGAAAGAGAGAGAGATACGATAAACGTGTGCTTCATGATTTAAGGAAAATTGGAAATACAGAAGTTGCCGTATTTGTCATATATATATATGAAAGTGTCTACGTCGTTATTCTCGTCTCACCACTCTTCCTGATGATCTCTTTAACGATGGCGCGTACACAGCCAAGATTTTATAGAAACCAGACATACTTAAAATAACGAGATAACGATCGACACGAATAGGTTTTTGAATAATTTAACATGCAAATTACGGAAATATTTTGATCTATGAAAATAAGTATAAGAAGTATCCATGCATAACGTGGAATGTTACATTTAACATTAGTACTCACCTTTAGTATTACGGTATCTTTCTTCATTATAAATATATCTCAACGGCGCCGCCGCTGCGTAGGATATATAGAAATGGTCATGTTAAAAGACTTTTCAGGCTCTTCACACCCGGAGAAATCGGTCTTATGGGTTTTTGGATCTTTCCAGTGTGACAGCCCGAAAAATAACCTATTTTCACGATTTTTTTTCGGACGGTTACTATACGCCGATCAATCTGAAATTTTTATGACATATTAAGGTAACCATGAATGACAGAAAATGATTTTTTATAAGTCGATTTTTATTGTTTAAATATTTTTTTTTAATTGTTGAAAATAATGTTGATAAAAAAGATAGCCTCATGTTGGACATCCTAGGGGTCGCAAATTTGATCTAAAAAAAAAACCCAAAGGATTATTAATTAGTATGCGATTGGCTATCGCGCTATGGAGGCTTTTTTAAAATCAAAATTGACAAAATTAAAATCAAAATTGACAAAATGGCGGCGGTTTGAACAAAAAGTACCGATTTTAGCCGTTTTTTTCGACAGTTATTCTTTAAAAAAAATGGGAAGATTAAAAAAAAAAAGCTTCCATACCACGATGGAGAGTAGCATGAAGAATGTTCTCCTAAAATTTGAAAACGATCGCTTGAAAACTGTTCCCCGAAGAATGTCCACCGTTTTGAAAAATGTCGTTTCGAGAAAAACGCGTTTAAAGTTTCGAGTGTAGAAATTTCATATACCTAAATTGTGTACTTGCGACTAATCGGCGATGCCAGATCCATAAAGTATGCCAGCGAAGTATTTGGAATTTCGCTTTAAAAATTTGAGAGGATGTTTTTGATCGTATATACTAATGGATAAGACCAACAAAAAAATCGATTTTTTTTCACACTAGAAAGATCCCTTAAATCAAATATGGGATCTACTTTAAACAAGTTAAATTTTATTTTAATCAAATAAATTTTATTAAAAATGAATACGATTTATTTAAATGAAATAAATTCTATTCGATCGAAATAAAATCCTATTAGGCCAGCCATTAAATAAACTTCTTCTTTAAATGCTAGCATTATAGTTTTTTAATTTGATCGAATAAAATTTATTTCATTCAAATAACATTTTATTAATTTGAAATAAATCCCGTATTTGATTTAAAAAAAAAAACAATCAAACCGATTTCTCCGGGTGCAGGCTCGATTTTTAAGTCCCAACCCTTAATTTTTTCAAAGTCCCTCATGAGCCCCCAAGCCGGTTATTTTCCCCGTTTTTTTTTTTTAAACAATGGCGAATCATTCACTTTTAAATACTCTGTAAAATTTATTAAGCGAAGGAAAATTTTGAATTCTTGTTATCTATCCTTTACAGAGACGTATAATACTTAAAACATTTTTCATAAAGCAGGGAAATAGCGACGGCGATTTGGCGCGCGAGTAATAATTAATTAAATTTGATATAACGATTTGTGGGAAGCCGGGCAGATTTAGACGGTAATAAAATGAAAATAACAAATTGAAAAAATAAATATATGATGATTATTGTGATTATCCACTCTGTAGTACCCAGCTGAGTATTATTACAAGTTGGATTCATCAAATTGTAAAAAGTGGTGAAATTAAGAAACTCCTAAATTTGCAGTTATTTTTTTTAACCATCATTTTTAAATCTCTATTGTGATTTTCTTCTCTGCATTTGTCATATCTTTATTTGTGACGGCAAACAAAATTTCCATTTAATTTGAAAATTCTTAATTTGTAAAATATACAACTAAACAATTAATTGTAAATCATTTTCAGTTGACTAGAAGTACAGATCATTGTGATGCTCGATCATAATTTATCTCTTTATTCAGAGGACAGTCAGCTAAAAAATACAGATTTTCCGGGCGAAACATTTTTTTTTTCACGCGAACGAATAAATTGTTATAAAAATTCGATTAATCGAGGATTGGAATGAATTTTTTGTTTCTGAGTTTTTTATTTATTTACTTTAGTTTCATACTGAGCGTATTATTAAATTTTAACGGAAAATGTTTGGTATTTTTATTTCGGATAATCGTAACGACCTGCACGTGACCTGGCGCATTTCTGAGGTGGTATCTTCAGTCAACAACTGCCCAGATATTTATTAATATTTTTTTTATGAAAAATTAATTTCTGGGAATTATCATTTCACGTCTAGAATGTCTTACTTTTGAATGATTTTCGATAATATATTATTTGAAGATTCATGAAGGTTTACGATTTTGCTTCCTCATACACTGAAAAAAAATGTCATTGAATCAATACAACCTTCGTTTACAGGTTGCCAAAAGAAGTATTTTTGAATTAATTCTAGTTCTTATTCGTTCAATCCCTTTTAACATTGAAATAATAAAATATTATTTCGCTTGTTTTAGAGTTATTGTTTCGATCTCGTATTGAATTTTGGCAGCCCGCAAACGATGAATTTATTGAATCAATGACATTTTTTTCAGTGTACAGCATTGTTTTCGTGCGAAATTTTTTTTCGAGTTTTTTATGTCACTCAAAATGGTCTAAAACGTCGAGAAACGTGGTTTAGAAGAAATTTACGGATGGATGTGCCCGTGTGCGTGTGGCTGTCACTCAAATTCAAACTTGCATATCTCAAGAATTGTTTTAACAATCGAGTTGAAATTTAGCAAAGATATAAAGCAGGTTGACGCATTTATTTGTGGTAATTTTTAAAAAAATTCAAGAATGTGTTCAAATTTTTATTTGACTTTTCAATTTTCGAAAAATGTATGTACGCTCTCTAGCATCCGCAAATTTTCAGCTATTGAGTTAAATAATTTTTTATGAATAAAGCTATGTTAAAGAAGGATCTTTATTGAATTTGGAATGAATCTGTAAAAAAGTTTGGTTTTTATGGGATTTAGAATTTTTCAAAAAAATATTCATTTTGCTCTAACTCACATAAAATCTCACCAAATCAACTGAAATTTTCTACAGATGAAAAATAACATTCAGCGCTGCTACCTACCGAATTTGGTCGTGATCGATAAACCGATTTGGATTTCACGTGATTTTGAATTTTTCAAGAACGAATATATATAGATAACAAAAAAAATGCAAAGTAGAATTTTGCACATTGTTTGCTCATTCATTTTTATTTTTTTTTATAAATCTTCCTCTAATCAGAATGCCAAAATTAATAAACAGGCTTACTCATCGAAGTGGCTTTGTGAAAAACAAAAATTAAGGAGAGGTAAAAAAAATTGATTTTGGAAATTCCATATCATCCAAATCCTATTGCATATAAAAATGCCCAACGCACTATATTGTTGGTACTCGATGAATGGATTTTTTACTCTCATTTGACTTGCATATGCTTTTCAATATTATCTTAAGCAAAGTTCTTAGTTTTCCATTCTGCGCCTGATTCAGATCAAACTACAAGGCAGATTGGAATGATTGACGTCTCATTTTCTTCTTCATGAAAAGATACACCTAAATGGAGCAAATGTTAATAAAAGGCAATATTTTTTAAGTGACATAATTATTAATAAATAAATTTTATGCTATTTTCTAAATCAGTGAATAACTTTGCTTTCAGAATGAAAAAAAATAGTTAGCCCCATTCAGCCGGTGTATCTTTTCACGAAGAAGAAAAAGAGACGTCAACCATTCCAATCTGCCTAGTAGTTCGATCTGAATCAGGCGCAGAATGGAAAACCTAAGAACTTTACTTAAGATAATATTGAAAAGCATATGCAAGTCAGACGAGTAGTGATACCGCACGAGGTTAAAATTCTCGCTTCCTCGTTTGACAGAGCTCAATCAAGATACTTTCTTGAATCGTATATATTGCGTTTACCTTTTGTTAAAATCGCCTTGCCTCGTCTCGAGAATTGACTCGAGGTTCGTCTCATAGTCGATTGTATTGCGTGTCTATTATATTGCTGATGTATACAACATATAAACAAGCTTGCAAAGAATTAAAGTTTATTTTTATTTGAAATTGAGGTTTCTGAAAGGACTTGCTCGCGTTTGTCGCACTGAGTTCTTCAAAATGTTGAGGATGTGCTTTTTGCACATGATCTCTCACTGCAGTCGTGTTGCTGTTCTTCATTTCGATTATTTTTTGAGCCTTCGATTCTTCGAAGCACATTTTGCAAACAGTTTTTTTCCGAGTTTTGATTCAAATAAAAATCATAATTTTACCTTTTTTTCGCTGTTGAGTGCCGTCTATGTGTTTCTTGTTTCCCTTCATTATCGAATTTCTCAAATAATCTTGTATCGTATCGATACTGTCAAATTCTCGTGATGTCATCCAAGATCTCGACACATTTTACGATGCAATCTGAATATCTCGTATTTCGTGATTGCATTCACACATATCGAGATAGATTGAAGTTCAATTGTTCAATACAAGGTTTATTGACTTCATGCGCCTCGACTTGTCTCGACTTTCTTGAGGGCATCACTACAGACGACAGTAAAAAATACTTTCATCGATCACCAACAATATAGTGCATTCAGCATTTTTATATGCATTAGGATTTGGATGATATGGAATTTCCAAAATCAATTTTTTTTACCTGAATCCCTCCCCTTAATGAGGAAGCAACGTGCCAAATTCTACTTTGAACATTTTTTTAAAATTGTCAATATATTTGTAACAAATTTTGTGTATGATCTACGTATATGGTCAACGATATGAGGAACGCGAATTTAGGTCGTCGACGCATTTGTCATCGTAATGGGATTCGTCGTTATTATTGTCAACCCGCTGTTTTTTTCGCTTTTGAGTGCCGTCTATGTGTTTCTTGTTTCCCTTCATTATCGAATTTCTCAAATAATCTTGTATCGTATCGATACTGTCAAATTCTCGTGATGTCACCCAAGATCTCAACACATTTTACGATGCAATCTGAATATCTCGTATTTCGTGATTGCATTCACACATATCGAGATAGATTGAAGTTCAATTGTTCAATACAAGGTTTATTGACTTCATGCGCCTCGACTTGTCTCGACTTTCTTGAGGGCATCACTACAGACGACAGTAAAAAATACTTTCATCGATCACCAACAATATAGTGCATTCAGCATTTTTATATGCATTTGGATTTGGATGATATGGAATTTCCAAAATCAATTTTTTTTACCTGAATCCCTCCCCTTAATGAGGAAGCAACGTTCTACTTTGCAAATTCTACTTTGCAATTTTTTTAAAATTGTCAATATATTTGTAACAAATTTTGTGTATGATCTACGTATATGGTCAACGATATGACGAACGCGAATTTAGGTGGTCGACGCATTTGTCATCGTAATGGGATTCGTCGTTATTATTGTCAACCCGCTGTTTTTTTTCGCTTTTGAGTGCCGTCTATGTGTTTCTTGTTTCCCTTCATTATCGAATTTCTCAAATAATCTTGTATCGTATCGATACTGTCAAATCCTCGTGATGTCACCCAAGATCTCGACACATTTTACGATGCAATCTGAATATCTCGTATTTCGTGATTGCATTCACACATATCGAGATAGATTGAAGTTCAATTGTTCAATACAAGGTTTATTGACTTCATGCGCCTCAACTTGTCTCGACTTTCTTGGGGGCATCACTACAGACGACAGTAAAAAATACTTTCATCGATCACCAACAATATAGTGCATTCAGCATTTTTATATGCATTAGGATTTGGATGATATGGAATTTCCAAAATCAATTTTTTTTACCTGAATCCCTCCCCTTAATGAGGAAGCAACGTGCCAAATTCTACTTTGAACATTTTTTTAAATTGTCAATATATTTGTAACAAATTTCGTGTATGATCTACATATATGGTCAACGATATGACGAACGCGAATTTAGGTGGTCGACGCATTTGTCATCGTAATGGGATTCGTCGTTATTATTGTCAACCCGCTGTTTTTTTCGCTTTTGAGTGCCGTCTATGTGTTTCTTGTTTCCCTTCATTATCGAATTTCTCAAATAATCTTGTATCGTATCGATACTGTCAAATTCTCGTGATGTCACCCAAGATCTCGACACATTTTACGATGCAATCTGAATATCTCGTATTTCGTGATTGCATTCACACATATCGAGATAGATTGAAGTTCAATTGTTCAATACAAGGTTTATTGACTTCATGCGCCTCGACTTGTCTCGACTTTCTTGAGGGCATCACTACAGACGACAGTAAAAAATACTTTCATCGATCACCAACAATATAGTGCATTCAGCATTTTTATATGCATTAGGATTTGGATGATATGGAATTTCCAAAATCAATTTTTTTTACCTGAATCCCTCCCCTTAATGAGGAAGCAACGTGCCAAATTCTACTTTGAAATTTTTTTTAAATTATCAATATATTTGTAACAAATTTTGTGTATGATCTACGTATATGGTCAACGATATGACGAACGCGAATTTAGGTGGTCGACGCATTTGTCATCGTAATGGGATTCGTCGTTATTATTGTCAACCCGCTGCGTCACTCGTAGAGTGAACTCGCGCGCTGATGATGATCCTCACAGTTGGAGGATGCATAGATACCGTTGTAATGTCCCAGATATACATAGAGCTCGTGGAATTGTTCGATGTCTATAGTATAGTACCGAGAGATACGGGCTAATTGTGAAACGGTGCTGTCTGTGCTCTACCCGTTCCACCACTCGCCATCGCCAACGTCTGTTACTCCTCTGCTTCGGGACGCTCTATATTAATTAGTCGTATGCGCGCTCAATGTGACGAATGAGTCCCATGGCGTGGAGCTGATCCAGTATCTCTCCATATCACGCTATCAGTTATACGATAGGAGAGACGATGACAATCGAAAATATATATATTTTCGACACGAAGAAAATTAGAACGTTAGCATAGAACGTCGATAGAGCTCGATTGCGTTCTCTTTAATCCGAAGAAAAAAAAACAACATTAAGAGGAGATAAATTGGTTTCCAATTCCATAAATAATAAGAGAGGAGCTGAAAGATGATTCGGGGATACAGAAACTCTCTCAAGGTGTACATAAAGTCATGTAACATATATGTACATAAATACCGATAGCTTTTGCTCGTAGTTGTAGAAACGAACGCAAATTTGTAGATGGCGACACGTGACGGTGCGACTCGATTTTACCGACGAATCACTTATTAATAATCACATATGTATTTATATTATGCCCTGTCCAAAAACGTCAATTTCGAGGTCCTATATTACCATATGAAGCTTTTGCGACTTGACGCCAAGTTAAAAAAGATTTATTTTATTTCGAGATCTTATCAATAGACGTTATCGCTGTGATTTGCAATTATAATAAATTATAAAATATTCCACGAACTTTGAACGTCAAGTCGGTGGAAGATAAGTCTTCGTCACTTTTAAATTAAGCTTCAATATGTTTACTTCTTGCGAAGGAAGAATGAAAGAGAGTAAAACAAACAATTTCGATGATAGTGCGCCATGTTTAAAGCAAAATTGATAGCACGTATCACGTCTGGAATTCATTCGACAGAATGATTTGCACATATTATACTGAAGAGCGATACCGATGTGTGTATAGTCAACGAAGTGAGACTTCGTTAGTATAGTATGATGATGTTTGGTACGATAGAACTTTGAGGAGGTTTGTCTGACGCTCAGTTGTAGATCGGTCGTGCAGAAAGCCGGTTACATTGATAAAATATTTGGAAAAATGGCGAATTTATCTCTTGCAGTGTCTCAGTGCAGAACAATGCCAAAATCAATGAAGATTAGCAATGGATTAACAATGTTTAAGCGCGACATTGTTCGTGTTCGTAATTATTGCGCAGTACTAACGCACTCAGCCTCTCAATCGAGAAACTTGATGAAAAACTTTGAAAACGAGTCGCTGTGTAACTCCAAGTGTTTCAGTCTCTCGTCCTTAAGTCAAACAACCACAAAGGCTAATGTCGACAGGGACAATGTTTTGCATAGCTTTTTTCCTGACGTGCACGGATATACTGGTATTTATTTGCACGAATTCATATACAAAGACTTGGACAAATGGCCTGACAAAACTGCAACGGTGAGCAATTTGCGTAACTGAATTGGAATTGAAAAAATATAAATGGACTTTTAAGCAGATGTTTAAAAAATGTTGTACTTTCAGTCTCATGGAGGAAGCTTTGTTTTAGTGGCATTTTTTATGTAGCACAACTTCTGAAACTGTGCAACTGTAATTTGCTTGTTTACTCAGAACTGGTCAATGTTTTAAACTGAAGGTAATTAGCTTTCACACCGGCTATCCACTCTGCAGTGGAAGCTAATTTGCTTTTGTCTAAAATATTAAGCGGATTCGAGTAGAGAGGATTACAGTTTTTGATACCGACCGAACACACGCCGACGGGAAAAATCACGTGTTTTTTTTTCAAATTCTTTTGTTTTTTAAGTTTAGCAATTTTACCAAAGAATACTCTATTTTTAACTTGACAACTAAATAGAAAGTTATATTTCGTGTTAATTTTTTGCTGTCAAGCACAAATTGAAAATTGAGCATTCTTCGGTAAAATTTCTGCACTTAAAAAAAGGAAAAAAAATGAAAATAAAACAGGACGAAATCTTTTTTCTGCTTCTTCACCTTAAAGATGTCGTCAAATGTGAAATTTTTTTTTTTTTTTTTTTTGGAGTATCAAAAAATTTCCGTCCAAAAATAGTATTTTGGATTTTCTTGATCAGATTCGGAATGACGTTAAAATTTAAAGGAAATATTTTCAGTTGAAAATTAAAGTAGACAAATTCCCTTTGGGAATGATAAGCAAAAAATCTTAAATTTGAGCTTTCACACCGTCTATCCACTCTGCAGTGGAAGCTAATTTGCTTTTGTCTAAAATATTAAGCAGATTCGAGTAGAGAGGATTACAGTTTTTGATACCGACCGAACACACGCCGACGGGAAAAATCACGTGTTTTTTTTCAAATTTTTTTGCTTTTTAAGTTTAGCAATTTTACCGAAGAATACTCTATTTTTAACTTGACAACTAAAAAGAAAGTTATATTTCGTGTTCATTTTTTGCTGTCAAGCACAAATTGAAAATTGAGCATTCTTCGGTAAAATTTCTGCACTTAAAAAAAGAAACAAAATGAAAATAAAACAGGACGAAATCTTTTTTCTGCTTCTTCACCTTAAAGATGTCGTCAAATGTGAAATTTTTTTTTTTTTTTTTGGAGTATCAAAAAATTTCCGTCCAAAAATAGTATTTTGGATTTTCTTGATCAGATTCGGAATGACGTTAAAATTTAAAGGAAATATTTTCAGTTGAAAATTAAAGTAGACAAATTCCATTTGGGAATAACGAGTAAAAAATCTTAAATTTGAGCTTTCACACCGTCTATCCACTCTGCAGTGGAAGCTAATTTGCTTTTGTCTAAAATATTAAGCAGATTCGAGTAGAGAGGATTACAGTTTTTGATACCGACCGAACACATGGCGACGGAAAAAATCACGTGTTTTTTTTTCAAATTCTTTTGTTTTTTAAGTTTAGCAATTTTACCAAAGAATACTCTATTTTTAACTTGACAACTAAATAGAAAGTTATATTTCGTGTTAATTTTTTGCTGTCAAGCACAAGTTGAAAATTGAGCATTCTTCGGTAAAATTTCTGCACTTAAAAAAAGAAACAAAATGAAAATAAAACAGGACGAAATCTTTTTTCTGCTTCTTCACCTTAAAGATGTCGTCAAATGTGAAATTTTTTTTTTTTTTTTTTGGAGTATCAAAAAATTTCCGTCCAAAAATAGTATTTTGGATTTTCTTGATCAGATTCGGAATGACGTTAAAATTTAAAGGAAATATTTTCAGTTGAAAATTAAAGTAGACAAATTCCATTTGGGAATGACGAGTAAAAAATCTTAAATTTGAGCTTTCACACCGTCTATCCACTCTGCAGTGGAAGCTAATTTGCTGTTGTCTAAAATATTAAGCAGATTCGAATAGAGAGGATTACAGTTTTTGATACCGACCGAACGCACGCCGACGGGAAAAATCACGTGTTTTTTTTTCAAATTTTTTTGTTTTTTAAGTTTAGCAATTTTACCAAAGAATACTCTATTTTTAACTTGACAACTAAATAGAAAGTTATATTTCGTGTTAATTTTTTACTGTCAAGCACAAATTGAAAATTGAGCATTTTTCGGTAAAATTTCTGCACGTAAAAAAAGAAACAAAATGAAAATAAAACAGGACGAAATCTTTTTTCTGCTTCTTCACCTTAAAGATGTCGTCAAATGTGAAATTTGTTTTTTTTTTTTTCGAGTATCAAAAAATTTCCGTCCAAAAATAGTATTTTGGATTTTCTTGATCAGATTCGGAATGACGTTAAAATTTAAAGGAAATATTTTCAGTTGAAAATTAAAGTAGACAAATTCCCTTTGGGAATGATGAGCAAAAAATCTTAAATTTGAGCTTTCACACCGTCTATCCACTCTGCAGTGGAAGCTAATTTGCTTTTGTCTAAAATATTAAGCAGATTCGAGTAGAGAGGATTACAGTTTTTGATACCGACCGAACACACGCCGACGGGAAAAATCACGTGTTTTTTTTCAAATTTTTTTGCTTTTCAAGTTTAGCAATTTTACCGAAGAATACTCTATTTTTAACTTGACAACTAAATAGAAAGTTATATTTCGTGTTAATTTTTTGCTGTCAAGCACAAATTGAAAATTGAGCATTCTTCGGTAAAATTTCTGCACTTAAAAAAAGAAACAAAATGAAAATAAAACAGGACAAAATCTTTTTTCTGCTTCTTCACCTTAAAGATGTCGTCAAATGTGAAATTTTTTTTTTTTTTTTTTTTGGAGTATCAAAAAATTTCCGTCCAAAAATAGTATTTTGGATTTTCTTGATCAGATTCGGAATGACGTTAAAATTTAAAGGAAATATTTTCAGTTGAAAATTAAAGTAGACAAATTCCCTTTGGGAATGATGAGCAAAAAATCTTAAATTTGAGCTTTCACACCGTCTATCCACTCTGCAGTGGAAGCTAATTTGCTTTTGTCTAAAATATTAAGCAGATTCGAGTAGAGAGGATTACAGTTTTTGATACCGACCGAACGCACGCCGACGGGAAAAATCACGTGTTTTTTTTTTTCAAATTTTTTTGTTTTTTAAGTTTAGTAATTTTACCGAAGAATACTCTATTTTTAACTTGAAAACTAAAAAAAGAAGTTAAATTTCGTGTTAATTTTTTGCTGTCAAGCACAAGTTGAAAATTGAGCATTCTTCGGTAAAATTTCTGCACTTAAAAAAAGAAAAAAAATTGAAAATAAAACGGGACAAAATCTTCAACTTTTTCACCTTAAAGATATCGTCAAATGCGATTTTTTTTTTAAGTTTCAAAAAATTTCCGTCCAAAAATAGTATTTTCGATTTTTCTGATCAGATTCGGTAAGACGTTAAAATTTAAAGGAAATATTTTCAGTTGAAAATTAAAGTAGACAAATTCCCTTTGGGAATGATGAGCAAAAAACCT
Source organism: Ephialtes manifestator (assembly GCA_963970395.1). NCBI lineage: Eukaryota > Metazoa > Arthropoda > Insecta > Hymenoptera > Ichneumonidae > Ephialtes > Ephialtes manifestator. Next base: position 37,702,241 of record OZ019970.1, read on the forward strand.
TAAATTTGAGTTTTCTCTTCGTTTCAGTATATATAATCGAAACGTAGAAAAAAAAATTAGCACCTGTTACGTCCGGGCATATTTTTGATTATTAAAAATATCTTAAATAATAAATAAATTGTTCTAAGCATCAATTAACAAATAAATTAATATTTTAAAAACAGAACTTTTTGAAATCTTCATTGTTTTTGAAATAACAATATTATTATGTTTTTGTAAGACCCAGTAGCACTTCTCTACTGATTTTTGCTTTCATCAGCATTTCCACGGAAATTACCAGAGCGTCGCACACCTACGAGATGCGCGATGTCCTGCATCTTCAAATTTCTGTATTATTGCGCTGTGCCTTCAGCACTACTTTTAATTTTTTTACATAGTCAGTTTTACTCCGGGGGCCGAACCCGACGGTCGGCCCTCGAAATTAACAGTCGCCAATTATACATTTCGATTTCGGCGTTCTAATGGGTGGGGGTCAAAATAGCGAATGACCAAAATAGTGAATGGCTAAAATAGCGAATTTCAAAATGAGGAAGTGTAAATATAGAATCGCCATCATTATGATCGCTATTTTAACCATCGCTATTTTAGCCATATTTTGACCATTCGCTATTTTGATTGCATTTTAATAAGATTCAGTGTCAAAATAACGAATGATCAAAATAACAAATGGCTGTAATAGCGAATTTCGTAATGATGGCCATTCTAGATTCAGACGTTCCTTATTTTGAAATTTGCTATTTTAACCATTCGCTATTTTAACCATTCGCTATTTTGACCCCCATCCGTTCTAATGATATGTCCAATTATGGGACAGATCTGATATAGTCGAAGAAAAGTAGTTGAATTCAGCCACTTTTTTTAATTCAGCTGCTTTTATATGAAGCTCTTAATGGCATTCTTTGCTAATTAGCAAATAATGCCATTAGAAAGAGCTGTAACTGTGGAACGAAGTCGCCGCCCATCTCGCCAATTTTTTTTCAAATTCTTAACATGTTAAAGAACAAAATGTAAAAATCTCATCTGAATCGAGAACGCAGTTTCGGAGAAAAAAAATATTGAAATATTATTTAATTGAAAAATAGCATAAAATGGAGTAGAAAAATTTGCAAAAAAATTTGTTGGAAAGAACGTTAGATACCTTTAATTTTTTGTTAACATGATTTTTTTGCGAGAGCCGTAGTTTTGGCGTTAAAAAATTAACGATTATTATTTTCATTTATTCGTAACGTCTGAAATATGCAATTACAAAAATCTGAAAAAAATTTGCAATTTTTGTTTTCAGCAAGACCAACATCGTCAAGAAACTTGAAAACTTTTTATTGAAATGAAAAATTCGTGTGGCCGCCTTAACGTGTTTTACCCCACATATTATAGTATATGTCAGACTAAAATATACAAAAATTTAGTTGATCATCTAATAGCATAGCTGATAAAATTACTATTTCAACAAATACAACATTGGATATTCAATGATTTTTCCTTTTTTATCTGCAGGTATGCTCTGCAACCGGAAGAGGGTACACTTATGCCCAGCTGAAAAAATTGAGCGGGAAATTGGCGACATCCTTGCGAAAATGCAATCTTCGTCCAGGCGAGACAATTGCAGTGGTACTGCCAAATGTGCCAGAGTACGGTCCAATATTATTGGCAGCAAGCGAAGCTGGTCTTAGGGTAAAACTCCATAAATCAAAGCATCGTGTGAATTATCATTTAACATTAATAATTTAACATTAATAATTAATAATTGAGTCTACTTCAACAGATGTCTCCGATAAATCCAGCATATACAGCGGACGAGATTCGAGTTCAGATCAAGGCATCAGATGCGGTAGCAGTTATCACAGTACCGTCCAAATATGCTTTAGTGACTGCGAGTATATCGGACAATCCGAAGATCAAACTGCCAATAATCGTACTTAATGATGGAAACGGAGAAGCGCCGCCAGGTGCGATTAAGTTTGAGGATTTGGTGAGGGACGACATCGAGGAATTTGAAAAAACCGGAGAAAAGACTGGCGTCGATCCGGAGGACACTCTTTTACTCCCTTATTCAAGCGGCACTAGTGGACTTCCAAAAGGTGTTGAATTAAGACACAGGTGAAATTCCCATGGCTCTTCATTTCTCAAAAGGAAATGCCACTTCTTCCACCACTTAAAAAAATTTGAAATCCACTTTTTTCCAAATGGCTTGATTAACGAGGCTCAAATTTTGGGCGAAAATGGGGAGAATACGCGGAATCAAAGTAGAAATGGACTGAAATTTTTTGCTCCGTGGTACTCAGAGCCATTTTTTAGGAAAGAGTTGAAAACCCAAAACTGAATCTATGTGCGACAGAAACAGAGCTATATGGGGCTCAAATTTTGGGCGAAAATGGGGAGAACACGCGGAATCAAAGTAGAAATGGACTGAAATTTTTTGCTCCGTGGTACTCAGAGCCATTTTTTAGGAAAGAGTTGAAAACCCAAAACTGAATCTATGTGCGACAGAAACAGAGCTATATGGGGCTCAAATTTTGGGCGAAAATGGGGAGAACACGCGGAATCAAAGTAGAAATGGACTGAAATTTTTTGCTCCGTGGTACTTAGAGCCATTTTTTAGGAAAGTGTTGAAAACCCAAAACTGAATCTATGTGCGACAGAAACAGACCTATATGAGGCTCAAATTTTGGGCGAAAATGGGGAGCACACGCGGAATCAAAGTAGAAATAGACTGAAATTTTTTGCTCCGTGGTACTCAGAGCCGTTTTTTAGGAAAGAGTTGAAAACCCAAAACTGAATCTATGTGCGACAGAAACAGACCTATATGGGGCTCAAATTTTGGGCAAAAATGGGGAGAACACGCGGAATCAAAGTAGAAATGGACTGAAATTTTTTGCTCCGTGGTACTCAGAGCCATTTTTTAGGAAAGAGTTGAAAACCCAAAACTGAATCTATGTGCGACACAAACAGAGCTATATGGGGCTCAAATTTTGGGCGAAAATGGGGAGAACACGCGGAATCAAAGTAGAAATGGACTGAAATTTTTTGCTCCGTGGTACTCAGAACCATTTTTTAGGAAAAAGTTGAAAACCCAAAACTGAATCTATGTGCGACAAAAACAGAGCTATATGGGGCTCAAATTTTGGGCGAAAATGGGGGGAACACGCGGAATAAAAGTAGAAATGGACGGAATTTTTTTGCTCCGTAGTATTCAGAGCCATTTTTTAGGAAAGAGTTGAAAACCCAAAACTGAATCTATGTGCGACACAAACAGACCTATAGGCGTTTACCATTGGGCGAGAAAATTCCCACAAAATTCTTAATCAGAGCAATACGACATAGAAATAGAAATATATGCACAATATATGCAGCATATAGAAGTTTTGCCACCATATATTAAGCATATATGATACATATATATTTTTTCTATCTGGGATCAAAGTATGCCATGTTAATACGAAGATATATCGCATTCTTGTAATTACATAATTATGATAAATAATTATGATAAAGCAATGTACAAAGTTCCACTTTTCTTAGTTATTATCGCATGTCCTAGGTCCGCTATTATCTTTCGTCTTTTTAACAGCAGAAAAAATTCGCCTGACATCCATTTAAAAAAAATACTTTAATGTAATTAAATATTGTAGCTGATGGTGTCGTATGGTGTTCATTCATCAGTCTGCTTACATCCCTGCTTAGAAAATCCTATTTAGACCAAGAGGATGGACAAAAAAACACTATTCATACCGATAAAAACCGATACGGTTTCAATATTACTTTATGAGTTTAAATAGCATCAATGGGATTTTTTAAACAGGAATACCAAGACAGCTTCATAGTTTGTAATCTATTTTACGGTTCTTTTTTCCATTCCAGAAATATAATCGCAAATATAGTCCAAACACGTGCAAAAGGTATATCAATTGCTGAGGAAACCACGGAGAGTCATCAAGAAGTACTGCCTTTAATACTTCCAATGTACCATTCATATGGTTTGGGCGTGGCCCTCTTATCGTACTTGTGGTATTATCGTATCTATTTAACTTACCGCCGGCAAGAGACCGATTCTACACCTCCCAATTCTGCACAAAGACAAATCGACACAAAAAGTCGACACGAATGACTGTACACTAGGGCTGTTCAAAACAAGGATGCAAAGTAGAACCTTGCACATTGCTTCCTCATTATTTTTCGCATTTTACAAAGCTACCTCTATGAGGAAGTATGTTATTCAATTTTTGGCTTCCTCATAGAGGAAGCTTTGTAAAATGCGAAAAATAATGAGGAAGCAATGTGCAAGGTTCTACTTTGCATCCTTGTTTTAATTAGATAAATATACATGTTGTGGATTCGCTTTTTCTATTTCGTTATTGCGTTATTTCGTGATTATTAGAGCGTTTCCGAAGTGAATGTGATAATGTATATTTTTAAAAATAATTCAACATTCCATAAAATCCAAAAATTTCATACCGTTCGTCACTAAATTATACATATATAATGGCTGAATATTGTTTTATTTATATACAAAATTTGAGCTCGCTATCTTAAGTTTTGCAAAAGTTACAATAGAGCGATAATGTCAATTTTTTGAAAAATTCAAAACATCATAAAATGTTTACGGCTCAACCGATCTTAACCAAATTCAATAGCGATCACCGGTATATGAAAGCTCAAATTCATACCAATTTTTAGATCAATATCTCGAAAATTGAAAGAGTTATCGCGTAAACAGACATTTTTCAAAAAATTAAAAAACGCATAATAATTTAACGATGAAGTGGATTTTAACAAAAATTGCATGAACGATGAGGCTTGATCCCTCTATCTATGGTCCAAATTTCAGCTTGATATCTCAAGGCATTCCCGAATTATAAAGGTTTACATTTTTCGATTGTGTAACATACACACACACATACACACACACACACATACACACACACACACACACATACAGACATTTTTTCTAAATCACTTTTCTCGATGTTTTGGACCATTCTGAGTGTACTGACATGAAAATCTCGAAAAAAAAAATTTCACGAAAACAAAGCTTCCTCTATGAGGAAGCAAAAACATAATTTCTTTATAATCGGTTACTCCTGAAATGCTGTATTGATTATCACAAAAAAAAATGTTTTCGCGAAAGCTGGGCGTTGTGTGATGATATTAAGTACTGCCGCATCAAGGCCAAAATTCATTAAAAACGGCGATTTTTGGAATTTTTTTTTGTCGTCTTAAAGCGCTCATGGAGATTGTGGTTGCTTTCGATAGACTATCAAATTGTGTAAAGCCAGAAACATGTTCGATAATATTTAGTACTGCCGCATCGACATTGAAGTTAACAAAATAAAAAATGAAATTCTATAAAACATTGAAATATTCATCTGCTCATCGACTATTTCGCGCGTTTTCAAATGACAAAATGGCTCATGAAACGGCAGTCCTGCATGATCAAATTTAGTACTGCCGCATCGATATCGCAGTTTCCAAAAATTCGAAAATCGCTTATCATCATCATGATTATGATCATACATGACTCCCGTTTCAAGAGCCATTTTTTCATTTGAAATCGCACGAAATAGTCGACGAGCAAACGAATATTTCAATGTTTTAAAGGATTTAATTTTTTGTTTTTGTTAAGGGGAGGGAGTCAGGTCAAAAAAATTGATTTTGGAAATTCAATATCATTCAAATCCTATTGCATATAAAAATGCCCAATGCACTATATTGTAGGTGCTCGATGAAAGAATTTTTTACTGTCGTCTGACTTGCATATGCTTTCCAATATTATCTTAAGCAAAGTTCTTAGGTTTTCCATTCTGCGCATGATTCAGATCAAACTAATAGGCAGATTGGAATCATTGATGTCTCATTTTCTTCTTCATGAAAAGATACACCGGCTAAATGGAGTAAAATATTTTTTTTCATTCTGAAAGCAAAGTTAATCACTGATTTAGAAAATAGCATAAAATTTATTTATTAATAATTATGTTACTTAAAAAATATTACATTTTATTGACATTTGCTTCATTTGGCCGGTGTACCTGTTCATGAAGAAGAAAATGAGACGTCAGCCATTCGAATCTGCCTAGTAGTTTGATCTGAATCATGCGCAGAATGGAAAACCTAAGATCTTTGCTTAAGATAATATTTAAAAGCATATGCAAGTCAGACGACAGTAAAAAATCCTTTAATCGAGTACCAACAATATAGTGCATTGGGCATTTTTATATGCAATAGGGTTTGGATAATATTGAATTACCAAAATCAATTTTTTTGACCTGACTTCCTTCCCTTAACTTCGATGTCGATGCGGCAGTACTAAACATTATCGAACATGTTTCTGCCTTTACACAATTTCATAGTCTATCGAAAGCAACCACAATCTCCATGAGCGCTTCACCACGTCAAAAAAAAAATTCTAAAAATCGCCGCTTTTCATGAATTTTGGCTTTGATGCGGCAGTACTTAATATCATCGCACAACTCCCAGCTTTCGCAAAAACATTTTTCTTGTGATAATCAATACAACATTTCAGGAGCAACCGATTATAAGAAAATTATGTTTTTTTGAACAGCCCTACTGTACACGCAGGCAACTCAACGTGTGTGCAGTCATTCGTGTCGAGTTTTTGTGTCGACTTGTCTTTGTGCAGAGTTGGGAGGTGTAGAGTCGGTCCCTTGCACTTATCGCCTCCCCATATTTAAAATGATGTAAAAATTACTTGTTGGATATCATCCATTTTTTTTTTGCAGGATAGGAAGCAAAATTGTGACCGTACCCCAGTTCAGCGTTGCAAATCTATTCAAAGTACTAGAGGACAACCGTGCGACACTGTTTTATCTCGCACCGCCTATTGTTCAGTTACTTGCCAATGACGAGAGACTAACACATCGACACATGGAATCTGTGCGTTATGTTATCTCCGGGGCAGCACCAATCGCCCACGATGTTCTCCTTAAATTCAAGAGCCGCACGCCGAAGAATCTGAAGGTCGTTCAGGGCTACGGCCTCACCGAAACCTCGCCGGTTATAACGACGAGCAATGGAGGTCCTATTGAATCAACTGGCCCACTCGTACCGAACACGCAAATTCGCATCGTTGGTTGCGAAGAGGAAAACTTCGCAAAGAATTTAGGGTTCAACGAAGTGGGCGAAATTTACGTACGTGGTCCACAGGTCATGAAGGGTTATTACAACAACCCTAAAGCGACTGCTGATTGCATGGAGGGCGATTGGTTCAAAACTGGAGACCTGGGCTCCTACGATGAAAATGGTAAGAGGGTAATTTAAATATTCAAAAGAGGCAGTAATTAATGTCAGGATAAGTAAGCTTCAGATAGTTGAGTTACGTTTTTATTCCGGTCTAGGTCGACAGTTGTGAATGAATAATTAACAACATGTTTTCGAGAATGTCCAAGTTCGAATATCAAAATATCCATATGGTGATTGGTAGATTGGCATCGAGCGGAACGTTTTTATTACTGCTCCTGAAATTGACAAATCTGTTAAATATTGATTTTCGTTATTCATTAAGTTAATTTATTTGGCTCGTCTATTATTTTACTTCATTATACTAAACAATAGCGCTCTCGTTAAATTTGATATACAGATATCATAAAGTGTAGTCATTTATTTAGATAGAATTTATTTTTACAAGAAAATGTTTTTATTGATAAAGCAATACTAAACGTTATAGTTAACGTCTTAAATTGATTGTACGTTAGTAGAGCATAGAAGATGAAAACATTTGAATTTCAATAAATTTGAAAAACGAATTTGTTAAAATTACAATATCGACTTAACAATTGTGAATAAAATCGCAGGCCTGCGATTTCGAAAAATATTGCCGCATAGATATTTCGACATCCGAACTTTGAGAAGACCACTTTTCTGGACGTTTTCGAATCTCGAAAACAACTTTTTTTTTCATGACAGCGAAAGTTCCTCTATAAGAAAGCAAAAAGTCATTTTGAACGAATTTTTTAAAATGTGTTAGAATAATCTTATGATTCTGAAACTTTAACCTTATTTTATTAGATCTTTTAACATTAGAAAAACATTTCTTTTTTTTTACAACACAAAATGGCGGCGTTAACCCGCGATTATCCCGAAACTACATTTTCAAAAACTGCTCGTGCTGTAGCTCAAAAAGTTATCGATCGATCTATCTGAAATTTTGGGAGGTTTCTGTCTACATGATTACCGAAAGGACATAACTAAAATTTTAAGGATATCACTTAAATAAATTATTTTCTTGGAGTGAAAATTGTCGAAAAAAATAGCCGAAAATTGAAGCATTTCATTCAAAAGTCTATTTAATATTTAATTTTATACTTTTTAAATAATTTTATAGGTTTATCCTTCACCTACAATTGTTAGTAAAGGAAAAAAAATTACTTTTCTGATTCAAATCACTCGAAAAAATACTGCAAATGCAGCAGTTTTCGATGCCGCCGAAAAGAAGCCTGAAAGAAGCATTCATAACGCCATTTTGTGTTGTAAAAAAAAAAGAAATGTTTTTCAGATATTAATAGATCTAATAAAATAAGATTAAAGTTTCAGAATGATAAGATTATTTTAACACCTTTAAAAAAAAATCGTACAAAATGACTAATTTTCGCGAGTCTGAAGGGTTTTCTCCCCTTAAGGAGGGTCGAGCGCAAAAACAGTAAAAAGAAATAGATGCTGGTTTTTTAAATACCCATTGATATGGATGGCCTGAGTTCAACTGCAAAGTTTGAGTAAGTTTATCTCCATGGTTTTCGAGAAATAAATTTCTTAAATTGCTATTATACTATTATTATGTAGTGAGTGTGTAGTGTAATAGTAGTAATATAATAGCAATATTATGCTATTATATTACTACTATTTAACATTGCTTCTTATGGCAGATTGAAAATGAACGATGCATTTTTATATTTCTAAGGATAGTTTATACGGATACCGTGCAATTAAAATATTGCAAACTATAAAGAATATATTCAGGATCCTCTATGCAAAAATTCAGATACTTGTTCTTCACAATTCATTAACAATAATCAATGTTGTGGCTCGAGATCCAGATTTCTTAAACTTGTGTAGCGGCGTCTCTGTCGCACAGTTTCGTGCGACCGCAACGCGTTCCCTGCCGAGCTTATCCCCTCTGAAAAATGCGCTCGGCCCTCCTTAAAGCATTATTAGAAGATGACGGTTAATTGATGTAAAAGACAATTTAATTAGCGTTAAAAACGAAATCGTTATTCCAATTTTTTCGATTTTCAGGGTGGTTGTACATACGTGGTCGATTAAAGGAGTTGATAAAGGTGCAGGGTTATCAAGTCGCTCCCGCAGAACTCGAGCATCTTATTCAAGCTCACGAAAAGGTGGCGGACGCAGCGGTGATCGGAGTGCCTCACGAAAAATACGGCGAAGTTCCAAAGGCATTCGTAGTTCCCAGGAGTGGTGTAAAGCTCGAAGCGTCGGAAATAAAAGACTACATTGCTGCAAAAGTTTCAAAGCACAAACACCTTGGACACGTTGAGTTCATTGAGGAAATACCAAAGAGTGCAGCAGGAAAGATACTTCGAAGGGTACTCCAGAAAATGTGAAGGTGAAGCCAATCTATGCATTGTCAACTTAATTTTATTATAACAAAAAAAAAAACAAAACCCCGACTAGTGCACAAATGCTCGATTATTTACAAGTCGATGATAAACAATGAGGAAAAATTTATAAAATAACTATTCCTTTTTCTTTTTAGAACTTTCAGAATCTTGTTCAGCTTCCAGCAATGCACTTGTTATACCAGCTTTCTTCAGTTCTTCAATAAGCTCTCCATTCTGATGCATCTGCAGCAGAATATCGCAACCGCCTACGAAGTCGCCGTTTATGAATATCTGCGGTATCGTCGGCCAATTTGAAAAGTCTTTGATACCTGTTAAAAACGTATTATATATGAAAGAAAACATATATTTTTACAAATTTTTAATATCTATAAATATCAATAAACATTTTTAATCATTGTTGAAATTTACGTCGTATTAAGGTGTTGCTATGGATGCCCATTACGCGGGTGTCAGAGGTGCAGATATCAATTGTTTCCCATGTGAAACAAACAATCAGCGCGATAATCCGAAAATGCCTGAGTCAGAGACAAAACAGATACTTTCTCCGATGATATCTCAAAAATAAATTAGGCAATCGACTTGAAATTTGGACACAAATTTCATTGGGGAAGAAAATTCTCTTTTTGACACAATTTTGTGGCTTTTTTTTAAATTTTAACATCTATTCTTTCTAAGCGAGTGCAACCTATGGCGTATACTGCATGAATAACTTTGACATTGAATATTTCCAAAGTACGTTAGACGATCAGATTCAAATTCTGCAAAAATTTTTTTAAATTATTGGCGAATATGATATAAGAATTTCAGAATGACGGCATTTAAAGTGCATCGCACAGAGAAAAATTATTTCTAGCATAGTGACAGCAAACTTTATTTGTTGGCCTAGAAAATGTATTTGCTGGGCTAACAAATAATTTTGCTGGTCTGACAAATTTTTTTACAAGCCTAGCAAATAATTTTTGTTAGGCTAAGAAATAACATGGTGGCAGTTTTTTTTTTCCAGAAAAAATTCCCTGACTTTTCCCTGATTTTTCCATGACTAATTTATCAATTTCCCCTGACCAAAATTTTAAGGACATCTACTAAAAAATTTATAACGCGAATAAAAAAAAGGTATTAGAAACAGATACGTGTTTTATTTATTTCTCGATCAACAACGAATAGTACTTTCAAAGATGTATTTTCTCTTTCAAAACATAAACGTTCTTTGGAATTATAATGCTTTAAATCCGATTAAATACTGACATGAAGTGTAATACTTATTTTAGTAATATATAACACTTTTTAAACTTTTTTGTTGAGTGTTTCGATTTGTTAGAATAGACTTATGTTGTAATGTTTATATAAATTTTTGTTTGCTTTTTTTTTTCTTTTCAAATACTTTTCGGTTGTTTTTTCTTCCAAGTCTTTCTTTTGTGGATTTTTATTCAGCTGTTGAAACTTTGGCAACAATCTACTTTTTCCCTGACTAATTTCGATATTCCCTGACTTTTCCCTGATTCCCTGATCAATTTTTTATTTCCCTGACTTTTCCCAGTTTTCCCTGACCGCAGCCACCATGAATAAGGTTTTGCTGTCACTATATTAGCAACTGATTTGTTGATGCAACAAAAGTTTTCTCTCCGTGCGTCCATAGAAACACCTTAATTTTCATATGAAACTTGTAAATTGCATTATTTTCCGTCCTACCTTGTCTGAGTTCCTCATCTGAAAGTACATCGTGAGCGTCATATTTGACACCATGCATCCGCAATATTTGTACCACTGCGTTGCTAAATCCGCAACGAGGTTCCTCCGGCACGCCTTTCATAAACACGACGACTGTGTTTTTCTAACATGGCAAAAAAAACAAATTATATACGAGGATGCGAACATGACGCAATATTTTTTATTTCGAGCCGGTTGGAATTCGGTAATACAGTACTTAAAACTTACTTTTACTAAGTTTCCGATATCCTCGCTCGTGGTGGCAAAACTTCGGGATATCCACGCGAACTTCGCGGCTCGCCTGATGGCAAACATTTTATTTCAACTTTTCGTAAAAGTCGACACGTTAATATTATTTTTGTTAAGAGACGAGCCTCGGCACGTCACGGCGAGGAGGTTATGAGATAATTGTGCAAACTAGTCGTGTTAAGGTTGGGACGATTTCCCAATCAGCTGTTTGGTTCGGAGAGAACGATAACACCTTAAGCTCTCTTCACATGAAGCGTAACTTTCTGTGATTTTGGTCTTACGATTGGCGTGAGATCGAAATCCTGGACACGTGATTGGCTACGCAAGTTGCTGCAGTTTAGCATCATATGAAGCTAATAATCTGCACCTAAATGCAGCCTGAAAATAAACTCAGTTCATTCGAAGAGTAAACAACAGCTGTTTAGCATCAATTCCCTGTTTTACTGCAGCGGTCGGTAACATAGATAGCATAAAATGCACCATAAGTCGCTAGTACATCATTCTCTCAGTAAGATAGAGTAAGTAAAACGGATATGGAACGAGAATGGAAACATTTAAATATATACCGACGCAGTAGGGACAAAAAAGCATAAAGATATAAAAGCACGTAAGATATTAAAAAGTAAAGACAATTATTATTTATATTTCTGTTCGTCGGTATCATTAATATCCAAATAAAATTGCTCCTAAATATTTTTCATTTCAGATTTTACTATCGCCTTATCTTTGAAAATACCATAAGAAAGCTAAATTATAGAATAGATTTTTGTTAAACTATTGGTTTTTCTAGGATTAAATAAATTTCTTCATGTGGCGAATTTGTAGATCATTATTTCCTTATCTTTTTACCTAACTTGTGTTACCATTTGAAGATCACTACTTTGGCAGGAATAGTGAAGTTATTGAAAAATACACATAGATGACGCCATCGTCGCCTAAAACTCTCAATTTGAGAGCACCGAAGCGCCTACCGAATGAATCGATTACTGCTTTCGTCATCGTTGTCTGCAACGCACAATCGTCACACTCGTCACGATCGACGCACTCGTCACCTGCAAATGGATTTCTCGGAGATCGTAAGCTTGAGAAAACTCTCGTAGATGAAGCTTTCCGAGAATTTATACGGATATCGCGAGCACGTATAATAATTCTTGGGATATTAACGAATCCGAGTATATTGATCTCTGGGAAACTAGGGGCACTTTCATAATCCATTATAGAACGCGTCCTCGTTAGGTTTATTATCAAGGCCAGAAACGTGCGGCTCCTGACTGTAACCACGACGTAGCCAGTGAATATAGCAACGATGATAAGCTTTTCTTAAATTATTTTATCACTGTACTTGCTTCTCTCTACGTACTCGTCCTTCTTTAGTAAATCTGGCTCGGTTTCTCTATCACGAGAAACGCACCAGGTGCTCAGCACCATTTCAGAGATCTGTTAGCTATATACATTTTTGTAGCGCGCAAAGAAGAAGTATATATATATATATATATCTACTGTTTATACAACGTATATGGGCTTAAAATCCCTTATGTTTTGGGCCCATTTTTGTCTATTGATTTTTAATAAATGTATACTACAAAACGTGTAAACGTATTATTATATAATCTACTGTACAAGTGCTGTTACACTGGTTTCTTTTTCCCTCCTATCTTTCAAACAACACTGCTGGCTTATCGTAATGAATAAATTACCAAAAATAGAATTTAAGGCGTACGTCCAGTATTTTAAGCGACTTTATCAGGTAAAAGCGGTAGTAGGTTTTCCAAAAGTTGAAATTCAATGGCTGGAGTTTCTAAAGCTTCTTATGCTTGTTAATACCATCAAATGATATATTAAGTTAGTTAACTATTGAAATTAAATTAGATTCTACCATAAGATTTGTTTGTTTGAATGCCGCATTTCGAAAATATAGATTTTTATTAAGTATAAACGATTCTAAAAAAAAACAGATAACAAATCTTGTAAAATTTATCGTATTGTAGCAGCCTTTGCATTGTGACAATAGAATATCAATATTCCGTTTCAACTTCCAGATTCCGCGTAATAAAAATAATTTATACTACTTATTAATTTCGAATATTGTTCTACGATTGAATTCGAGTTTGCGGAATAAATTGAATAATATCTTGCAAATGAATTTTCAATAAATTGACAACAGAATCATTGCATAGTTTTCGTTTTGCGATGCATTTTGCATTGTGACAATAGAATATCAATATTCCGTTTCAACTTCCAGATTCCGCGTAATAAAAATAATTTATAGTACTTATTAAATTTGAACATTGTTCTACGATTGAATTCGAGTTTGCGGAATAAATTGAATAATATCTTGCAAATGAATTTTCAATAAATTGACAACAGAATCCTTGCATAGTTTTCATTTTGCGATGCGTGTTATCGCATTTTAATAATATATAAGTCAATAATATTCCTAACTTGTAAATTTCGCACAATAAGAGAATAGCCCATATTACCCACTGACCCCAATCGCCCCAATTGCCTTCGCGACGTGTATACGTGAGACCCTGTAACGTGTAACGTCATAACACGAAATATTGCACGTGCGCGAATGCACGAGGCAAATGTGACGGCCGAGGATCTCGTCGTCAGAGACTTTCACCCAGTGGCATGTTGTAGTACACGAGCGCCACCGTACGACCGGCAGTTCTATTCTTCGTTCTACAATCACTATTCCCGACACTCAAGCCAAACGAAACACAAGAAGAAGAAGAAGTTCGATGTGTCGGGACGAAAAATTGTCAACAGCGGAGCTCGAGGCTCGAGATAAGCTTGAAATTTAATTTTAGATGATTCTCTCATCATCCCATGTAAAGCAGAGCAGACTTTTAACACAGCGCATACTCCATATCACATAAGAAGAAGTCAAGTCGAAGAAAAAGAAAAAGAAGCAGAAGGTCACGTGATCATCCCGTGCCTAATAATAAGCAAGAAGGCCGTGTTGCGCGGCGCGCTCTTTCCTCGAAGGCCGTCCATCAAGGGACAAGGGACAGTGATCACGCGATAACTCCACAGTACCATAATACTCTGTCTACTCTCTGCGACTTGTACATTTACGGTAAGGTACGACGTTGCAAAATGATCGACCGCGGGTATAAATCATATAATCCGACGTCTATTCATTCGTCAGTGACCTGATAGTTATTGGCACCTCTCAGTGTCTGGCATATGAATCATATTGGATAGAGCGAGACAAAGCTGTGTCAGTAACTGTACAGTTTACCCTAGTTTTATACGTAGTATCTACGTAGTTTTACGGTGTTGTAGCCTTAAAGTGAAGCAAAGAGAAAACGAGTTCGGCTACTTCCGGCCCTCGAGGCTAGAGGAGACCCTGATAGAGCCCAAATCGTTACGCTATACTATAACAATGATGTATAACATCGCGGTATAACAGGTACAAACGATAATGATTTTGAGATGCTGCTGGGTTCTCCTTCAGTATTTCGTGCCGCGGGTCTCGCGCCGAAACCCTACGGATTGCTTTGAGTGGCTCCTCGGTAGCTATATAGAAGATAGAGGGGAACTTGGCGGGTGAGAGGAGAAAACGCGAACGACGAACACCCGACGAAGCATCTGTGATAGCGTGCGCGCGCTCGACCATCCGGTGCGCCGGGCGGACGACTAGTGTACGCCCGGGGTTGAGAGGAGAGAAGCGGGCGGAGGCGCGCTCGTTCCTCGAGCGACAAACCTGCGAAAGAAGGAAGAGAAGAGGCCGGAGAGGAACGTTAACGAGAGAGAAAACGATAAGGCTTCGCGATAGAGAGGGGCGACAGAGCACGCGCCAGAAGCCAGAGAGGGATGGACAGATGGGTTAGAGATAGAGATGGAAGTTTGGGACGCCGCATGGCCGCGACGCGGCAGCAGGAGCGGACCGAAGAGCCGGCGGATAAGAGGGGGCGGCTTGGACTGTTTGGCGCGCGCGAGCGGGACGGAGAGTGAATGCGCAAAGTGTAGAGTGGAGTGGATCACGCCGCAGGCGAAACCCGATGGTATAGTGGGGGACGCGAGGACAAATGACGAAGCGATCGCGCTCGCGCGAGCGCATCAGGGCCGTACGAGACACGCGACCCATCGGCTTCTTATAACGTTTTCAAACTGGTTGCGCACTGTTAAGGATGTTCGACTCTTTCACACTAGTCAAATCAGTGCTAAATTTTTGTTATTGTTTCATTAAGGTAGTCCTTGCGCATTAACCTTTCTAAACTTTAAGACTTAAGATTTTTTTATATAATAGTTGAAACCCTTCGAAATGCGATTGCAAAGTTTCAAGCTGGGTTATAGACTTAATTACCGGGAAAATAAATATTTAAAAAAGAATTCTTACGCACGGGCTCTTATGGGAAACTAACCGATTTCGTACTTCGGAACGAAAATTAACATGTATAAACTGAACTTTTATACAATATCAAATGTGCTATGAATTTCTTAGATTGTCGCGATTGCGTATAAAATGTAAAAAAGGACGTAAACGCACTGTTAAGGATGTTCAACTCTTTCACACTAGTCAAATCAGTGCTAAATTTTTGTTATTGTTTCATTAAGGTAGTCCTTTAATTAACCTTTCTGAACTTTAAGACTTAAGATTTTTTTATATAATAGTTGAAACCCTTCGAAATGCGATTGCAAAGTTTCAAGCTGGGTTATCGACTCTATTGCCGAGAAAATAAATATTTAAAAAAGAATTCTTATGCACCGGCTCTTATGGGAAACTAACCGATTTCGTACTTCGGAACGAAAATTAACATGTATAAACTGAACTTTTATACAATATCAAATGTGCTATGAATTTCTTAGATTGTCACGATTCCGTATAAAATATAAAAAAAAGGACGTAAACGCACTGTTAAGGATGTTCAACTCTTTCACACTAGTCAAATCAGTGCTAAATTTTTGTTATTGTTTCATTAAGGTAGTCCTTTAATTAACCTTTCCGAACTTTAAGACTTAAGATTTTTTTATATAATAGTTGAAACCCTTCGAAATGCGATTGCAAAATTTCAAGCTGGGTTATAGACTTAATTACCGGGAAAATAAATATTTAAAAAAGAATTCTTATGCACCGGCTCTTATGGCAAACTAACCGATTTCGTACTTCGGAACGAAAATTAACATGTATAAACTGAACTTTTATACAATATCAAATGTGCTATGGATTTCTTAGAGTGTCACGATTCCGTATAAAATATAAAAAAGGGACGTAAACGCACTGTTAAGGATGTTCAACTCTTTCACACTAGTCAAATCAGTGCTAAATTTTTGTTATTGTTTCATTAAGGTAGTCCTTTAATTAACCTTTCCGAACTTTAAGACTTAAGATTTTTTTATATAATGGTTGAAACCCTTCGAAATGCGATTGCAAAGTTTCAAGCTGGGTTATAGACTAAATTACCGGGAAAATAAATATTTAAAAAAGAATTTTTATGCACGGGCTCTTATGGGAAACTAACCGATTTCGCACTTCGGAACGAAAATTAACATGTATAAACTGAACTTTTATACAATATCAAATGTGCTATGAATTTCTTAGATTGTCACGATTCCGTATAGAATATAAAAAAGGGACGTAAACGCACTGTTAAGGATGTTCAACTCTTTCACACTAATCAAATCAGTGCTAAATCTTTGTAATTCTTTCATTAAGGTAGTCATTGCGCATTAACCTTTCTGAACTTTAAGACTTATAACATTTTTTTATATAATAGTTGAATCCCTTCGAAATGCGATTGCAAAGTTTCAAGCTGGGTTATAGACTCTATTGCCGAGAAAATAAATATTTAAAAAAGAATTCTTATGCACGAGCTCTTATGGGAAACTAACCGATTTCGTACTTCGGAACGAAAATTAACATGTATAAACTGAACTTTTATACAATATCAAATGTGCTATGAATTTCTTAGATTGTCACGATTCCGTATAAAATATAAAAAAGGGACGTAAACGCACTGTTAAGGATGTTCAACTCTTTCACACTAGTCAAATCAGTGCTAAATTTTTGTTATTGTTTCATTAAGGTAGTCCTTGCGCATTAACCTTTCTAAACTTTAAGACTTAAGATTTTTTTATATAATAGTTGAAACCCTTCGAAATGCGATTGCAAAGTTTCAAGCTGGATTATAGACTTAATTACCGGGAAAATAAATATTTAAAAAAGAATTCTTATGCACGGGCTCTTATGGGAAACTAACCGATTTCGTACTTCGGAACGAAAATTAACATGTATAAACTGAACTTTTATACAATATCAAATGTGCTATGGATTTCTTAGATTGTCACGATTCCGTATAAAATATAAAAAAGGGACGTAAACGCACTGTTAAGGATGTACAACTCTTTCACACTAGTCAAATCAGTGCTAAATTTTTGTTATTGTTTCATTAAGGTAGTCCTTTAATTAACCTTTCCGAACTTTAAGACTTAAGATTTTTTTATATAATAGTTGAAACCCTTCGAAATGCTATTGCAAAGTTTCAAGCTGGATTATAGACTTAATTGCCGGGAAAATAAATATTTAAAAAAGAATTCTTATGCACCGGCTCTTATGGGAAACTAACCGATTTCGTACTTCGGAACGAAAATTAACATGTATAAACTGAACTTTTATACAATATCAAATGTGCTATGAATTTCTTAGATTGTCACGATTCCGTATAAAATATAAAAAAAGGGACGTAAACGCACTGTTAAGGATGTTCAACTCTTTCACACTAGTCAAATCAGTGCTAAATTTTTGTTATTGTTTCATTAAGGTAGTCCTTTAATTAACCTTTCCGAACTTTAAGACTTAAGATTTTTTTATATAATAGTTGAAACCCTTCGAAATGCGATTGCAAAGTTTCAAGCTGGGTTATAGACTAAATTACCGGGAAAATAAATTTTTAAAAACGAATTCTTACGCACGGGCTCTTATGGGAAACTAACCGATTTCGTACTTCGGAACGAAAATTAACATGTATAAACTGAACTTTTATACAATATCAAATGTACTATGGATTTCTTAGTGTCACGATTTCGTATAAAATATAAAGAAGGGACGTTATCGAAGTATTTGGGGGTAATTCCAACGTCAAACACATCATCGCCACTCAGAAGTTACGGATAACAGGATGTAGCGGACGATGATAGAAATCAACATAACCTCCAGTGTCAACCGGTTCCGTTTCAACCTTGGTTTCAGCGACCCGATTTTTCGTGGCGAAAAAATTAGATTTTCTATCTACTTTTTTGTTTGTTTTGTGTCACAAATTTACCTTTAAAACGACCAAATTTAGCTCTGACCGCGTGATGATACAATACCACTACGCGTTCAATCGAGACTCTGAGAAGATATTTTAGTTAATACAATTTAAGTTTTTTAAGTTTACGAAGCATCTACAAATACGTTTTTATTCTCACTGTAATTAATTGAATGTGTAGATATATAAAAATGTTAGCATTTACAGAATTTTCGGAACAGTGCGTCAATTGACTAGTATGGGTCGCAAGGACTACCTTAAAGTTTAATGCATTAAGTAACTGTAGTGAAGCGTTTATTTGTTTTGAAGCATGTACACTTAAGGAGATTGGAGCGCTCCACACAAGTCAAATCAGTTGTAAATTTTCAAAAGCGTTTCTACAATTTCAGATGGTTTAATAATCTGTTCCAAGGTGTTAATCACATAGGACTGATATTACGGTTTACCCTTTTAAAAAACTGAATGAAAAAACATAACATCGGAAATTTGCAGATATTGATCGATTTACTGTTGATATCACAGCTATGAATGTATTTGAATATCAAGAACTAATGCTGCTACGCGATTAACACCTTGTAACAGATTATTAAACCATCTGAAATTGTCGAAACGCTTTTAAAAATTTAGCACTGATTTGACTAGTGTGGAGCACTCCAACCTCCTTAACCGAGAGACAAATTAAGAGCCACGGATTTGCATAAAGATTAACTGATTAACGTTACTTTCCGATGGGATACATTTTCGTTCAGTTTTTTCCAAGAATAATCTATAATTTTTTGCCAATTTTGATGAGTGACGGCTCATTTTCTTTCTCAAAAGATGCTCTACAAATTGACCGGTTGGATATTTGATATTATTGATCTTTTAATGATTATAGCTATTTGTTTATGAAAGTATCTTGATTTTTGTTAAACAGCAGGATATAATTATAAAACGATCAATAATATCAAATATCCAGCCGGTCAATTTGTAGAGCATCTTTTAAGAAAGAAAATGAGCCATCACTCATCAAAATTGGCAAAAAATTATAAATTATTCTTGGAAAAAACTGAACGAAAATTCATCCCATTGGAAAATAACGTTAATTAGTTAATCTGTATGCAAATCCGTCACTATTAATTTTTCTCTCGGTTAAGTGTACATGCTTTAATTCAAACTACTCTCTACTATTGTTACTTAATGCATTAAACTTTAATGAAACAATTACAAAAATTTATCACTGATTTGACTAGTGTGAAACAGTCGAACATCCTTAAAGATAAACACTTTTCAAGCATGTTTTCAGGGAAATAAAAGCAGAGTACTGAGAGCAAGCAAATTGCCCAATTGTAACACTTACGTAAGGGCAAACATTGAGGATTGTGTATAAGCAGGAAGTATATGCACACAAGTGCGATCGGTTGAAAACATATTATGCTAACGCTCTTACAGCGTTATTTACGTTGGATAAGGCGTAGAAACAGCACTACGTTTACGACAGCGTTGTAAAACCCAAATTATTTTTCAAACAAAATTGATGCTACAATTGGCTTTGTAATTATGTTTTTATAATAATAATTTGCAGTATTTATAATATAATGGGCAAACTTTTGAATAGAGGGAAGAAATATTAATTTCTCATAAAATTTCATGATAATCTTATTGAAAAAAATGGAGAAATACTGTTAATGCATTGCTAAAGTAATGGAGGCCTGTGGTTGTCCATTATTCTCACAATTTCTTTCAAAATTTAATTTAAAAATTCGGTTTTTCTTAAAGCTATTCAAAAGTTCACATATAATTTTATAATCGCTACAGATTATTATTACAAATTCGTAACTACACGACAAACTGCTCTGTTAACTTTATATTGTAAAGTAATTGCGACTTACAACACTGGTTTGCGCGCTATGAAATAAACTCGCTAACTCGACAATCGTCTGTTTTTCGTTCTTTAATGGACAGTGCAAAGCGTAATATAATTGGCGAGTTAGACAAAGATACGATGCGCGTAAAATGTACACCCGGGTGGTTGGTGGAATAGTATAAGAGGCAACTATAAATTGTTGGTCCATGCAATTATTTTTATGGTTAGATTAACTTTTTTTCAATTATTTTGTAATTACGGTAACGACTAACTAGTTATGATAAATGCAGTTACTACAAAAATATAGTTGAGGCTTTTTAAATATTCTATCGATAACTACATTCAACAATAAATCTGATTATTTTCATGGCAATATAATTACTGAGTTCTCGATCATCAATTATCGATCCTTGCGAAAATTTCGTTCAGACTGGACAGTTAATGATTTCCATTTTTTTTAAAGATTTAAATCTAAGTTATGATATGTTTTTCACGTCAAAAGTGACTGATTATTATCGATCGATAAAACCCCTTTTTAATCCCGACCGAAATTGTGTAAATAAACAAATTGTAAGATGATAATCATTCGCTTATTATTGTACAATTTTTTGTTTACCCGAATTGTTTATTAATTACACTTATTTTTTCAGTCAGAAACTTTTAAATTTTGATTTAAAGGCATTATAGCGTCTTTGAGCTAACCTGAGACTTTTTGGAACAGGAATTTGCCAATTGTAACTTATAGTAAATTGCGTTAAGGGGACCAAGTCACCTAAAAAAAGTCATAAGAAAAAAAATTCTGTAAATGATACCCGTCTTTTAAAAAAATCTTACATTTAAACATCATAAGGTACATAACAAGCATTATAATTCTGCAATTTTGTAAAGACATTCAGTGCACAAGAATGGTGTGAGGTAAAAAGTAAAATTTTTCACTTGTTGTAGCTTTCAGACCAAACCGGTGAACCAATTTTAGTGTTTGATGTCTTATTTTATCTGTCGAAGAGTGCAGTCTGGATTGAATATAGCGATTTTGGATGCAGTGAAAATTAGATTTACTGTGACCAATTGTTTAGTGAGCTTTTAATAGAGAGAGATTTATTTACACATTTAAAATCATAGCTTTGTCATAAAGACCTGAAATAAAAATTCCTATATTCAATCCAGAATGCACTCTTCGACAAATAAAATAAGACATCGAACACTAAAATTTGTTCACCGGTTTGGTCTGAAACCTACGACAAGTGAAAAATTTTACTTCTTACCTCACACCATTTTGGTGCACTGTGTGTCTTTATAAAATGGCAGAATTATAATGCTCATTATGTATTTAATGAAGTTAGTTGTTTGTTTGTTTATTATTATTATTATTATTACAATTACAATAATAATAATTTTTACAATAATTATGTCCTTTTTGCTGGTCCAGCAGCTAAAGGCGCTATACTAAATAAATAGAGTATCTGGCCCACGATAAGCGATTCAACGCTTGTGTGTGGGTATATATGTAGTGACTTTTCATGTTTTTGCTTCCTCATAGAGGAAGCTTTGTTTTCATGAAATTTTTTTTTTCTCGAGATTTTCATGTCAGTATGCTTAGAATCACCTAAAACGTCGAGAAAAGTGGTTGAGAAAAAATGTCCGTATGTATGTATGTGAGTGTGTGTGTGTGTGTGTGTGTGTGCTGGGCTACGAAAATTCAATCTCCTCTCACTCGGTAACCGTTCGAGCGATCCGGCTCAAATTTGGCACGCAAGTAGAGTAGCTGCCCCTCTTTGAATGTTGTGATTTTTGCCAAAATATGTGAAGTCATTAAGATTTTATGTTGATTTTAATTTGTTGAAAAAAGGGCGTGGTCGTCCTAACTTTCGTAAAAGTTCGCCGATTTGGCTATATAGTTCTTCATAACTGAAGATACGTTCAATGTTGTATGGTATTGAATTTCAACGAAATCGGTAAAGCGGTTCGGATTTTATAGAATTTTGAATTTTTCGAAAAAAATAGATTTTGATCTAAATTACGTCGAATTTCAACAAATGAACAGAAATTTTGTACAGACGAAAAATAACATTCAGAAATGCCATGTACCAAATTTGGTGATGATCGGTAAAGTCGTTCGGATTTTACACCATTTTTCATTTAAAAAAAAATGTAGATTTTCGCTATAACTTTCGGAAAAGTTGAGAAAGTACGACAAAAATTTGTATCTAATCAAAATTAGATGTAACGGTGTTTGCAGAGGTGATTTATAGCTGTATAAAACACCTCTGCAAAAGAGACACAAGGTATAAAAAAAAAAGATGCAAAGTAGAACCTTGCACATTGCTTCCTCATTATTTTTCGCTTTTTACAAAGCTTCCTCTATGAGGAAGCCAAAATTGAATAACATACTGCTTCCTCACAGAGGGAGCTTTGTAAAAAGCGAAAAATAATGAGGAAGCAATGTGCAAGGTTCTACTTTGCATCTTTTTTTTAGTTTGTGTTATTGTTTGTATATTTAATTTTAGTATGGTTTTATTGTGGGTTAATGTTTAGTGCTTTTTCTTAATGATTCCTTATTTTGCAATTGCGAGTTATTCGATTTGAGTTACTGCTTCACTTTCAGTTGATATCACATAATTTTCTATAATGCCTTTATATATATTGTTATCACAGTTTTGATGTAAGATTTTTTGAAAGAAGTGTACTATTTACACAATTTTTTTTTCTTATTACTTTATTTAGGTGACTGGGTCCCCTTAAGTGAAAAAAAGTGTCACAGCATTATCGCATGTTTTGATCACCGGATCTTTGTATTTACACGATTAACTGTATGGGTCAAGGTAATAAGTATGAGTTATCACAATAATAGCCTTCAAGCGAGACTCGTGTTTCTTTTTGTTATCATATTTTCAACGTAATAAAAAAAAACCTTGCATCACCTCATCTTATTTAAAATGATACAAGCCTTACGATCTATATAACTTTTTTGCATTTCACAAGATTTTGGCGCTTCCGTCCTCTCAATTCGGAGAGCGTTGCTTGGATGATGCTTGGAAAGTTATTTTGGAAAACGTTGCAGAAGCTGATCGTTCCCTGAAATACTAGAGGTAAACGAGAAGAAAATATATTTCAATGAAATTATTCAGATGTACTCGGAAAATTCACAAATCACATGCACTGAGAAAAAAGCACGAATTCACATGATAAAACGAATATAGAAAAGCTTGCAATGTTTTATGGTTGAAGCGATGATAATATGGTTCAATAAACTATACGCGCAAGGAAACGAATTATTGGAAACAAATATTGAAATCGTATGTGGAACGAAACGACATATTTGAAACTTTTATCATTTTGATGATTGCTACTATAATTATATTTGCTATGACCATAAAATAGACAAATTCCTCCTGGTATGGAGTAATAATTGGATGAAAATAATTGGATGAATGGTTCATCCAATTATTTTCGTATATTTGCTATAACCATAAAATATAGACGTTCCTCCTGGGAATTATTGTTTATAGTTAGATTATCGTCAGTCTATTTTTTTTTAATTACCAGATTTTTCTCTCAGTGTGAAATTTAGAATTATTGCAATTTTTCAATACATCACCACATTTGAGTTTCTATGATGAATCTTGAGATATTGCGTCATAATTTTGTCACTCGGATCGTAATACTCGATATTTTCTCAAATCTTAAAAAAGGCTTTTGTGCATTAATGACGTGAAAATGACTAAACTTACAAAATTTCCAAATACAACAAAAAATAGTTTCTAAAATTAGCTACACATACGATGTAGTCTTGAATATTAATTTTCATTAAGTTTATAATTATTTAAATAATTTCAGGGTTTTTTGGTAATTTAAGTACATAAATGTGTTCAATTTGAGTTAATTTACATAGAAACTTTTAGTCAGTTCGCGCGAAAATTGTTCGAGTTAGGCATTTAGAATTTGTCGATATTTCAACCAATTAAAAGCCTTTAACAACCGAAGATAAAACATCTTGCCTACGTTCTAAATATGCTTAAGGGTTTAGTCATCCAGTACAAGATTTCCTAAAATTTCTTTGGCCCCACAAATAATGTAAAAAATGTGGAATACATTTTTTTTTCTTTTTCAAATACTTAGATTAAAACTTCTAACTAAATGCAAAATCTTGGAACGAATCGGAGCAAGTCAGGGTCAAACATTTGCCAAGATGTCTGGAATATCCCATACGTAAAATACATAATCATCTACATTAATAGTACGTAGAATTTTTAGCTGTTTCATTACCTACTTGGGGGACTCCAAAGAAGTGACAAAGCGTTTCCGTATAACCAGCAGTCTCTCGGTATCATTGAGAGAGACAGAAAGAGCGAAGTGCGTGCATGAAACAGCTCTAAATCGTCGTCGGTCATCGGAGCGAGCATCTTGCGAGCCAAAAATAGAAATGGGTGGAAGGGAAGAGAATCTTCTTGAAGGAATCCGTGCGACACAGCACAACTTGCGTGCATGCTGTAATCTCTCAGCTCACTTCATCTAATTCAATACAGTAGCTTGAAAGTGCAGCCGTTGTATGTTCATAGTACTTGTAGTTTTGCAGCTATGTACTTCTCCTCTTCGGCCGCATGCAGCGTGAACAGGATGAGAAGGCGAAAATTGGCTGCCTATACGAACAAGCAAAAGCAACACTGCAGGCGGTGATCGGCTGCTCTGGCTTAGAACGTGCGCGCGCTAGAGGCTCGTGCGCTGACCGGGAGAAACACCGTTCTTCGACGAATTCCACTGAGTCCCTCAACTCCCTCGGCTCTCGGTAGTTCGTGTCTGCGAACTCTCCCAAGTAACACCGGCCGGTTAGTCGGAGGAATTACGGCAACGTGAGGAATGATACTCGGCGCATGGTCGCCACGCCGCAAAGGACTCCTGCTCGGACTGCACAACCCTGCAAAAGATTTGAGATTCTCTCGTTAGACATAGACTCGCCGATAGCCAATAAAGCGTAAAGAAAATGACGGGAATAGCGAAGAGTAAATAAAAGAAGAGAAAAAGAAAAAATATATACAATGTAAATATTCTGTATGTAGTTTGTAGGGAGACGGACGTAAACTGAAATAAATAGAGAACGAAAGTATTCGTTACTCTCTCGACGTCACGAAGATCCCTAAGGGCATTTACACAATCATGTAGCAGGAATGATAATATTGCAGTTGTGAATATATAAAATGTTGCATGATTTTTTTGACTCAAAAGAGAAACGATTTTGTGGATATTACCGTGAAATACACATCCGAGTGTTTAAGAGGTAAAAAAAATTGATTTTGGAAATTGAATATCATCCAAATCCTATTGCATATAAAAATGCCTAATGCTCTATATTGTTGGTACTCGATGAAAGGATTTTTTACTGTCGTCTGACTTGCATATGCTTTTCAATATTATCTTAAGGTAGTCTGTTCACATTAGCTAGTCAAATCAGTGCTAAATTTTTAATCGCGTTTCTACACATTTTGGTAGTTTTGCCGACTGTTCTGCAGAGTGGCTTGCTCATCAGCATTAGTTCTTAATATATAAATCCATCCACAGACACGGTTTGAAATAAAAATACCCTGATACATACAAATTTCGGATGAGGTTGTTGTCAACCAGTTTTATATTAGAAAAAACCACAATATTAATGTAGTTATAACGAGCAATAGCTTATGTTGTTTGTTAAAAAATGCTTCATTGATTGACCGGACAAATTCTGTATTAGTATTAGTTATTCACAAGTTACAAGCATGTGTAAATCTGATGATAGGTTAGAGTAGATAAAAAACCGTTGCAATTTTCTTACAAAGAATACTATAAGAAAATGTCTCCGGTCAATCAATGAAGCATCTTTTAATAAACAAAATGAGCTATCGTTCGTCAAAGTCTGACAAAAATTATGGTTTTTTCTAATATAAAACTGGATGCCAACAACCTCATCCGACATTTGTATGTATCAAGGTATTTTAATTAAAAACCGTGTCTGTGGATGGAATTATATATTAAGAACTAATGCTGATGAGCAAGCCACTCTGCAGAACAGTCGGTAAAACTACCAAAATGTGTAGAAACGCGATTAAAAATTTAGCACTGATTTGACTAGCTAATGTGAACAGACTACCTTAAGCAAAGTTTTTAGGTTTTCCATTCTGCGGATGATTCAGATCGAACTACTAGGCAGATTGGAATGGTTGACGTCTCATTTTCTTCTTCATGAAAAGATACACCGGCTAAATGGAGCAAACAATTTTTTTTTCATTCTGAAAGCAAAGATGATCACTGATTTAGAAAATAGCATCAAATTTATTTATTATTAATTATGTCACTTAAAAAATATTACCTTTTATTAACATTTTCTCCGTTTAGCCGGTGTATCTTTTCATGAAGAAGAAAATGAGACGTCAACCATTCCAATCTGCCTTGTAGTTTGATCTGAATCATGCGCAGAATGGAAAACCTAAGAACTTTGCTTAAGATAATATTGAAAAGCACATGCAAGTCAAATGACAGTAAAAAATCCTGTCATCGAGTACCAACAATATAGTGCATTGGGCATTTTTATATGCAATAGGACTTGGATGATATTGAATTTCCAAAATCAATTTTTTTTACCTGACTCCCTCCCCTTAATAGGGCGACTTGCCGTATCTTAGTTTAGTTTTTATTTTATTTTTTATTTTTTTTATTTTTAGTTTATCTTACATCATCTTTGTTGTTTCATTGTTAATTGGCTATTTGGTTTTTATTTGTTATTTTAATTTCTTATTTTTATTTTTTATTTTATTTTCTGTTATTTTAGTGTTAAGTTTGTAATTGTTACGGTGGAGGTGCCGGGATGTGGCACCCTGCCGACTGTATAATTTTTTTCCCCGGTAGGGGGTTGCCTAAAGGACCAGTTGGTCCTAGTGCAATCAATAAATCTAATCTAATCTAATCTTAATATTATATGGAGTTGTTGAAATAAAAAATTAAAATTTGTCTTATATGTTATTTTATATGCTACTTCATATTTTGGGCAGTAACAGCTTAAACTGATTTTTATTTAGACGAACTGAAATTTTATTTAAATAAAATTTAAACGAAGACGGAGGGAGACTAAAATAAATAAAGAACGAAAGTATTAGTTACACTGAGAAAAATTGAGATGGTACTGGTAACTATTCAGTGATAATTATATTTTATTAGTCCAGGTGACTATTTTCGTAGTTACATTAATAGTAACGTAGTTAATATAACTATGAAAATAGTCACATTAACAATAACGTAGTTAATGTAACTACAAAAATAGTCACCTGGACTAATAAAATATAATTATCACTGATTAGCTACCAGTACCATCTTAATTTCTCTCAGTGTACTCTCCGACTTCACGAAGATCCCTAAGGGATTTTACACAATCATGTAGCAGGAATGATAATATTGCAGTTGTGAATATATAAAATGTTGCATGATTTTTTTTACTCACCCGCAAGAGAGAAATGATTTTGTGGATATTACAGTGAAATACGCGTCCGATTTTCTAATATTATCGCGTTGTTGAAATAAAAAATTAAAATTTTTCTTATATGTTATTTTATATGCTACTTCATCTTTTGAACAATATCAGTTTAAATAAAATTTAAACGAAGACGGAGGAAGACTGAAATAAATAAAGAACGAAAGTATTCGTTACTCTCCGACGTCACGAAGTTCCCTAAGGGCATTTAGACAATCATGTAACAGGAATGATAATATTGCAGTTGTGAATATATAAAATGTTGCATGATTTTTTTTTACTCAGCCGCAAAAGAGAAACGATTTTGTGGATATTACGGTGAAATACACATCCCAGTCTTTAATATTATGGCGTTGTTGAAATAAAAAAAAAAATTTGTCTTGTATATTATTTTATATGCTACTTCATCTTTTGGGCTGTATCGGTTTATATAAAATTTAAACGAAGACGGAGGGAGACTGAAATAAATAAAGAACGAAAGTATTTGTTACTCTCTGGACGTCACGAAGATCCCTAAGGGCATTTAGACAATCATGTAGCAGGAATGATAATATTGCAGTTGTGAATATATAAAATTTTGCATGATTTTTTTTACCCAGCCGCAAAAGAGAAATGATTTTGTGGATATTACGGTGAAATACACATCCGAGTTTTTAATATTATGGCGTTGTTGAAATAAAAAATTAAAATTTGTCTTATATGTTATTTTATATGCTACTTCATATTTTGGGCAGTAACAGTTTAAACTGATTTTTATTTAGACGAACTGAAATTTTATTTAAATAAAATTTAAACGAAGACGGAGGGAGACTGAAATAAATAAAGAACGAAATTGTACGTTACTCTCCGACGTCACGAAGATCCCTAAGGGATTTTACATAATCATGTAGCAGGAATGATAATATTGCAGTTGTGAATATATAAAAATGTTGCATGATTTTTTTTACTCAGCCGCAAAAGAGAAACGTAAAATACACATCTCAGTCTGTAATATTGCAGTTGTTAATATATGTATAAAATGTTGCATGATTATTTTTTACTCAGCCGCAAAAGAGAAAAGGTTTTGTCGATATTGTCTTGAAATAAACATTCGAGTTGAAAATATTATGGCGTTATTGAAATAAAAAATTAAAATTGGTCTTATATGTTATGGAATGTGAAAAGTGGAGCTTTTTACATTGCTTCCTTATTTTATGGGCAGTATCAGTTTGAATAAAATTTAAACGAAGACGAAAGAAGACTGAAATAAATAAAGAACGAAATTGTACGTTACTCTCCGACGTCACGAAGATCCCTAAGGGCATTTACACAATCATGTAGCCGGAATGATAATATTACAGCAGCGAATGTATAAAATGTTGCATGATTTTGACTTAACCGTAGAATAGAAAAGGTTTTGTGAAAATTATCTTGAAATACACATCCGAGTTTCAAATATCACGGTATGGTTGAAATAAAAAGTAACTTTGCTCTTATATGCTATATAATGTGCAGAGCTCCACTTTGCACATTGCTTCCTCATTTTATAAGCAGTATCAGTTTAATAAAAATTAAACCGGCTACGAATTGAGACAGAAATAAATAAAGAACGAAAGTATTCGTTACACTCCGACGTTACGAAGATCCCTGAGGGAATTTTCAAATATTATAGCAATGGAAAAAACTCAACTTTGTTCGTATATGTTATAGAAAGCTGCAAGCTGTAATTTCCAGACGTGGTACTGAAAAGATTCGTTCAACACACGAGTGAAAAATTGTTCTGTAGTTTTTAAAAAGTTTTTTTCTCCCTAGTGGTAAGATTTACTATTAAACGCTAATTCAAGTGGCTCGTGGAATCTATAATAATGTAAAGAATGAATAATTAACTAAATAATACATTTTAGAATTATTTTACTTCTACCAAAAAATTCAGTTGCATGGCTTGCTATTTTCACAAGGCAAAGTTATATATTTTTACTTGACGAAAAATTAAGACAATTAGATTTCAGTTATTTCATCAGTTTCCATTAAATTCACCACGATAATCGTGTAGAGTGTGGTTCACTTGTGTGTCAAATTTCTCCCTGATATGTTTATTATTGATATGTTAATTATTGTAATTTTGTATAGTAATGCAAAAACTCGAAAACTAGTTGATTTTCGTGCAAACATTTTTTTTTGCACGAATCATCGAGCAAACTTTCGTGCAATAATTTTTTATCGATTTTTGCTTCCTCATAGAGGAAGCTTTGTTTTCGTGAAAATAATTTTTTTCGAGATTTTCATGTCAGTACACTCAGAATAGTCCAAAACGTCGAGAAAAGTGATTTAGAAAAAATGTCTGTATGTGTGTGTGTGTGTGTGTGTGTATGTATGTTACACACTCGAAAAATGTAAACCTTTATAACTCGGGAACGCCTCGAGATATTGAGCTGAAATTTACACCACAGATAGAGGGATCAATCCTCATCGTTCATACAAATTTTTGTTAAAATCCGCATGATCGTTAATTTTTTACGCGGTTTTGAATTTTTTCAAAAATATCTGTTAACGCGATAACTCTTTTAATTTTTGAGATATTAAGCTCAAAATTGGTATGTATGTGAGCTTTCATACACCGGTGATCCCTATTAAATTTGGTTAAGATCGGTTGAAACGTTAAAATTTTATGAGATTTTGATTTTTTGAATTTTTTGATTTTTTTTCTGCGATGCGATTTTTGGTATAAAATATCGAGCTGGGAGTCCAATGAGTGCCAAATTCATGATTAACAGAAAAATACGTCAGATATAGCCCAAAAATGTTGAACGATAACATATTTTCATAGCGATGTTGTACAGATTATATTGCGAAAAGTAGCGATTTATGTCGTATAAACTAGCCATATCCTTGCTTCCCAATGAAATTTCGGAAACCACCAATTTCTATCGTGTTCTACAAAAAAAAACAGAGAAGATAGAGTATTTGAGGGAGTTTCTGGACCGTTTGTCCTTATTATATTTTCACAAAGTGAGAGTGTGCGCTTATTTATATTTATTTAAAATAAGGATGCAAAGCAGAACCTTGCACATTGCTTCCTCATTATATTTCGCTTTTTACAAAGCTTCCTCTGTGAGGAAGCCAAAATCAATTCCCAAACTTCCTCTTAGAGGTTGCTCAAAATTGGTATGTATGTGAGCTTTCATACACCGGTGATCCCTATTAAATTTGGTTAAGATCGGTTGAAACGTTAAAATTTTATGAGATTTTGATTTTTTGAATTTTTTGATTTTTTTTCTGCGATGCGATTTTTGGTATCAAATATCGAGCTGGGAGTCCAATGAGTGCCAAATTCATGATTAACAGAAAAATACGTCAGATATGGCCCAAAAATGTTGAACGATAACATATTTTCATAGCGATGTTGTACAGTCTATATTGCGAAAAGTAGCGATTTATGTCGTATAAACTAGCCATATCCTTGTTTCCCAATGAAATTTCGGAAACCACCGATTTCTATCGTGTTCTACAAAAAAAAACAGAGAAGATAGAGTATTTGAGGGAGTTTCTGGACCGTTTGTCCTTATTATATTTTTACAAAGTGAGAGTGTGCGCTTATTTATATTTATTTAAAACAAGGATGCAAAGCAGAACCTTGCACATTGCTTCCTCATTATATTTCGCTTTTTACAAAGCTTCCTCTATGAGGAAGCCAAAATCAATTCCCATACTTCCTCTTAGAGGTTGCTTTGTAAAAAGCGAAATATAATGAGGAAGCAATGTGCAAGGTTCTACTTTGCATCCTTTTTCTATTTTTGCTTATTATTTCGGGCCGATACAAAAATCTTCATCGCACACACACCAAATATTTTTTTCTGGACCACCTTTCTCGACGTTTCGGATAATTTTTCGTACGCTAATATTAAAATCACTAAAATGTATATTTCCCATAAATAAATCTTTCTCTACAATGTATCAAAAACGTGAAGGTCATTTTACAATATTTGTTATGCGGAATTCTGCAAAACGATAAGTATATAATTATAACTTTGTACGATAATACCAGAAATTACAGGTTTTTGTGACGTACGTAATATCGTTCCTTCTATTAATGTATTCATAAGTGAGCTTTCAGTAATGCAATCCGATGAAGTCGTTCACATTTTAATTTTCATCGTTTGTAAAATGCCTCGATCTGCTCAACAGAAGAAAGGATTAATAGAATGAAAGCAAAGAAAAGAAAGGAACAGAGAGGCACAAAGATATTCAGGGAGGACGGGAGAACAGAAAGCCTCTGGTATACCGGAGAGAGAGCAGTAGAGTTCTACTACCAGAGCTACATTAACGGTCGAGGCTGAGAGTTGCGCGACTGGATGAGCGAGAGAGCCAAGAGGGTAGCAAACGCAGAGACAGAGCCAGAGCGCACACACAGTGACGACGTGAGGCGAACCGCATGGTGGGGCTCGACCAAGTGAGGAGAAGTACTTGTGTATGGAACGAGCGAGGGAGATCGCGCGAGAGAGTGGGTGGCGAGGTTTACTGCGTCAAGTGCGATAGGGGAAATCAGTCGCGGTTCGAATCCCGCCGCGTGCGCACACGCACACGACCCGCACTACGAATACCTAAGAGATGGAGAACATTCGTTCTAATAACATATCGTGATATTTAGAATTTCATTGGACTTTCGATTTTATATTAATCTAATTGACGTAATCTGCTGAAAATTATTATAATTCGAATTACAGGAAATTATGATGAATAAAGACAAGATGAGAACCTAAAAACAAGATGAGAATCCAAAACCCTAAAATCTTCCTTCTTTAGAAAATTGGTCAATAATTACTCTACTATTTTTCCTAATCTATTTTTCTGTTGTGTTGCCAAATTCAAATTAAAAAAAAATTGCAACAACACTATTACAGAATGAAACAAGCATTTAAAAGAACGACTTTACATTAAGAGGATTAACCATCACGTACACAACACATTTTTATTAATCTAATCGACGTAATCGACGTAATCTGCTGAAAATCATTGATATTCGAATTACAGGAAATTATGATGAATAAAGACAAGATGAGAATCCAAAACCCTAAAATCCTCCTTCTTTAGAACCTTCTTTAGAAAATTGGCTAATAATTACTCTACTAGTTTCGCTAATCGATTTTTCTGTTGTGTTGTCAAATTCAAATTCAGAAAAATTACAACAACACTATTACAGAATGACACAAGCATTTGAACAAACGACTTTACATTAAAAAGATTAACCATCATGTACACAACACATGATCGCACTACGAATATCGGAGAAATGGGAATTCGTTCGAATAACATATCGTGATATTTAGAATTTCATTGCACTTTCAATTTTTATTAATCTAATCGATGTAATCTGCTGAAAATCATTGATATTCGAATTACAGGAAATTATGATGAATAAAGACAAGATGAGAATCTAAAACCCTAAAATCCTCTTTCTTTAGAACCTTCTTTAGAAAATTGGCTAATAATTACTCTACTAGTTTTGCTAATCTATTTTTCTGTTGTGTTGTCAAATTCAAATTCAAAAAAATTACAACGCTATTACAGAATGAAACAAGCATTTGAAAAAACGACTTTATATTAAGAAGATTAACCATCACGTACACAACACATTTTTATTAATCTAATCGACGTAATCGACGTAATCTACTGAAAATCGTTGATATTCGAATTACAGGAAATTATGATGAATAAAGGCAAGATGAGAATCCAAAACCCTAAAATCCTCCTTCTTTAGAACCTTCTTTAGAAAATTGGCTAATAATTACTCTACTAGTTTTGCTAATCTATTTTTCTGTTGTGTTGTCAAATTCAAATTCAAAAAAATTACAACAACACTATTACAGAATGACACAAGCATTTGAAAAAACGACTTTACATTAAGAGGATTAACCATCACGTACACAACACATTTTTATTAATCTAATCGACGTAATCGACGTAATCTGCTGAAAATCATTGATATTCGAATTACAGGAAATTATGATGAATAAAGACAAGATGAGAATCCAAAACCCTAAAATCCTCCTTCTTTAGAACCTTCGTTAGAAAATTGGCTAATAATTACTCTACTAGTTTTGCTAATCTATTTTTCTGTTGTGTTGTCAAATTCAAATTCAAAAAAATTACAACAACACTATTACAGAATGAAACAAGCATTTGAAAAAACGACTTTACATTAAGAGGATTAACCATCACGTACACAACACATTTTTATTAATCTAATCGACGTAATCGACGTAATCTGCTGGAAATCATTGATATTCGAATTACAGGAAATTATGATGAATAAAGACAAGATGAGAATCCAAAACCCTAAAATCCTCCTTCTTTAGAAAATTGGTCAATAATTACTCTACTAGTTTTGCTAATCTATTTTTCTGTTGTGTTGTGTTGTCAAATTTAAATTTAAAAAAATTACAACAATAACTATTACAGAATGACACAAGCATTTGAAAAAACGACTTTACATTAAGAAGATTAACCATCACGTACGCAACACATGATCGCAGTACGAATATCGGAGAAATGGGCATTCATTCTAATAACATCCCGCGTAGAAAAAAAGAATCTGACCGAGATTCTTAAGAAGATTCTCGCCGAGATTCTCGCTGTGATTCTCAGCGAGATTCTTAAGAATCTCAGCGAGAATCTCGGCGAGAATCACGGTTGCGCGCCGAACCGAGATTCTTTTTAAATCAATCTGAGAATCTCGCTGAGATTCTAGAAAATCTCGGCCAGCTTTTTACCGAGATTCTTTAGGGGTTCGCCGAAAATAAATAGAATCTCGCTGAGATTCTAGAGAATCTTTTCTGAGATTCTAGAGAATCTTTTCTGAGATTCTAGAGAATCTCGGCGAGATTCTGATAGATTCTTTAGTGAGTAGCCGGAAATAAAAAGAATCTCGGCCAGCTTCTTAGCGAGATTCTTCTCATTTTCATTTTCATTTTCATTGAAAGTGAAAAGAATCTATATAAAAAAGATCTTTACGAATATTTTAATATTGCTAACACTAATTTGTTAGTACATCAACGAAGGTTAGACCCCTCGTGTGTAGTCGAACTCAGAAAAGCTTTCCAGTCTTATATATACGCTGAGTCTTCAAGTCACTTGCGAAAAACGTTCTTCGTTCTTTCGCCATCTAGCGGAGTATTGTCCACCAGTGTTTCGTATGATGTCACTAGGTGGCGAACGGACGGAGCGTTTCTCGCAAGTGGTTTGAAGCCTCAGCGTACATATATATAAGACTGGAAAGCTTTTCTGAGTTCGACTACACACGAGGGGTTGAACCTTCGTTGATGTACTAACTAATTAGTGTTAGCAGCCCTTCAATATTCGTAAAGATCTTTTTTGATATAGATTCATTTAATTTTTAATGAAAATGAAAAGAATCTCGCTGGGCGAGTCTCTCTAGAATCTCAGCGAGATTCTGATAGAGATTCTTTTTATTTCCAGCTACCCACTAAAGAATCTCAGTAAGAAGCTGGCCGAGATTCTCTAGAATCTCGGTGGGATTTTGATAGAGATTCTCTTTATTTTCGGCGAGATTCTGATGCAGATTCTTTTTATTTTCAGCTACCCACTAACGAATCTCGCTAAAAAGCTGACCGGGATTCTCAGATAGATTTTAAAAAAATCTCGGTTCGGCGCGCAACCGAGATTCTCGTTGAGAATCTTAAGAATCTCAGCGAGAATCTCGGCGAGAATCTTCTTAAGAATATCGGCCAGATTCATTTTTTCTACGCGGGATATCGTGATATTTAGAATTTCATTGCACTTTCGATTTTTATTAATCTAATCAACGTAATCTGCTGAAAATCATTATTATTCGAATTACACGAAATTATGATGAATAAAGATAAGATGAGAATCCAAAACCCTAAAATCCTCCTTCTCTAGAAAATTGGCTCTACTAGTTTTGCTAATCTATTTTTCTGTTGTGAAAAAAGAATCGACATTTCATGTCAGGATACTTAAAATTACTTTTTATCATTTTTATCTTTTATTTCAAAATATTTTACAAAATAACAGATTGAAACAAGTATTTAAAAAAGGCCTTCTTACATTAACATGAATAATTGGCTATTACCCGTGCCAATAGAGAACTCTTCGCCTAGCGATTATCGAGGTTTGACTAACAATGACAATATGTATTCACAAGTAAAGTTTACATAGACTCTGACTAGCGCCGTACAAAACGTGGAAAATGCTGCAATTACTTCAACAACAAAAAACCCCGATATTCAAAATGATCTGAAAGTCCGTACGGATATAACAACTGCATTATCAATCAATTAAGGTTAAAAAATGTCACGTCGTTAGAGAAAGTATGCAGATTGTTTGCAATGATTGGAATAATAATCTAAATATCTATTCTGATTTGATAAGCCTTTGAATGTTTCGAAAAAAAATCAATACGCTCTTTAGCTATAGCAAATTTTAAGCTAACGTGCTAAACAATTATTAACAACGAAAAGAACGTTAAAGATCAATGAGTATTGAAATTAAACTGATTCTATATAGACGTTCACATTCCGTAAAATTTCGAATTTTTCAGATTAAGTAAAGATCGGTGAAAGTGTTTGATGTTTATAGCTATATGAATATTTTTAAATATTTTAAGCGCCTCTTCTTTCGAAAGATTTTATAGAACAGACTAAAATTTCTAATACATCCAGAATAACATGCAAAGATATTTGGTATTAAATTTGATGACAGCAAATTTCGAATTTGATAGAATGTTGCATTTTTGTATTCATAATTTTTGGCAACTTGTGAAGTTTATTTGGGAATTAGTCTGGCCGAGATTTACAATGGGGTTAAAAATTTATGAAAATTATTATGTAAAACAAAGGTACTAAAAGTCAGACTAATTTTCCGCCTTTGTGAAAGCTTCCTTTGAAAGCCAAAATTGGTCAACATACTTCCTCGTGGCGGTGGTTTTGTGAAAGGTGGAAAATGAGGAAGCAATGTGAAAGACCTGGCCTTGCATCCTTTTTGTTTTCTGCGGTGAAAGTGCATTGTTCCGCATCAGGGATGGGCAATACTTTAATAAAATTCTATTCAAATCATTTTCCAATCTGATTCGCTATGAGATAAGAACTTATATGAAAATTCTAAACTTATCAAATTTAACTCAAATAACAAAAAGTAATTGAAAATAATTAACCTTTTAAAAATCATATTTATGGTTTCAGTTAAGAATTATTGACCGTTGTTCAAATGGAAAAGTATTTTTCAAATGTTTTTCGAGTGGTAAATTAAATAAGTAAATTAAAAAAAAAATCTTGAATGTTTGTCAAGGTCAAAATCATTGTCTAAATTAATGACGCTATTATTGCTACTCGCGTCGTCATCGTAAGTTCTCTTTTCTCATTATTAATCATTCACGGCCGCTTCTACAATATTCTATATAAAAAATTAAGGACTAGGCGAAGGTATAAAGGTCAAAGGTTAACTATTGCATTCAAAAGTTCACAAACTTCCCTCGCGTTGATCGAGGGCGCGTTGGCCGGTCCCTGGTTCAATTCCCTGCGGTTCAACATTAAATAAACACTATTTATATTTGCAGAAAAAACGATTTCTGTGTTCCTAAAATTTGTTTACTGTTTAATAAATAAAAAATAGCCATCTATTAAATATTATTATTATTATAAAAGACTTCTATTGAAACTTTCTGTTCAACAAATCATTGACTAACAAAAAATAGAACAAAGAAAGACCGTAAAATACGTAGCATAAAAGCATTCGTTAAATTAACGACGTCATTATCGTCACTCACGTCGTCAACGTAAGCATAAATAATTATGTTTTAGGTGAACGTTTAGAAGGCCAAAGATTCATTGCAT
Source organism: Ephialtes manifestator (assembly GCA_963970395.1). Taxonomy (NCBI): domain Eukaryota; kingdom Metazoa; phylum Arthropoda; class Insecta; order Hymenoptera; family Ichneumonidae; genus Ephialtes; species Ephialtes manifestator. The sequence continues at coordinate 37,740,229 of OZ019970.1, forward strand.
TCAAAAGTTCACAAACCTCCTCAGAGTTGATCGAAATCGCGATGACCGTTTGCCCCCCAAGGCTGAACACAAAAGAAATACTACTTTTGCACAAAAAACGATTTCTCTGTTCCTAAAATTTGTCTACTGTCTAATAAATATAAAAAATAGCCATCTGTACAATATTATTATTATTATTATTATAAAATACTTCTATTGAAACTTTCTATTTAACAAATCATTGACTAACAAAAAATAGAACAAAGAAAGACTGAGAAAATACGTAGCATAAATTAACGACGCCATTATCTTGACTCACGTCGCCAACGTAAGCATAAATAATGAAGTTTTAAAGGTTTAAAGGGCCAAAGGGGTTCACTGCATTCAAAAGTTCACAAACCTCCTCAGAGTTGATCGAAATCGCGATATCCGTTTGCCCCCCAAGGCTCAACACAAAAGAAACACTATTTTTTGCACAAAAAAACAATTTCTGTGTTACTAAAATTTGTTTACTGTCTAATAAATATAAAAAATAGCCATCTATTCAATATTATTATTATTTTCATAAAAGACTTCGATTGAAACTTTCTGTTTAACAAATCATTGTCTAACAAAAAATAGAACAAAGAAAGACTGAGAAAATACGTACTATAAATTAACGACGCCATTATCGTCATTCACGTCGTCAATGTAAGCATAAATAATGAAGTTTTAAAGGGCCAAATGGGTTCACTGCATTGAAAAGTTCACAAACCTCCTCCGTGCTGATCGAAAGCGCGATGTCCGGTCGTCTCCCACGGCTCAACGACGCTCGTTCTCTCCCGCGCTTGTGTAGCCTCCTCGTTGTCGTCATAGAAGTGCCTCGTGCGGGGCCAAACACGCGCCCCGTCAGACTTTACGTCATCGAGAAAACTGAAGCGAATCCGTGACGTCATTCGTGGCACGAGCCCCGAGTGCGCGCGGGAAGATATACACACAGTGGGCGATCGGTGTGTCGTGGCCGTTGAAGCTGGTGGAAGGAAAACAACAACCAGCGAGGTGGACGGATACAGAGGTTAGAGTGAGAAAGAACATTCGCACGCGTGCGCGAGTGGGAACGAAAGACTTTGCGAAAGCCCGCGACGAGAACAAAATGCGAGTGAGAAAGATCGACACAGTACAAGAGAAAGAAAGAGACAAACAGCGCTACGCGCGGTCAAATTTCACGTTTTCAGACGGAATACATGTACGTGATTGGATAGGGTTTTGGGCTATTGGAATTTTTATTATGGAACGGAGTTGTAAATACCTAATACTTATAGAAATAATGATGATGATACGATCAGCTCTATAATAATGATTTCATAATAATAACACGGAGCGATTGTAATACGATGATTAAACTTTGGAATGGCTGCAAAAATTATTATTTTTCAATAATAATTCACGGTAATCCTTTTGAAAAAATGGAAAAAAATAAGTAATGCATTACTTATTTCTTCCATTTTTTCCACTATTTCTTGCAATATTAAAGCGAAAATTAGTATTTATTTCAGCTATTCAAATGTTTACACTCTATTTTATAATCACTACATATTATTATTATGAAATCATAATTACAAAACAAATTGTACTGTAAACTATATCTCATGAATTAATGGCGATTTACAACTCTGTTATGGAACCACAGGAATTTCCTTATCAAATTATTTTGTGGAAAGTTAGTACAAACAAAATCGCAATAACGATAAAATATTCTTCAGGTTACGGTGAAGTTGTAATGCATGTATCTCAATTTTCCGTTTGATTTTAGGTTATGTTTATATAAACATACCTTTTACAACATTTTTTTTACACTCTGAACAGTGCAAAAAAAAATGACAATTAGGTTATGTTTATATAAACATAACCTAATTTATATAAATTAATTTAGGTTAAAAACATAACCTAAATTTACAACCTTTTACAACATTTTTTTTACACTCTGAACAGTGCCAAAAAAAATGACAATTAGGTTTTGTTTATATAAATTATATAAATTAGGTTATGTTTATATAAACATAACCTAAATTTATAACCTTTTACAACATTTTTTTTACACTCTGAACAGTGCAAAAAAAATGACAATTAGGTTATGTTTATATAAACATACTAGGTTTTATATAAATTAGGTTATGTTTATATAAACATATAAATTTTATATAAATTTATATAAATTAGGTTATGTTTATATAAACAAACCTAATTTATATAAATTTATATAAAATTTTATATATTAGGTTATTGTCATTCTTTTTGCACATCACATTTTGTGCATTGCAAAAAATGACAATTAGATTATGTGTATATAAACATAACCTAATTGTCATTTTTTTTGCACTGCATTAAAACACAAGCGCCCATGGTGTCAAATTTTTGTATTTTCAGACGTACTCTGAACAGTGCAAAAAAGAGTCCGTCTGAAAATACGAAAATTTGACACCATGGGCGCTTGTGTTTTAATTGGCACACTAACGCACAGAGCGAATAGATCGAAGCCGGGTGTATGTACATAAGGAAAGGGTTGTGCTGGTATCTACGTTGAGAAAGGGAGGCCGACGACGAGGCTGCTGCTGTTGCTGCAGCAGCGCGCATTCGCCTCTCCATGGATAGCGTATATCGTAAACAGAGTATAGCGTGAAGAATCGTAATGACGTTTCGTCGCGAAGAAGAAGGAGGCAAAGGAAGGCGCGAGCGAGCGAAAGAAGTCCCGCGAATACTCGAGTAATCAACTCCGACTGTCGCGGACACGGTATACAGTCTTATTATTATTCTTCGCCTGTTTCTACTTCTCGCCACCTCTTCCTCTTCTTGCTCTTCTGCTAATACGGCTTTTGTCCGTTAAACTGTCCATAGAGGGCAGCTGTGGCGCATCCTCTTTTCAAATCTCAGCACAGCGATCGTTACGCATGCGCAAATCGTTTTAATACTTATCGCGCGTTATTTATCACGATCGAGAAAAGATCATAAATAAAATCGAGCAAGAGGTTACATATCTGACGTCCTCACTAAACCGTCAGTCATTGACTCTCGTTTGCAGAGTTGTTTCGCGAATGCGACGTATAAAGGTGCAAAAAGCGCGCGTCCATCGAGTAACGTGAACTTGCGCGATACTCACTTCGATTATCGAGATATCGAAGACAGCGAGTTTTGTTCTTTTGTTTTCCTTTTTCATTTACCCTTGGCAGTTATCTCTCTGATATTCGCGACATCTTTCTCTAGTATTTTTGCAATAAGTTCACTGCTGGTATAGAAACTAAATAATTTTAAAAGAGCAGTTTTACGGACGACGTGCCACACGTTCTGTTGGCTTTGTGAATAATGGTGTTGACAAAATTACGACCGGACTCTGGGAGATAAACGCCTTAACGTCATCAACGTATTTGTACCGTAGCAAACTGTGTTAAGATATATCGATACACGTATGTATATATATATAAAGTTTTAATAGTGTCGAATAGTCGTTTGCCTAACGATCAACGTGACAAAGTGCGCGCGGGATTTCCGAAGGACTTGTTGATTCGAGAAACTTTTGTCTTTTGTAAGTCGCGAAGTGACACTGAGGTTACGAGTGCGTCCGGAGGTATTTTAACAGAAGGACGAGGAACCTTGACATCGTCATCGTCGATAAATGAAAAGAAAAATCATCCAGGATGCTCGACTTTGAACAGCAAGCGGATCATACGCAGGCTCCGGCCTTGGTCGACGACAACTGGCGGCACCTGTTTGAGGGTAAGCGCCACGACCTTCGCAATTCTCTTTACTATCTCTCTTTCTTTCACTGTGATGTGTTTGGGTATCGCGCACATTCTATACCTACGTAATACCACTTTCTACGGTATGAGGCACGAGTTTATATGATGATGATTGATTTATTTAAGGAGGTTGCAATAGATACTATGTACTAGGAAAGTAAGTTAAACATTCCTCGTCTTTTTTATAAAGTTTTACCTATTAATTGAATGCAATGATGGATGATTTGTATTGCAATACATGATCATAACTCAGAGAGTCATCCATAGCGATGAATTTGCAAAAATCTTAACTAATTAATAGCAACTTCCGAAGGTACACAGTGAAATCTAAATTGAAATCTCTGTAAACGTCCAGAGAAAATTTTCGTTAGTTTGTCATACATTTTTCTGTACACGGAAAGAAATGTTTGGTTGTGGCAACTACGTTTTCGATTTGCTGTACACAATGTCAAAAAAATTAGTTGCCTCAACCATATCGAATAGTAACCTCAACTATTCACGATTAGTTCTCGCGAGATTAGTTAGGTTAACTAATCCAATCGTTGGGACTACCACACGGAAAAAAAGTTTGGTTGTGGCAACTACGTTTTCGATTTGCTGTACACAATGTCTAAAAAATTAGTTGCCTCAACCATATCGAATAGTAACCTCAACTATTCACGATTAGTTCTCGATTGGATTAGTTAGGTTAACTAATAACTAAGGGTTTTTGGTTAGGTTAACTAATAACTAAGGGTTATTAGTTAGGTTAACTAATAACTAAGGGTTTTTGGTTAGGTTAACTAATAACTAAGGGTTATTAGTTAGGTTAACTAATAACTAAGGGTTATTAGTTAGGTTAACTAATAACTAAGGGTTATTGGTTAGGTTAACTAATAACTAAGGGTGTTTGGTTAGGTTAACTAATAACTAAGGGTTTTTGGTTAGGTTAACTAATAACTAAGGGTTTTTGGTTAGATTAACTAATAACTAAGGGTTTTTGGTTAGGTTAACTAATAACTGAGGGTTATTAGTTAGGTTAACTAATAACTAAGGGTTATTAGTTAGGTTAACTAATAACTAAGGGTTATTAGTTAGGTTAACTAATAACTAAGGGTTATTAGTTAGGTTAACTAATAACTAAGGGTTATTAGTTAGGTTAACTAATCCAATTGTTGGGTTTACCACTCGAATAGTTGGGACTACCATTCGAATCGTTGGTATTACAATTTGAGTTGGTAGGGAAATAGAATAATCGATTGGTTGTGTTAACTCATTTCTTGGTTATGGCAACTAATCTTTTTTTTCTGTGCACTCGAATAGTTGGGACTACCATTCGAATCGTTGGTATTACCATTTGAGTTGTAAGGGAAATAGAATAATCGATTGGTTGTGTCAACTCATTTCTTGGTTATGGCAACTAATCTTTTTTTTCGTGTAAATTTTAGTGCACAGAATAAGTACATAAATATTGGATTAAAAATTGTCTATTTTTTATTTTACACTAATTTTGCGTCATTTTGACATTAAAAAATGTGTAATTTCTTTTTGACTCAACATTTCGTGTCATATTCAATGTAACATATTGAAATACGTAAGATTGACACATTTTTGTGTCACTTCAAATTTAACATATAAAAATATGTCTATTTATACGATCTTTGTGATACTATACAAAATTAACAGAATAATTCGGCAGATACATAAAATTTCTGTCAAATTAACACAGCGATGATTTTACACATACATTTTTTATTGTGTAACATTTCCATTTGTTAAAAAAAAATAATCCACAATTTAGCACCAATTTTAATGTGAGCTAGGTTGTTCCGTTTTTTGAAAAGATGATCTAATTAACTACCTGATTACTTTAATCTTCTATAATGTGAATGTTTATTCTGTAGATTTAATGCATTTTTAAACGATTAACACTATCAAATATCTAGACGTTAACGTCTAGAGGTTAATGTAAATGACCCAGTTTCTGACAGCGACCCATTTTCTGACGCTGTATCTCTAGTATATGTATTAGGCTTACCCATTGCACGATTCGATAAACAACCAATGGGTGAAATTGAATTACAACAAAATAGCTTACAGCAAATCAATGGATGGATTCGCAATTTTCCTTTGTCAGCATATCACTAAGTTTTTATTAATTTCCATCATTTGTATCTAACACAATCGACTACTCGTTCACAATGTAAATAATCTTTTAATATAACGGAAGAAATGGATAGACTGACATTTAAAAATTAAACTCAATAGGTGAACGCAAAATGTTCACTGAAAAAAATAAGGTAGAAAAAAATATATATTAACATTTTTTTAAAATTTACCTCCGAAAGAAAGCAAGTCTGATTCTCATATTATAAGCTGAGAATCTCAACGAAAATTCTTTGAACTTTTTCTTGAGAAGCTTTCACATGAAATTTATGTCTCGGGCAAAGACCAATAAATTATACCGTCTGAGAATGGAGACAAGGACCTGGGTATCGATTTTTTAACCGCACACACACACATATATATATATATATATACATATATACATATATATATATATATATATATATATATATAGCGTGAGCGCGCATAGGGCTCTGTGTATCTCGTGAAATGAACGGGAAATCGATTAGAGTTTATGTTCATACGAATATACGAAGCATCGCCCTAACGACCCAATTCTTTTATTCGACGTAGTGAGCAAACTGCCTGAAGCTATTTACAATCGAAAAATGAAACCATTCGATAAATGATAGATTCAATTTGAAAAAGCATCAATACTTATGGTTCAAAGGGTTGAACAAACGATTGAATCGACAGATCTGAGTTAGATAATTGTTGGCATCGAGAAAACACGAGCTCTTTCTGCTTCTGTTGTTGGGGAGGCTCACTGACCTCGCCCACAAGTTTCTCAGCTCTGGATTCGCGCGCTCTGCGCCAGCAGTAGCGCGACGGAGGAGGAGAAAGTGAAAACAGGTGAAATCGCGACATAGAGGAGAGACGTTCGATAGGCTCTCTCGATAAGATAAGCTCTAAGCATTTGATAACTACGTTAAAAATACTTGTTCGGTAATATTTAACACGTTAAAAAAATCAAAAGCCACGATAAAATTGAAGTCGATTATTTCATGTGTAAAAAGATTCGGAGGATCGATTACATTTTTTCTTCTTATATATCGACGATAAATCTTTCCCGATGCGTAGGTCTCTCGTAGCAGCTCGTCAAATAATTTGAATGACGACACTTCTTCATGCTATTCATGACCGAGTCGTCGTATCCTCGATCTCCCGTGACCCTGGACGGATTTCGGTGAACGCGAGTTGCATACGTAATTGATAAATATACTTGCAGGAATGAACGATAAAAAATCACGTACAGAAGTTAAAAGCTTAAAGAAAGAGATATAGGGAGATAGACAGATAGAAAGATAACTCTCGAGGCAGCTCGTACAACCTGTTGAATTTTTGTTTACGTCTGGTGTCCCTTGTCCGTGCATTCATGTGTTATTCCTCCGAGGCTCTTAGTCACAGGACAAAATGTATAAGATCAGTGTTTTCAGATCAGCTCCTCATTTACCGAATCCTCGTCAAATAAAACATCGTGCCATAATTGGCGCAACAATTTCCTACGAAGTAGACAACAGACTTTACGAGTGCCTATAAATTTATAGTGAAATACAACCTCAGCCATTTAAAAAAAGTAAAAACTAATTATTTATAATTAATGCAATAGTTAATTATAATTATCATAACAAAAAATATGTTTTGAAAATCTTGCGATGGATGCGAAGTACTACTCATAGAAAACATAGTATTCTATGATAAATTATTCAACAAGTTTGAAATGGTATTTGCAACAATAATAATAAAATTTCACTAACTATAAGAAAATAGCTAAGATTGTATTTCACTATATGTTCACTGTTAAAGTATCTACGAAATTTTGTTAAGCCAACTGTAGAATTACAGTAACTATAACGTAGTTAATTTAACCATTAAATCAGTTAAAATAACTATTCTTATTAATAATAGTTATGGCTTAATAGTTGCCTGAATTACCACGATTTCTCTCAGTGTACTGAATATTATTTCTTATTTACATATTTATAACAAACAAATGCTTAAGAATTGTCTTAAATACAAACATTTACTACGCGAATATCGATTACAAGCTGAATTTAACGAGATACGAGGACTAATTATTTCGTGAACTCGTATAGTGCCGTGACGTGCCAAGTGTGATGATGCCAGTCGAGGTTCGTGGCTGGCTCTTGGAAGTTCATATGTTCACTGTTAAAGTATCTACGAAATTTTGTTAAGCCAACTGTAGAATTACAGTAACTATAACGTAGTTAATTTAACCATTAAATCAGTTAAAATAACTATTCTTATTAATAATAGTTATGGCTTAATAGTTGCCTGAACTACCACGATTTCTTTCAGTGTACTGAATATTATTTCTTATTTACATATTTATAACAAACAAATGCTTAAGAATTGTTTTGAATACAAACATTTACTACGGGAATATCGATTACAAGCTGAATTTAACGAGATACGAGGACTAATTATTTCGTGAACTCGTATAGTGCCGTGACGTGCCAAGTGTGATGATGCCAGTCGAGGTTCGTGGCTGGCTCTTGGAAGTTCATATGTTCACTGTTAAAGTATCTACGAAATTTTGTTAAGCCAACTGTAGAATTACAGTAACTATAACGTAGTTAATTTAACCATTAAATCAGTTAAAATAACTCTTCTTATTAATAATAGTTATGGCTTAATAGTTGCCTGAACTATTACGATTTCTTTCAGTGTACTGAATATTATTTCTTATTTACATATTTATAACAAACAAATGCTTAAGAATTGTTTTGAATACAAACATTTACTACGGGAATATCGATTACAAGCTGAATTTAACGAGATACGAGGACTAATTATTTCGTGAACTCGTATAGTGCCGTGACGTGCCAAGTGTGATGATGCCAGTCGAGGTTCGTGGCTGGCTCTTGGAAGTTCATATGTTCACTGTTAAAGTATCTACGAAATTTTGTTAAGCCAACTGTAGAATTACAGTAACTATAACGTAGTTAATTTAACCATTAAATCAGTTAAAATAACTGTTCTTACTAATAATAGTTATGGCTTAATAGTTGCCTGAACTATTACGATTTCTCTCAGTGTACTGAATATTATTTCTTATTTACATATTTATAACAAACAAATGCTTAAGAATTGTTTTGAATACAAACATTTACTACGGGAATATCGATTACAAGCTGAATTTAACGAGATACGAGGACTAATTATTTCGTGAACTCGTATAGTGCCGTGACGTGCCAAGTGTGATGATGCCAGTTGAGGTTCGTGGCTGGCTCTTGGAAGTTCATATGTTCACTGTTAAAGTATCTACGAAATTTTGTTAAGCCAACTGTAGAATTACAGTAACTATAACGTAGTTAATTTAACCATTAAATCAGTTAAAATAACTATTCTTATTAATAATAGTTATGGCTTAATAGTTGCCTGAACTATTACGATTTCTCTCAGTGTACTGAATATTATTTCTTATTTATATATTTATAACAAACAAATGCTTAAGAATTGTCTTAAATACAAACATTTACTACGCGAATATTGATTACAAGCTGAATTTAACGAGATACGAGGACTAATTATTTCGTGAACTCGTATAGTGCCGTGACGTGCCAAGTGTGATGATGCCAGTCGAGGTTCGTGGCTGGCTCTTGGAAGTTCATATGTTGGTTACCGGGCGATAATAGTAGACAAAGAGACTGCTCGTGCGACTCGGCTCGACGAGGGAACGAAACGAGACTCGAGCGCCGAGTCGGCGACTGCTGCTGCTGCTGCTGCTGTGGCGGCGGCGGCAGCGGCGACGTTGGCAGTATCGAGCGCGAAGGTCGACGAAGTCGGGAATGTCCCTCGATGTATACTATAGCAGCCGAGAGCTCTCGGCGAGTGTGTCGACGCGCCCGATCACTGCAGCCGTTTACTCGATCCTTATCAACTCTCGAAGCGAAACACTCGGCACCAACGTTGTGTGTATATGTATATACATCCGTAGTGTATCCGACGACGCTAAAGAGCCCTATAGTTATAAGCAGTCGTATTAATGTTTTACAATGTACATCACATTAAATAGCAGTATATCCGGTGAGGTAAATTCGATACATCGATTATTATGTATCTTTTTTTTATTACTTTTGTTACTTTTAAATTAACACATAAAGAAGGATGAAAACTAGAAGGGAAAAACTGAAGTTTCCTCATTATTGCTTCCTCATAGAGGAAGCTTTGTTTTTGTGAAAAATTTTTTTTCGAGATTTTCAGGTCAGTACACTCAGAATGGTCCAAAACGGCGAGAAAAGTGATTTTAAAAAAATGTATGTGTGTATGTGTGTGTGTGTATGTTACACGGTCAAAAAATGTAAACCTTTATAACTCGGAAACGCCTGGAGATATAGAGCTGAAATTGACACCGTAGATAGAGGGATCAATCCTCATCGTTCATACCAATTTTTGTTAAAATCCCCATGATCATTACGTTTTTACGCGGTTTTGAATTTTTTCAAAAATGTCTGTTAACGCGATAACTCTTTTAATTTTCGAGATATTAAGCTCAAAATTGGTATGTATGTGAGCTTTCGTACACCGGTGATCCCTATTAAATTTGGTTAAGATCGGTTGAAACGTTAAAATTTTATGAGATTTTGATTTTTTGAATTTTTTGATTTTTTTTCTGCGATGCGAATTTTGGTATCAAATATCGAGCTGGAAGTCAAATGAGTGCCAAATTTATGATTAACAGAAAAATACGTCAGATATAGCCCAAAAATGTTGAACGATGACATATTTTCATAGCGATGTTGTACAGTCTATATTGCGAAAAGTAGCGATTTATGTCGGATAAACTAGCCATATCCTTGCTTCCCAATGAAATTTCGGAAACCACCGATTTCTATCGTGTTCTACGAAAAAAAAAACAGAGAAGACAGAGTATTCGAGAGAGTTTCTGGACCGTTTGTCCTTATTATATTTTCACAAAGCGAAAGTGTGCGCTTATTTATATTTATTTAAAACAAGGATGCAAAGCAGAACCTTGCACATTACTTCCTCATTATATTTCGCTTTTTACAGAGCTTCCTCTATGAGGGAGCCAAAATCAATTCCCATACTTCCTCTTAGAGGTTGCTTTGTAAAAAGCGAAATATAATGAGGAAGCAATGTGCAAGGTTCTGCTTTGCATCCTTGTTTTTCATTTTTGCTTCCTCATGGAGGAAGCTTTGTTTAAGTAAAAAATTTTTTTTCGAGATTTTCATATCAGGACACTCAGAGTGGTCCAAAACGTCGACAAAAGTGGTTTAGAAAAAATGTTCGGATGTATGTATGTGTGTGGCACGCTTGCAAAATTCAAACCGCTCTATCTCGAAAACGGCTTTAACAATCAAGCTGAAATTTGGCACGCTATTAGAGAAGCAACGACCCTTCCTATATATACATTTTCGAAAAAATTGAAAAAAGAATTCAGATTTTATAAGCTTATCAATTTTTCGAAAAATTTCTGTATGTTCTCTAGCTTCCGCAATTTTTCAGCTAATGAGCTAAATAGTTTTGGACAAATAGATAAATGAAAAATGAAGGTCGGTATTGAATTTGAGCGAAATCCATAAAGTGGTTTAGATTTTATAAAATTTTGAATTTTTGAAAAAAATTTGTTTCCGTTCTTATTCAAGTTAAGTTCGACCAAACCTGCTCAAATCTTTTGCAAGGTAAAATTAACATCCATTTGTAGTAGAAATCGAATTTGTTGAAGATTGGTAAAGTGGTTCAGATTTAATAAGACATTGAATTTTTCAAAAAATCCCTGTATGTTCTCTAGTTTCCGCAATTTTTCAACTAATGAGCTAAATAGTTCTGGACAAATAGATAACTGAAAAATGAAGGTTGGTATTGAATTTGAGCGAAATCCATAAAGTGGTTTTGATTTTATAAAATTTTGAATTTTTGAAAAAATGTTGTTTTCGTTCTTATTCAAGTTAAGTTCGACCAAACCTGCTCAAATATTTTGCAAGGTAAAATTAACATCCACCTGTAGTAGATATCGAATTTGGTGAAGATTGGTAAAGTGGTTCAAATTGAATAAGACATTGAATTTTTCAAAAAATCTCTGTATGTTCTCTAGTTTCTGCAATTTTTCAGCTAATGAGCTAAATAATTCTGGACAAATAGATAAATGAAAAATGAAGGTCGCTATTAAATTTGAGCGAAATCCATAAAGCGGTTTAGATTTTATAAAATTTTTAATTTTTGAAAAAAAAAATTTTTCGTTCTTATTCAAGTTAAGTTCGATCAAACCTGCTCAAATCTTTTGTAAGGTAAAATTAACATCCATTTGTAGTAGATATCGAATTTGGTGAAGATTGGTAAAGTGGTTCAAATTTAATAAGACATTGAATTTTTCAAAAAATCTCAGTTTGTTTTCTAGCTGCCACAATTTTTTAGATAATGAGCTTAGACAGTTTTTGACGAATAAAGCAATGAAAAATGACGCTCGGTATTAAATTTAAGTGAAATACATAAAGCGGTTTAGATTTTATAGAATTTTGAATTTATGAAAATTTTTGTTTTCATACTTCTTTAATTTGTATTTTAAATAGGGATGCAAAGTAGAACTTTGCAAATTGCCTCGTCAATAATTTTCATCTTTCGCAAAGCTTTCTCTACGAGGAAGCCAAAAATAAAATAAAGAAACTTCCTCACAGAGGCGGCGTTGCGAAAGATGAAAATTAATGAGGAAGCAATGTGCAAAGTTCTACTTTACATCCTTTTTTCACAAATCTACCTCTACGAGGAAGTATGTTCATCGATATTGGCTTTCTTATGGAGGAAGCTTTGTAATAAGTAAAAAATTATGAAAAAGCAATATGCAAGGTTCTGCATTCTGGTTATAATTAAATTTGAAAAACTGAAGTTTAGCGAAACTTTAGTCGTTAAGAAATAATAATGAAACATTCAAGTATTATTACATTTATATAAATTTGAACTCGGTAATTTATGTTTAACAAAACTTAATGCAATAACAAACATTTTTTGAAAATTTAACCTTTTCATGACATCCGCTTTTCCGATTCCTGACAAATTCAGTACCAAACAACATTAAATGTAACTCCACCTATGAAGAACTATTTAGTAGAATATCGTATACTTTACCGAAGTTAGACCAATCACGATGTTTAAGAAAAAAACTTTGCACATTGCTTCCTCAATAATTATCATTTTTCTCAAATACGTCTCAATGAGTAATTAAATTTATTAATTTTGGCTTCGACATAGAGGGAGCTTTGTGAAAAATGAAAATGAACGAGGAAGCAATGAGCAAAGTTCTACTTTGTATCCTTGTTGAACACGTTTAAAAATTTTGGAAAAACTAAAACAACAGAATAATTGTATTGTATTTTATTTTCCAAAGTATGGCTTCACTCGCCTTTTACGTCTCGTCCTATACATTCCCCTCATTACATAGTTTCTTAATCTAATTTAAACAAGAATAACAGCTGACACATATACAAAAATACAAACATACTAGTTATTACAAAAACTAAAACAACATTTTTTTTACACATTACGCATCTCAATGCAAGTTGAATAAATTTCGTTGTGGACATTTTTCGATAGAACTGTTAAAATATTTGAATATTTACAAAAATTTGTCTGTCGGAAATATTGATCGTAGCACCGAAAAAAAATACATGTCATTTCTTTTTCAAAACACTTTTTGATTAAAAAAAAAATTGTTAAAACTATTGACGAAGTTCAGAGTATGAAAAATTCAGCTGGAATCCCCCATACATATCCCTATGTGTTGTATGACGGCACTATAGCAAACTCTATAGTTACAAACAGTCGTATCAACGTTTAACGTCGTACATTACATTAAATAGGCGTATCTCCGGTGGAATAAATTCGAAACATTGATTATTGTTTGAAGTAGAGAAGCGCAGCGTGCCGAAACAATAAGACTTAAGCACCGTGAGCCAATATTGTCATCATCGACCGAGCTTCGTGTACCAATATGTTTTATAAATATTCGCAGAGGTAAAACACGGTGATAACCGAACAATCACTTGAATATCGATTATTGTATTTTAATATGCAAATATAAATACTGGATCAACGATCTCATTGTCAACGCCAATTAAAATTGCCTCACAGTGAAAAGGATGAAATTATTATCTTTTTTTGCTTCCTCATAGAGGAAGCTTTGTTTTCATGAAATTTTTTTTTTTTCGAGATTTTCATGTCAGTATGCTTAGAATCACCTAAAACGTCGAGAAAAGTGGTTCAGAAAAAATGTCCGTATGTATGTGTGTGTGTGTGTGTGTGTGTGTGTGTGTGTGTGTGTGTGTGTGTGTGTGTGTGTGTGTGTGTGTGTGTGTGTGTGTGTGTGTGTGTGTGTGTGTGTGTGTGTGTGTGTGTGCTGGGCTTCGAAAATTCAATCTCCTCTCACTCGGTAACCGTTCGAGCGATCCGGCTCAAATTTGGCACGCAAGTAGAGTAGCTGCCCCTCTTTGAATGTTGTGATTTTTTCCAAAATATGTGAAGTCATTAAGATTTTATGTTGATTTTAATTTGTTGAAAAAAGGGCGTGGTCGCTCTAACTTTCGTAAAAGTTCGCCGATTTGGCTAAATAGTTCTTCATAACTGAAGATACGTTCAATGTTGTATGGTATTGAATTTCGACGAAATCGGTAAAGCGGTTCGGATTTTATAGAATTTTGAATTTTTCGAAAAAAATAGATTTTGATCTAAATTACGTCGAATTTCAACAAATGAACAGAAATTTTGTACAGACGAAAAATAACATTCAGAAATGCCATGTACCAAATTTGGTGATGATCGGTAAAGTCGTTCGGATTTTACACCATTTTTCATTTTAAAAAAAATGTAGATTTTCGCTATAACTTCCGGAAAAGTTGAGAAAGTACGACAAAAATTTGTATCTAATCAAAATTAGATGTAACGGTGTTTGCAGAGGTGATTTATAGCTGTATAAAACACCTCTGCAAAAGAGACACAAGGTATAAAAAAAAGATGCAAAGTAGAACCTTGCACATTGCTTCCTCATTATTTTTCGCTTTTTACAAAGCTTCCTCTATGAGGAAGCCAAAATTGAATAACATACTGCTTCCTCACAGAGGGAGCTTTGGAAAAAGCGAAAAATAATGAGGAAGCAATGTGCAAGGTTCTACTTTGCATCTTTTTTTTTTAAAAAGTGCTATTAAGCAGGTACTTCGAGTAATTTATTTATTTAAGGGGGAGTCACGACAGTCAATCATATCATTCGTGCATATGGGCGTATCTCACAAACCATCGACTTTCATGGCCTCAAAGAGTGAAAATCTAGTTATAGGAGCACAGGATCGCCAATTTTTTGTACTCATCTTAAGGTAGTTCTGTCGTGAAGGCAATCCAAACTCATATGCATGAATTTTTGACATGTTGTAATTTAGCTATTCAATTTTACTTGTACAAAATCTTGAAGGCTTTTACCGAGTATTTGAATGAACAATTAAAATTTGAAAATCGATCTTTTTACACGGCGCTCACGGGAGGGCTGGAAAAATTGATCTATAAATCGAAAATTAACATACTTAGATCAAAGATAGAGAAAAAATAAAAAGTACTACGGATTCGCAAATCATTCAGGAATTGATGCATCATGAAAAAAGGGGAAGTCTCCGGAATAATGTTTAATTGAACCAAGGTCAAAGTGCACGATACCGGGCCAAATGACGCTTCCTAACCTAATTATCGTAAAAATGAAGTCAAATCCGCACTAAACATATCAACTATTTACAAATAATCGTTTTAATTTGATTACGACAATTTCGAAGGATTCTCGATTATTTTTAATATTATTATTGAGGCAGTCAAAGTGATGCGTATGATTATTTTTTAATGTCATATAGACTCTGAGATTTATGACTCCGGCGTACCGACAGAACTACCTTAAGACCTTTAGAAAGCAATATTCGTTCATGGACAAAACTTCATCTACAGGGTGCCCGCATAAAAAATCATTATCATTTTAACTAAAAATCATTTATTTGGAGCTAATTCATTGTAGGAACTATGTGTTATTGTGTTTTACAAGTGTTTAACTTACTTTCAATTTAACTTTTTTTTTAAGGCATAGTTTTATCCCTTCCAATAGGTCATTTTTCTAATTGAATTTTACTCAATTCGTATGCAGAAAATGAAAAGTATAACTACCCAAGTAAAAAAATTATATATAGTCCGACATATGGAATTGGGCATATATAGTCTGTATAAACTCTATATACAATCTATATGCAATTTATATATAAGATCACCTGTAAAGTTGGGTTTATGTATAAATTGTATATAAATTGTATATAGATTTTATAAAAACTATATATGCCCAATTCTACGTTTAAAACTATATATATTTTTTATATACTCTATATATAATTTTTTTACTTGGGTAGTAATGACTCTACTAACTCATAATATAATTTGGATAATTTAGGAACGATAATAGTTTGAATTTATTATGCGAATTTATAAACCTGACATTCCCGAACCTGACAATTGAATACATTTTGACCCAGAAAAAAATTGTTTATCGTCGAGAGGTCGGGCACATCTGCGCACATCTAATTCGTGATAAGAATAACGTACTCAGATGGAATTTAATTATCTTACTTGACTAGTTTCGCCGGATAACGATGCGAAAAACCTGACATTTATTCTCCACGCAGCAATATGAGTCCATGTCGCAGAACGTTGCGAGCAAAATAATTGACTCTCCGACATAAATCTCACTTCATTTAATCCGTGATGATCTTACCTTTATGTGCATCCAATTTATTTGGCCCAATTAGCTTGTGCTGATATTCCTGCATCATATAACGGTGGATGTCAGGTTCACCATCGAAACCGAGTGACAGACGTTCACAGGATAACCGCTTAATTTTCTGACATGTTTGGCGATTACAATTAGGTACATTATGTTCATTACACCTTACCAGAATTTCATGATTTTTTTCTTATTTTTCTGAAGGTGCATATCAATGCTACACCGGTATGAAGTGACGCGAAATTAAGAGTTACAAGCGAAAACGTTGTTAATTTCCGCATTTGAACCAGGATAAAACAATCTATTGGGGCATTATAAAATTAAATTATTTTTTTTTCAGATAGATTTTGCTTCGTACATCTTAGTAAAAGTTTGATACTCGCGTAATTCTTTCTGTGTAAATTACTATCGCATTCCGCAGTCCAGTTACACGAAAGTCAAAGGTTTGTGAGATATGCCCATATCTGACTTGTTTGGCTGTTGATGTTATGTAAAATAAACAAAATAGTTGTCTATCCGGAAAAACTTTCTAGCTTTTCTGAGTCACCGACAATAATTTTTTTATCCCCTCTGCACATTATAAAAAGATCGGTAGTTCAAATTTTCTCAAACAATTGTCAGTTGTGCAAATGATTAATTATTCCAGTATGAATAGAGTAATTTAAGATTGAGTTAATATTCAGAAAACACCATGGATTCGATTATCGAAAGAAAAAAGAATTCTTAAATAAATTCGAAGTTTACTAGATATCCATAAATGAATATGAAATGGTCAGCCATAATAGATTGTATTTAAATCAAAATCCAATCTACTTAATTCAAACGAACCTCGTTTTTAGTCTCCACAAAAATAGTCTCATCAATTAATATTTCACATATTCGCTTATAGAATATAAAAATATAATAATAATAACCACAGGTGTGAGAAATAAATGATTAATTATTCCAGTATGAGTAGAATAATTGAAGATTGAGTTAATATTAAGAAAACACCATGGATTCGATTAGTGAAAGAAAAAAGAATTCTTAAATAAATTCAAAGTTTACTAGATATCCATAAATGAATATGAAATGGGTCAGCCATAATAGATTGTATTTAAATCAAAATCCAATCTACTTAATTCAAACAAACCTCGTTTTTAGTCTCCACAAAAATAGTCTCATCAATTAATATTTCACATATTCGCTTATAGAATATAAAAATATAATAATAATAACCACAGGTGTGAGAAATAAATGATTAATTATTCCAGTATGAGTAGAATAATTTAAGATTGAGTTAATATTAAGAAAACACCATGGATTCGATTAGCGAAAGAAATAAAAATTCTTAAATAAATTCGAAGTTTACTAGATATCCATAAATGAATATGAAATGGTCAGCCATAACAGATTTTATTTAAATCAAAATCTAATCCACTTAATTCAAACAAACCTCGTTTTTAGTCTCCACAAAAATAGTCTCATCAATTAATATTTCATATATTCGCTTACAGAATATAAAAATATAATAATAATAATCACAGGTGTGAGAAATAAATGATTAATTATTCCAGTATGAGTAGAATAATTGAAGATTGAGTTAATATTAAGAAAACACCATGGATTCGATTAGTGAAAGAAAAAAAAATTCTTAAATAAATTCGAAGTTTACTAGATATCCATAAATGAATATGAAATGGTCAGCCATAATAGATTTTATTTAAATCAAAATCCAATCTACTTAATTCAAACAAACCTCGTTTTTAGTCTCCACAAAAATAGTCTCATCAATTAATATTTCACATATTCGCTTACAGAATATAAAAATATAATAATAATCACAGGTGTGAGAAATAAATGATTAATTATTCCAGTTTGAGTAGAATAATTGAAGATTGAGTTAATATTAAGAAAACACCATGGATTCGATTAGTGAAAGAAATAAAAATTCTTAAATAAATTCGAAGTTTACTAGATATCCATAAATGAATATGAAATGGTTAGCCATAATAGATTTTATTTAAATCAAAATCTAATCCACTTAATTCAAACAAACCTCGTTTTTAGTCTCCACAAAAATTGTCTCATCAATTAATATTTCATATATTCGCTTACAGAATATAAAAATATAATAATAATAACCACAGGTGTGAGAAATAAATGATTAATTATTCCAGTATGAGTAGAATAATTTAAGATTGAGTTAATATTCAGAAAACACCATGGATTCGATTAGTGAAAGAAAAAAAAATTCTTAAATAAATTCGAAGTTTACTAGATATCCATAAATGAATATGAAATGGTCAGCCATAATAGATTTTATTTAAATCAAAATCCAATCTACTTAATTCAAACAAACCTCGTTTTTAGTCTCCACAAAAATAGTCTCATCAATTAATATTTCATATATTCGCTTACAGAATATAAAAATATAATAATAATAATCACAGGTGTGAGAAATAAATGATTAATTATTCCAGTTTGAGTAGAATAATTTAAGATTGAGTTAATATTAAGAAAACACCATGGATTCGATTAGCGAAAGAAAAAAAAATTCTTAAATAAATTCAAAGTTTACTAGATATCCATAAATGAATATGAAATGGTCAGCCATAATAGATTTTATTTAAATCAAAATCCAATCTACTTAATTCGAACAAACCTCGTTTTTAGTCTCCACAAAAATAGTCTCATCAATTAATATTTCACATATTCGCTTACAGAATATAAAAATATAATAATAATAACCATAGGTGTGAGAAATAAATGATTAATTATTCCAGTATGAGTAGAATAATTTAAAATTGAGTTAATATTAACAAAACACCATGGATTCGATTAGCGAAAGAAAAAAAAATTCTTAAATAAATTCGAAGTTTACTAGATATCCATAAATAAATATGAAATGGTCAGCCATAATAGATTGTATTTAAATCAAAATCCAATCTACTTAATTCAAACAAACCTCGTTTTTAGTCTCCACAAAAATAGTCTCATCAATTAATATTTCACATATTCGCTTACAGAATATAAAAATATAATAATAATAACCACAGGTGTGAGAAATAAATGATTAATTATTCCAGTATGAGTAGAATAATTGAAGATTGAGTTAATATTAAGAAAACACCATGGATCCGATTAGTGAAAGAAATAAAAATTCTTAAATAAATTCGAAGTTTACTAGATATCCATAAATGAATATGAAATGGTCAGCCATAATAGATTTTATTTAAATCAAAATCCAATCTACTTAATTCAAACAAACCTCGTTTTTAGTCTCCACAAAAATAGTCTCATCAATTAATATTTCACATATTCGCTTATAGAATATAAAAATATAATAATAATAACCACAGGTGTGAGAAATAAATGATTAATTATTCTAGTATGAGTAGAATAATTGAAGATTGAGTTAATATTCAGAAAACACCATGGATTCGATTAGTGAAAGAAAAAAGAATTCTTAAATAAATTCGAAGTTTACTAGATATCCATAAATGAATATGAAATGGGTCAGCCATAATAGATTGTATTTACATCAAAATCCAATCTACTTAATTCAAACAAACCTCGTTTTTAGTCTCCACAAAAATAGTCTCATCAATTAATATATCACATATTGGCTTACAGAATATAAAAATATAATAATAATGACCACAGGTGTGAGAAATAAATGATTAATTATTCCAGTATGAGTAGAATAATTTAAGATTGAGTTAATATTAAGAAAACACCATGAATTCGATTAGTAAAAGAAATAAAAATTCTTAAATAAATTCGAAGTTTACTAGATATCCATAAATGAATATGAAATGAGTCAGCCATAATAGATTTTATTTAAATCAAAATCCAATCTACTTAATTCAAACAAACCTCGTTTTTAGTCTCCACAAAAATAGTCTCATCAATTAATATTTCACATATTCGCTTACAGAATATAAAAATATAATAATAATAACCACAGGTGTGAGAAATAAATGATTAATTATTCCAGTATGAGTAGAATAATTTAAGATTGAGTTAATATTCAGAAAACGCCATGGATTCGATTAGTGTAAGAAAAAAAAATTCTTAAATAAATTCGAAGTTTACTAGATATCCATAAATGAATATGAAATGGTCAGCCATAATAGATTGTATTTAAATCAAAATCCAATCTACTTAATTCAAACAAACCTCGTTTTTAGTTTCCACAAAAATAGTCTCATCAATTAATATATCACATATTCCCTTATAGAATATAAAAATATTATAATAACCATAGGTGTGAGAAATAACGTGTTATTCTTCGAAATAAAGTTATGGTTCTGTTTTACTGCTAATCAAACAACTATTTAACATTCCTAATGGTCTATAAGAATCATTTTCCTGACTGACTTGTCGGAGTTATGAAAGAATAGAGGGTTTATGGGGATTTTATTATCGTAACTGTCTGGCTACTTCATAAAACGACGATTTTATACATTTTTTGTGGAACGTATCCAACATCCTTTCGGAGGCTTCATCCTGCGACGTGAGGAAGCCCGACGAGTCACACCTGTCACGACGATTGCCGCTCGTTCGCCCCTCAGTGCTGCTGCACTGGTGCAACTCGCATATATATATATATATATATATATATATATATATATATATACTCGTGTGTGAATGTATCTGTATACTCTGTGTGAATGTATTAAGTATGGGCGCGTGCGGTCCGTACGCACCTTCCTGAGCGCCGTATCTGGGGAGAGACGACCAAGAGGCAAGCAAACAGACCTGCATCACCTGGCGCTTTCGCTCCTCCTGTTGCCACTGTTGCTGTTCTGCGCTGCATTCTTCAACTTCTACACCCGATGCTTCCCACCTTTTCGTGACGTTAATAATTCAATGATTCTGGTTTACTGCACTGGACCAGACAGACAGCCTGATAAAATGTCAGCTCAGGTTACAAATTTAACATAAAATCACAATACAATCAAATATTACCAAGAGAATCGGCCAATTATTATTTGCATCTACATAATTATTATCTAGTAAAAAAAAAGAAAACATATGCAGTAATTAGCACGTTTGTAACTTCACCTTTAATATTTCTATCAAAAAACTAATGGGACGAATTTATAATCCAAAGTTTGAATTCACATTAGTACTTTAAGTAGGATTTCATATTTTACTTCGTACTTGAGTTCGAAATAATGTTTGAGTTTAGGACTATTATTTTGGCATGAAGATGATTAATTCGGGTAATTGTTCTTTAGTACATTATAGATGTAATATAAAAACACTGTATTAAAATTCTTAGAGACTTTTTGACATCGATAGCCATAGAATTAGACAACATGTTAAGAGGAGTGAGTCAGGTCAAAAAAATTGATTTTGGAAATTCAATATCATCCAAATCCTGTTGCATATAAAAATGCCCAATGCTCTATATTGTTGGTGCTCGATGAAAGAATTTTTTACTGTCACTCTTACTTGCATATGCTTTTCAATATTATCTTAAGCAAAGTTCTTAGGTTTTCCATTCTGCGCATGATTCAGATCAAACTACTAGGCAGATTGGAATGGTTGACGTCTCATTTTCTTCTTCGTGAAAAGGTACACCGGCTAAATGGAGCAAACTATTTTTTTTTCATTCTGAAAGCAAAGTTAATCGCTGATTTAGAAAATAGCATAAAATTTATTTATTAATAATTGTGTCACTTAAAAAATATTACCTTTTATTAACATTTGCCCCATTTGCTCCAAATCAACAAATCAGTTGCTAATATAGTGACAGCAAACTCTTATTTCTTAGCATAACAAAAATTATTTGCTACGCTTGTCAAAAAATTTGCTGGACCAGCAAAAAGATTAGCTAGGCCAGCAAATTTATTTGTTAGGCCAGCAAACACATTTTCTAGGCCGACAAATAAAGTTTGCTGTCACCATGCTAGCAAATGATTTTCCTCCGGGCATCTAAAAATAATTCTTGTTTAACAAAATTTGTAATCGGTCATTTCTGTGGTTGAACATGCGACTTCAGAACCATAGTGATGGCCAAAATTCGATATCTTGAAGAAAAAATAATTTAGGTTGGATTTTTCGGCCAAAAGTCGGATCTGTGAATTCTGAAATCAGAAACGAAAAAAAAATCGCTTTTTAAAAATCATCGTAAAAAGGCATTTAACCGGTACTTTCTGTAAAATATGCGACTTGAGAACAATAGTGAAGGCCAAAATTCGATATGTTAAAGAAAAAAAATATATTCATAACATTTAAATCCCACTGCAGATTCGAGCGAAATTCGATACCAAACATCCTTAGTGATAACTCGACACGCGTGCAAAGTTTCAGCTCGACAGCTCGATATTTATGCCAACGGTAGTATGTACAAAATGTAAGATGTTGTTTGTAAAGTAAAATTCATAACTTTCGAATCCCTCAACCGATTCGAAGCAAATTCAATACCAAACAACATAAGTGGTATTTCGATTCACGGGCAAAGTTTCAGTTCAATCGCCCAAAAATTGCGGCAATTATCTTCTTAACGTCTTTTTCGCCACACACACGCACATATATACACACATACATCCAAACGCCGGCTAAAAATTGCATTTCTTAACGTTTTAGATTATTTTAAGGACGATCGGTGATGACTGTCAAAGTCAAATCGGAGATAAATTTTTGTAATCGATTCTTTAAAGTTTAATGCATTAAATAATAGCTGTGGAGGGTGATTTGTATTGAAGCATGTAGACTTAATCCAGAGAAAGATTAATAGTGACGGATTTGCATAAATATTAACTGATTAACGTTTCTTTTCAATGGGATACATTTTCGTTCAGTTTTTTTCAAGTATAATCTGTAATGCTTGGCCGATTTGAATGAATGACAGCTCATTCTCTACCTTAAAAGATACTCTACGAATTGACCGCCTAGATATTTCATAGTATTAATTGTTTAATAATTCTAGACTGTTGTTTAACAGAAATTAAAATACTTTCATAAACAACAGGCTATAATTACAAAACGATGAACACTATGAAATATCTAGGAGGTCAATTCGTAGAGTATCTTTTAAGAAAATCAATGAGCTATCGTTCATAAAAATCGGCAAAGAATTAAAGATTATACTTGGAAAAAACTGAACGAAAATATATCACACGGAAAAGAAACGTGAATCAGTTAATCTTTATGCAAATCCGTGACTATTAATCTTTCTCTGGATTAAGTCTACATGCTTCAATACAAATAACCCTCCACTGTTATTATTTAATGCATTAAACTTTAAAGAATCGATCGCGAAAATTTATCTCTGATTTGACTTTGGGAGTGGCCACCGATCCTCCTTAAGTATGTCGACCTTAAAATCTCGAAAAAAAAATTTTCCACGCAAGCATTTTCCTCTATGAAGAAGCAATATAAGTAATTCAAATAAAATCGGATTTCACTTGTAGTTTAAAGATCTACATTTACCAAAGATAATCTCGATGTGCACGGAGGGAAAACTTTTGTTGCATCAACAAATCAGTTGCTAATATAGTGACAGCAAAGTCTTATTTCTTAGCCTAACAAAAATTATTTGCTAGGCTTGTCAAAAAAAATTGCTATACCAGCAAAGAGATTTGCTAGGCCAGCAAAATTATTTGTTCGGCCAGAAAATATGTTTTCTAGGCCAACAAAATTATTTGCTAGGCCAGAAAATATATTTTCTAGGCCAACAAATAAAATTTGCTGTCACTGTGCTAACAAATGATTTTTCTCCATGTGACGGACCGCGCCGATGCCTTATTGACAATATTTGTTACTTTTGTTACTACTACAATAACCATTAAACCGTTTTTTGTGTTGCCATAACAATTTTCTGTCAATAAATTTCAACTATAACCACAAGTATTGATACAGAAATGGTAATTAATTGCAGGAGTCATTTTCACAGCTCAATTCGGTACCACAGTACAGTTCTGATAAAGTGATGATATTTTCGGAAATTAAATTACGATCGAGTTATTGTTTCGTGGTGGAATTGCGGTGGGAATTATAAACGCGCCAAAAAATAACATAGTTACCAGTTATTGACGTTATTTATTGGATATTTTGGAGGTGTAAGAATTCACAGGAAACGTTTGGAATTAATCAAATAGATCTCAATCAAATTCGTTATATACATATAATAAAGACCCGCGCATTTGTTAACAGTTAACAAATCTTGGTTAAATATGGCGAAATTAACTTATTCTTATTGAATCTCACTTGAGCTAAATAAAATTTGCTTGTCGCAAATGAAGTTCGTTGACATTTGTTAATAGTTAACAAATCTTATTTGGTTCAAGTAGCATTCAATAAGAATAACTAAATGGTTAATTTCGCCATATTTAACCAAGATTTGCTAACTGTTAACAAACTCTTCTCTCAATGTGAGACAGAAGGAACCTTCGTTTTCTCTCACATACTGTTAAAAAAGATTTCAAATTTACTGTGACAAGTAATATGAAATTTACAAAACTGATGTGTGAAGTAATAATTAGTATAACATTCACTGTAAAATTAACATTAGTAGAGTAAATTAATGTACGTGAAGATTAAATTTTCAAACATTTTAACTGAAAATTACAAAACTTCTGTAGCCATCTAGTTTATTACATAACGAAATTTGTAAAATTTTAGTTAAGTTCTTGATGTTAGTTAAATAATTTGTAAATTCATATACAGGACTTTTATATCTGTATAAAAAGTAGTAGTTCATCATCATGGAATTTTTCAAGACATTTTTGTTCATGCGTCTTGGGAACAAAAATATTGAATGTGGATAATAAATTTTCCGTCAACCGCAACTGTAATTTCTAAAATTCAGATCCATTGTTTTCATTGTAGGTAGCTTTTGATTTTATAATAAACATGTGTACGAAATTTACAAACGACATTCGAAGCCAAAAAAGAGTCTACAAATTCCTAGTATTTTATACCAGTAAATTTATAAAATTTCTCAAATATTTTTCACTATAGTTATTTAAAATATCTAATACAGATTGACAAGAAATTTGTGATACAGGTTGTGAATAAAAACTTTTCAAGACGAATTTTTCAAGACATTAATGTTCGTGCGTCTTGGGAACAAAATTATAGAATGCGGATAATAAATTTTCCGTCAACCACAGCTGTAATTTAAAAAATTCAGATCCATTGTTTTCATTGTAGGTAGCTTTTGATTTTATAATAAACATGTGTACGAAATTTACAAACAACATGCGAAGTACAAAAATACAGTCTGCAAATTCGTAGTATTTTATACCAGTAAATTTAGAAAATTTCTCAAATATTTTTCACTATTGTTATTTAAAATATCTAATACAGATAGACAAGAAATTTGTGTTACAAGTTGTGAATAAAAACTTCCACTCTGGTACTGTAATTTACTACTAAATTTTTTTAAACAGTGTATATTATCGTTCTGCCATTCGTTTATCCTGGGATGTGCATAAAGCGCATTCAGTGTTGTAACCACTGGCCGTTCCACAGCAAAGCCGATAATATAAATAAAATTATTTCTCACTGTAACAAAATATCGGCGTAAAATACAACAAAGCAATAAATAGAAAATAAATAAAATAATCCCAATGGCTCTTGTGCATCAGCACTGCATTACCGAACGAAGTGCACTCGTATTTATGTATTGCATTGTTGATACCTTTGCCCAAGGCACAACGGTATGTTTGTACATAGTAATATTATACACAAAGTAAACTGTGGGTACGGAAAATAGCTGATGCTCCCATGCGGAATTTGCTATTTGTACAAAAGTGTAGTATATTTATTGCTGTATATAGTATTGCAGGTTATACTTTGCGGCTCCGTTGGGAATCGTACGTTCCCGTTTCGAATATACGCGCTCGTTCGGAAACTGAGCGTTATCTATGGTCACGGGACGACGAACGGCGGCAGCTTCGGCATTCAGTGAAGAGGGGAACACAGCAACAACGTCGACCGTGCGCTTTGGGCCGCGCAGCCTCGCCACTCAGCAACAACACGGAGAGCAGCAGCAGAGCAACAGCAGCAGCAGCAGCAGCATCGGCGTCGAGAGCCGCTTAATTATAATCACATGCATCGGCTAATCGGCACCGCTGGTAAACTCACGTTCGACTCGCGCCGCGTACGCGGCCCGCATCGATAAACCGCGCGTTATACGCGCAAAGTATATATACGCGGGTTACACGCATAGCATACTCGTATGCGCGTTTCTTCGTGAAAGTACGAGCAAATATAAGGTATATGTATGTAGGTATGTATATACGGTGTAGGGCACTGCGGCGATTGCCAGATGCAGCTCGTACACACGAAAACTTGTCGTTTCTCAGTCTATCTTTCAAGTAGTGCCACACAAATTGACGCTAATTAATTGCAGCGATCTGGTAATAACTGGTGGTGATAAGTACATCGTCATTTCGACTGAGCTTTTTCCGCTTCCTGATGAAACAACTACGAGTTCAATGCGCTTATGTCTGCTCTCGGAAAGAGAGGTGATTACTGGAAAGTATTAAGTGACTAAGTTGTTATTTGTTTGTCCATTGGACTAATTAGAGTTTTATGGATAGATTAATTATTAACTACACTGTTAGACATTTTTGTATGGAAAATAATGTTACGTATTGGAAGTTTTTTTTGCGGATGCACGTATATTAAATTTAATATACAATAGAAATGTTGTAAAATTAATATACTATGTACTAAACACTTTATTAAAGTTGAGTTTATAATATTATTATTGGCATTTTACAACATATATTTATATTAAATAAAATTTAATAAAATTTCATTTAATATAATAAGATTTTATCATTTAAAAAATATTTAAAAAATAAAATTTAGTAAAATTTCATTTAATATATCGAATCTGCAAAAGAACTTAGAATTCGTATATTAATTTTCAAAATATTTTTAGCTTTATTTAGGTTACCATAACTATATTTCATTAGTTTCATTAGAGCAACTCGTTGAGCAATTTGAGAAGTTAGTGTAATTGTTAAAACTCAATGGTCGCATGGATTGGCGATGAATTATTTATTGGTTGCTCGATTTCCAGGAATTCATTCAATGATAATGTATTTATAATCATTTTGCTTCCTTATAGAGGAAGCTATGTTTTCATGAAAATTTTTTTTTCGAGATTTTTATGTCAGGACACTTAGAATAGTCCAAAACGTCCAAAAAAGTGATCTAGAAAAAATGCCCGTATGTATATGTGTATGTATACAACTCCGAAAATTCGAACGCCGATAACTCAAGAACCGTTTTGTATATCGCGCTCAAATTTGGCACACAAGTGTAGCAGCAGACCCTCTTTAACTGTAGCAATTTTCGATAAAATCCGTGCGAAAATTTCGTTTTTATGCCGTTTTGAATTTTTTGAAAAAAGGAGGTGGTCGCTCTAACTTTCGAAAAATTTAATCTATTTTGCTAAATAGTTGGTTATAAGAGCAGGTGCACTCAATGTTGTTTGGTATTGAATTTGGGTCGAATCGGCAAAATGGTTCAGATTTTATGGAAGTTTGAATTTTTCAAAAAATTTACATTATCGCTCTAATGGAACTTTTGCAAAACTTAAGATAGCGAGCTCAAATTTTGTATATAAATGAAACAATATTCAGCCATTATATATGTATAATTTAGTGACGAACGCTATAAAATTTTTGATTTTATGGAATGTTGAATTATTTTTTAAAATATCCATTATCACATTTACTTTCTGAAACGCTCTAATAATAACGAAATAACGGAATAACGAAATAGAAAATGGGAATTCACAACACGTTTATTTATATAATTAAAACAAGCATGCAAAGTAGAACTTTGCACATTGCTTCCTCATTATTTTTCGCTTTTTATAAAGCTTCCTCTATGAGGAAGCCAAAATTGAATACCATACTTCCTCATAGAGGTAGTTTTGTAAAAAGCGAAAAATAATGAGGAACCAATGTGCAAGGTTTTACTTTGCATCCATTTTTTTTAACCAATAGAAATGATTTTTTATTATACCAAAACTTAACATTTTCACATTTCTGTAATATTTACGAATACTTATTGTTGAAAGTTATTGAATTATTGAACTTCAGACAGAAGAAGCGGAATTTTTTAATGGAACTTCAGTGAAAAGAAAAGGATTTTATCAAGGCAAAAATAATTTTTACCCAGACCTAAATACAAAATGTACAAAATGATAACCTTTTGTAACCATTCGAAAGTAACGTATTTTTAGTCCCGTTTATTTCGTGATTTAATGAAGTCGGAATAGTATAATATGCTACAAGGGAGAAAAGTGCACGATTCTCGTCGAGTGTGAAATTTCAATCCCTCCCGTGCATCATATCCCGATTTCGTTAAAAAATAACCACATTTTCTGTGTTTGCAACAATGACTCAAAAATTGCTAATTTTTTAACCAATTCATTTTAACGATTTGACAAATTGTGTCACATGATTTCCGGTTCGACATTTTACATATACAGAACAAGCTATTATTAAAAGATTGTTACATTTTACCATGCTGTCCGCATGTAACACTTTGCAGACTTCCCCTCGAATTAATGTTTTATTAATGTAATCAAGTTTTTGTCCGGTTATTATAAATGCACGTAACGTTCTATCGTAGAATTTCATGCCGGCCACACATGGGTGAATTCCACCTAGACACTTTCAAATGGTGAAAATTATACGACGAATGAGACCCAAAAAATTCTAAAGCATCCTGTGACCATTTTAGAATAAGTCTCGAGCAGCTATAAATGGAAATTGACGTAAAACGTTTTAAGGTAGTTCTGTCGTGAAGGCAATCCAAACTCATATGCCTGAATTTTTTACATGTTGTAATTTAGTTATTCAATTTTACTTGCACAAAATCTTGAAGGCTTTTACCGAGTATTTGAATGAACAATTAAAACTTGAAAATCGATCTTTTTACACGGCACTTACGGGAGGGCTGGAAAAATTGATCTTTAAATCGAAAATTAACATACTTAGATCAAAGATAGAGAAAAAATAAAAAGTACTACGGATTCGCAAATTATTCAGGAATTGATGCATCATGAAAAAAGGTGAAGTCTCCGAAATAATGTTTAATTGAACCAAGGTCAAAGTGCACGATACCGGTCCAAATGATGTTTCCTAACCTAATTATCGTAAAAATGAAGTCAAATCCGCACTAAACATATCAACTATTTACAAATAATCGTTTTTATTTGATTACGACAATTCCGAAGGATTCTCGATTATTTTTTGTATTATTATTGAGGCAGTCAAAGTGATGCGTATGATGATTTTTTAATGTCATATAGACTCTGAGATTTATGACTCCGGCGTACCGATAGAACTACCTTAAATAATTAGAATAGCGATTCAGTCGACCAGTCGAAATTCGATCGATGGGTAAATTTTACCCATGAATAACCAGGAGGGGTTAAGATAAATTATAGAAAATGTGTTGAAAGAAAATGAAAGGGCCAGAAAAAAAATGTCACCAGGTAGCTAAAGCTTCTCTACTATAAAATACTCTGTTCTTGCACGTATATATATACATATATTGTCACGAACCAGATGGGGAATGCGACTAGGAGATATATAGTTGCAACCGTACCACTAAAGTATAGTATTCCACGCGAGAAAGTATCAGGAGAAAAGTAGTCTCTGTCATGCGGAGATCTAAGTCGTCTGGTTGAGGGCAAAAGTAGACTACGAACTGCCTGTTGTCATTCGTACGCTGTAAACAATTTATGTTTGAAAATTAACATACAGTAAATAAAGCTCAGATGCATATACCGTTATATTAATTTTCAGATGTATTCGTCACTGACAAATACTAATTTTTAGTAATTTCTTAAGTTTTCTATAAAAGTATATTAATACGAAATTCACATACCCGTTTCGTAAATCTTATATCGTTTGGTATTTTATATTCACCTGCATTTTTAACAGTGTAAAAAAAATAATTCCCCCGTTTTTCGAAACTTCCACACGAATAATTTTTTTTAATACCGTAAGCTCGATCCGTACCACTCTGATGATTTTTTTGCAATATCTACAGTCATGCAAGAATACTCTGTAATTTTATTAGCCAAAAAAAAGTAACCTTTTTTTATCAAAAAAATAATAATGCCCCCGCTTTTCGGAACTTTCACACAAATGCATTTTTTAATACCAGAAGATCGATCGGTGCCACTCTGGCGATTTTTTTGTGATATCAACAGTCATGTAGCAATACTCTGTAATTTTTTCAGTAAAAAAAAATATCCTTTTTTTAATTAAACAATAATTCCGCCATTTTTCGGAAAAAAATCATACTCACAGGAACGTGACAATTATTTGGAATATTCCGCTCGAAAGCTAACAATAAACGACAACTTTTATGTGCTGACATTTTTTTTCAGTAACTTCAAAATTCTGAGATATTTGCACTTGAATAAAAAAAGCCAATTCCTAAAAAATTATTTTTAAAAATCTGAAAAAATTCACATAGAGTGTCTTTTTGTGGTATAAGGTAAACGTACCAATGGCGGGACGTTTAAGGCGGTGTCTGTTTTGTATGCCAATTTCCGCATGCATATATTAATTATTTTGCAAACGGTGGTAACGAATTGCAAGATTAGAGTTTCTAGTTTCCAAAAACTATACGTTAAAAATATTTCTGATTGTTTGATAAATAGTTATTGATTAAAACGCTGAAAAGTGCAGATGTACCAGTGCCGGGACGGGTATTTTTGTGCATGTCCCGCTGCCGGGACACCAAATGTGCGTATCGGTGGACATCTACAAATTTTAATGCATGTGCTTGAAAAGAAATGCCAAAAAATGTGCGGTACACATATATACACCTATGATGCAATAAATAAAACATATATGTTTATAAAATACATATATATATTTTAGTAAATTATCAATGAAGTTTTTACTACCGCATAACCCAACATCCGCGTCAAAATGTCAATCGTGCGATTGTGTCCCGGCTCTGGGTCGCAGCGAGATTGCTTACTACTTGCCCCAGTCGCGGAACATACGTTGGACAGTGGTGCCAACGTATATTCGGTCAGCTCCAATAACGGGACACAAAAATTACGAGTTTTAAGATATTGTACGTAACATTTGACAGTGTAATCTTAAACTTTAAGAATTTCTGAATTTGAAATACCTATGGAAAGTCTCGAGCGAACTATTATCTCCGGGGTATCATATTAATGATTATTCGGCTCTCCTTAGCTAATTGGTTTAGGGATTTGCTGAAAAAGCTCGAACACCATAGATCCGCTAATATACTTATTATTTACATTTTCAATTTACGATGAAAAACATGAAATTTTTTCACGTATGTTAATTATATATAACAGATACAATTGGAAGAATTATTTTTTAATATTTTATCCATTAAACTCTTAGTATCTACAAATATCTCTTTAGTGTCCCTCAATTGGGATCTGTCCCACCATTGGTACGTTTACCTTATTCATATAACCAATTACAGGGCAAATCGGAGAGGGTCGAAAAAAAGTGGCTGAATGAGAGAGAATGCTTCATATAAAAGTCGAATGGATATACCGTATATTACATGGAAAGAAATGTTTGGTTGTGGCAACTACGTTTTCGATTTGCTGTACACAATGTCTAAAAAATTAGTTGCCTCAACCATATCGAATAATAACCTCAACTATTCACGATTAGTTCTCTCGAAATTAGTTAGGTTAACTAATCCAATCGAATCGTCGATATTATCATTCGAATCATCGATATTACCATTCGAATCATCGATATTACCATTCGAATCGTTGGTATTACCATTTGAGTTGTAAGATAAATAGAATAATCGATTGGTTGTGTCAACTCATTTCTTGGTTATGGCAACTAATCTTTTCTTTCCGTGTAATTTTCAGATGCATTCGTCATTGACACAATATACAATATTTGTATATTAAAATAAAGATTACAATACTCACGTACTGTAATTTTCAAATACTTGTATCGAAGAATTCTCATACTATTCTAAAAATGTACAATAAAAGTATATTAATATGGAATTCATATACCCGTTTCGTAAATCTCATATCGTTTTGTATATTAAATTCTCTTGCATTTTTTACAGTGTATTCACGGGCCCTATTTAGAAATATGAGTCGGAATAGCCTGATACACTTATAAGTGTCAGAACTCAAATCATCGCAAAGAACATTCGTTTTTTTTCTGATCAAAGAAAAGTCTCAAATGAAAGTTGGTTTATATCTCGCAAAATACAATTTTCAATGTTCCAAAGATTAAACATTATCGTACTTCTTTTCAAACACTGAGAAAAAAAAATGTAAAAATTAACTAAATGGGCGTTTGCCCGCGTTCAAACGAATCTCTC
The DNA here is from genome assembly GCA_963970395.1 of Ephialtes manifestator. NCBI lineage: Eukaryota > Metazoa > Arthropoda > Insecta > Hymenoptera > Ichneumonidae > Ephialtes > Ephialtes manifestator. Next base: position 37,773,193 of record OZ019970.1, read on the forward strand.
GTTTAGGACAACCAAATGTTTAGTGTCTTCAATAATTATTTGATTCAGTTGACTAAAATATATTTGCGGTAACCAAAATATTTGTTATACCAACTAAAAATTCATTTGAACGAGGGTGAACGCCGATTTAGTTCATTCTAACATATTTTTTTATCAGTGAATAGATTGGATCGTAAGTTCATGAATATTCGAACTACCTATTGATAAATGTATTCAAAAATATTCCACGATTGCTGTAGTTATTCTGAAAATTTTTTGTATCCAAGAAAAGTCGGAATACATAATAAGATGATCTAATGCCATTTGTCAATGTCACTATGAAGGTCAGCCATTATAATCGTAATTTTAATGGTAGACTGTATCACCAATTAGAATATATTTCTTAATTTATAGTCTCGAAAAAAAATCATTTCAAAATCATTATACAAAAAACCCAATACGTCAACTATAAAGTGACAACTATTCATTTTTATTACATGCAACTATTTTTATAGTTACGATAACTACGAAAATAGTTATGATAACTATTTGCTAGTTATAGTAACTATTTGATAGTTTTGTCAACTATAAAAAAATAGTTCTACCAACCATAAGTAAATAGTTGTCACTTTACAGTCACTAATACCATAATTTTCTCTCAATGTACCGATTTCTATTAATAATTGAAATAATAAAATATAACGTTCGAAGGTCCTGAGTGTTAAGATCCAAGGCTGTCGATGGAAATTACGTCGCCCTTCGTTACATTGTCCTCAGGAAAGGTCGTATGCGTTTTTCTCGTGATATTTCGAAAGGTGTTGGTATATCGGAAAAAGAGGTTATGAGAATATAACGAAGGATGAAAAAAAAGGCGTGTCGTGGTTTGTTTCGTGTAGCTTGGCGGAGCGGGGGAATCTCGATAGCCTTTGGAGGTTGTTGCGTCATTGAAAACAAAAAGACGAAGGGAAATAAAAAAAACATCGACAATAATAATTGTGATAGATTATTACACGCAAGAGGAGCGAGCATGATGTACATTATTAGGAAAAGCTGAAATTCGATGCAACGCTTCTAATTACTCTGGAGAGCCATGAAAATTACTGCAGAGCTTGGGAGAACCAATAATGTTGTGCACCGATCGATTTAACGTAGTATAGTCTACGCGCGGTAGTCGCTCGAGGACGTTAACGGCACAACAGTCCATAGGAGAAAGTGATACCGCGGTCTTCTAGCTCTAGACTCGGTCAGTTAAACGAAAAGTCGTTGTGTATAGCTGCTGTGGCAAGCAACAGCAGAGTTGCTCGTCGGTGCGGTCCGAGAAAGAGAGTGGCGACGCAGTAGTTGAAATACTATAGCAAAATCGTAGTATGTATAGTACTCTAGAGTAGAGCGCAGTCTTTTGCTGTTGAACGTAGTAATTCCAGCAACGGAAATCGACTATGGTTGCTGACTCGGGCAACGGACCATTACTAGAACCAGAGTCGTGGCATTGTCGCCATAAAACTTGCTACTGGTGGCAGCAGATCGCGTATTGTTATACCCGGAAAGCATGAGATAGTAGCAGTGGCGTTTATTCTCAGAGAAACGAACGTTTCGTCGCGTTTCGAAAGGAACACCTTGCTCTCGGGTTTTCGTAACGCACAACCCGATTTTCTGCTCAAGAATAACTCTGTGGTTGCTACTCTACTATGTTGTAGTGTAGTACTACACAGATATTGTTGTGTAGGTATAGTTATGGGCTCACTGCTTTGACTGTTTTCGGATACGGGAACTCGAATCTAAACTCGCGTTTCGTCCTACGTTCCAGTGTAGGTTTATACTATATATACACACGCCACTGAAGGCCTCTCATCCTCTCTCTGGACTGACGTAATAGAAAGTGGAGCCGCCGCAAGGCTGTTGCCACTTCTCTATCGTACCGAGGTCCCAATGAGTCGAACCTCGCGGTGATAACTGCGCGTGGATTAAACTTGTATATTCAAAACTTTAGCTCGATAGTTTGTCATAAGCGCTATGTACGCTTAACTCTGGGGATTCACTAGCATTTTTTTCCTAACGAAGTCTTTTCGAATTATGTAACGAACACTGTTAAAAATATTAAAAAAATTAATATATGTATCGGAAGTTCTTTTTCCGATACAGTATATTAAATTTCATTTAAATTAAATTATTAAATTTAATTTATTAAATTTCATTTAATATACAGATATGTCGTAAAATTCCAATAATTATATTATAAACACAAGTCTTATGAAGTATTTACTATACTGTATATTAATTTTACAACAATTTTTTTGTTTTTTTAATTAAGATTTGTGTATTAAATTTAATAATTTTAATAATACGCGTATCCGCAAAAAAACTTGCAATACTTTATATTAATTTTCATACACAAATTTCTAACAGTGAAAGACCCAATGGTCGCTATAGTTTATTACTTTTTATATCAATTTACATTCTGAAGGGCTCATTTAAATTTTAGTCACATTTGGAAGAAATATAAACTAATTGTTTTTTTTTTTTAAAGAAAGTTATAGAAATTTTAATCTCGTATATTTTGAAATAAGTTTAAAAATAGGATTTATCTGAAGCATTGTTAAAAATAGGAACCATAGAAACCATAGTTAGTTAATATTCACAATTATCTTCTACTTTTTTTTGTCAATTTACTTGGTGACAGATTGATAACAATTTTATTGACTTTTGTGAAAAAATATCAACATAATATTTTTTTTTAATTGGAAGAAGGTACAAAAATTTGAATCTTGTGAATTAGACGTAGATTATTAAATATGTAATTTAAAGTTTAATAATAAAATTTTTATTTAATTTTCTCCATAGTTTCCACTTTTATTTTATTTGGATTTGTAGAAATATGAATAATTTTTTTTTCGGAAATGGGTGAACAATAAGTTGATTTCCGTGGGTGAAACTTAGATTTCAAAATAATTTTCTCAAAAGTGGAAGAAGGTATAAATCTTTGAAACCCATAAATCAGCTTGTTGAATAAGTAATTTAGATACATAATGAGAATGATCCAACGGAAGTTACTCAAGGTACATAATTTTCATCTACTTTCAAAATTAATTTCGTTGTTTTTACCACTAATTTTCTAAGTAATTCTGAAGTTTTTCCTTTCGTGTAATTCAAATTTGATTAATATAAATAAATAACCTTAATTACACTGTACGCATTTACAATAGGCTCTATAGTGTGCCCGTGGGTTTGCGTACGGTGTGTTTTTGACAGAAATAATAACAGAAGGATAAAATATAGATAAATAATTTTAAAAACATAATATATTCCAAGTAAAAAAGTTATATATAGTCCGACATATAGAATTGGGCACATATAGTCTGTATAAACTCTATATACAATCTATATACAATTTATATATAAGATCACCTGTAAAGTTGGGTTTATGTATAAATTGTATATAAATCGTATATAGATTTTATAAAAACTATATATGCCCAATTCTATGTTTAAAACTATATATATTTTTTATATACTCTATATATAATTTTTTTACTTGGGATAGTATACAAATATAATTAATACTTGTAGACTGAGAGAAATCGCGGTGCACGGAGAAAAACGCTTGTTTCGGCTGACTAAGATTTTGGTTAAAAATTTTACCAAGAAAAATTTGATAGGCGCAATCAAGTTATTGATTAGGAGTACTAAACACTTGGTTGTCTTACCAAATCCTTGGTTATGTTAACTAATAACTTGGTTATGTTAGTCAATAATTGGGTTTTGCCCACCAAGTTTTCTTGATAACATTTTTAATCAATTTTTTGGTAATACTAACCAAGCTTTTTTCTGAGTGTAGTTTGGACAACTACTAAGCCATAACTATAGATTTTTAGTCCATCCAAAAATTTGAATAGTTATTTTAAGGTAGTATGGGCGGAGTACCTAGTCAATAGAAAGTCCATATTTTTTATTATGGGGAAAAGCAAAGTATCACACATGTCGCTATTTTAAAAATCATAATATAAAGAGAGAAAAATGATGAAGTGTGTGTGATGATAAGGTGTGTATATTTATAAAACGGTAGTAGTTTAAATAAGAGTGTCATTTGACTCAGATTGTCCAGCCGGCCGCCATTTGGCCAATCAAGGAACGCGTGGCTACGCTATAGTCAACTGTTTTCCGGCAGTTTGATGCCGGTTCGCGAAACTCGTCAATTTAATCGATGATATCTATTCGAAATATTCGGTAACATATATTTTTTAAGGGACGTACGTGTTCGTAGCAGTTTTCTCGGTATTTCGAGCTTTTATTTACGGAGGTGTCTGAATTTGAAGAATGGTTATTTCGGTCTCAAAGTGTTATCAGGGCAATTTCCGTATATAACATGTACTAAATTTCCCAATTTTGCACATTAACTATTATTGTAAATGGTCGGTAAAATGGTTTGAAATTTTACAGACAGCATCCTCTGAACCTATTCTATAGCATATTAAAAAATCACTTTTCTCTCTGATCGTGCGGTTTGTGCTCATACTACCTTAACTGATTTATTGGTTAACCGAACTGCGTTGTAGTTACTGTAAATAATTCTATAGTTGGCTTAACATAATATCCTAGATACTTAAACAGTGAACATATAGTGAAATACAACCGCTCAGCTATTTTTTTTATAATTAGTGCAACTTTATTATTGTAGTTTCAATGACTATTTCAAAATTGTTAAATAATTTATCAAAGAATACTAAGCTTATAATTATGTTTTCTATGAATAGTACGTCGCATCTATTGCTAAATTTTCAAAACAATATACTTTTTGTTACTATAACTATTATTAACTGTTGCATTGATTATAAATAATTAGTACAGATAAATTTTTTTTTAATAGCTGAGGTTGTATTTCACTATAAATTTATCACCAGTATCTTTTATTTCTCTCTGTGTAAATATATAAATTTATTTATTATATATAAATTTAAATATAATATAAATATAAAAATTTATAAATTTATATATAATATATTTATAAATTATATTATATATAAAAAGTAAATATATAAATTTATATATAATATATTTATTTATTTTCGTTCGAGACATGTGAACAAAAATTTGATTCTCGTGGATGAAACTTGGATTTAAAAATAAGTAGGGCGCGTGTAGTAAGACGCAGATATAGTCGCGTTGAATAGTGGAGCAAAGGCAAAGGAGCGAAGAAATCATCGGCGCACGACGAAAACGTATATTGTACAGTGTTGTGTGTACGAGGACGAGACGCGTTTTCCGAAACTGTATAACAGTCCGGCTAAGAGCTGAATATGCTTTGCAAGGCCGATACCGGAACTGTACGACGAGCGAGAGCAGCGAACGTCAAGGCCGTACGTGGCGGACGACGACGACGACAACGACGGCGACGACGACGACGACGACGACGAAGACAAAATCGTTTTTCTCTCTCCCCTCTCTTTCGCTCTTTCGCACTCATGTTCTATATATCTGGTTCGTTCGATCGTACGTTTGTGTGTATCAAGAGCACGACTCGCCCGCGAGTCCTCGATTCGTTCGATAAAACGTGCTGCGCGCGGTAGTTAGTCCGTGTATTCGTCGCGCCTCGAAACGCACCTGGTGCGGAGTCGCGAGACTCTTGCTTCTGAATCGTTGATGACTCGAGTCAAAGGCATTCGGACAGAGCCGAATCGATTACAAAAGCGGTTACGCCGCGAGCCAAACCGTTCGAGTCTTCACGATAGTTACACATGTCAGCTGGATGTGGGTATTATACCTAATATATATCTGCATCCAGGTGAAGTAATTGAACCTTATCTCATCGCTCTTCGATCAATATTGCAATATGCATGCATATATTATTTAAAGTTTCGTCAAAGAAATATATTTTTAATCATTGTGGAAACTTACGTATTGTTTCCTCATTATTTTTTTATTTAAAGTAAAATTTTTGTTGAAGCTTTGTAAAATGTTCGAAATTTTTGTTGAATCTTTGTAAAAAGTTCGAAATTTTTGTTGAAGCTTTGTAAAAAGTTTGAAATTTTTGTTGAAGCTTTGTAAAATGTTCGAAATTTTTGTTGAAGCTTTGTGAAAAATTTGAAATTTTTGTTGAAGCTTTGTAAAAAGTTCGAAATTTTAGTTGAAGCTTTGTAAAAAGTTCGAAATTTTTGTTGAAGCTTTGTAAAAAGTTCGAAATTTTTGTTGAAGCTTTGTAAAAAGTTTGAAATTTTTGTTGAAGCTTTGTAAAAAGTTCGAAATTTTTGTTGAAGCTTTGTAAAAAGTTCGAAATTTTTTTGAAGCTTTGTAAAAAGTTCGAAATTTTAGTTGAAGCTTTGTAAAAAGTTCGAAATTTTTGTTAAAGCTTTGTAAAAAGTTCAAAATTTTAGTTGAAGCTTTACAAAAAGTTCGAAATTTTTGTTGAAGCTTTGTAAAAAGTTCGAAATTTTAGTTGAAGCTTTGTAAAAAGTTCGAAATTTTAGTTGAAGCTTTGTAAAAAGTTCAAAATTTTAGTTGAAGCTTTGTAAAAAGTTCGAAATTTTTGTTGAAGCTAAGTAAAAAGTTCGAAATTTTTGTTGAAGCTTTGTAAAATGTTTGAAATTTTAGTTGAAGCTTTGTAAAAAGTTCGAAATTTTTGTTAAAGCTTTGTAAAAAGTTCAAAATTTTAGTTGAAGCTTTACAAAAATTTCGAAATTTTTGTTGAAGCTTTGTAAAAAGTTCGAAATTTTTGTTGAAGCTTTGTAAAAAGTTCGAAATTTTAGTTGAAGCTTTGTAAAATGTTCGAAATTTTTGTTGAAGCTTTGTAAAAAGTTCGAAATTTTTGTTGAAGCTTTGTAAAAAGTTCGAAATTTTTGTTGAAGCTTTGTAAAAAGTTCGAAATTTTTGTTGAAGCTTTGTAAAAAGTTCGAAATTTTTGTTGAAGCTTTGTAAAAAATTCAAAATTTTGATTGAAGCTTTGTAAAAAGTTCGAAATTTTAGTTGAAGCTTTGTAAAAAGTTCGAAATTTTAGTTGAAGCTTTGTAAAAAGTTCAAAATTTTAGTTCAAGCTTTGTAAAAAGTTCAAAATAGTTAGAAAGCAATGTATAATGCTTGCATGCTTTTTGTTTTAAAAAAGACGAATATTGCAATATGCATGCATATATTATTTAAAATTTCGTCAAAGAAATATATTTTTAAACATTGTGGAAACTTGCATATTGTTATTTTTTACTTTTAAGTTGGAAGCTTTGTAAAAAATTCAAAATAGTTACAAAGCAATATACAAGTTTAAAAAATTTTTGATAAATTTCAGCGAAAGTTTAGTCGTCAAGAATTAATAACGAAAAATTCAAATTACTACATATCCGAAAAAAATAAAGTATTGCAATCTCGGATTTTGATATAAATCGATGTTTCGGATATACTGGAATCGATTAATTCGATACATTTTTCGAAAACACAATAATTTTAGAAAAAGACTGTGTACCGCGGTGAAACTTGGTATATTTCTTCTATGTATAAAATATCATCGATATCGAAATCCAATCCAAAATCTCCACTCCTTCTGATGCTTTACCTGACTATGAAAAAAAAAAAAAAATTTTTTGAACCACAGGCTAATTGCAAAATTATTATGCTTCGGTCTGAGACATACTAACAGAATTACAGCACAGCAAAGACTTTGTTATCATTTTCAGTCACTTGACTGAATATTCTCAAATCATCGATCGTAAAAAAATGTCCATTGACTAAAATATGAATTGTTATCACTGATCATATGACACGTGATTTTATCACGCGTAATACTCGAATTTAAAAACGCAAAGAAAATCAAGTGTTGCGAATATACCAGTCGTAACTTTTTTTATTCATTCACTGCAGCTGTCACGAACCATCGGGTTTAGTACGCGACTGTGAGTCAAATTAGCATTTGTAAATTATTATTGCTGATATTAAAATTTTCATCATCGTATGGTTAAAAATTGACTGCACTCGTAAAAGCTTCAAAAAACTACACCATTTGGCTGTAATTAATAATTTTTTTTTTAAGTTGGCGTCGATTCGTTTCCGCCACTTTTGATATGTTGATATAATATAAAATTTATCTTTAGTTGAGTGAACTAAGTAAAGTATATAAGAAACAGCAGAGAGGGTGGAGGAGGAGTGCCAACGAAGAGCCGTAAAGCCGATACTTTCGCTCTGCTCGAAGATTTCACAGGATCTCCCAGCAACTACTGCTAGCTGTATTACTACAATCTGCCAGCAAGAGCTCTACACCTAGCTCGTGGGCCGTACGTTCACCGGCCCGTTAAATCTCGGGGACGCGTGACTCTCGAGAGAGGCGAAGAGGAGACACCATAGTCGTCGTCGTCGTCGTCGTCGTCCTTTCGAACACGTAACTTCCCGTTACGTTGAATAAGGTGGTGCATACTGTACGTGGATGCAAAAGATACACCTAGTGTAACGATTTTAAAGTTTTCCTTCAAACTAATCCAATTTTTTAAAAAATTTCGATATTCCATATCTGTTTATATATCGGTTGAAGGATTAATGGTTTTGAAGATTTCAACGAATTTGTAAAGATTATACGTTTATAATGGATGACGGGAGACGGTAATAAATAATATCTTCATGCACGGAAAAAAAGGCTTGGGTGGAACAACCAAGTGCTATGGTTATATATGCGCCAGACGATTAATTGTTTAGACCAACCAAGTAATTTGTTAGGCTACCAATTTCTTGGTTCGACTAACCAAGTCATTTGGTAAGCTAACCAAGTGACTTGGTAAGCTAACCAAGTGACTTGGTTAGAACAACCAAGAAATTGGTAATCTAACCAAATGACTTGGTTAGAACAACCAAGAAATTGGTAGCCTAACAAATTACTTGGTTGGTCTAACCAATGAATCGTCTGGCGCATATATAACCATAGCACTTGGTTGTTTCAACGAAGCCTTTTTTTCCGTGTCGTTCACATGAGCAAGTATGCAGGTGAAATATATGCAAAAATATGTGCAATATCAAAAATATTGACCTAAAAATATGTTCATTTTTTTCTAAATTTCAAATATATATTTCACATACATTTTATATAATTTATATGAATTTAGCACATGTGTTGTAAAGACAATCCATTTTTATTTCGAATTTGATGTTCTTTCGAACCGATCATTGAAAAGTATGGAGCAATCGACCTGAACACCGAAAACTATACACCGAGAGAAAAAGTTTCATTGATTCACGAAAATCTTTGCCAATGAAATGAAATACTTGAATTTCAATACTATCTTTTCTTTGAATCATCTCAAACTCAATGAAAAGTAGTGACATTGATTCGAAGAAACATTTCTTTAAGCCAATGAACCTTATTCATTGTTTTCAAAGATGGCGTCTCTGATTCAATGAAACCTTCTTCTTACCAGCTCAAAATTTCGAAACCTATTTTTTCCTGAAGTACGCGGCAGATAAAGCTCAAATTTTGTGAGTATGTAAGGAAGTACGGCAGAAATAGGCTAAGCTTCTGGCTCCTCGAAACTCGAAGCCGTTCGTTCGGGAGAACCGGAAAACAAAAAAGTGAGGTTAGGTGCGAGAGAGAGATCAACGGAAACGTTTCTTTGAACCAATGAAAACGTCTCTTTAAAACAATGAAACTGTTTCTTTATTATATGCTCACTAAGTAAATCTTTATTTACAGGCAATGAAATGTTCTCTTTGAAATTCAAATACACTATTTCATTGAAATCAAAGAAATATTTCGTTGACATCAATGAAAAAAAAAAAAATCAATCCACCCATTTCTTTGGCGTCAATGCAATCTTTTCTCTCCGTGTGGTTTTGAAGATTTCAACGAATTAGTAAAAATTATACGTTTATAATCGAGGACGGGAGACGGTAATAAATAATATCTTCATGGCCCCCATGAAAAAGTATGCAGGCGAAATATATTCTAAAATATATGCAATAAAAAATTTTAGGCCAAAATATTGACCTAAAAATATGTTACATACTTACATTTTTTTTTCTAAATTTCAAATATATATTCCACATATATCCACATTATGTAAATCTAGCACATGTGTTGCAAAGAAAATTCATTTTTATATGGAATTTGATGTTCTTTCGAACTGATCATTGAAAACTATGGAGCAATCGATCTGAATACTGAAATCCATGGAGATAGCGACGTGGACACCAAAACCTATGGAAATATCAACCTGGAGACTGAAAACCATGGAAATATCGATCTGGATTCTGCAATCTAAAAATTCGGTCTAATACACTTTAATATTATTCTGTTCAATCGATCACATTAAAAACTTTTTACTTTTCATATTGTTTCCATACTTTACTTTTGGCGCTTGTATTTACGGCTCAACTACTTTTTATGGTAAAACATGGCGTTTATTGAGATACAGATTTCCCTTAAATTTAATTACCCTAGTAAAGGATATGCGCACAGACAATTTGGTATGGTAATGGCAATTTATTCAAAATAACTGGTGTTAAAAGTCGAGTGTTTTACCGTATTGTTCAATGTAAAAATTACCCCAGCAGCCTCGCGTTCACTGCATTATATATGTAATTATCGATTCGTTGTACACATAACCCATATCCTAAAATATTCCCTAGAGCTTCCAGATTCCGCAGACGTCGCGAAAATAAGCGATTATCGAATAAAATTCTCTGCTATCTGAAGATTAATAAGTATGGATCCAATTCCCTTACTGTTATTATTGAAAATGGCGACACATTGAGGTAATACAGGTCAACTGTATTACTGGTGTGAAATGTGGCAAATTAGTAAATCATTAAATGTGATTGAATCCAACTTATAACATAATGTCCATATAATATTTTACTTATTTTTAGGATGTTACAATATCTTTAATTTTCATTATTTCTAATTATTTATAATCAGATAAAAATCAGAAATCGGCAAAAAAGAAAAGAATTTCGAACATTCTCAAGTTGTGCGCGGAAAGGAAAAAAATAATGATAGAGTAGACAAAAAGTGTGAACAGATAAAAAAACTACAAAAAGGGGTGATAATTAATAATTATAATTAGGAGATATCAAATTATTGATAAAACCAACCAATCTGATTAGTACAGAAAATATTTGGTAAATGGAAAAATGGAAGAGATAATGCATTATTTTCTTAATGCATAATTATGTTCCTTCATTTTATCAAAAAGATAACCATGAAATTTTATTACAAAATAATCATTTTTCCAGCTGTTCAAACAGCTGGAAAAATTATTATTTCAATTTATTAAATTTATTTTATTAAAATTAAACATTCGAAAGTTTTGTCATTGTTTTATAATCCCTACATTGTAATATTATAAAATGATAATTATAGAGCTGATAATATCATCATCTTTATATCTATAAGTATTAGGCATTTACAACTCTGCTGTGATATCCCTCAATAAATATTATTTATGAGCCACTATTCACTTACACAATTAGCAAGTTCAAAATAGATTTACTGCAGGTGAGAGGTTAAATCAGGGTAATTATTTCACAATAAAATCGTTAAACAATTACCAATTATATAAATACCCAATTGGTATAAAGGCCAAATAAGTGTGACCCGGATTACAAGAATATTGTAATCCAAAGTGTACATCTACCAAGATTGTAATATCCACCGATCGAGTTAAAGCGGAGGGGTTGGGTATATCGGTAGAGCTCGTGGGATTTTAACCCGATTGCACCGGTGAGTTCCGAGAGTGACGAGGACGACGACAACACCGAGAAATCGAGTACATAATTAGCCAAGTTCAGAACAGATTTACTACAGGTGAGAGGTTAAATCAGGATAATTATTTCACAATAAAATCGTTAAACAATTACCAATTATATAAATACCCAATTGGTATAAAGGCCAAATAAGTGTGACCCGGATTACAAGAATATTGTAATCCAAAGTGTACATCTACCAAGATTGTAATATCCACCGATCGAGTAAAAGAGGGAAGGGGTTGGGTATATCGGTAGAGCTCGTGGCATTTTAACCCGATTGCACCGGTGAGTTCCGAGAGTGACGAGGACGACGACAACACCGAGAAATCGAGTACATAATTAGCCAAGTTCAGAACAGATTTACTACAAGTGAGAGGTTAAATCAGGATAATTATTTCATAATAAAATCGTTAAACAATTAGCCATTATATAAATACCCAATTGGTATAAAGGCCAAATAAGTGTGACCCGGATTACAAGAATATTGTAATCCAAAGTGTACATCTACCAAGATTGTAATATCCACCGATCGAGTTAAAGAGGGGAGGGGTTGGGTATATCGGTAGAACTCGTGGCATTTTAACCCGATTGCACCGGTGAGTTCCGAGAGTGACGAGGACGACGACAACACCGACAAATCGAGTACATAATTAGCCAAGTTCAGAACAGATTTACCGCAGGTGAGAGGTTAAATCAGGATAATTATTTCATAATAAAATCGTTAAACAATTACCAATTATATAAATACCCAATTGGTATAAAGGCCAAATAAGTGTGACCCGGATTACAAGAATATTGTAATCCAAAGTGTACATCTACCAAGATTGTAATATCCACCGATCGAGTTAAAGAGGGGAGGGGTTGGGTATATCGGTAGAGCTCGTGGCATTTTAACCCGATTGCACCGGTGAGTTCCGAGAGTGACGAGGACGACGACAACACCGCGAAATCGAGTACATAATTATCCAAGTTCAGAACAGATTTACTACAAGTGAGAGGTTAAATCAGGATAATTATTTCATAATAAAATCGTTAAACAATTACCAATTATATAAATACCCAATTGGTATAAAGGCCAAATAAGTGTGACCCGGATTACAAGAATATTGTAATCCAAAGTCTACATCTACCAAGATTGTAATATCCACCGATCGAGTTAAAGAGGGGAGGGGTTGGGTATATCGGTAGAGCTCGTGGCATTTTAACCCGATTGCACCGGTGAGATCCGAGAGTGACGAGGACGACGACAACACCGAGAAATCGAGTACATAATTAGCCAAGTTCAGAACAGATTTACTACAAGTGAGAGGTTAAATCAGGATAATTATTTCATAATAAAATCGTTAAACAATTACCAATTATATAAATACCCAATTGGCATAAAAGCCAAATAAGTGTGACCCGGATTACAAGAATATTGTAATCCAAAGTGTACATCTACCAAGATTGTAATATCCACCGATCGAGTAAAAGAGGGGAGGGGTTGGGTATATCGGTAGAGCTCGTGGCATTTTAACCCGATTGCACCGGTGAGTTCCGAGAGTGACGAGGACGACGACAACACCGAGAAATCGAGTACATAATTAGCCAAGTTCAGAACAGATTTACTACAGGTGAGAGGTTAAATCAGGATAATTATTTCGTAATAAAATCGTTAAACAATTACCAATTATATAAATACCCAATTGGTATAAAGGCCAAATAAGTGTGACCCGGATTACAAGAATATTGTAATCCAAAGTGTACATCTACCAAGATTGTAATATCCACTGATCGAGTAAAAGGGGGGAGGGGTTGGGTATATCGGTAGAGCTCGTGGCATTTTAACCCGATTGCACCGGTGAGTTCCGAGAGTGACGAGGACGACGACAACACCGAGAAATCGAGTACATAATTAGCCAAATTCAGAACAGATTTACTACAAGTGAGAGGTTAAATCAGGATAATTATTTCATAATAAAATCGTTAAACAATTAGCCATTATATAAATACCCAATTGGTATAAAGGCCAAATAAGTGTGACCCGGATTACAAGAATATTGTAATCCAAAGTGTACATCTACCAAGATTGTAATATCCACCGATCGAGTTAAAGAGGGGAGGGGTTGGGTATATCGGTAGAGCTCGTGGCATTTTAACCCGATTGCACCGGTGAGTTCCGAGAGTGACGAGGACGACGACAACATCGAGAAATCGAGTACATAATTAGCCAAGTTCAGAACAGATTTACTGCAGGTTAGAGGTTAAATCAGGATAATTATTTCACAATAAAATCGTTAAACAATTACCAATTGTATAAATACCCAATTGGTATAAAGGCCAAATAAGTGTGACCCGGATTACAAGAATATTGTAATCCAAAGTGTACATCTACCAAGATTGTAATATCCACCGATCGAGTTAAAGAGGGGAGGGGTTGGGTATATCGGTAGAGCTCGTGGCATTTTAACCCGATTGCACCGGTGAGTTCCGAGAGTGACCAGCACGACGACAACACGGAGAAATCGAGTACATAATGAGCCAAGTTCAGAACAAATTTACTACAAGTGAGAGGTTAAATCAGGATAATTATTTCATAATAAAATCGTTAAACAATTAGCCATTATATAAATACCCAATTGGTATAAAGGCCAAATAAGTGTGACCCGGAATACAAGAATATTGTGATCCAAAGTGTATATCTACCAAGATCGTAATATCCACCGATCGAGTTAAAGAGGGGAGGGGTTGGGTATATCGGCAGAGCTCGTGGCATTTTAACCCGATTGCACCGGTGAGTTCCGAGAGTGACGAGGACGACAACACCGAGAAATCGAGTACATAATTAGCCAACTTCAGAACAGATTTACTACAAGTGAGAGGTTAAATCAGGATAATTATTTCATAATAAAATCGTTAAACAATTACCAATTATATAAATACCCAATTGGTATAAAGGCCAAATAAGTGTGACCCGGATTACAAGATTATTGTAATCCAAAGTGTACATCTACCAAGATTGTAATATCCACCGATCGAGTTAAAGAGGGGAGGGGTTGGGTATGTCGGTAGAGCTCGTGGCATTTTAACCCGATTGCACCGGTGAGTTCCGAGAGTGACGAGGACGACGACAACACCGAGAAATCGAGTATATAATTAGCCAAGTTCAGAACAGATTTACTACAAGTGAGAGGTTAAATCAGGATAATTATTTCATAATAAAATCGTTAAACAATTACCAATTATATAAATACCCAATTGGTATAAAGGCCAAATAAGTGTGACTCGGATTACAAGAATATTGTAATCCAAAGTGTACATCTACCAAGATTGTAATATCCACCGATCGAGTTAAAGAGGGGAGGGGTTGGGTATATCGGTAGAGCTCGTGGCATTTTAACCCGATTGCACCGGTGAGTTCCGAGAGTGACGAGGACGACGACAACACCGAGAAATCGAGTACATAATTAGCAAAGTTCAGAACAGATTTACTGCAGGTGAGAGGTTAAATCAGGGTAATTATTTCACAATAAAATCGTTAAACAATTATCAATTATATAAATACCCAATTGGTATAAAGGCCAAATAAGTGTGACCCGGATTACAAGAATATTGTAATCCAAAGTGTACATCTACCAAGATTGTAATATCCACCGATCGAGTAAAAGAGGGGAGGGGTTGGGTATATCGGTAGAGCTCGTGGCATTTTAACCCGATTGCACCGGTGAGTTCCGAGAGTGACGAGGACGACGACAACACCGAGAAATCGAGTACATAATTAGCCAAGTTCAGAACAGATTTACTACAGGTGAGAGGTTAAATCAGGATAATTATTTCGTAATAAAATCGTTAAACAATTACCAATTATATAAATACCCAATTGGTATAAAGGCCAAATAAGTGTGACCCGGATTACAAGAATATTGTAATCCAAAGTGTACATCTACCAAGATTGTAATATCCACTGATCGAGTAAAAGGGGGGAGGGGTTGGGTATATCGGTAGAGCTCGTGGCATTTTAACCCGATTGCACCGGTGAGTTCCGAGAGTGACGAGGACGACGACAACACCGAGAAATCGAGTACATAATTAGCCAAATTCAGAACAGATTTACTACAAGTGAGAGGTTAAATCAGGATAATTATTTCATAATAAAATCGTTAAACAATTAGCCATTATATAAATACCCAATTGGTATAAAGGCCAAATAAGTGTGACCCGGATTACAAGAATATTGTAATCCAAAGTGTACATCTACCAAGATTGTAATATCCACCGATCGAGTTAAAGAGGGGAGGGGTTGGGTATATCGGTAGAGCTCGTGGCATTTTAACCCGATTGCACCGGTGAGTTCCGAGAGTGACGAGGACGACGACAACATCGAGAAATCGAGTACATAATTAGCCAAGTTCAGAACAGATTTACTGCAGGTTAGAGGTTAAATCAGGATAATTATTTCACAATAAAATCGTTAAACAATTACCAATTGTATAAATACCCAATTGGTATAAAGGCCAAATAAGTGTGACCCGGATTACAAGAATATTGTAATCCAAAGTGTACATCTACCAAGATTGTAATATCCACCGATCGAGTTAAAGAGGGGAGGGGTTGGGTATATCGGTAGAGCTCGTGGCATTTTAACCCGATTGCACCGGTGAGTTCCGAGAGTGACCAGCACGACGACAACACGGAGAAATCGAGTACATAATGAGCCAAGTTCAGAACAAATTTACTACAAGTGAGAGGTTAAATCAGGATAATTATTTCATAATAAAATCGTTAAACAATTAGCCATTATATAAATACCCAATTGGTATAAAGGCCAAATAAGTGTGACCCGGAATACAAGAATATTGTGATCCAAAGTGTATATCTACCAAGATCGTAATATCCACCGATCGAGTTAAAGAGGGGAGGGGTTGGGTATATCGGCAGAGCTCGTGGCATTTTAACCCGATTGCACCGGTGAGTTCCGAGAGTGACGAGGACGACAACACCGAGAAATCGAGTACATAATTAGCCAACTTCAGAACAGATTTACTACAAGTGAGAGGTTAAATCAGGATAATTATTTCATAATAAAATCGTTAAACAATTACCAATTATATAAATACCCAATTGGTATAAAGGCCAAATAAGTGTGACCCGGATTACAAGATTATTGTAATCCAAAGTGTACATCTACCAAGATTGTAATATCCACCGATCGAGTTAAAGAGGGGAGGGGTTGGGTATGTCGGTAGAGC
This sequence comes from Ephialtes manifestator, assembly GCA_963970395.1. Taxonomy (NCBI): domain Eukaryota; kingdom Metazoa; phylum Arthropoda; class Insecta; order Hymenoptera; family Ichneumonidae; genus Ephialtes; species Ephialtes manifestator. Next base: position 37,790,106 of record OZ019970.1, read on the forward strand.
TCGTGGCATTTTAACCCGATTGCACCGGTGAGTTCCGAGAGTGACGAGGACGACGACAACACCGAGAAATCGAGTATATAATTAGCCAAGTTCAGAACAGATTTACTACAAGTGAGAGGTTAAATCAGGATAATTATTTCATAATAAAATCGTTAAACAATTACCAATTATATAAATACCCAATTGGTATAAAGGCCAAATAAGTGTGACTCGGATTACAAGAATATTGTAATCCAAAGTGTACATCTACCAAGATTGTAATATCCACCGATCGAGTTAAAGAGGGGAGGGGTTGGGTATATCGGTAGAGCTCGTGGCATTTTAACCCGATTGCACCGGTGAGTTCCGAGAGTGACGAGGACGACGACAACACCGAGAAATCGAGTACATAATTAGCAAAGTTCAGAACAGATTTACTGCAGGTGAGAGGTTAAATCAGGGTAATTATTTCACAATAAAATCGTTAAACAATTATCAATTATATAAATACCCAATTGGTATAAAGGCCAAATAAGTGTGACCCGGATTACAAGAATATTGTAATCCAAAGTGTACATCTACCAAGATTGTAATATCCACCGATCGAGTAAAAGAGGGGAGGGGTTGGGTATATCGGTAGAGCTCGTGGCATTTTAACCCGATTGCACCGGTGAGTTCCGAGAGTGACGAGGACGACGACAACACCGAGAAATCGAGTACATAATTAGCCAAGTTCAGAACAGATTTACTACAAGTGAGAGGTTAAATCAGGATAATTATTTCATAATAAAATCGTTAAACAATTATCCATTATATAAATACCCAATTGGCATAAAGGCCAAATAAGTGTGACCCGGATTACAAGAATATTGTAATCCAAAGTGTACATCTACCAAGATTGTAATATCCACCGATCGAGTAAAAGAGGGGAGGGGTTGGGTATATCGGTAGAGCTCGTGGCATTTTAACCCGATTGCACCGGTGAGTTCCGAGAGTGACGAGGACGACGACAACACCGAGAAATCGAGTACAACCGCACTGGCAGCAGCCACAGCAGCAGCAGCAGCAGCGTTGTACCAGCAAAGCATACGGATAGGCCGATTCTCCGCGGGCAGGACAGAGTGCACGTTGCACAGCCAGAACGTAGCCATCGGCGTCAGGAGCATAGAGAGCTCTATCCGAGAGTTACGCCGTGCAAAGCGCCAGCCGGTGTGATGCCTGTGTTGAACTCGGCCCGAGAGAGTCAGAAAATTCAACTAGAGACGAGCGATCGCAATAGTGCGGAGTGAGCAAAAGGGGGACGGATATACATAGAGACGGACCATGAGTGAGAGATCAGAACCGAAGGTTCGAAGGGTGGAGGGAGACGGTGCGAGTAAGCGAGACGCAAGCAGACGAGTTAAAGCAGAGACGGAACGACGGAATATACTATAGTATAGTACCACAGTGCGGAGGGACTAGCGCTAGCCGTGTGGTAGGTACTACGGCAGTGAGCGAGACCAGAGCATAGCGTATCGATCTTCGAGAATCGACGACGAGTACCACGAAAACGAGGAGAGCAGCACAACGGCTCAACCAGAAGCTCAACGCGAAAGCGACCGATGGTGTTTCTAACAATCGGAACTTTCCGTATCGTTTTCTTTTTTTTGTTGTTTTTAATGTTTTTGTAAAGCAAAGCACTGTATATTTTTTTTCTCGGGAGATCGGCCAAGGGCTAACCGAGCGTGTTATAAACATTTCATTGCTGAGCGTATTATAAACGACCTTATGGGGACTGCGAGCGGTGAACGCTCGAAATTTCTTTACTTCATCTCTGCCTCTCATTCGTCGCGCTCGGTTGTTGGCTTGTTGTGTGTTATACAGATAGCAATGCTGTTATTGTGTGTATAAGCGATGTTCTCTCGCAGGTTCCTGCGTTGACCCCGCGCGCGCACATCGCTCGAGATCGTTCCGCTGAGATAAGCCCATGCTTCCACTACATGGATTTCGAAGCTCTATTCTCTTTCTCTCTCTCTCTCTCTGTTGGTAGCGAGCGCTCTGTCTTTCGCGTTCTTTCCTTTTTCTTTGTAGCAACTCCTATCGCGTTATCTCACAAGACCGATCCGTTTTCGAACTCGAAGGTTTGACATCGATTTGCATCGCTAATTCGAAAAATACTGTAACTAAATCTTTTGTTGTGTAGGTTAAATTATTGATGGACTATGGAAAAGTTTCACGGAAAAATATAACGACTTAAGAGGTTCAAAATATTAGAGGGACTTTTTTTTTGGTATAAATAAATACAAATAGACGAGAAGATAAATAAAGAATAGAAATGAGAAAAATATCTGTAAATACTTAATTAAACCTTTTTAGCGAGCTGTTTAGGGTCTAACGTATCATATTTAAGACGTTCACTTTTGACGCTATTATTATTACCTTGAGAGACTCATATAACATTAAATTCCAATTAATGAAAACGCATCTAATCGAATTTTACTACAGTGACAAAAAAGTCTGTTACTTTTTTAAATGTTCGAATGTAGATGTAGATGAACGAAAAATTGTGTAATATAGGAATGTATATAAGAGCAGTGTAAGAATTTTAGAAATCTAGTCTCTGTTAGAAATGGAAGTGAAGGTAATAAACAAAACGACATGAGTTTTACGAAACGGGTATATGAATTCCATATTAATATACTTTTATTGTAAATTTAAGAATAGTATAAGAATTATCCGGATATTTGAAAATTACAGTACGTGAGTATTGTAATCTTCATTTTCAAAAAAATGGGTGGATTGATTTTATTTTCATCGATTTCAACAAAATATTTCTTTGATTTCAATGAGAAAGCTCACTAAGTAAATAGTAAGTAAGTAAGTAAATAAAGATTTACTTAGTGAGCATATAATAAAGGAACAGTTTCATTGTTTTAAAGAGACGTTTTCATTAGTTCAAAGAAACGTTTTCATTGATCTCTCGCTCACACCTAACCTCACTTTTTTTGTTTTCCGGTTCTCCCGAACGAACGGCTTTGAGTTTCAAGGAGCCAGAAGCTTAGCCTATTTCTGCCATACTTCCTTACATACTCACAAAATTTGAGCTTTATCTGCCGCGTACTTCAGGAAAAAATAGGTTTCGAAATTTTGAGCTGGTAAGAAGAAGGTTTCATTGAATCAGAGACGACATCTTTGAAATCAATGAAAAAGGTTCATTGGCTTCAAGAAATGTTTCTTCGAATCAATGTCACTACTTTTCATTGATTTTGGGATCATTCAAAGAAAAGATAGTATTGTAATTCAAGTATTTCATTTCATCGGCAAAGATTTCCGTGAATCAATGAAATTTTTTCTCTCGGTGTAATATACGGTATATGCATCCGAGCTTTATATATGGTATATTAATTTTCAAAAGAAAAATATGTTTACAGTGTATAATTCGATTTTTTTATTTCGATTTTTCCGACAGACACACCGAGAGACAAGATTTCATTGACGCCAAAGAAATGGGTGGTTTGATTTATTTTTTCATTGATTTCAATGAAATAGTGCATTTGAATTTCAAAGAGAAGATTTCACTGCCTGTAAATAAAGATTTACTTAGTGAGCATATAATAAAGAAACAGTTTCATTGTTTTAAAGAGACGTTTTCATTAGTTCAAAGAAACGTTTTCATTGATCTCTCGCTCACACCTAACCTCACTTTTTTTGTTTTCTGGTTCTCCCGAACGAACGGCTTTGAGTTTCAAGGAGCCAGAAGCTTAGCCTATTTCTGCCATACTTCCTTACATACTCACAAAATTTGAGCTTTATCTGCCGCGTACTTCAGGAAAAAATAGGTTTCGAAATTTTGAGCTGGTAAGAAGAAGGTTTCATTGAATCAGAGACGACATCTTTGAAATCAATGAAAAAGGTTCATACAGTGAAACTAAACGAATAATTCGCAATTTACTTTAATAATCTCACCCACGAAGTAAAAATCACACTACTAGCCCAAACATTCAACGAATATCAAATCAAATACCTATAAATACACGCAGTTAAAAATGAAATAAATCGAAATGTGATACATACACCCACATCCAACCGTAATAGCGTTTATCGTGGGCCAAAAATCTATATTAAATATAGCGTCTTGAGCTGCTGGGACAGCAAAAGGACATAGAATAAATAAAAATTTGATCTTAAAAATAACTATTGACTCTATTATACAATAATCGTTCACGAAATAAAATTATGGTGTTTCACAACCCTGTTATAATATAATAATTTTTCCAAAACCCATGATTTCGTGTAATTCGATTTTATAATTTCGATTTTTCCGACAGTGAGTGTGACTCAACTCTCTAAGGGGCCAATCACTGTAATCGAGGTCAAGACCTCACGCGAAGGATGACGAGAGGAGTTAGCTAGTGGTTCGATAGCCCAGAGCGAGGAGAGGGTAACATAGATAGGAAGATAGAAGGAGTAGTCGAATGCACACTTTCTTTAGCTCCCTCCCTCATATGTTTTGGCTCCCGTTGGCCCTCGCCATTATGGCCCTTTTGCGCAAAGCCGATTTAGTGTGTGGCTCGCGCGTCAGGGGGTTGTTAATGGCGCCACGAGCGTGGCCATAGCGTTGCTGCGTAGTATAGTATACGCTACTAGTAATACAAGGAAGGCGGACCAAGCCGTGAACGAGCTAGGAACCAACGACGACGCCTTCCAGTCATTTAATCATCGGACTCGTTTCGGCACGAAAGTGAAGAACAGGCAGAGACTCTCCTCTTATTTCTCAGAGACCTTTATCCCTCCCTTTACTCTGTGTATCGCGCCCCTACTAAAGCATGCTCTACATACAAACACACACAAATACTTCGGTGCTCTGATGTACATCAGTTATTCGTAACGAGTTGACGAACGAGGCGATACGTATGCGTACCGGGCGGTGATTAAATTAAATCACGACGATGCGTTAACAACGACTCTACACTCTCCTCATCCCTTCTGCTCGTGTATATCTATCGAGCCTGCTACTTATTTACTATGCTGAATACGATCGAGCTTTGATGTTAATTTTATTGCACTCTGACAGATCGATATTCAGATATTCACGTTGAATTTACGAGGATCGTCTAACGGATAGCAGTGTGGACTCAAAGATCGAGAGATTTGTCGATGAATTATATATCCACTTGCCTCGACGCTTTGTTAAGGATATTTGTGCGAACGATGGGGTAGATGGTAGGGGAGAAGAGCTAAACACGTTAATAGTCTGTGTGTGCGAGAGGGAAACGTTCGTCGCGTGACTGCGAGATAGGAAAAGATGGGCGTCGATAGGCTTTCACATTAGACAAGTATCTCAAGGACGAAACGATCAATGGTTTTCGAAATTCTGACGAAAAGAACCTCTTTACGTTTAAAATCTTTTTTCTTCGAGATATCGAATTTTGACGTTCACTATCGTTCTCATGTCGTATATTCTACCTCAGAAAATGCCGTTTACAAACATTTTTACCATGATTTTAGAAAAAGTTTCTTTTTCCGTTTCTGATTCCAGAATTCCAAGATCCGACTTACAGCGGAAAATCTAAAATAATTTTTTTTTCTTTGAGATATCGAATTTTGCCCTTCACTATCGTTCTCAAGTCTTACGTTCTACCTCAGACAATACCGGTTACAAGTTTTTTTTACTATGATTTTTAAAAAATGGACTTTTTCCCGTTTCTGATTCCAGAATTCCAAGATCCGACTTTCGAGCGGAAAACCTAAACTAAATTTTTTTTCCCATCAAGATATCGAATTTTGACCTTCACTATCGTTCTCAAGTCGTATATTCTACCTCAGAATTGGAATTCCAGAATTCCAAGATCCGATTTTCCAAAATCCAAAATTAATATATTTTTTTTCGAGATATCGAATTTTGGTCTTCACTATCGTTCTCAAGTCGTATATTCTACCTAAGAAAATACCGGTTACAAACATTTTTATCATGATTAAAAAAAAATTAAAAAATTAAATTTAATAATTTACTTTAATTTTACTGGAAAAGTACCTGAATTTTATACCACAATTGTATATTAAATAAGACTAATCACATACGACGAAAAATTAACACTCAAGAAAATACACCGAGAGAAAAAGTTTCATTGATTCACGGAAATCTTTGCCAATTAAATGAAATACTTGAATTTCAATACTATCTTTTCTTTGAATGATCTCAAACTCAATGAAAAGTAGTGACATTGATTCGAAGAAACATTTCTTTAAACCAATGAACCTTTTTCATTGATTTCAAAGATGTCGTCTCTGATTCAATGAAACCTTCTTCTTACCAGCTCAAAATTTCGAAACCTATTTTTTCCTGAAGTACGTGGCAGATAAAGCTCAAATTTTGTGAGTATGTAAGGAAGTACGGCAGAAATAGGCTAAGCTTCTGGCTCCTCGAAACTCGAAGCCGTTCGTTCGGGAGAACCGGAAAACAAAAAAAGTGAGGTTAGGTGCGAGAGAAAGAGATCAATGAAAACGTTTCTTCGAACCAATGAAAACGTCTCTTTAAAACAATGAAACTGTTTCTTTATTATATCCTCACTAAGTAAATCTTTGTTTACAGGCAATGAAATGTTCTCTTTGAAATTCAAATGCACTATTTCGTTCAAATCAATGGAAAAAAAATCAATTCACCTATTTTTTTGGCGTCAATGAAATCTTTTCTCTCGTTGTACACCGGGAGAAAAAGTTTCATTGATTCACGGAAATCTTTGCCAATGAAATGAAATACTTGAATTTCAAGAATATCTTTTCTTTGAATGATCTCAAACTCAATGAAAAGTAGTGACATTGATTCGAAGAAACATTTCTTTAAACCAATGAACCTTTTTCATTGATTCCAAAGATGTCGTCTCTGATTCAATGAAACCTTCTTCTTACCAGCTCAAAATTTCAAAACCTACTTTTTCCTGAAGTACGCGGCAGATAAAGCTCAAATTTTGTGAGTATGTAAGAAAGTATGGCAGAAATAGGCTAAGCTTCTGGCTCCTCGAAACTCGAAGCCGTTCGTTCGGGAGAACCGGAAAACAAAAAAAGTGAGGTTAGGTGCGAGAGAGAGATCAATGAAAACGTTTCTTCGAACCAATGAAAACGTCTCTTCAAAACAATGAAACTGTTTCTTTATTATATGCTCACTAAGTAAATCTTTATGTACAGGCAATGAAATGTTCTCTTTGAAATTCAAATGCACTATTTCATTGAAATCAAAGAAATATTTCGTTGAAATCAATGAAAAAAAAAAATCAATCCACCCATTTCTTTGGCGTCAATGAAATCTTTTCTCACGGTGTAATGACCAAGCATTCGATGCAGACGTGAATTTAGACCTTACAAAAGACAGATATACAATTTGGTTATTCGATAATGATGTAAAGGATGATGAGAAGCACTTTACAAAACCTGGAACTTATAAATTATTACTGTAGATATTTATGTCACTAAATATCATAGTTTGGTGCGTTTTACAATTTTTAATTTTTTTTCTTCTATTTCTCACTCGTCTGTTGATACACTTTCTACGGTCACGAAATCGCGCGTGTCGAGAGAGACTTGAACACACAAATGCCTCGTGGAATTACACGTAACGTTAGTAGTGCCCCAAGCTCCGCCATGCCGAGGTGAAATCATCAAGGCTAACGCATCCACTGAAAACTTTGTGTAATTACTCTAGTTTGTATATAACGCGAGAGCGCGGGCACACGCTCCTACGGGTAATTGGGAAGTGGCCTCGGACTCAATTGAACGTGTACCGGAAACGATCGCAAACTCGAGGCGTAACGTTAGATGCTTGCCGTTGCTTACTACGTGTACCGTTTCTATCCGAGTTTCTTTATCAATGAACCAATTGCTTTGACTTATTTCCCGACGAATCTCGAAGCTCCCAGGTATTTTCCTACCAGCCACGTGCCGTCATAGGCAAAAATTACTTAAAATGTGGTCCGCGTTACAGAGAATCTCATTTTCGTGGTAGGTAAATTTCCGTTTAAGGAGAGAAAGTCAAACCCAAATTGCTGATATTTATTGACGAATATATTACTTGTTTATCTGCTTATGTCAATAAAAAATATATACTCTTTTAAACCCTGAAACAAAGATTTTGTTGCGTTTTTGTAGCTATACGAAATTTATGGGTTCTTCATATTTTTCTGAAATAGTCGGTAATCAAAAAATTTTTAAAAATTGCTCAATTATACATAAGACGAGTTCTCTTTTGGTATGAATGTAGCGATTTGAAATGAAGGTAAAAATGGTAAAACGCCATAGAATCGGATGTTATTTTTATAAACGTATTTTTATTTACAAAATTATAACTTCACTAATTTTAAGAGAAAAAAAAGCTACATTAATGTCCGAACAATTCTTTTTATGTGCAGTTGAGCAAGTTTTAGAAATTTTTGGCTCTCCGGTTATTTCAGGAAATTGTGCAGAAATTAAAAAATCTATACTTTTTTTTTTAAACCCAAACAAAGAATATATATTTTTTAGAGACATCAGCAGATAATTTGGGTCTGTTTCCCTCCCCTTAACGAATTTTTGTTTCTTGAGCTGTAGTGTGTTGAATTTGACACTGTGTTGCTTAACACCTAGCAAAAAAAGTCTATTCAATTTTTATAAACTACCTTCAAGCGTTGTGTATTACTGGTCGTATCGACTGAATGAGAGACGTCGGCCAGGCGGTTTCAGGTTATTTTTACTTCACCAATATATAATACATGCTCGGAATTAGAAATTGTAGTCACTTTATTCCATTTAAATAGTTATATGCGATATAATTTATTTAGTTACATAATTATTTATTATGGTAATAAGCATTAAGGCATTGTTGTTATCATTGATAATTTACTTGCAAATTAGGTCCTTGTGTGATTAACAAAAAGTCGCCATTTCCTCGTTGATATTGTCGCGATTTAAGATCTTGCAGATATTTCCATCGCCCAATGTCGTTTGCATCCAGCGTTGTAAATCCCCATCAATTCATGAGATATAGTTTACAGTACAATTTGTTTTGTAATTATGATTTCATAATAATAATATGTAGTGATTATAAAATAGAGTGTAAACATTTGAATAGCTGAAAAAAAAAATACTAATTTTCGCTTGTAATATCACAAGAGCTTTGAAATTATCGGATATTTCCTGACAGGTTCGTTGCAAACAAATGAACGAGTCAAGTTTTCCAGGTTAAAAAATCACGAGCGCGTAGCGCGAGTGATTTTTCTGGAAAACTTGACGAGTTTATTTGTTTGCAGGGAACCTGGAGGAAAATATCAGATTAATTTCGAAGCTCGAGTGGTATTCGGGGGATTATTTTTTCTATTCAAATTGCGACAAATGGAATTGCACCATGAGACAAAAATTATCGTTCTGACAAGGAAATTTCATAATCAGAACAAAAACCTTTTGATTCATGTTTAAAGTATTGCAGTTAAATACACAATTGTTATAGACATTTGGGTATTGATTCCAGACTGAGGTTTTCGATTGAATCGTATTAACAGGGACATTTCTCTTTACTTTTTCATCAATAGTTTGCAAGGATTCAACTCCAAACCTACTCATATCAAATAAAAATCCTTTGACTGCCACAATAAAATTCAATCTGTCAGTTTGACAGATGGTTGACGCGGTTAAATGATTTTTTGTTTTATATATATAATCAACACGCAAAATTATCAAAAAATTATCACTTGTAATACCACAAGAGCTTTGAAATTATCGGATATTTCCTGACAGGTTCGTTGCAAACAAATGAACGAGTCAAGTTTTCCAGGTTAAAAAATCACGAGCGCGTAGCGCGAGTGATTTTTCTGGAAAACTTGACGAGTTTATTTGTTTGCAGGGAACCTGGAGGGAAATATCAGATTAATTTCGAAGCTCGAGTGGTATTCGGGGGATTATTTTTTCTATTCAAATTGCGACAAATGGAATTGCACCATGAGACAAAAATTATCATTCTGACAAGGAAATTTCATAATCAGAACAAAAACCTATGTTGCATCCAACACATATTTTCTCTCTGCACAAAATGCAGTGAATTGCGCCCAAATCGATTTTTTACTCTTTTCTGTATTTGCCGGGACATTTTGTTTTATTTTTTTAGCGATGTTCTGAAGCGATTCATCACCAAATCGCTTTTTTGACTCACTCATATTGACGACCGTTAATAGTACCTTGACGTTTTAAAGATTCGCAGAGGTTACAAGTGTCAAAAAAATTATTGTTTATCGCTTAGCAACCGAGCCGGGAAATTTTCGAAAAATTATCGATATAATTTTACCCTAGCTGTACCACGTGATGTTGAATACCGCGCTCTGATTGGTCGAAATTGGAGTTGAAAAAATAATCAGTATAATACCGTGTAGCTTGCCCCACGTGACGTCGAATGGTGCAATTTCATTGGTCGAAATTTGGATAGGAAAAATAATCGCTTTAATATTGCAAGAAATAGTGGAAAAAATGGAAGAAATAAGTAATGCATTACTTTTTTTTTTTCCATTTTTTCAAAAGGATTACCGTGAACTTTTACTGAAAAATAATCATTTTTGCAGCCATTCCAAAGTTTAATCATCGTATTACAATCGCTACATGTTATTATTATAAAATCATAATTATAGAGCTGATCGTATTATTATCATTATTTCCATAAGTATTAGACATTTACAACTCTGGTTGCATCTATATTTTTCCGATCACCATCTTACGTAATTATCCTCACTGTGTGTAACATAGCGCTTACATTTCCTGGATTAAAGTAATTTCCGATAAATTGCATTTATACACTTAGAGAAATTGTGGTAGTACAGACAACTATAAAGTGACAACTATTAATTTTCAGTCCATGCAACTATTTTCATATTACGGTAAGTATGAAAATAATTGTGATAACTATTTGATAATTGTGGCAACTATTAAAAAATTGGTTGTACGAACAAAAAATGTATAGTTGTCACTTTATAGTTCCTAATACCATAATTTTCTCCGAGTGTAATAATCAATTCTATGTAAATAACAAAAACAATTTTTGTTTGTAAGACGATATTCAAACATATCCATGACGTTCTTAAGGCTAGCGAATTTCTAACAAGGTAAGTTACAGAAATTGTATAGTTTTTTTTTAATAACCTGTCCTCAATATTGTACTTTTACCGTGGATTAAAAAAAAATAGCGTGTATAAATGCCACAGGAAAATGGTAGTTAAATCGTGTGATCACGAAGGTGCTCGCAGTCCTAAGAATTTGCCGAATCGTGGAGCCGCGACCTACGAAAGAGTCAGAAATCGTCAGCTGTGTTGACCGGACGTACAAACGACACCCTCATTCTCTCTCTCTCTCTCTCTCTCGCTCCTCCGGGAAATCGGGAGCGAATGAGGTAACGCGTTGATTTCGCTTTTAATTCGAACGAAAGTAGGTTTCTGGGTCAGTCGAAGCGCGGAGCGAAAAGTAGGGTCGAATACAACGACGACAACGACGACGACGACGACGTAGACGAGTGACGAGAAACGCCGCACGAAACGCTACGAACGCGTCAAACGCTGTGCTTTTGCTGTTGCTGCTGCTTTCGTCCTCTGCGTGGCACGACGAACCAACCAGTAACAGGCTAACAGCCGCAGTCCGATAGCTGCTCCCTCGTTACAAACTACTACTGCCGCTTGATGCTTCGTTGACTTCGTGAAACATGTATAAAAGGAGAGAAAGTGAGAAAGAGAAAGATCAGTGTACGAGGCACGTGAGAACGTAGAGCACTACTTTGCCGACCTGACTGGCCAACGGGAACCTTCCATTCTGTCTTTTTTCGTCACTGATAGCATCCGCTCACTCTCGAGAATTCCGGATCAGCCGGAGAAACGAGAGTTCCGCCAGAACCTCAGCCACATTCCTCTAAAATCTATGAATATCTATTATCGAATAAAACAATTAAAGAAGGAAGTAGTCGAATTTGTCACGTGTTCGATAAATAACAAGATATTCAGAGTTGTAAATCCCAAGTAAAAAAATTATATATAGTCCGACATACGGAATTGCCCAAGTAAAAAAATTATGTAAAAAAATATATAGTTTTAAACATAGAATTGGGCATATATAGTTTGTATAAAATCTATATTCAATTTATACGTAAACCCATTTTTACAGGTTATCTTATATATAAATTGTATATAGATTGTATATAGAGTTTATACAGACTATATATGCCCAATTCCATATGTTGGACTATATATAATTTTTTTACTTGGGTGGGCATATATAGTCTGTATAAACTCTATATACAATCTATATGCAATTTATATATAAGATCACCTGTAAAGTTGGGTTTATGTATAAATTGTATATAGATTATATATAGATTTTATAAAAACTATATATGCCCAATTCTATGTTTATAATTATATATTTTTTTATATACTCTATATACAATTTTTTTACTTGGGTATATCATCATTATTTCTATAAGTTTAATACTTATAGAAATAATGATGATGATACGATCAGTTCTATAATTATGATTTTATAATAATAACATGTAGCGATTGTAATACGATGATTAAACTTTGGAATGGCTGTAAAAATTATTATTTTTCAATAAAAATTCACGGTAATTCTTTTGAAAAAATGGAAAAAAATAAGTAATGTATTACTTATTCCATTTTTTCACTATTTCTTGAAATATTAAAGCGAAAATTAGTATTTTTTTCATTCATTATTATTATGAAATCATAATTACAAAACAAATTGTACTGTAAACTATATCTCATGAATTAATAGGGATTTAAAAGTCTGAAGATATTTAATAAAAACTTAAAATTACTCATAATTGCGTACTATCGATGCTGCGTATAAATTTTTTGCTTCCTCATAGAGGAAGCTTTGTTTGCATGAAAATTTTTTTTTTAGAGATTCTCATGTCAAAATGTTTAAAATTGTCTGAAACATCGAGAAAAGTAGTTTAGAAAAATTATCGGTATGTATCCCGTGCAGAAATGTAGTTGGGGCTCCAACTTGGCCCTTTCTAGATTGCCCTAATTGTAGTAGGGGCCCTACTAGACTAGTCACGCTTGAAAGTACTACCTTTTAGAAACGGATTGTGGTGGAGCTGTGAAATAATTATAAGAAAATGGCTGGGTTGTGCAGAAGGCTTAAGAAGCCATGTATTGGAATAAATAAAGTAAGTACTACCCTTTAGAGGCTCAACTAGGGTTAAGTGGACTCGGGCGCTTAAGCGCCCGAATCTCTTTATATAAGTTTTGACATTTTACATAAACAAAAAAAAATGAATGCATGATATTGGTCCCGATCGCAGTGTGAAGGACTGACGACACCTTCGTCCAATGACAGCACGAATAAAACGATGACAATGACTGCGATATTTCCGATATTTTCGAGATATCTCGAGCCACCAACTTTTTAAAAGAGGATATGGGCAGCCCTAGTGAGGGTTCCACATTTAAGCCTGATCAGGCCCCGAAGTTTGTCGTGGCCGCCTTTGTTAAGCCTAGTAGGGTTCTAGAGTGGATTCCCTATTTTGGATGCCACGTTTATACCTAAAAAGGCCCCTTATTTAATCGCGGCTGCCCGAACTAATTTCTGCACGGGATGTATCTATGTATTTGTGTGTGTGTGTCATATAACTGTAACTTATAAAGTATTCGACCGAATCAGCTAAAATTTAAACAACATGTACAATACTGGCTAATCTTCAATTGGTATAAATTTTACAAAAATCGCTTAACGCATTTCATTTTTATAAAAATTTTGAAATTTTCAAAAAAGTACGTAAATACTCTAGCTCGAACGAATTTTTAGCTATCGGGCTGAAACTTTGTATTAAAATTGAACAAAGTGATACGACCTTTGGTATTGAATTTGGGCGAAATCGGTAAAACGGTTCGGTTTTTATGAGATTTTGAATTTTTCGAAAAATTTTCATTTTGCTCTAATTCAGGTAAAATTTCAACTAATTGACTGAAATTTTCTACAGTGGAAAAATAACATTCAGCCCTGCTACGTACCAAATTTGATGATGATCGGTAAAGCGGTTCAAATTTTACGTGATTTTGAATTTTTTCAAAATTTATTGGTGTCGCTCTGCAGTTCGTAAAACGTCAAAAATCATCAACTTCGTCAATAATTTACATCTTTCGCAAAGCTTCCTCTACGAGGAAGCCAAAAATAAAATAAAGACACTTCCTCATAGAGGCGGCTTTGTAAAAAGCGAAAAAGAATGAAGAACCAATGTGCAAGTTTCTGCTTTGCATCCTATTTGCTAATTTGTTGGTGGTAATAACCAAACATGTAACCAAACCCAGCAAAGAGCTACAGCTTCAATCTTACCACAAGATATCAGCAACAGCAACAGCTCCAGGTAACCATAAAATAAAATACCTAAAACCATAATGATTAAATTTATTATCTATTGTTTCTCCAATAAATGCCAATCCCAATTAGACAAACAGTGTATCCACAGAATAAATAAAGTGCCTCTTGTCCTGCCCACATTGCAATAACAGCTTCATTTGTAGATTCAATCGTCTTCATTAAACTCGCACGAAAAGGTCAAACAACAATTTTCTTCTCCCAACATTTAATTTACTAATGCATACTCGTTTAATGGTAATATGATTGATAAGTTTTGTGGTAATTCTTCTCATTGAATCGGATGATCAATGGCTTCTTCCGATCACAACCGAGATTATCCCAGAGAAGCAGGTGAAGAAGAAAGATGGAACAAAAACGAGAAGCGACGACGGCAGCAGCAGCAACTATGGAGGGGAGAGTGGAGGAACCTGTGTGCACGCGCGGGCACAAAGAGAACCTCGCGAAAGAGTAGTAGTCTCTCTTTCCCGAGGCTCTCCGTTCTCCTGTCGTCGACTCGACTCCCAGAGCTTCGAAACTAGCACCACCACCAGCAGCACCATCAGCAGCAGCAGTAGCAGCATTGGAAGACCTGCGAGTCGTCCCCTCTTCGACTCTCTCTCGATCCTCTCTCGTTTCACGAGCTCGCGCGCGGATATCCTCGAGGCAGCAACC
The DNA here is from genome assembly GCA_963970395.1 of Ephialtes manifestator. NCBI lineage: Eukaryota > Metazoa > Arthropoda > Insecta > Hymenoptera > Ichneumonidae > Ephialtes > Ephialtes manifestator. The sequence goes on from OZ019970.1 coordinate 37,805,115, forward strand.
AGCAGCAGCACACGTTGTGTGTGTTACAGCGCACTTGCATTCTCTCTTTCCAGCTCGAGTACTCGTGAGTGCCAACCTGCGGGGATCTAACTGTACAACGAGAGAGTAAACCGTGAAAGAGAGTCGGAGAGATGGTCGCGCTTTGCGACCGAGAGTAACAAGAGAAAAGAGCAAAAGGGAAAGAAAAATATATATCAGAAGAAGCGGGGGGGAGGGGGGGGGGGAGGTCGACGAGTAATATACCTACTGAATATATCTGTATATATGTTAAATGTCTAGCTATGTAACGCACGAGAAGTTGGAAAATTAATTGTAAAGCGACGAAGTGCTACTGCGAAGGAAGCCCCAAGGGCACCTTGCGAAGGATTTTCATCAGTTGAAAATCCTCAACGTTGAAAAAAGAGAAATAAATCTTTGAGTGGTTCAGAGCCTATATTGTAGATTATAATATGTCTGTATGCTCTCGATCGATGGAGAATCGCGGGGTTACGTAGTATATGGAGTATAATACACGGCGGAGTATTGTATAGCTTAGGTTGAGCTGTACGTCGGTCGGTGCGTGAGGTCGAAGGGTCTGACAATGGCGACTCGGCTTCCATGCGGTACACACAGCTTACTACGCAAGGAGCGACCGCCTGAAACACACACGTCCTCACGAACTCAGCTGCTGTTGCTGCTGTTGCTGCTGCTGCTGCTGCTGCTGCTTTCGTCGTCCCGTTCGTTTCCCCACAACAACGCGTAGCTCAGTGACGTAAGTAAACGAATTACGCACTGAGATCGCACCGACCTGCGTAATATTTACGCATCGAACAAATTATTTGTTCCGTTTAAATCCATCATCTTTGTAAGCTTGTAGAGGCGTAGTTCGCGACACAGGCTACACAGTTGTATCGGGATAGCTGAGAAATTTATGGCGTAAACGCTGTCGTCGAATTCTTCGAATACTGATAAATTATTTGGAGGCTCTCGCCTCGTGACGTTGTCGCAAATAAATTTCTTGTTTTTTTTTTACTCTGTAATTCAGTTAGTTATTAATAATTACATGATTTTTTAAAGTGAATGGGTGGAATTATTTGGTAATTGATCCTATATTGATATTCCTCGTTAAATCCATTGGCTATAAATAAAAACGGCGTAAACGTTGTCGTCGAATTCTTCAAACACTGACAAATAATTTGGAGGCGAGAGCCTCCAAATTATTTATCAGTGTCGACAACGTCACTAAATTTGTGACGTTCGCAAATAATTTTCTTGATGTTTTTTTTTACTCTGTAATTCAATCGATTATACTGATCTTAATGGGAAATCTAATAAATAATTGATTAATAATTTGGAGGCTCTCACCTCAAAATTATTAATCAATGTCGACAACGTCACTAAATTTGTGACGTTGTTCGCAAATAATTTTCTTGATTTTTTTTTTTACTCAGTAATTCAATCGATTATACTGATCTTAATGGGAAATCTAATAAATAATTGATTAATAATTTTGAGGCTCCCACCTTAAAATTATTAATCAATGTCGACAACGTCACTAAATTTGTGACGTTGTTCGCAAATAATTTTCTTGATGTTTTTTTTTACTCTGTAATTCAATCGATTATACTGATCTTAATGGAAAATCTAATAAATAATTGATTAATAATTTGGAGGCTCTCGCCTCAAAATTATTAATCAATGTCGACGTCACTAAATTTGTGACGTTGTTCGCAAATAATTTTCTTGATGTTTTTTTTTACTCTGTAATTCAATCGATTATACTGATTTTAATGGGAAATCTAATAATTCATAAAATACATTTTCATTGTTTTAAATTATAGTTTCGTTAGTTACTAATAATTACATGATTTTTTTAAGTGAATGTGTGAGGTTATAAAAATTATTTGGTAATTGATCCTATATTGACATTCCTCGTTACCTCCATTGGTTATAAATAAAAACGAAACATAATTTGTAGCGAATGATTAATAATAAAAACGTCGAAAAATATGTTAGTAGTAAATGAAGTAATCGTTAGATCCGTACATTTACACCGCTACCATTAAAATCCTTATGAAAAGAATAAATAATCCTGTACTGGAAAATCCTGCACCAAATGGCCATGATGCAATTTTGTAGAGGACAATTCTTCTACCAAATTACAGTGATTTAATTTGATGAAGGAAAACTCCTCTACCAAATTGTCACGTTGCAATCTCCTAGAGGAAAAACCCTTACAACATCTCCAGACCCTATTACAATATAATTAATCACGTTTTAATCATCAGCAAGCACATAGTAAAATTGTAATTTAGCATAAGGAATGAAGACGTAGAGTTATAGACGTGCCGTTGAATTTCATTAGGTATATCCCAAAGTATTATTTCTATTCCCTATCTATTTATATTACACGAAAATAAAAAGTAGTTCTGGCTTCCAGCATGTGCTGCGCCGCGTGGTAGTTACTGAAACTAAATCGGTATCGTGTCTCAACTTTTTTCGATTGGTAGCGAAAATAGTACACCGAGAGAAAAGATTTCATTGACGCCGAAGAAATGGGTGGATTGATGTTTTTTTTCATTGATTTCAACGAAATATTTTTTTGATTTCAATGAAATAGTGCATTTGAATTTCAAAGAGAACATTTCATTGCCTCGAAATAAAGATTTACTTAGTGAGCATATAATAAAGAAACAGTTTCATTGTTTTAAAGAGACGTTTTCATTGGTTCAAAGAAACGTTTTCATTGATCTTTCTGTCGCACCTAACCTCACTTTTTTGTTTTCCGGTTCTCCCGAACGAACGGCTTCGAGTTTCTAGTAGCCAGAAGCTTAGCCTATTTCTGCCGTACTTCCTTACATACTCACAAAATTTGAGCTTTATCTGCCGCGTACTTCAGGAAAAAATAGGTTTAGAAATTTTGAGGTGGTAAGAAGAAGGTTTCACTGAATCAGAGACGACATCTTTGAAATCAATGAAAAAGGTTCATTGGTTTAAAGAAATGTTTCTTCGAAACAATGTCACTACTTTTCATTGAGTTGGAGATCATTCAAAGAAAAGATAGTATGGAAATTCAAGTATTTCATTTCATTGGCAAAGATTTCCGTGAATCAATGAAACTCGGTGTACGTAGGACCAACAACTTGGTTCCGAACCTAACTAATCCAATCGAAAACTAATCGTGAATAGTTGAGGTTACTATTCACGGGGAAAAAAGATTAGTTGCCATAACCAAGAAATGTGTTGACGTAACCAATCGATTATTCTATTTCCCTAGCAACTCAAATGGTAATACCAATGATTCGAATGATAATGCCGACGATTCGAATGGTAGTCCCAACTATTCGAGTGGTAGTCCCAACTATTCGAGTGGTAGTCCCAACGATTGGATTAATTAACCTTACCAATCCAATCGAGAACTAATCGTGAATAGTTGAGGTTACTATTCGATATGGTTGAGGCAACTAATTTTTTAGACATTGTGTACAGCAAATCGAAAACGTAGTTGCCACAACCAAACTTTTTTTTCAGTGTTCGATATGGTTGAGGCAACTAATTTTTTAGACATTGTGTACAGCAAATCGAAAACGTAGTTTTCTTTCACAAACATTTCTTTCCGTGTACCAACGAGGTTATAGTTTCTTCAACCGACTGAGTAATTGGCGCTATTCTAACTATTTCGATTGTTTGTCAGGACCGATAAATCAGTTTTTACAACTACTTTTTTCTCTCCGTGTAGCCCACAACAACTTCTTCGTACATTACGATACATCGTCGTTATATAATCTCAATCTAATGCTTATACGACCTCCCGCAACGGAAACAAGATGTTTCTCTCGCAATGGTGTCCCCTTCTCTTTTTTTTACTCTTCATTGCACACGAAAAGAAGACGCGACGAAAATTTCGTGAGGATGGAACAATATCGATCGCGAGAGTTGCAATTATCGTGGCAGCTGGCGCACCAAAGTGCGTCCGGCATAGCAGGCAAAGTGCAACTCAGAGTTTGCAGAGTTTACGGCCTCCCGCGCGAGCACGATGGTTTTGTATGTGTATATATGCACATATATATATATTTATATCTATGTATGTGTGTATTTGTGTCCGGTTCTCCGGTGTGTACGTGAGTAGCGTAGCAATGCACGACTCATAGAGTTTACACACACTGAGAGAAAAAAAAATGAATATACCAAATCATTTGTTTGAAATATATATAATTGATGCAAATATTTTGCTATTTGAAGCAACTGTATATTTTCGTTGTGTCGAATAAATAAATGATTATATGCATTAAATATATATATATATATATATATATATATATATATATATATATATTTGAATCAATAGAACCATTTAGTTAAATCATTTGTTTGAAATATATATAAATGATCAAAATATTTTGTTATTTGAAGCTATACGTGTAATCAAAATACCAATATATTGCATTAAATAAATTATATAAAAGATCCGAATTATTCGAATGAAAAGAATCAGTACAATTGAAGCAATTGTATATTTTTATTGTGTCGAATAAATAAATGATTATATGCATTAAATATATATATATATATTTAAATCAATAGAACCAATTAATTAAATTATTTGTTTGAAATATATATAATTGATCCAAATATTTTGTTATTTGAAGCAACTGTATATTTTGTTGAGTCGAATAAATAAATGATTATATGCATTAAATATATATATATATTTGAATCAATAGAACAATTTAGTTAAATTTATATATATGCACAACTGTTTTCATGGATAAATCGGATTAATCCAATTACGACTTATTTGAGCTCATTAAATGTTTAATTACATCGAAGAAGTATTTTCTTGAGTGCACTCAATAATATCATTGAAAACACCGACTGAAGATCCAATTTATTTGAGTAAATGAAAACAGTACAATTAAAGCCGAAAAACTCATTCAATTAGTCGCTTACAAATAAATCTGGTACATGTTTCACTTAAAAATCCGTTTAATTAAAGCAATTGAATATAAATCAGGTTCAAATAAATATTGTACACATTAAAACAAATATTGTCCATATTGAAAAAAATATTGTTTTGATTCAACAATAAATTTACTTATTATAAATAAATTGACAATATAATATGAATAAGTAAATTGTCTGACGTTTTCATAGAATAGCTTGATTAAATCAACACAATATTTAGTCAAAAATATTAAATATTTCATTGAGTCAATAAAATTATGGTTTCATTCAACAAAAGAAGCAATTAAATATATAATTGGTTCAAATAAACCCATAAATTTAGTTGGTAGTTGGAAATAAATATATTGTCTGACGTTTTCATAGATTAGTTTGATTAACACAATATTTAGTGAAAAAGATTATATATTTCGTTCCATAAAATTTTAATGTCATTCAACAAAAGAGGCAATTAATATAATTGGTTCAAATAAACCCATGCATTTGAATATTTTTAAATAAATGGTTTATTTGAAAATTCAGTATATACAGTTATATATTTCTCTCAGTGCGGAGGCAAATGTATCTATATAGCGATACCCGCACTAATAAACGAAACGTTCGAAGCGCAGAATCGTCCGTTAGGTGTCTACTGTCTACCTAACTGTAGTCCTTTTAATTAATTGTGCTACTATGTGTGAGCGCTCAGGAAATCTCGTGATCTTATAGAAGGTGGAAAGGATTAAGAAGGAGATTAAGAGAGATAGCGAGATTCAGCGAGTTGCTCGTCCAACGAGGAGGCAGTTTTAACAGGGAGACCGGTATACTACGTACGGAGAAGGTACGGAAGGTGCACGGACGAGAGCGAGAAAGTATCCGTAGTTGCAAGAAAGAGAGAGGAAAAAAGGCAGAAAAAGAGGAAAGGACAGGGTAAACGAGCCGGGAGAGAGAAGGGGATCGCGCGAGATTCCGGTTTCCGGCTATGTGTACTCTACCACGAAAAAAAAATGAAGCACGCCTCAGTATACATATTATTCACGATAATTTTCAGCTCAAAATTCACTCTATCACAACTCATTTATTGAATAATTTAATCTTTTCGAAGTAATGATTAAACAGGCATTTTTGTAAATATCCAATCAATTATATTTTTATATTATATTTTATATTTTATATATATATTATATTATATTTTTTTATCTTTTTTTTGTTATCTTTTTTTTGTTGGTAATTATTATATAGTATGAACGATTGAACAATAGTAGAATATTCAAGATAGTTTTGTGACATGGTTTTAATTAATCTAACGAGTTCAATGAGAAAGCATAATTTTTTTGCATAAAATCAATGAGAAAGTAATGGAGGGTTAAATATATATATTTTCAATTTTTGAAGTTTCAAAAATCTTGATAGCATAGACGTTTTTGCAATTGTTATGTATGCCCTTAATCACTGTTTTTTTTAAATAAACTTTTCTTACTAATAATTACATAGTATAAAGGTCTTGATTAGTAAATTCGAAACAGCTAAAGTTGCGAAGTCAAATTTGTTTATATTAATAAAACTATCGGAAAAAAACACAATACAAAATTTCCAGACTATCGCAGAATAGTTAATAAAATAATCACAATTTTCCAATCAGTCAAACATGTATCGTTTAAATTCTGCAAAAAATATTTACAAAGCAGATTTAATTTAAAAAATAATTATACCGAGGAAAAAGATTTCATAGACGTGAAGAAATGGGTGGATTGATTTTTTTTTTCATTGATTCCAACGAAATATTTCTTTGATTTCAATTAAATAGTACATTTGAATTTCAAAGAGAACATTTCATTGCCTGTAAATAAACATTTACTTAGTGAGCATATAATAAAGAAAAAGTTTCATTGTTTTAAAGAGACGTTTTCATTGGTTCAAAGAAACATTTTCATTGATCTCTCTTTCGCACCTAACCTCACTTTAGTTTTCCGGTTCTCCCGAACGAACGGCTTCGAGTTCCGAGGAGTCAGAAGCTTAGCCTATTTCTGCCATACTTCCTTACATACTCACAAAATTCGAGCTTTATCTGCCGCGTACTTCAGGAAAAAATAGGTTTTGAAATTTTGAGGTGGTAAGAAGAAGGTTTTATTGAATCAAAGCCGATATCTTTGAAATCAATGAAAAAGGTTCATTGGTTTGAGGGAACCCAGTCACCTTAAAAAAGTCATAAGAAAAAAAATTGTGTGAATAATCCACTTGTTTTAAAAAATCTTACATTAAAAACTCATTAAATACATAATGAGCATTATAATTCTGCAATTTTATAAAGACATACAGTGCACCAAAATGGTGTGAGGTAAAAAGTAAATTTTTTCACTTGTCGTAGGATTCAGACCACACCGGTGAACAGATTTTAGTGTTCGATGTCTTATTTTATCTGTCGAAGAGTGCATTCTGGATTGAATATAGGAATTTTTATTTCAGGTCTTTATGACAAAGCTATGATTTTAAATGTGTAAATAAATCTCTCTCTATTAAAAACTCACTAAACAATTGGTTACAGTAAATCTAATTTTCACTGCATCCAAAATTGCTATATTCAATCCAGAATGCACTCTTTGACAGATAAAGTAAGACATCGAACACTAAAATTGGTTCACCGGTTTGGTCTGAAAGCTACGACAAGTGCAAAATTTTACTTTTGACCTCACACCATTCTTGTGCACTGAATGTCTTTACAAAATTGCAGAATTATAATGCTTGTTATGTACCTAATGATGTTTAAATGTAAGATTTTTTAAAAGACGGGTTTCATTTACAGAATTTTTTTTCTCTTGACTTTGTTTTGGTGACTTGGTTAAGGTAGTTCTGTCGCGAAGGCAATCCAAACTCATACGCATGAATTTTTGACATGTTGTAATTTAGCTATTCAATTTTACTTGCACAAAATCTTAAAGGCTTTTACCGAGCATTTGAATGAACAATTAAAACTTGAAAATTGATCTTTTTACACGGTGCACACGGGAGAGCTGGAAAAATTGATCTTTAAATCGAAAATTAACATACTTAGATCAACGATAGAGAAAAAATAAAAAGTGCTACGGATTCGCAAATAATTCAGGACTTGATGCATCATGAAAAAAGGTGAAGTCTCCGGAATAATGTTTAATTGAACCAAGGTCAAAGTGCACGATACCGGGCCAAATGACATTTCCTAACCTAATTATCGTAAAAATCAAGTCAAATCCGCACTAAACATATCAACTATTTACAAATAATCGTTTTAATTTGATTACGACAATTTCGAAGGATTCTCGATTATTTTTTATATTATTATTGAGGCAGTCAAAGTGATGCGTATGATTATTTTTTAATGTCATATAGACTCTGAGATTTATGACTCCGGCGTACCGACAGAACTACCTTAAAGAAATGTTTCTTCGAATCAATGTCACTACTTTTCATTGATTTTGAGATCATTCAAAGAAAATATAGTATTGAAATTCAAGTATTTCATTTAATTGTTAAAGATTTCCGTGAATCAATGAAACTTTTTCACTCGGTGTATTCGAAGTTCATAAAATAATATTCCCCTTAATAATGGTCCCCTTAAAGAAATGTTTCTTCGAATCAATGTCACTACTTTTCATTGATTTTGAGATAATTCAAAGAAAATATAGTATTGAAATTCAAGTATTTCATTTAATTGTCAAAGATTTCCGTGAATAATGAAACTTTTTCACTCGGTGTATTCGAAGTTTATAAAATAATGTTCCCCTTAGCAATGGTCCCCTTAAAGAAATGTTTCTTCGAATCAATGTCACTACTTTTCATTGATTTTGAGATAATTCAAAGAAAATATAGTATTGAAATTCAAGTATTTCATTTAATTGTCAAAGATTTCCATGAATCAATGAAACTTTTTCTCTCGGTGTATTCGAACTTCATAAAATAATGTTCCCCTTAGTAATGGTCCCCTTAAAGAAATGTTTCTTCGAATCAATGTCACTACTTTTCATTGATTTTGAGATAATTCAAAGAAAATATAGTATTGAAATTCAAGTATTTCATTTAATTGTCAAAGATTTCCATGAATCAATGAAACTTTTTCTCTCGGTGTATTCGAACTTCATAAAATAATGTTCCCCTTAGTAATGGTCCCCTTAAAGAAATGTTTCTTCGAATCAATGTCACTACTTTTCATTGATTTTGAGATAATTCAAAGAAAATATAGTATTGAAATTCAAGTATTTCATTTAATTTTCAAAGATTTCCATGAATCAATAAAACTTTTTCTCTCGGTGTATTCGAAGTTCATAAAATAATATTCCCCTTAATAATGGTCCCCTTAAAGAAATGTTTCTTCGAATCAATGTCACTACTTTTCATTGATTTTGAGATAATTCAAAGAAAATATAGTATTGAAATTCAAGTATTTCATTTAATTTTCAAAGATTTCCATGAATCAATAAAACTTTTTCTCTCGGTGTATTCGAAGTTCATAAAATAATATTCCCCTTAATAATGGTCCCCTTAAAGAAATGTTTCTTCGAATCAATGTCACTACTTTTCATTGATTTTGAGATAATTCAAAGAAAATATAGTATTGAAATTCAAGTATTTCATTTAATTGTCAAAGATTTCCATGAATCAATGAAACTTTTTCTCTCGGTGTATTCGAAGTTCATAAAATAATGTTCCCCTTAATAATGGTCCCCTTAAAGAAATGTTTCTTCGAATCAATGTCACTACTTTTCATTGATTTTGAGATAATTCAAAGAAAATATAGTATTGAAATTCAAGTATTTCATTTAATTGTCAAAGATTTCCATGAATCAATGAAACTTTTTCTCTCGGTGTATTCGAAGTTCATAAAATAATGTTCCCCTTAATAATGGTCCCCTTAAAGAAATGTTTATTCGAATCAATGTCACTATTTTTCATTGATTTTGAGATAATTCAAAGAAAATATAGTATTGAAATTCAAGTATTTCATTTAATTGTCAAAGATTTCCGTGAATCAGTGTAACTTTTTCTCTCGGTGTATTCGAAGTTCATAAAATAATGTTCCCCTTAAAGAAATGTTTCTTCGAATCAATGTCACTACTTTTCATTGATTTTGAGATAATTCAAAGAAAATATAGTATTTAAATTCAAGTATTTCATTTAATTGTCAAAGATTTCCGTGAATCAATGAAACTTTTTCTCTCGGTGTATTCGAAGTTCAGAAAATAATGTTTGTTCCTTTATACGAACTAGCGACGGTGAAGTATGTATGCTGTATGCTTATTGCACGTTTCACGTAGCGTCATTACCAGTTTTTTAAGATTACCGAGTTCAGGTATGTAATGGGTTCTGGGGTCAGTGCGTGCGACGCTGACGACGACGACGACGACGACGACGACGAGGAGGCTCAAGCTCTATACTTCTCGCAGAGCGAAGAAGCGCAGCACAGGCAGCTTCACAGGGCATACCGTGAGCCACCAGGTTCTCTCTGTCGGCATCGCGATGAGGAGAGGAACGCACGTTGTCTCGGACAACACATGCACAGGCGTAGCCACTCCGCATTCGCTCGAACAGAGTGAATTAACTGTAGTTTTAGCGTGGCATTGCTCGCGAGAATCGAGCAGAGAAGCGAACAGAGCCTTTGCTATAGAGAGCTCGTCGTGCATGTACGAGGGGAGAACACGAGCTACTCGTACGAACGATTGTTTCCAAGTGTGAGAGCTTCTCAGCACACATATATGTATAATATATACAGATACATGTATAATATATATTTGTATATATATATAAATGTAGATCTTTGTATATGTATGCTTGTGAGAATTGCGTGTGTCGTTGCTTGGCGAACACGCGCGACGTGCCTCTGCCTCGCATCCTCATCGCTTTTCCATCCTCCTTCTCCGCCTCCCACTCTTTTAGTTGCGCCTGTTCTGCTTCAGCCTCGACGACTGTACTTTATACTACATATGGATCAATCCAAACCAAGTGGACCATTCATTTGACATCAGGGGCCGTCCATAAATGACGTCACCACGAATTTGATGTTTTTGGACACCCCCCCCCCCTCCCCCCGCCCCTCCATAAAGTAAAAATAATTTCAATTTTTGTATTATCAAAAAACGTTTTATATATTTATCATACATATAGTCGAATGATAATAAATATTTTTGTATTTTTTATGAATAATAGGAACAATAATGTAACTTTTTGTACACCGGTTTAACAAAAATGGAAATACTCTGTGGGTTGACTAAAAATGCTCCAAGATTAGTGAAAAACGAAGATTAGAAATGAAATAATCGGAAGAGATCATTTCTTTATAGTGAAATCGAAATTAAAAAAAATTCCCGAAGAGATTGAGAAATTTTGCGGGAGATTTAAAAAAAATTAAAAATTCGTGACGTCACAATTGTGACTCCCCCCCTCCTCATCTAACGTCACAAAACGTCACTTTTTTCGGGATCCGTCCCCTTGTGTGGTGACGTCATTTATGAAGGGCCTCTCACGCCAATTTTTCTGTAGTCTGTAAGCATAATGTAAATTCTGTGAAATTTTGAGAAAAATCGGGATGGTCTGAATCAACGAAAAAAATAATTTATATTTCTTACATTTTATACGGGAATGAAATTTTTGTGCGATCGGTAATTTTGAATATAAAGGGAATTGAGAAAAATGGAATTTAAAAAAATCGTTATTAAATTTTGGGCAAACCATAGATGCTAAAATTCTGAAATAATTTATGGATGTGCGTAATACTCTAAACAACTTTTGAAAAAATTATGAAGAATTTTTGCGACCATGCTTAATTTTCGTGGCGCACTTAGTATGGAATTACCCATAAACGTACAACAGAATTTTATTTATTTGAAATAAATCCCATATTTCATTTAAATAAATCTATGAAACCGATTTTTCTGGGTGCAGGAACAAAATTTTTGTACGATCGGTAATTTTAAATATACAGCAAATTGAGAAAAATGGAATAAAAAAAATCGTTATTTAATTTTGGGCAAACCATAGGTGCTAAAATTCTGAAATAATTTATGGATGTGCGTAATACTCTAAACAACTTTTGGAAAAATTATGAACAATTTTTGCAACCATGCTTAATTTTCGTGGCGCACTTGGTATGGAACTACCCATATACGTACCACAGAATTTTATTTATTTGAAATAAATCCCATATTTTATTTAAATAAATCTATATAAAACCGATTTTTCTGGGTACAGGAACAAAATTTTTGTACGATCGGTAATTTAAAATATACATCAAATTGTGAAAAATGGAATTAAAAAAAAATCGTTATTAAATTTGGGGCAAACCATAGGTGCTAAAATTCTGAAATAATTTATGGATGTGTGTAATACTCTAAACGACTTTTGAAAAAATTAGGAACAATTTTTGTGACCATCCTTAATTTTCGTGGCGCACTTGGTATGAAATTACCCATATACATACCACAGAATTTTATTTATTTGAAATAAATCCGATATTTGA